>JAJMIC010000005.1:0-600000 GCA_030583385.1 Spencermartinsiella ligniputridi | reverse complement strand
AACTTCTCTATCGCAGCATCTATCTCCTCATCACTGACCTGAACTGGCCCGCTAGAGCTGGTGTCTTCCAGACTCTTGAATTCTTCAGGAAACTGCCCGGTTTCTTTCAAGATATGAAGCACTTTCTTCATGTATACCAAGTCGAATGCCTCTGGGCAATCCCAGTCCGCAACTCCTTTATCATTCACTGGAATATCTTTATCGGATAAGTAGAAATCATCTTGATGGACGATGCTACTGTTAGGGAGGATTCGCCGTAACAATCTAGCCAGGGTCTAATTAGGGAAAGGTCTCATGTAAATTGTCTGATCTAATTAAATTCCGCTTACACTTTTACCTGAGCTCGTAGGCCCACTGACTCCCAGTATAAAAACTTTCTCCTTGCTCATTCCCCTGAATGTCTAATATCGTACGGCCATGCTCATGAGAAATGGCGCCTATACAGATCTGGATTTCATGCAAGGATCGTCGGTGCGATCGCCGGATGCTGAGTCAATACACTAATTTACAATTAACTATCAATTAATCTCTCCATCTTAACAACACACGTCTTAACAACACAGCACGCAGTATGTCGGACCCTATTAATGCGAATCCGACTATTCTTGACGAATCAGACTTACCTACTCGAGGTCCTATCAAGTCCACTAAACATGAAGAAGTGAGATTTGTGAGCGACCCGATATTCTCTTTCTCGCTGTTGAATGACAGTTTGTACAACAAAACTCACAGCCCACCACCTTCGTATGCTCCTTCTCTCGTCTCCGACTCTGAGGATGACGAGGTAGAACCTATCGACTCACAGGAAGTCTACGACCTGATATCGTCGATCTCTGATCCCGAACATCCGTTAACACTGGGCCAGCTGGCCGTCGTAAACCTGCCGGATATTCGAGTCATAGACAGCGGAAATCCCGAGAAAATGGCTGAAGTGGTTGTGGAGATTACACCTACTATTACTCATTGTAGTCTAGCAACACTTATTGGATTAGGAATCCGAGTCAGACTGGATCGATGCTTACCTCCTCGATACAGAATTACAATCAATGTCAAGAAGGGGACACACCAAAGTGAAAATCAGGTAAATAAGCAGCTCAACGATAAGGAGCGAGTAGCAGCTGCCTGCGAGAATGAGCAACTGCTCACTGTCATTTCCAACATGCTAGCAACCTGTAAATAGAGAATGCTACGGTACATACAAATGTCTGATCGGACTGATAAACTGGACGTTTTACTTAGTCATGTAGTTTATTTATGAAAATAATGAATGTTACGAACGGAAACATAGGTTCCTTGTCAAAAAAAAATTCAAGTGAACCAGTGACATATTTGTTTCATTCTCAGCTCTAGTCAAACCAAAAAAAGAAATGATTCGACCCAGGATCGAACTGGGGACGTTCTGCGTGTTAAGCAGATGCCATAACCAACTAGACCATCGAACCATTTGTTGAAAATTTTAAAAATTAGTTTCTCTGCAGACGCGTTTTAACGATTGCGGCGCGCGCACGTCCCGCGACATGCAGGACTTTGAGATGTTAGTTTCGGCAAAGTTGAGGTCAACTTTAGGGAATTTAGCAACCTCTAGACTTCTTGAATGTCCGTGAAAATGGTAGTGATGGAGCTCCAGAAGATTGATGTTTGGATTCCTGTCTTGAGACCATACTCTGATACAGCAACAGCACAATGATAAATATCCTCTATGGTTCATGTCACCATGGTTTAGCTCATGTTGAAATCCTGGTATCCAGGCTCGTTGTTAATGCTAACGACTACCTGAGCTCTATGGTTCACAAACCCATGGTCGGCTGACAGATTCAAGTACGAATGATGGCCACAGGCTGATGAGCTAAACAGGTTGGGCTGGTCGGCATTAATAATCCGGCAGCTTTTGGTCATGATTACGAATCCATAATGTTCCAGCAACTTAAAAAGTAAGCCGTGTCTTATCTTCTCCCATAAAACTTCGCTGATATTACAACATGACAGAGCAGCCTCTCACCCATAAAACCAAGAGATTTGAACAAATAAAATGCTCGCCATCGATCATATGCGGCATAGTATATGGCATAGTCTTTGTACCCAGTTTTGTTAGATTTCTAATGGCATTACCGGAGGATATTCGCTGTGCAATGTGGTTCGGAAGCGCTGCTGTGTTGGGTGCAATCATTGTACCCCCCTTTATTCAGGCCGTCTTTGGAGTATCTGATCACAGCAAAATAGTTCTATGGATAACACTCGGTGTTACTTGTTTTATAATGTTTGGGCCCGCCTTAATCGTAGCTGGAGGATCAGTGCCATTCGTGTTGGTTACGAGAGTTATTAATCGGTCTAAACCCTTTTGGAAGTGGGCACATTTGGAATGCGAATGTGGATTCTAACCGTTCAATGGTGAAATATGTTGTGGTGTTGCAAAGCTACTAGTAACCGCTAGGATCTTGATATTGGTATAGCATTCAGACCCTAATGTGGATAGCATAAAGCTCAAATAGCCAAACCTGAGTACAGAGTTTTCGTATAAATCAATTGGTAATATTGATAGAACACGACACCTAATGACATCCATGAACTATCTAATTGGCAAGCAATAACAAGGCAAGTACGCTCTGTGGGCTATAGCTGGGGCATGTTGGGTTGCAGCCCTCTTAGACCGATCGTCTTATACCGTGCCTTTATGCCGTCTGGACCCGCTCCAATCCAATGCTTTGCACAAAATAAACAGCTTGTCTAAACCTCTATGGCAGAATCGCCATCCGCCAGTGACGGGTCCACTGGGATCAACAGCATTCTAGAAGCTTTCCCGTTTAACTCTCCAGCGCTGTGATACTACACATTATAGCTAGCAAACCAATTAATAATATTTTAAAATGTACATATCGCTAGGATTAATTGATTCATTTCAAGTTAATGATTTAGTAATTGCAATGTCCGTTGTGTTAAATTTTGTTGTTGTCTTCCGTAGAAGTTCATTCGAACGTTACACGCATATACAACTGCTGCACGGCTTTACGGCATCATTGAAACCCACGTTCTCCGCATTCTATTTTTCCTTTTTCCGTTTTCTTTCTCTTTGGACTTATTGGTAACCCATTATCCCATCAACCCACAATGTCTCGTAGCATTATAATAGATACTGATCCAGGGGTATGTGTTGTTGTAGTAAAATGTGTAATCATTATTAATTTTTTTTTCTAACCAGGTCGACGATGTGCTTGGAATTCTGCTGGCATTGAACTCCCCGGAAGTGGATGTTAAATTGATCTCGTTGTGCTTCGGCAACTGCGACACTGTAAACTCACTCAGAAACGTGACTTCGTTGTTCCATGTCATTGCTTTGGAAAATGAGTTTAGACGATCTAAAGGACGAAGAGCTTTTACTAAGCAATTCCCTCTGGTGAGCGTGGGAATGACCCACTCTTTAGACGGTGTTCAAGACGATGCTACCGACATTCATGGATCTGACGGATTGGGCGGTGTGCACAATTTGGCCCCGCAATTCACCGCCTCTAAAGAGTGGGTTTCCTACTTTGAACCGGGTTTCAAGGGACGGGTCGACGCTGAGAACCTCGGATTCAGACCTTCTCAACAAAAGTCGTATCTGGACATCTTGGAGGTACTCCGACAGGAACCTGAACACACGGTCACGATTGTGGCTATTGGACCGTTGATGAACATTGCAATGGCCGCTGAGATTGATCCAGTGACGTTTTCTCGAGTGAAAGAGGTCATCTCTATGGGAGGTGCGATCAATGAGGCAGGAAACGTCACTCCGCTGGCCGAGTTCAACGTTTTTGCTGATCCCGTGGCAGCTGCAAGAGTGTTTGCTCTAACTTCCCCAACTCCCAAGTTCACTCTTCCGGCTGGAAGCCCCGAAAGCTTACAAACCCTTTCCAAGCCGATACGATTGGTACTCTTTCCGTTGGATATTACTCATCAACATGTGTTATACGAAGAAGACTTTGATGAGCGAGCCAAGGAATTACTGGCGGAGGCTTCGCCATTGGCTGAATGGATGCAAATCTTTGTCAAGAGTCACTTCAAGGTGATGGAATCATTGATTGGCAGCCAGGACGTGAAGCCGGCAGTTCACTTGCATGACCCGCTAGCAGTCTACTTTGCATTTGCATACGAATTGCCTGGCTGGAAGTTAACCAAAAAAGTGGACGTTAGAGTTGAGACTCAAGGACAGTGGGCCAAGGGAGCAACGATTGTAGACAGAAGAGGACGAGCTAAAATCGCCGAGTTTGATCCAGCAGATAGGGGTGCTTGGAGATACGAAAAGGCTGGAAACAAGGTGGATATCTGTCTACAGTCTCCTTTACCCGGAAATGAGTTTGGCAAACGTCTGTTAGACACCATTTTTGACTACGAGGAAATGTGAATGTACAGTATATAGAGTGGAAGACAGCACCAAGTCGGCGAATTCCCAGAAGGTCGGGGCTAGAATAGATATTTGGCTTTCTTACTATGTATATATTCAGTCAATTACAAGGCAATAGCTTGCAGATAACTTCTGTTTATTTCACTGTCGAAAAGTCAAGTTCATCATCTCTTATTTCGAGATCTCATCAGTCTGTCCCGTTTGGGCAATATCATGAAGATCCTTCCGGTGATCTTTCGTGATCTTTCCTTCACAACATCTCCAGGACTCAAACGCCGAGAAATGATCCCAAGAATACGGGGCATATCACTGTCGAGGTACTCCGCACAGTTGTGGAAATGTCACTCTAGTAGAGCTTTCCATGTGTCACGCCCGTCTTTTCTCGACGCTGCTGCTATAAAAGCATATATCAATCAAGATATAGTCGGATCAAAAGAGCCTAATGTTAGTGATAGTGTCACTCTTCGAGCCCTGGACGACTGTAACAAACTAGAGGCGCTCTACAGATCATCGTCTTCAATCGAATCATCGATGGCCGAGCAGCCAGTCGAAAAGTCACAGGCTTTGCTCAGAGACGTCGCTGAGAATCCCAGGGTACGGCTGACGGTGCCAATATTACAGGAGTTTTTGACTCTGAAGCCCGCTCCTAGTAGTCAGTCCAGTATAATAATTCTTGAATCGTTTTTCAAAAAGAACCCTAAAGAAGCTATCTCAGAGAGTCTTGCGATGATTCCGTTCCGAAGAGCAGCGTATAATGGCGAATACGAAGAGGCGTTGAAGCTGATCGATTTGACCGTTGCCGGTCCGCAATTTCAGAACAAAATCACTAGGCGACTACGCAGATATTTTGCCTACTGGGTCACTGGAGTAGGTGCTACTTTGGGCGGCGTAGAGTCTTTGCTTCAGAGTGGCATTGTGGGGACTTGGGAGAGCACTGGGATGATCCTTGGTATGGTTTTCACATATTTATCGGCGACTACATTGTTTGCTGTCCTGGCTACTTCCAGTAGAGCTTCTAATAGCGGAGAGACTTTACAATGGATTCAGGGAACAACTGCTACTCATAGATATAGGCATGCGATCGAAATGAAAATGTCGTCTCTGCTAGCTGATCTAAATCGGTCGTTACCGGAAAATCAAAATGAATGTTCTCTTACTCTCGCACGAGAATTGGCAAAGCGCAGCATGTCCGTTGTTGAAATGGACCAGGAATCCATGTCAAAGGAGTACTGGGCAAGGTCCGGATCGGGCTTTGAATGGGTTGAACCAGATCAGGATCCCGCTGATATTTTGTGGAGACAAAAAGTAGATGCTGAAAAGTCAAAACGAATTGGCTCGCCATTCTCACGGGGCCGAGACCAAGAATACGGCTGGGCTGAAGATACTATTCCAAAGACGCTTCCCCATGCTTCTCTTGTCGATACAGGACCCAAGACACTTCCTGCAATGTAATGAATGGCAGTACATGGATAGTTACGAATGATATGAATTTGTCCCTTTAAAATTATATATACAAACATGCACCAATAATATTTACACCAAATGTACGCCTAGCTTTCCAAACCAATAAATTACTCCGTCTCTCCCTCTTCGTGATTCGGCTGTACCACCAGTCTGTTATCCTCGACTGTGACACGAACCGTCTCTCCTCCTCTGACTCGGCCCCGCAGGAGATGCTGAGCCAAGGGATTAAGAAGTTCCTTTTGCAACAACCGATTAAGAGGTCGAGCACCATACAAAGGATCATAGCCTTTGTTTACAAAATATTCCTTTGCGAGCTCGTCGACTTCAAGATTGATCCTTCGGCTTTCCAGTCGTGACTGGATTTCTCTCAGTCGAATGTCGACGATGGAGAACAGTGAGCTCTTGGACAAGCGATTGAAAACGACAATATCATCAAGCCGGTTGATGAACTCAGGAGGATAGTTCAACTTCAAAGCTTGTAAAACCATTTCTCGTGCTTCGCTACTGACATGGTCACTGTCTAATTCCTTATCGGCAATCAAGTATTCTTGCCCAATGTTGCTCGTCATGACAATGATTGTGTTTTTGAAATCAACTTTTCGACCTTGTCCATCGGTCAACTGACCGTCATCCAAAACCTGCAGCAAAAGTTTGGATATATCAGGATGTGCCTTTTCGATTTCGTCAAAGAGCACCACCGCGTATGGCTTTCTTCTGACTGCTTCCGTTAACTCGCCACTTTCTTCATATCCAACATAGCCAGGTGGAGATCCAATCAGACGGCTAATTGAGTGCTTTTCCTGGAATTCACTCATATCAAACCTAACAATTGCACCTTCATCATTGAACAGAAACTCTGCAAGTGCTTTGGTAAGTTCTGTCTTTCCTGTACCGGTGGGACCCAGAAACATGAAGCTACCGACTGGCCGTTTCTCGTTGGTTAATCCTGCTCTCTGTAGATGGACTGCATCTGCTACAGCCTTGATAGCCTCCTCCTGCCCTACCACTCGCTTGGATAAAGCAGCCTCCATGTATAGCAATTTATCCTTTTCTCCTTTCATGAGGCTGTCGGTAGGAATTCCAGTCATTCTGGAAATAACTCCTGCTATGTCCTCTGAAGTGACCGACTCATGAAGCAAAGAGTCTGTTCGCTTATTTGTCTCCTTTGGTAGTTTGGCCTGGAGAGCTGGGATGACAGAGTACTGAAGTTCTGAAGCTCTAGCAAACTCGCCGTTCCGTTGAGCAATTTCAAGGTCTGTCTTGGCCTGTTCCAGATCTGATTTGGCTTGCTTAATTTCATCTAGAACTTTCTTTTCGCTTTCCCAGACCTCTGTCAACCGAGCTACCTCTTCTTGCTTCAATTTGAGGTCGTTTTCAAGTTTCTCCCTTCTTTCGACTGAAATAACGTCAGTCTCTTTCTTGAGTGACTCCAGTTCAATTTGAATGGTCATAATGGCTCGATCCAGTTCCTGAATGGGATCAGGCTTGGACTCGTGCTGCAACCGCAATGCTGAACAGGCTTCGTCCACCAAATCAATAGCTTTGTCGGGAAGGTATCGATCTGAGATGTACCTATTTGAGTATACTGCTGCTGTAACAAGTGCCGAGTCTGCAATTCGAACTCCGTGATGGACTTCATATCGTTCCTTCAACCCTCGAAGGATGCTGATGGCATCTTGTACACTGGGCTCGGATACCAACACTGGCTGGAACCGTCTAGCAAGAGCAGCGTCCTTCTCAATATACTTTCTGTATTCATCCAGAGTAGTTGCACCACAGCATTGCAGTTGGCCCCTTGCCAGAGCAGGTTTCAGCAAATTAGAAGCATCAACGCTTCCCTCTGCCTTCCCGAGCCCTAGCAGGATATGCAGTTCGTCAATAAATAATATGATATTTCCATGTTCTTTCTCGACTTCTTTGAGTACCGACTTCAACCGTTCCTCAAAGTCACCTCGAAATTTAGCACCGGAAATCAGACTTCCCAAATCCAACGAGATCACTCGCTTGTTCTTCATACTCTCTGGAACTTGGTTACGCACAATTCTCTGTGCAAGCCCTTCCAGAATGGCAGTTTTACCAGTACCAGCCATACCTATCAAGGCAGGGTTGTTCTTCGTTCTTCGTGATAAGATCTGGATAGTTCTCTTGATCTCTTGATCTCTGCCAATCACAGGATCCAGTTTTCCTTCCTGGGCCATTTTGGTCAAATCCGTTCCAAATTCTTCCAGTGGGTTCTTCTGCTGTTCAGGAGAGAAGCCCATCTGGAATCCTTTATTGTTGCCAGGCTGTGAAGCGTAGCCGCGAATTGTCTGCAATGGATTCAGCGGGGCTGCGCTTCTCGTGACACTCTCAACCATCGCTACACGAGCCATTACAGGGGCCATTCTCTGAGCGGATCTCAAAGCAGTCATTGGCCTGTTCGCCCGCACCACCATACGAGGTAATCGTCTCACAATTGTTTGACTTGTCATTTGTGTGAATACTTTATCTGTGGCAAGAAGTTGGACGAAGATTCTCTATTTAAGTACTCCGTTCAGAATGGTGTCGATCATTGCCAATCCTAGTGCATAGAATCTTCTTGAATATTCCGGTCGATGCTCGAGATCCCGGGGGAGCTACAGAAAAAGTGAGTTGTATCTAATAAATAAATACTTGTAATAAATAGGTAGGTAAATGCTAAGTGAATGCTATAAATTAAAGGTGGTGGTGGCCATTCGAGCTTTGCTCTTGACTATCCTGTACAGGACTCTTATCGTCCCAGTAATCTCCCGGATCAAACCCGGGTATTCTGTTAAACACATTTGGAGGGTCTTCTTCGTTGATGCCATTGACGCTCTCCATATCCAATGGTAAATTGTGCAGCTGTGTACCCATTACGTTGTCATAAATATCGTCATCTTCGTTACTGTCATTGCTCGTTCGGTGATCGTCACTTGGATTTGCATGGCCCTCATCATCCTCGATAATGCTTGGAGAGGTTAGAATAACCTCTGCCGCTCGACTGCTTCGCCTAATAGGGTATGATATCCTCTCCATTTCTCCGCCGCCACCACCACCACCACCACCAGATTCACTGTGCAAATCGGTGGGGGAGGTGCTGGTCGGCAGCTCTGACATGCCGATTCCCGAGTTTTCCTGCGGAGTGCCGTACCGGGTGATAGCACTAGCTGCTGATGCTCCACGCCGAAACGGCAGAATGAGCACCCTCTTAAGCTTTGGCAAAACATCGGCTGCTCCGCCTTCATGTCGAAATATCTTACCCATGTGCGTTCCAGACGCTTTGCCATGTCCGGACATTTTTTCAAAATCCTGTGCCAACTTGGGTTCGTATATGACTCTGCCCATTACCCCCGAGCTCTGTTCTTGCTTTTCCCGAAGTTCTATAATGTCTATCCATCCCCATACCACGACCAGGGCCGATGCATTGAATGCGAGGCTCGCAAAGGGGGCCCATCCGTTTATCCATGACGCAACCATTGACAAAGTCATAAATACAATAGGCAAAATAATCCCTACAAAGGACATGATTCCGACTAGTATAGCCTTGCCCTGGTATGCATACCGTCTCTTTCTCAAAGAGTACAGTAGCACAATCACGGCGTAAGACACTGCCAAGAAAATCTCCACAATGTATGCTAATATGTAAAATGGGTTTCTGTAATTGCCCTTGCCGTGCCGGTCGATTACAAGATAGCATAGTAGTCGCATCACCGTATCAAGCACTGCGAGCGAGCTTCCGACAATTCTGATTACAAACTTTTCTCTTGTCCTGGGGAACAGCCGTTCGGCGATTTGAGTATGTGCCAGCCACAGCAGGCCCATGGCAACTGCTGCCATGCCCTGAGACAAGGAGCCTGAGAGAACTCGGTCCTTCAGTTCACCAGCATCTTGATATCCACTGTTGTATTGAAGCTGCAGCAAATCTGAGGTCCTATCCAACGTTATGCTGAGAGTTATGGCCAGATATAACACTGCAAGTTTTTGTAACCACGGCCGCCTCGTCCTCGCTATTAACAGCAGTAATAGCAGCAACCACGACAACGCTGTCGCACCGGACAGTGTGTACAAAATAGGTACTATGCTTTCATGGAAAGTTTCCTCTCCCGAGCTTAAGAACTGGTTCACAGGCAGCGTGGAAAAGTCGGAAGCGCTGCCGCAGCCGATGCCGTAGACCCCAGCGTTGGTGATGGTTAAAACTTGGAGTTCTCCATTTTCAAAGTACGACAACGTCCCAGGCGGGATAGTGTATCCCGTGCAGTTGGAGGAGGAGCCCATTATAGTTGACCATATGAGGGCCTTGAGACGCAGCTGTTCAGTGTATTTAATTATGTCTTTGACAAAGTCCATCAGCAGAGCTTCACCAATTATGAATCGTGGGGTAGGGGTTTTTGGTACGGCACGGGCAAAGCGGATTATAGAGTATGAGAGAGAATGATGGAAAGCAGTGGAGGTTTAGTGCTTCGTTACCTTTAGTTCTAGTACTTCCGCTTTCTTGTTCATCCCAGTTTTCAAAACTTTGTCTATTCATACCATATGTGTCTTGTACTTGGCGGTCTTATACATGCCTATGCAAGTCTATATACATATATAACTAACCACAACATCACCCGTATCATCAACAACATGAGACAACCAGTTACCAGTTGCCTCTAGCCCCAGCATCCCTCAGTCAAATCTTCAATCTCCAAGGAAGCCTGTAGATGTCATAGCGTTATATCAACATGTTGTTATACTGCAATATGATCTTGATGATCACCCCCTGCAGAAATCTCATGCATCATGCCTTCTCTTGGTCCACAACTTCCTCCACCATTTCTTCCACCCCCTTGGTGCTCGCTTTCTCGACTTGATAGCCTTCTTATACTCATTATATTTCTCCTCATACTCAAACGGCTCGCCCCAATACTCCCGCATCTTTTTCACATCTTCCAGATATACCAGCTGCAGATCAATAATCTCCTCTTGCTCGGCTCCGGGCCAAAACTTACTGTGCAATGTCGCCGTCCCGTACGCCAAATCTCTCAAAGTCGGATGGTTCGTATTCCATACCCCGGACTCGAGCCGTTTCCAGGGCATTGGACCAGACTTTCGATGGGCATAGTTTAATAGATTTTGCTCCATCCGTCGACTGTCAAACCGATGCGGAATGTTCAGGATACTCATATATTTATCAAACATCTCTTGTGACGGCCTTGCCACAAAAAATCCGCCATTAAAATCTTTGGCAGGTATAGGCGGCGTTCTGTGATCATCTCCCGTGTCATCAATCCCTCCCAACACATAGACCGGCGGGGCCGACAACTCGTCGGTTTGATCTTTAGCCCACCACGATTTCCGGTGGGGCAATGTGGCGGGATCATGCCAAATATCATCTAGATTCCTACGGATAATCATGTCTGCATCAATGTATAGGATGCGGTCCCACTCGGTCATTTCCCACAGCCGAAGTTTGGTGAACTGATCGACCCACCGGTGAGTACTAGGGACGGCCCAGTCGTGCCTGACCTCATCGACGTGGCGAACTGTCACTCCGTCCTTCTCGAGCTGTTCTATCTTCCATTGGCCCACATTGTCATTAACCATGACAATAAGAGGCGTGTTTTTGCGGGTCTTAGTGGCTGGATCATGTAGCAATTTGTAAGCCATGGTCCGCATCGCTGTGTAGTAATGATCCACTTCGTCTTGCGTTGTATTGGTGGACAAGAAGCTCACATAGGCTACTTTCTCAACTGCAACCCACTGGGCAATGGCAGTGGTTTCAATTCTACTCAGCAGGTTGAACTGGTAGCTGACAGCGACCAAACTGGTCATAACCAGTGAGGCTGCTACATATTTTAGCCAACTGCGATTGACCTTACCACTGAGAGCTGTCAGTACATGGGGGACTTTCATAATTGTTGTACGACCACGACCGCAAGAGACAAGATCACCTTTGTTGTTTCAAAGAAATCCAAATCGTATCTTTATTTTTTAGGTTAAGTGAGCAATGGGGCCGAATATTCTAACAGTCGTGGATTTTTTGAATATGCAAATACGACGACGGATTACTTGACTATATTCCTGATTGCTTTATATATGGAATTACTGTATTTTCTTGACTTGGAACCTTTTTTGTAGTGGTGTGCGACCGCTTGAGATAGAAGAAGGTTGGTTCGTATTATCACTGAAATACGGGAAGCCATATGAACTCACAGCACTTTTCCTTAGTGTGGACTAGTGGCACATGTCGGCTTCTGCACATCCACATGGTCACAGGCGGGGCTAACTTTAGTGGGACAGTACATGGGAAGATCGTTTGAGCGTGACATGCTGCAGAAATGATAGTGGTAGAGGATGAAGCTTTATGGTTGATTCTGGGGCGGTGAAAAGTGGGACTCTGAGCGTTTGGATAGGATAGGTTGTTGGCTTTGTTCCGGTACCTGGCCCGCATTGAGGTGCATAGCTTAAATGAGATCGACAGCGCGATCTGCGGTCTTGGCAGGAGAAGAAAAGTGGGCGGACATGAGAGATCAAAACTGACGATACACGATCACGAGCTCGTGACTTGAGGGGAAGAAAGTTACTACTAGATGGTTGATGAGAGAGGCAGTAGTCGAGTTACAGTAATAACTGAAGTACCAATGTGAACAGCGCTGGGTTATGGATAAGATTGTAATACTATGTGGCTGGACAACTAGCGTTGATCGTTTAGTTTAAGCTCTTAGTTCAGAGTTTGGATGCACAGAGTTGAAGCCTAAATATTGATGAAACAACTTTTGTAAGGGGAGGTAGTTGTCTCTAGAAACTGGAATTCACCTTGCAATGAAATTGTATGACATGCTTTTCAAAGTAACTTGGCGCTCGTTTCGAGAATCACAGCTTTTAAATGCTGTATCGTTACTGCAGTTCCATATTATCCGTCTGTGAATATTCAAGGCGTGAAACATATTATTGTACCATATTATTGGTGTTCGAAGCGGCTGGCATCTTTGAAATCATGCAACTTGAGATATATCATCCACCGAAATTCTCTATTTTGAATGAGAAACCAATCAACCTCACATATGTAAAAAAGAATCATTATTAACATGTCATAAAACTATAAATAAACTAATAAACTGAGCAAAAACAAAATATTCTAGTATTGATAGCGAAAGCTCCGTTTCTCCTTCTCACTTAGATCTAGAAAGTGGTCATCCAAAACATGACTGGTCCTATCAAAGTACCCAGTACTCGCCAGCTTATCCTTTTGACGATTCTGCCAAATGCATATCAGAGCATAGACCAAAATTAGTCCACTACCAGCTGCACTGCACCCTAGTAGTGCTTGATATCCCCTGTCTATGGTTTGATTAAAAAACTGCGGGCCAATAAGAGTACCTGTGCAGTAAGCAGCATAAGTCATAGCATAAGCGGTCACCTTCTTAGAATGCCCACTAGTGTTCTGAGCAGGCAGACTGGCTGCCAGTGTATAGCACCCCCAAAACATGTAACAGATGTAGTATGCCGCGAGCCGACCTCCTTTGTTACTCTCGGGAAGCTTCCATACCAAAGCTGTAGCCATGACAGGAATCCAGCACGATATGGAAGCGGTAATGCATCTAATGTTTTTCCGCCTTGTGCCAATATATGCGTACAGCACAGATGAAAATGTTTGGATAACTCCAGTTGGCATTCCCAAGAGAACAGTGTCAAGATCGGAGAACCCAAAGCTATTAACAATTAGAGCTGCAAACGAAGTGAGCCCTCCCAGGAAAGTACAAATGAGAACTTGATAACAGAACAGCACCCAGTTTTTCGGATCCAGCAGCGCCTCTTTGATTAGGTGAAATTTCACAGTCTTGTTTTCGACACCCGTCAGGTTTCCCTGTACTCGGTCTAGCGCAATGTACTTCTCACGTTGACTGAGTTTTCTCCACGTGCTAGGGCTGTCGGGCAGAATAAAGAACAGGACTATCGACCATAAGAATGTAACTCCGCCAAAAGTAATATATAGCAGTCTCCATGCCGCTATTGTTGATCCATGAGAGACCCCGATACCGTAACTGACGGGTCCAATAAATAAAGTAGCCACAGAGGCTAGAAATATCGAGATACGGAGTGGCTGTTCTTCCTGTTTGTAAAACATAACAACATATGTCTGGCAAATCAAGAAAACCGGTGCTTCAGCCATACCCAAGAAGACTCGTAACACCATAATACCCGCAAAACTGTTAACTGCTCCTTGGCACATGGTAAACAGAGCCCATAAAAGCACCGTGCAAGGCAGCAGTTTTGATAACGGCAGCTTCTGTACCAATATAGAAGAGGGCCATTCCATGACCAGAAACCCCAGCGAAACTATCGAGCCCACCCATGAAAATTGGCCGTCGGTAAGATGCAAGTCCGTCTTCATGCCGTACAAAGCAGCATTTGAAATAATTATCTTATCGACTGCTGACATGACGCCAGTGAAAAACAGAGCAGTCATTAGGTGCAAGTCTATTTTCCACCTTACTGCTTTGGCCTCGGCAGAAGTGTACTGATAATGGCTGTTTGCCAGGATATGAGCGGACGAGTCAAGGAATTTCTCATCAATGCTTCGCTTTTCGCAGCTGTTGTGGCTCCCTACATGCACAGGGGCATCGTTTAACTGAATCTCCTGCTGAACATTCTGCTTGTTCGGTGTTTGGCATTCTGCCATTATGTGTGGTTGGAGAAAGAGAGAATAAAGGACCCTGCGATATATCCCTTAAATAAACAACAACACAACTCACTGCCCAGGAAAACTGACTATTATGTAACAAATGCGAAGCAGCAGCACTAGCGCAGCTACCAACGCTAAAAACTGGGCCCAGATTCTTGTTGCCTGTCACGCTACGTCATAAAAATACGACACGGAAATATTTGGGTGGTTGCGTAAAACACAAAGTCTTCAAGGCAACAGAGTCTGTGTCAATAGAGACACCTATCCAGAAAAACCGATGTTGAAAGACAGCGTTGAAAGAGAAAGAAGTTAGCAACACTGTTTAGCGAAGGAAAAATAAGGGTTGAGATTGATTACTCGGCAGCTGCTGCAAAGACCTCGTATATGCGCGGCGTGAGATCAACAATGCAGGAACTGGCTTGGTTGGGAAGCTGTCAGTCGATCTATTAATTGACGGGCAGACACCCAGGGGAAAAGGAAATATGATAACCGGTATCAGTCGATCAGTGTGATAGATGAGTTCAGCTGGAAGCTTAAATCAGTTGTCGCATCAGTGCTGATAGCGTACGGTATGACTGTGTCCACACAGACAGATCAGAGCAGTGATCTACTGATGGAAACTCACTTACCTGCGAGACGGTATCTCCGAAGTTATATTTCGGTGTTTTGTTATTAAGCGGTGCAGCGTGTTGTCGTAGTTATGTGTGTACCAAACGAAGTCAGTGATCTAACATCCGGCACTCTTTCATTCACAGTTTTTTATCGTACGACATTGTCGTCCGCTGGTGAGACTCGTTGTCTCCTCATTATCCCCCACCTTACTCTTGTAGGACATAATTATCGGGGGGACACCTAAAAATGCCGGAAGCGGCACCTCCTTCCGTAGGCTGAGATGTCATAGAAAAGACGGCAACACCGGAGACCACTTAATAAAACGGTTAGACCTGGTCCTATTCTTAAACCTCCCTTTAAACCTGTCAACGTCAAATGGTCCCAGAAGCCTCATCTCTTTCAATAGCAAGGACTTAAAAACGTTATGTTGGAGATGGTGTCAAGACTCAAAAAAGTGAGAGTATGTGATGTAGCTGATGCACTTGTACGTTTAGGAGTATCAGATGGAGGGTATTTACCTGGAATTCAAATTAGGTCTCCTGAATCATCGGAAGGTTTGGTTGTGGCCGGACCCGCCTATACTGTGCTGGTAAGTCGAGAGAAAGTTGTACCACCCAAGAAACCACAATAACCCAAGAGTGTCGATATCTATGATTTGCCGTATACGAGACCTTGGGTGAGGAATATTATTTTAGAAAAATTCTTGTGAAAAATATTACTGTAGGGGACATTTCAAGGTTCACTGAATCTTGCATATATTATACATATATGCAACACACATGCAAGATCCCGAGAAAAGATAACACATAAAACGATCTGTTATAATAACTAACAAGTTCCTTCCTAAAGACTACCCAGAACCAGAATCAAACGATAGTCCACCTCCGTGCCATTATATTGACAATGTCACAAATGGATCAATGGTGGTTATAGCCCAAAAGGACAATACTTTCAATGCTGTTATGGGCGGTGTGATCTCTGCTCGGGCCAATTATCTGGGTGCAGCAGGCATAGTAGTGGATGGAAATATCCGGGATATAGAGGAACATCGACAAATAAACTTCCCAGTATTTAGCAGAGGAACGTCGGTCTTGTGTCCGTCCACAAAACGAGTCGAGGTTGGGGTACCGGTTATAGTGTGTGGAAAAACAATTGTTCCGGGCGATTATATAGTGGGAGACTGCGACGGAGTAGTGTACATTCCCTGCCAGTATATAAAGCAAGCCATGGACCTAGCATTAGACATACATAAAGCTGAAAACTCGGTGAGAGATGCTGTCTTGAACGGGTCGTCAGTTCTCGAAGCTCACATCCGGTACAAGCCGGAGCTTCAGGCAGAGAAATAAGCAGGCATTAAATAAATTATAAATACGGTACATAAATAACTTTCATTGGCAAAAACTTTTCTCTTGTTCAATAGGTCTTGATCGGACAATAAATGTTTCATGCAAAAGAATCAGCAAATCCATTCCTACTGCTACCACAGTCATCTCCAGTAGGGGCCGTAAAAGGGAAGTTGAAAAACATATTCTCCAACATCTCCTGCTCCGACATCCCTGATTGAATTCCAAAATCTGAAAATATCTCTGCGGTGCCTGTCAGATCCATAGCACTATCTTGGCCATAAAACGATGGAATTGGACTGCTGGATCGCGTTTCATACCCATACGTTTTGAGTGTCATAGATGCCAATGTATTGAAAGCATTCTGCATTCCTTGAACAACGGGCCACCTCTGCGTAACCTCTTCCAAAAACTTGCTGCACAGCTCAATGCTGACTGCAAGATCAGCAGTAGAATACTGGGCCCGCACGTCTGCAGAGAAGTAGAATGTATAAAGCAAAGTCACTCCGCAAATAAAATGATAGTGACACACTAACCATGTAATGTCAAGAGATCGCTTTTCGAGCATGTTGCGGTATAACCGCAAATTCGCTGTCGCAGCCTGGTAGCATGTAACGTAAGATTGTCGTGTTGGATTTGGATTGCAGGGCGACGGACGATAGACCATAAGAATCCCGTTATAGAACCCATGGCTAAACCAATCTTGATTAAGCGGTCCCGAAACCGACATTGGACTGTTGTCTAGCCAATGAGTCAGCTTGTCATGTATTTCGGTGAACCATGGGTCTGTGGTTTCGACTCTGCGTTTCGGATTGGCATAGAGCTTTGCTACTATTTCTGTTTGGAGCCGTCGAAGCCCAAACCAGTGATTGGTGACCGCTTTGGAAATATTGACTTGAAGTACCTCTGTCTTTTGTGAAATACACGAGTCTTCCAGCACGGACGGATATTCTGTGCTAATGCTTTCATCTTGGATGGTAAGAGGGCGTCCAATTGCCAAGGACAAACCTCTGTCAATTGCATACATTGACCACCACAGCCGGCGCTTCCAGTCTAGAATCAGAGGATCCGCATTCTCCGAGGCTATTATCTCTTCTCGGTGTAAGCCCATGTCCATGCACATTCTTAATGCTACTCCGGACAGGTGCCAAACTGGAGCTGGTGCAGGACTTATCAGTGAGTACATGACAATGAGTAGTAGGCACTGCACTGTTCGCAAGTCTTCCGTGTAGATGCAAATATCTTTTAGATACAAAAGTGCTTCGTGGTAATATTCATCTGCCAAAGGTAGTGATCGAATATCACTACGAGAGGAGATCTGGAGGCCAATGGCCATAATCATATTGACAATGCACAGGCTGTGGGGATCCTGCTTGACTTTGTTGTACACATCAGCCACCAGCTCCACGAGAGACGAATGTAAGAATATGGGATGACGAACTTCGTTTTGGTGCATGAACAAAGTGACCAAGTACGACAAACTGTTCAAAGGTGGCAGTGAAAGTGGTGTTTGTCGGTCCTCGTAAGTAGATGGTGTGGTTCGGCTCTCACTGTAGGGGGATGTGTTGTTCGACGAGTTGTAAGGCAAGTTCGGTTTCCGGTCTCTATTATGGTGGTCGCTAGAAGCACTAGAACCTGTGTACTGCGGACTCTTGGAGTTTATGCGGTCCATTAAGACCTGGGCTAGCTGGAATCCGGATGAATAACCCAGAAACAGTTTCTCACTCGACTTGTTTCCATCCAGCGATACCAGGCCGATGTGCGATATCAGAGAGTCTACTTTCTTCTCGGTGCTCAATTTGGTATCTTTTTGAGAACTCCTTCTCCTCCGACTCGGCTGCGCATTTCGCAGCCTTTCTCCCTTGGGTCTGCCCCCATTTTTGGATGATTTCATCTCGTCCAGCTGCAACTCGAGATTCTTGAGTCTCTCCTCCAGCTTACATATATAAGTCCGCGGGAGCATTGTCTTGCCGATTTCATCGTAGAATTCGCAAGCAACGTTTGCCTTTCGACACAGCTCACAACTGGGCAGCCCTGCGTCGCATTTCCTCTTACGTTTTTTACATCTGGCACACGCACTCAAGGTCCGAATGTGTTCATTGCTTTTCAGGGCTTGAGGGCTGGCTTCCGCGGAATCGGACTGAGCAGTGGCCCAAGGAGGGATACGGACCCCTCCTACCATTGAGTTAGGAGCCTCTTCCATATGACTTTTGAACTGGCAGGATAGACACAGCTGCTAGCTAGTTGACTATATAGATCAACTGGTTGGTGTCGTTCTCTCAAGCGGCTCTCTAATTTAATCGAGCGCCCTAGCACTCTTTCAGGAGACTACTTGGAGATGATTAATACGAGATGCCCACCAAAAAACAAGCAGCGGCTTTGAAAGATTGACAGCTTTCTCTTGGCTTTATAGATAGAGTTTTACGGATGGCCGGAGGAGTGCATATGACGTTGAAACTTGGATGAACTGGGCAAAAGAACAAGAAAACGGGATTTTGACAACAACAAAAAGCAGACTATGGGCTATGACAATTTTTATAGACTCCAAGCTCTCACTTGAAAATCGTTCAGCTAATCTCCGGTACCTTTAGGTCCAACAGATTATTACCCTATTGGTTTAGTGTGCAGCCCAGGCGCATGCGAGTTCACACATAAATTACTAAACCTCTTCAAAAAGTAACTTACAAACGTATAATTGCGTATGCGCTGCTGGACTTGGCACTTTTTTCGATAGATTGAAGCGAAGCTTACACTCTATAATAAAAAAATTGTGCATTTATTACTATCATGTTCGAGCGTCCACAGCTGCGAATCGGTAGGCTTGACAATGCCTGTCAGAATTGCCGTATAAAGAGAATAAAGTGCAATTTGGCGCTGCCGGCTTGCTCGACTTGCGAGAAACTGGGGATTCCGTGTGTGACAGGACGATCCAGTGAGAGCGGCTTTCTGGGCGACGAGCTTCGATATCATGTGTTTCTGGAAAAGAGAGTACTTGAGCTTGAAAAGCTATTGCATCAAGAGCAGGAGAGTAGTGCCGGTCCTCCACCTGTGGATTCCGCGGGATTGAAGGCTGCTTTAGAGAGTCAACCGCTGGTTAAAAGGGAAGAGGCCGGTTTTAGTGAAGGAGATGGCGAGGAAGAGGATGACGGTGACGAGGAAGATGAGGACGACGACGAGGACGACGACGAGGAGGAAGGCCCCCTCGAACGAATGGCTGAAGACATTGGTGCGCTCTCTCTGACTGCGTCGTCTCAGCTTACGAACTTAGATCGGGTAGGTGGAGTCTCACTGATGCAATTGATGTTGATGACAGCTGGGGCGTCCATGGCCGACTTTGCTCCTTTAAGAGGAACTCAAACCGGTGACACAAATGCATTCCGAGCAGTATTGCCGGCTAGAAATGTAGCCAATGCGCTAGTTCAACACTATCTAACACAACTGTGGCCGCTTTTCCCAATGTTTGCAGCTGAAACTTTACTTCAACAACTAGAGAATGTATACACGGCTCCCACAGTGGCAGATCACGATGAGTTCACTATATTTATCATATTAGCCATTGCAGCTGCCTCATTAACGCATGAAAAGGGCTCCATTGGTTCTCAAGGAAGTGTCAAATTCTACCAAGCTGCCCTGCGGAGTGCAGCCGAACTTCCCGTCCAAACCTTACAAGGGCTCCAGGCGACGTTACTACTTGTTGTCTATGCAATGCTTAATCCAAAAGTAATGGAGCCCTGGTTCCTCTTGTCATCGGCCATGCGAACATGTACAGAGGTGGGATTACACAAAGAGCCTCCGTCAACTTCCAGGATCAATGACAGAACTTTAGAGAAGAGGAAACAACTATTTTGGACAACTTACTTTCTAGATCGCATATATTCCATGAGCATGGGACAGACCTTTGATGTTTCAGAGGAGTACATCGACGTCCCTTATCCCTCAAATATTCCTTCCTATGTCCCAGTCTCAATGCCAGGCGAAGTTGTCTCTAGTTCAGGCTTAATTTTGCACTTGAAAATCCGCCGTTTGCAGGCTGCTGCTTATTTATTAACTACTGTTCCAAAGTCAGGCTACGATTTAGCCGTTTTGAGACGAGAGATTGCTGAATGGATGAACCAACTAATAAACGCCAGAGTAACACCAGAAGTCAGAGAATTCTTGAATTTGGAGTACTACTATTGTCTTGTCACGCTCCTACGGCCCACTGGATTTCTACCTCCCAAAACCTCTTTAGAAGTTCAGGACCTCATCGCTGCCTGTGTGCTTTATGCCAATGTATTCAAGCAAGCAAAGATGTCAACGCAAACTTTTTACCCCTACTTGACTGCTCTCCAAATCTATTCGGTTGCCCTAACGTTAATTACGGTGGTATGGCCCCAACGAACCGCACAGCCGCGATTTGCCCAAATTCTATCGGCATGCATGGATTTCACAAGTTTTTTGTCGGAGCTTTCTACTAGATGGGGAAATGACATGCAACTTACTGAAAGCTATCAGACTCTTCTTGCATCTTTCATCAATCATTTGTCAGACGACAGCGTCCCTTGTCCAGATATTATTCTCAACTTTCCTGCTTCTCTTAAGCGATCCGTGCCGTGGCCGCATGGCAGAGTCAAACCAGAGCGATATGAAGGTATCGTATCCGGTCTATTTATTTTTAATTAAACGACCCGTTGTACAATGTTTTATAGATATTAATGACTAAAGATTTAACAATGATTCTCAGGTAGTTCACATGGCCCCAATACACACTTCCGTTCATGCGGAGCACCTTGAGATCTCACGATGCCATGAAGATGTAGAGTATCACAAGTGTACCTACAATAATTTAATCTCCATTTCGTACGCTATATCCATTTTCGTTATATTGATCTCTTCAAATCTATTCGTATCAACTTATAACTCTCAACTTACATAAGAGTGTTAACCCACCCTCTGGAATATTCTCCATCCTCACCAACTACAACAATTTCATAGTATAACGCCGGTTTGGCATTAAGATTTGTATCCATTCAGGGCAGCTCTCGAGTACGCACTTTCCCTACGCCGCCGGATTTTCTGTCCGCTGGTAGTTTAAGTCTACGGGCTGCCTGACCCTCCTCGGCTTTCTGTGGGGAAGGAGCCTCGTGCAATGCCTTAGTACGCTCTTTGTCGACTAAATAGAAGCCTTCTTTTTCTGCTTTCACAAATCCTGTTTCAATAGAATATTGCAAGATGGGGGCACCTAGAGGCCCCCGATATGTCCCACCTTCATAATTCATCCTATGAACTTGTAAATTGGATTTTTCTGGCGGAGGAAGGTCATTTATTCCAAGGCCAGTTGTTCCCACAATGAATATATCGAAATTGCTACAACTTTCCAACTGTCTCTGTCTGAAATCAAGCTGCATACCCATGTGTTCGTAACCCAACCAGTCGTAGAATTGGTGGCCAATAATAGTGTCTCTCGATAGAGTCTCTCGATAGAGTCGCGCTATCAACGAGATGCATTATGTCTGTGTTGTTACAATTGGTACGTAGCCATTCTAATCATGCGTGCTCACCCGCATATAACCAGGATTCGCTCAGTCAGGGCCCTGGATTCTCACGCAGGTACTTACTAGGGATGACGGGAGTGACGTCAAAGTACAAAACCTTGTCGTCTTGTTCAATGGGCTTCAGAGTCACCGTCGTTTCGTTCGACCACAGAACTCTGTTAAAACTGCGTAATTTGAAACCCGACACCACCTGTAGAACTACGCTTAAAACCAGCAGGAGCAACATGGTGGTAACTATTTTTTGTGCACCAGGAAACTTCCTGGGCTTAACGAGTCGTGTGTGTCGTAACCCCAGCTTTCGGCAAAAAGGTGGGGTATCGCTTCATTATATAATATGTGTATGTTCTTTCAATGCATGACTCACATGTCAGTGCATATCGATTATGCAACCACCCGTCGATCAAGTATTCCATACGTCGTTCGGCATCTATCGCCAGGGCAAACAAGAGGATGTGGACTGTTATGAAAAACACTGCTTGAATCCTATATATACTCATATTAACTGACAAGATCTTTAACCAAATAATAATCATACTGCAGGAGCCAATAGGACTCAAAAGTCGACGCTATCGGTTGAAGAGAATGCAATTGGAATGCTAATGTGTTCCAAAGAGGTTGCCAATCTGGAACAACCAGCACCAGGTCTACTTACGGTTATCGTGAAAGTTCCAAAAAGCCAAGAGGGTGTGGAGAGTTTATCCGGCCTCCAATTGACATACCGCAATTCCAAGTCATTATGCATGTTCAAAACTCTACCCTAGCCCTATTGATTACGTAATACTAAAATAGTTAAAACAAATGGCTCTGGAGCTTTCATCAAACCAGAAATGGTCTAGTGGTGTAACGGTTATCACGTCTCGTTCACAGCAAGTGAACACAAAACCGAGGAGGCTCCGAGTTCGATTCTCGGCTGGATCAGTTTTTTTTAGATTCAGGTTCTCTGAGATGTCAAATCCAACTTAGAAAAAGTTAGTTATATTTAAAGCCATCGTAACTTGTCAATTTGATGTTTTTTTTATTGCTAAATGGAGTTGATTCCCTATGTAAATAATATTAAATAACCATACGGGAATTGCATTCTCGAGATTTAAGGTTTCATTTCGAGGAACCAAAGGGGTTGATTGTACGTATTGTCAAACATGGAATACCTTTGCCAACATCTGAGCGTATCAAAACTGGCACGTGCTGTAGCATCTTGATCTCCTGGATATAATTGGCTCCCTCGACTCGAGTAACTACTCCTGACAGATACGCGTCAAGAGCTCCAGTATTGTCACCCAATTGATTATTGACCTTGCTGAGCGAAGCTGTCCTCTGAGGTATGTTTTCAAATGCAGACCCACCAGCCAACGCAGGAGACGATGGCATGCTCTTTGAGCCGGACCCGTCCGTGTCTTCCACTCCAGAGACTTTCAATTTTGACATTGCTTCACTGACAGACTGCTGACCCTTTTCTTGGGCAAGCGCCGACGCAGCAGTTGAAGAGAAAGGTGAATCGCCAGCAGGTTTGGATCGTTCATCTTCAGGAATAAAAGTAGCAGAATCGACGCCCTTTTCCCAGTACAGCTCCAGCAACCTGTTTTGCCTGTTGAACTCAGCTTTCACTAGAGGTAACTGATCTCCATGCACACGCTTCTCAATTCCGAATTCAGGTATCAAAACATCAAATGCTGACTCGTAAACTTGAATAACAATCGCATCCCTAATGATCTGACCAGTAGGTTTTGAAAGTTCATGAATAACTTGAGACAAAAATAAATGAAGCGACTGTTCCTGGGCTGTTTTCGCGGAATCTTTCTTGAAGTTACAATTGTCAGCTGAACTTGCCAAAGCATTGAAATCTTCATTGTATTCGGTGCCACTCAAGACCGATTTGATTTGCCTGTGTACAATATGGTCGGCATATCTTCTGAGAGGCGCATTGAAGTGCGTATAGATCGGAATATTCAGCAGATAATGGCCAAAATTATCCACATCGACCTTCCCGGCCACAAAGTACTTGGCTCTATTGAGACACTTGTACAACAAAGTTTCAAGTCCTCGTCTCACTTCGTCGGATTCTAGTTCAAAGAGACTCTTGAGGATTCCAGTCGAAGAAGAAGTGTCAACTTTGAGACCCATAAGTCGGATTGTTTCGGCAAATGACTCAAGTCGATGTAGAGCAGGATCATTGTGACGTCGAAGGAAGGCTCTAGACCCCAAGACAGCGTAAAGCCTCTGAGCAACGGCAGCGTTGACCTTGATGTTGATCTCATCAAACATTTGTTGAGACAGTGCTCCATCAAAAATGTTCGATTTCACGACGACGTTATCCTCCTCCAGCTGATTGAGAAGCCCAGTCACAGGTGTGTTGCCGTTCCCAAATTCGAATCTCTGCTTTCTGAATTTTTGGGAAAGTAAATGAAGAGTTCTGATATAATCAGCCACTCCTTGCGAAATAGATGAAGGTAGTTCGGCGTCACCAAGGATATGATCAACCGTATCAAAGCTTACGACTTGCCTAGGTTTGACATACCCGAGAGTGATGACTGTGTCGAATACATCAAACGTCTTTGTGTCAATCTCAAACACCACACTGATAGTTGGGCTTGTTCGCCCACTCGAGAGCGAAGTAGCTTTACTGAAATTCTCAGGCAGCATGTGCATTGCCCGCTGTTTCAAGAAAACGGACGTACCTCTTCTCTTGGCCTCTCGGTCCAAGGCAGAGTTTTCCTGTACGAAATGAGTTATGTCCAGTACATGGATTCCTAGTTCAATTCGATCATTGGACAGCTTTTTGACATGAATGGCTTCGTCCGATAATTGGCCAATCTGGCTGAAAGCAATCACAAAGTCATCCGCGAAATTTCGACGCGCAGCCAAATCGGCTTCACTGAGTACGTATTCCGACTCAATTGTTCGCAACGCTGGGTCAGAAAACTGGTCGGCAGCAAAATTATTATCTCTAAGAATGGCTTCCACTTCAATGTTCAGATCATTGGCGGGTCCTAGTTCCTCAACAAGAGTACCGAATGGATGCAAAGATGTGATGGGCCATCTTTTAATCGAAGCAACAAAGATCTTGTCCGCGTATGCGTCATGATTTTCCACGAAGTCGGCAGGTGCCTGCTCGGTAGGGATGGCAATAAGAGGCACTCTTTTATCTGTTGGTTTGAACCAGACAATTTTTGGTTTATCCTGAAATCTGGTACTCTTTTCAATGGGTTCACCCTTTTCACGTTTTTCGGCTTGCAACTTGTCCTTGGTTGCTTGAGACGAAGGACGCAGAAGTCCTAAAGTGCCGCTGAACATCTGACCAGATGTTCGCTCAATGACGGCAACGACATGACCAGCATACAAGGGCTTGACCTCGTCTGTCAATTCTTCTTCTTCCATCAAAAGAAGGCTCTGACCTTCTACTTCCACATCATCATTCTTTTTCTGAGTGGGTCGCTGCTTGAGACTGCCCTTACGTTGCAGGTCACCAGCGCCTGAGCCACTTCGTGAGACACTGTCGCCACCTCTCGAGTCATCTTGACTAGCGTCTCGTCTCTTTTTCTTTTCCTCCTTTTCCTTTTTGGAGTTCCAGACTTCGTCTACTTCTAAAAGTTCAATTGCAACCAAATCGCCTTCTAAGGCTCTGTTTCTGTCTTTGGACCCACAGATGAAGATGTCGGCGTCCAAGAGCCCGTCTGTCGAGACATATGCATCTGATCTATTCTTGCGGTTGACTCGTAGAGTTCCTGCCACAAGTCTTCCTTCTGCTAGTAGGCCAGGAAGAGAAGCTTGAGGGAGATAAGGAGAGAACAACGACTTTCGCTGTCCCTGGCCCTGACCCTGTACTTGACCCTGCATCTGACCGGGATAAAGAGAGTAGGCGTTCAGTGAAGAAATAGACGAGTTGAACGAACCTCTGGATCGGTGGCCAGGAACGAAGCCTGCCGAGTTGGGAGGGGACAACAAGTCACCAGAGGGAGCGCTCTGGTGCTGTGGTTGTCTCCAATTGGAGTCGAGGTTTCTTGAATTCGATCGCTGGTGGCCACCAAAATTGTTCGAACCCCGTCTTTCCCTGTTTTGAGTGTAGTAAGGATCAGGTTCCTGTGAAGGAAATTGGAAACCAGGGGGGTTATTCATCGACGAGGGTGAAGGTCGGTTATATCTACTAGAACTAGGGAACTGAGCGCTTTGACTTCTGTTATGGCCAGAGGCGGCCAGAGAAGACGAAGAAGCAGACGATTTATCAGGACTAGAAGGGAACTTGAACCCTGGTTGCTGCTGAGATG
The DNA here is from genome assembly GCA_030583385.1 of Spencermartinsiella ligniputridi. Taxonomy (NCBI): domain Eukaryota; kingdom Fungi; phylum Ascomycota; class Dipodascomycetes; order Dipodascales; family Trichomonascaceae; genus Spencermartinsiella; species Spencermartinsiella ligniputridi. Next base: position 573,742 of record JAJMIC010000005.1, on the reverse strand, counting down.
ACGTCGCAGCACTAGTAGTAGTAGTATTGACAGGAGCAAGAGCAGGAGCAGTACTGGCAGTTGCACTGTTAGGGGGAGAGTATTCCGACTTTGAAGGACTTTCTGGGCCACCCTGTCGTTTGGCTTGGGCAAGAGCGGCGGCCTTCTTTGCTTCAGACAATGCGAGAGAATGTCTTCTGTTATGACCCGATCCAGGGGGTCCTCTATTTTCATTGTAAGTATTATTAGAACCTGAGGAAGGAATGACAGAGGAGTGAGCTCTGGTATGACCCACGGGAGGTGGAGGGGCCTGGAATTGACCAAACGGACCGGTTGCACCAAGATACGGAGGTTGCAGAGCTGGTGGAGCCATAAGCCCTTGCTGTGGAACTGGGCTGGGGACTAATCCCGGATGATGATGCTGGGGGCCGGGCAACAACCCGGCTTGAGCAAAATGTTGATGCTGGGCTAAGATCTGCTGCTGCTGAGCTTGCAGCATTTCAATCTGCTGTTGCAGAGCCAACTGTTCGACTTGTTAGATTTTTTGCACTGTGCACTACGATTCCAAACAAACATCCAACTTACCCATCAAAGGAGTCAACTCAGACGGAGATCTGCGATGAGCAATATGGAGGTTGCGGCCCCCTTTTGCCTGACGATTTCCCTGCTGGGATTGCATTGTGAAAAGGTGCAAAGAGTAAAAAAAAAACTATACAACTGAGAATAACAAAAGAAATTTAATTACAATGACGACACTATCAGTGTTATCGTCGTCGTTGTCGTCTTCGTCGTTGTTCGATAAAAATGCGGGGGGATGTTATCTAAGGAGGGGCGACGACTGCTAAGCCGAGTGTGCAACTGGAAGAAGTCGGGAATCGATGAATGTCTCTCCAGGCTCTTCAAAGAATCAAAAATAAAGAGGCAAATTGATGAATGCCTATTATTATTAATAAAAATTAATCCGATGGTTGTCGTTCAAAGGGAAGGCGTTGCGGGTTGGGAGTAAAACAATTGCAAAAATAATAATCTCTTTCGCTGGTGTGGGACCCTAAACGTTGCCTCCGATTATCAAATGATGATAAAGGGATTAGCTACTAGTGGGTTGGCTTTCTTTTAAAATTCAAAGCAAGCAAAAATTCAAGTCTTTTCTTTGAAAAAGGATCGCAATGAATGATTGATCAAGAGATTTTGAAAATAATAAATTGCCCCGAAATAAGGTGTGAATTAACAAAAGACACAATTCAAGGAGGATATGGGAAACAGGGAATATTGCTTTTTGAAGGGAAAGAGATATCCACCCGTAGTTAGTGTCAAGTTAAATAAGAAGAGTACAATACAATACAACTGTACTTTACTACCAATTGCTTGTAATGGCTGACAAAGAATTAAGAAAGATGATTTCTTAATTAAAAGAAATAAAAAATAAAATATAAAATAATATAAAAAAGAGAAGCCCAAAATTTAATTCAAGCCCGAGCTGTGGTTTGGTCGAATTGGTTGGCTAAGGACAGAAGAGAATGACAACCAATTTAGCGTCAGGTGGTGGTGGAGGTAGGTGTAGCGGGAGTTTTGAACTAAAGAAACTGGGGCTGATGATGACTGGGGGATTATAAATGTGGGAAAAATAGGTTTGGGGGAGGAACGTTTTGACGTCCACTGCTGGGTTACTCACTGAGCAAAGATTAAATTGAGAGAGAGAGAAAGAGCGAGAGAGAGAGGGGCAGGCGGCGATCCAGCTTAGCTGCAGAGATCTCCGAGAGGTTAACTACAAAATATATTAATACGGGCCAAGAAGTCGCTCGATTATAACCAGAAAAAAATACAATGGTTTAGTTCGAGGCATCTTCTTTGGCTTTTTTTCCCTGGGTGGGTCCGGTCTCTTAGCAAGAGAGAAAAAAAAGTGACCTAAGGTTTACAAAGTTGTATAGTTCACACATGTTATATACAATGTACATGTACAGCCACTTAGCGTTTCAGGGGGATCTAGCAGTGGTGCTGCTGCAGGGAGTGGCGTGGATCCGTAAGGTTGGTTTTCAGACTACTGCAATAACAGCTCTACTTACAACTACGGTTTGCAGATTACTGTAGACGTATATACAGAGATATGTTGTATTCAGTAAGTTTAGAATGTTTAGGTTCAGATTTGGGTATCTCTTCGCCCTATTGTATAGTCAAAATGAAATATATACCATCGATCGACCACAGACAGTTTTAATATCGTATCGATAGACATTCCAGAGTTGCAAAAACCGTCAGAGTCTAACGATTCAGCAATTAGAACGGGAAAGGATACACTCCACAGTGTCATTCCTTTAGTTTTAGTACAAATAATCTAGGAACTTCTAAACTTGCATAGTCTTCTATATATCCTTGTGTGTAATTTTCGACGCGCATTACCGTGGGCGACGATCAGATCGGGAACTTGCGTCTCATTGCGATGCAGCCCTATTCTTATTTGGCTTAGTGAGGAAACTCGATTGATCCTCTTATGTACAAGTTGATAATCGAGCCGATGATTACATCGATCGCTACAACACTACGAATCAAAGAGAGCAAACAGTGTTTCGGTTTGGCATTGACTTATACTCTAGTGCTTTGATACTTTTTGTACTACTAAAAACATTATTAACTCCATAAATACATCATATCATATTAGCTAGTTGTATATTACTATTATCATTCATTAGTAGACTCCAATTTGGAGCCTTTTCTTTTGACGCTCTTGTTCTGCCAATTGGTCAACGTTAAAATGCTGCTTTTCCGCCGTAGCTTCTTGTCTTCCGGTGCTGCCTTTTTGTCTTCTGCTATCTTCCTAACATCTTCGAAAACCGGTTTCTCTTGCTCCTCCTCAATCGACCTCATCTCCTCCAATGGTATGACGACCTTTTCCTCAGAAACCACGGATATCTCGTCCTCCGACTCCTCCAAATCGTCAGAGTCCCAATGCTGGAGCTCTGCCAATCCTTTACCAAAATCCTTGGTACAGATTTGAAGTTGGGAAATCATGTCGTTCTTAGCCGCGGTATACTTGTACTTGTCGACAATAGGATCACTACCGTCAGGGTTCCGGATCTCGTCTACGCGAATATTGAAAACGGTAGCCATGGCATCGACTGCCATTCGGAACCATTGCCGTTGGATCGCCACGTACTTTTCCATACAGAGATCAATCATATCTCGAGTCAGTTCAAACAAATCAGGCAGCCCGTCTTTCAAGCTGTTGTGGAACTTGACAAACAAATCTGCTTTGTGCACTTCTCCTGGAGGGGGCTCTTGATATTGGTTGGTAGAAAACGGCGTTTCCGCCTTGGACGCAACATATCTCGCATACGTACTGTGGTATCGTTGCCGGTCACTTACCAAAACTTCAGTCCTCTCATACATTGCCCATACTTCATGCAAAACGGCAATGACCTCTTGCTCGATTTTCAGTGACAGCTTCGACGAAGAAAGCAAAGTAGATGAAGTCGATGTGAAAGGTGATGAAAACAGCGTGTAGTGCTTATATCGTTTCAGTTTCAATGGGTCATCCTCGTCGATCCCGAGCGCCATGACCCATGAAAGCCACGCTTTTGCCAGCCGTCCATTGCTATCAAAGTGATTCTGGATTTCCTTTGAATTAATTTGGATAGCGTGAATGAGTGCCCGGACGTATTTCGCTCTCTCATAAAACTCCTCAAGCAGATCCTGCAACGCTTTATCCGCCGTATGGTTGGTAGCTAGAGCTCTCAGCTTTAATGCATCCTCATCCATTGATTTCTTGCTAGATGCACTCGTGCTTGGCGTGCCGGGAGTGGCACGCTCTGAGTTGATACGATCAGCACATGCCTCCATTTCGATACTCGCTTGCTTCAAGTTCTCATAATCGCCGTGGAGCTCGGGGGTCACTCCTACCAAACTATTCAAAAGCAAAGGATACTTTAGCAATCGCTGAACTGGTTTGATAAGCAATGCATCCAAAGTCCAAGCCTTTGTGATTGTCTCGGATTCTTCCAGTGACTGTGCCATCCACAGATCTAGCAAGGGACACGCCAGCGCCTTGATTCGATAAAACGTCTCCATCTGTAACTTATTATCGTCGCAATACTCCTTATATGGTTCTTCAAACAAAGGAATAAAATCCAGGAAAATACCGCCAATACGAGTAGTTACATCAAGCAATTGCTTCTCGCTCGGGAAAGACTTGGCTTCAAAAACATAAGGCGGAATGGCACTGCGTAGAGCCTTGGTGAATTGCCGCGACAGTAACCGGATTCTCTCCACCTTTCCAAAAAGCATCGTGATATCACTTTTGCACACATAACCAAAATACCGATCAGAGTGGATCAGTCTTGCATAGATGTCAATCACTACGCCCATGTCACTGGCAAAAGCGTCCTCCGTTTCGACCAGTTCTCGTATCAAATTAAACTTCTTCTTGATCCGTTTGCTGTCTTCGGGAGATTGCAAAGTATCACCCAGGTCATCAAAACTCGGACTATGAACTGACACAGATTCTTGTTAATATTGAACACCAGGAAGGCTTAGTTGGTATATACTCACGTCTCAAAGAATTCACATAAGGAGATGCTGAACCGGACTGGCGAACTTTGGATAACGACGAGACAGTCGTTCCAAGGTCTAGGGCCGAGTCCTCATAAATATTATTCGCGTCTGAAACATTACTAAACACGCTCGAGGTTGTGGAAATCGTTGACATGTTCTTTTCTTGGTGCGCAGCCTTTGATTCTTGCATTATAGAATCAGATGAGCCTGAAATCCTGGCTGTTTTTGCATTGTAGCCTCGCTCTGAAGCCACTACTGATGGCACCAAAGTTCCGCTAAGATTCCTGTCACTTCTAGCAGAGGAAGCATAACTAACATTGGACTGATGGGACGCGGTGGATCGCCGCGGACTGTGGATCGGATAAGGATCCTTGGGTGGGACTTGCGGACGCTGAAGATGATCCTCAGAAAACTCAAATCCCAGAGATGAGCTTCCACTAGTTGACACATGGTCCTCATCTTCACTTTGAATCTCTGCTTCGACTTCTCGAACTGCGGCTTCCAGTTCAGCTTCCCAATTATTTTCCGGAGAATCAGATGGTGGCAAGATGCTGGAAGCACAGTCATGAAATTCGCTTTCTTCTGAAGGCGAGAGCTGAGCGTGCGGTAGTGAGCTGGAGCGTGCACTCAACCGCTCAAACGGTGCAGATGAACTGGCAATAGACGACTGCTCTGACAGAGTTGACGACTTCGCGGAGATACTGCGGGTTGAAGGGGGGGCAGCCGAACTGATCGACTCGTCAATACGCTCCTTAGGAGTTGCAGGCAAGACATCAGCCGATCTCTGGTATTTCAGTTCGCTTGCTGGCTCCTCCAATGACTCTCTATCCGATAAGGGGGGATCGAGAGTGCTAGCTCTTTCTTCTCGTGGGGCAACTTCTTCTACCTCGATTGCGTCCTTCGTTTCCAATTCAGACTCTAGCCCTCCGATTTCCACATCCTTTTCGCTATCACTCTCTTTTGCCGGTAAGATCATATCGTGAGAGGAAATTTCTTCCAATTTGTCGATGTGATCAGAAACACTAGCCCCGACCAAAGTTTCGGACGGACATGCCGGTTCTGGGTCAACCTGCATTTCTTCTACAGATTCCGGTACTGACTCCTGTTCGATGGCATGTTCTGCCACCTGTGCGTCATTACTCGGCTCAGCAACAGGCTCTGTGACAAACTCAGCTAGTTCTGGAAGAGTTTCCTGCCCCTGCTCTTTGTCCGCCCCATTTACCAGGCCGGCTACTTCGAATGTAGGCTCAGCAGCAGGCTTCGGAGAAGAGAGTTGCGGTGACGTTTCTATGACCGACTCTGAGAGCGATTCTCTCACAGAATAAAGGCTTGTAGGTGTGACTGGCTCCGGCTCAAGAATTGCCAAATCAGAAACCGGCATTTCTCTGAATCCATCTTTGGAGGACTTTGACAATAAGAACCCGCTGGCTTCCACATGATCAGCCATCAACTCGATAGGCTTTTCAGATATATTGAAGTTAGGACCGGGATTCAAGTTGGCTTCTTCTTGCAAAGCGTTGGATGCCATAGAAGGATTTGAAACTGCCTGGCTCAAAGCTTGGCCAATACTTACAGGTGGCTCCACTTTAGCTTCCAACGATGAAACTCGCTTATGTCCCCTATAAGGCATTGATGGGTTTTTAGGACTCTTGGGGCTTTTAGGGCTCCTAGGGCTTCTGGGACTTTTGGGACTTTTGGGACTTTTGGAAATCGCAGAACCCGAACGAACAGTTGAAGATTCTTTCTTCGAGCCTGGCAGCGGCGGTAGATCCTTGTCTTGAAACGACCTCTTCCTATACTCTTGTGATGTTTTGGCAGACGACTTAAATCCAGTCCAGCCTGTGGGTGGGGGAGGAGTTCCTGAGTACGAGGAGTAGGTCGAGGAGGAGGATAGACTTTGAACTGCAATTCCCATGCCCGGCTGGGATCTATGAGTTCGAATTGAGCTCGCTTGAGCAGGAGCTGTTGCTGGCCCTGAGGCAGATGCTGCGGTGGATGATGCTAATGAAGATGATGCGTATTTCAATGATGGTTTACTATTCTCTGAGAAATCCAGCTCGGGGGATGCTTCAATCACGGCCAAAGGTTGTTCGGCATATGAGGTTTTTCTGGGCAATCGCACTGAGCCCAGCGACGGAGATGGCGATAGTCGGTGCTGTGGTGAGGACACTGCTCGTTTGGGGACTCCAAACTGAGGGCCAGCATCCCTATCGGGGCTCGGCGAGGAGGGCGGAGGGGTCAGAACAAGATTGTTCTGCAATTTGTTGCTCAGAGCTGCTATTCTGGCTGAAGACTCATTTGAGGCTCTTCGCTGAGGCACTTTTTTCGGTTTGGGAGGCTCGGCAACCTCTAAGAACTTGTACCGAGAGGGAGAAAGGGTGCCAACTCGGGGCATGATGGGAATGCTTAAATTGGGATCTCCCAGACCGTTGTTGTCCTGGCTCTCTTCTTGTCGTAGTCTACTTGAGGCGGCGTCTTTCTCGTCTAAATTTCTCTTCAGCCGCTGCAGTTGGTTCTCGGCTTGTTCAATCAAACCCACGCTCTGTCTGATTTCAAACTCCAGTAGTTGTTGCTTTTGCAATTCTTCTTCCTGTCTTCGCAACTCCTGCTGTGTTTCATAGATTCGTTGCAACCGGAGTTGGTGGTTTTTGGAAATGCGCACAACACGTTCAAAGTTGTTGCTGCTGTTGCTGTTGTTGTACCGACTGCTGCTGCCTCGACTACTGTGCAGAATATATTCACCACTGTCTCGGTAGACGACTCTTCTACTATTTTGATCAGGGGCAGTAGTGTAGTTGCTGTTGTGTATTGAAGCTCGGACTGAACGGGTGTTTGCGGTTCTTGGGGACGACACTAGCGACGGTTTTCTTCCAACCACTCCACTACGTTTTAGTCGGGGCTTTTCTTTCCAATTGTATTCAATGCTGCTGATGCTGAGGCTGCTGGTTGGGCGAGGTCTATACTCGTAGTGACTGGGAAATTTATCACTAGCAGGCAGGCGCCCAGAAGAGGAAGAAAGCTGTGAGCTAATAGACAGCAGGTCGATATCTGCAGTGGGCCGACAGCGCGGTGTAGATCTCTCACTTGAGGCGCGAGGACCAGGAGGTGGACTGCTCGAGGAGGATGTGGCCGGTTTTGAAGGCAAAGGTTTGAAAAGTAGTTTTGCTGACAATGGCGAGCGACGAGGCTTTAGTGAATTCGGAGGAGCCCGAAGGGACGGTGATGTCTGGCCAACAGCACTGCTGGTGCCCCTGCTGCTGTCAGTACTTCTACTGCCGAGCTCAGGGGGTTTTTGTTTTTCAAATTTCATGGGTCCCGCGCGCGATCGGCCTGCCAGGGCAAGGGGGAGGCAGTAGATCCCTATGTTATTATTATTTTTATTTTTTTCAGGGGGTTTATATGTGCGGTGCAGTAAGGTAAGTGCACAGTATACCTTACCACTGTTTACCACAGCTTTAAACCTGTCGAACTACCAAACCAACCAAAAAATAATGGAGCCTAAGAAGCAGGGGTGGTGGACAGGGGGCCCTAAATTTGACAAATGATAGGAGTAGAAAAATTAAATAAAAGTAAAAAGGAGTGGGACGGGGCAAGAAAAAGTAATACCGGAAGTAAAATAATAAGTGTGCACCACACTCGAACACTCGACTGTAGAGGCACTTCTTTATAGCGCAGTTTAGGTGTAGTTATAGGCAGAGATGAGGAAAGGAGAAGGTTAAAAGGTGGTAGGATGATTGTTAACAGAAGAAGAAGTTGAAGAGCAAAGGAGGGTGAGACTACTAGTTGAAAATAAAAAGTTTATTTTAGTCTAGGCGGACCGACACCGCGACGTGTATGTGCTTTACCATCAAATACCATTTGCATTTGGAAGATTAACAAGTAATAATCAAGGTTTTATCATATGTTAGTGGAACGCCGGAAGGGAAAGAGTGCAAAGGAAACGTTAGAAAACCCATTACATCGACCAGTAACGAGGCTACGTCCGTAGGCTATCAAATTTGCTGGCGGTCGATTATCCCTTTTGATAGTAATCCCATTATTGATCCTGGTCAATCCTGCACTCTTTGATTCATTTCCATTCAATACACAATATAATTCACTGTATTGTGAGACATGCGTCATGTAGCAGCATGAGATAACCCCGCCGGTTTGTATAATCGTTGTGAGGGCTACTCAGCAGTTGAATAACATCACGGCATGACAGTGTACTGTTGCCGGTTGATACAATGCATTTACACTGCTGCCTATACACGGAGTAGTAGTTAGTCAGGAACCTTTGCAGAAGCGGTTTGCAGATCATGATATTCAGATCGACAAACGATGCACTCGATCCGGAGAACCTAGTCAGATAGCTGTTAACGGTTAGATATGGTTAGAGATATCGTGGATGATATAATATCTCTTGTATATCAAATAATCCCATTGGTGGTTCTGTAGTTTTGTTTTGAGATTCGAATCTGTATATCTCAATAGATCGCTCAAGTGGCCACTGAATAGGTCAATGTCTGACTTTTAAAACTCTCTTTATAATAGTAGATGTAACTTGTGTCAGGTTCAAACTCTATATGAAAGCATCTCCTAATTAGTCCACAGGGATAATTCTCGGCATCACTACTGCTTACACTCAAAAATAAAAATGCTCTATTATAATCCGTACCCTCTATATGTTCTAAACCCCCTAACTGCTGTCAGTCACAACATTACCATTGCTGACCAGAACGTAGCGATGATAATAATTTCCATCCAAAACTTGACTGTAGCTCTGTCCAGTGTTAGTTGTGTCTCCCGCTTTTGTAGCATTCTGCGAAGTGATGATCTGGTTACCATTCAAGTTCACATTGTAATCTCTAAACACTCCATAGTCAATATTGGACTGGTTTTGAAGAACATGGACAGGATAGTTGTACGTAAACTCATAATAGGTAGAGTTCTGTCCCCCCTTCGAATAGCTGAATGTATCCTGTCCATAGCTCTGCTGATCAATTTGCAACCTGCTAGGCCCGTGGTCTTGATTATTTATAAAGTAGCCAGTCTGGGACCACAACACAGTGTAATTGTCGTCGCCAAAATCAAGAGAGGCAACAGTGTTAATGCTTCGTTGTATGTTGACCTGTTGCTGGTAACTGTCCCCTTGAGGATTACCGTTTGAAACTGGATCTCCATTGTCAAATCCCAAACTCAAAATGTTTCCTTTACCCTCGACCCCGCTGGTTTGCCAAGTCATCACATTAGCATTTAGCCACCAATTTTGGTTGATAGTATCATTGTTATATCCATTGACCATTTTTAACTCCACGCTCGTTCTCTTATCCCAAAGAGTGGGCAAGAATGGGGTAATGTCGATTTGGTACCTTGGAACATCAAAGGCATTGATTCCAACCATAGGACTCCAGAATCCGGGTTGAAGACCTCCAGTGTAAATAATAGGAAAAGGCAGAACCCATCCTGCTAAATGGTTGTCGACATGCACTTCAACGATTCGTGATGGGCCAGCACCTGCACTGCCTGGCACGTTGCTCTCATACTGGCTTAGTACGTTGGTATACCAGAATTCCTCTCCACCGTTCCCAGAGGCTCCAATGTCCAAGACTACCCTAGTGGTGTTTCTAGGCAACGGCCCAATGTGAGATGATGCATCATTAGCGGACTCGGGAAGACTATACATGTACCCATAGTAGTCATCCTGTTTTACATTGGTAGGAAGCAATGGCTCAACATTAGTTGCCGGACTGTCAGCGTCGGGATAAGGTCCATCTCCAGAACCACTTTGCTTTCCAGAGTTATAAAACGTAAAAGTCAGAGTCACATAGTAGATTCCTTGAGTGCCTCCAGTTATGTAGTTTGCCAGCTGAAACTCAACCACCTGACTCTGCTCAAACAGAGCCAAATAGTCAGATACGTCCTTTGTATAGTTGAACAGGACCTGGCTAAACGGCTCGGCAGTTGAAGGTCTCCAGATCTCACATCCTCCCACATACAAATGAGCCAAACGATCGTATTGTCCACCAACCCCACTAACATTCCAGCCAACTTCAACGTGATCAAAGTCAACATCAGGCGGAGAATAGTGGGCGGTATAGGCCATGTGTCCATCAGCCTTGCTGTCAAATGCAACATCGGAAAACACCGTCTGTACTGTAACAGGCTGTCCGTAGTCCTTCAATGGACCAGACAGTTGGAAAGCGTCAATATAGTCATCTCGTTTGATTAAATCAATTGCCCTTTTCTCCTGGCCGGGGTTTGTCCTTCCATCAAATGAGCGTCCAAAGGTCGGTTGGGGCCAAGAGGCATCTGGACTTTTGTCTTCCACGGTGTTTTGAACTGGAGAGGGAAGACTGTAGCCTACAGCGAGCGAGAGTAAAACGGTAACAGACCTTGAGAGGTGCATCCTCACAAAAATAATTTAGAGAGTGAACTGGCAGGATTTCTGGCTAAGAAAACTTTTGCCAAACAAAGAACAGATGGTCATTTTTATACAAGTCAGTTCTCACCGCCGAGAATCAGACATCTTGCATAATCACCTCACAGAGTCAAGCTTCAAACAGTAATCGACTGAACTTTATTTGCCAAGGGATCAAGGGGGCAGAGTTTGTCCTGGTTACCAAGTATACATGTACTGATGCCAGCTATTTAATACGGCAGCCCCTCCACAGCTGATGGGGCCGCCCGTAACAAGTTGTCAACGCATCCGTACAATATCCCTTTGCTCCTCCTTAATAAAACGGTATACATTTCACGGTCGTAGATACCTTGAGGTTCACGGCCGACGAGGTTCTGTCAAACTCACTCAAAACATTCCTAAAGACACATTTTCAGAATCGTGAGACAACTAGTCAAGGCTAGATGCCGTACGGCAATGTCTATTGTTGGGGCCTAGGAACTGTCTCGGACAAATGTCAATAATGATCCACATACCAAGTTGTGTCATTTTAAACTTAAACCTTAAACTGTATAAGGTGTGCAGGTTTACAGGTTTACAGGCTCTCATAAAAATAATGACGTGTATGCTGCATAGTACTCACGTAGTATGAACGGACAAGTTTGGTTGTTTGAAGAGTCTGTTACAACCTATTGTGAAAAGCTATCGCAGAAGTTGATCCTTGTTTATCTTAACATGTAACGCGTCGCGACATTGCATTTGGCACATCCTCGAATCTGATAGCAACGCCAACGGCAGCAAGTCAATTTACTTATTTATTGGAGCTGCACAGCTAATAAATATGCAAATTCCGAAATTTTAAGAACTGCCAAGATCCTTTGATTTTTCGTCGCATATTATTGATGCAGTCCTGGTTTTGTGGTAGTCCAGAGGCACGTATACCAACAATCGCTTGTAATAATTTCTAGATCCCCAGTTACATGGTACGAGGTCATGTGCGATCAGACGCAAGGTTTGATAGACGAGAGCTATATCACGAACTTCGAAGATCTCGGAGCCGGTGGTACCTGCATGAGCATGTCGTCGACTGCAGAAATTCTGTCGTTGACTCTCATTGAAGCTCCAAGGATTGAATAGAAATTTCATTTTTGCCAAGCAAGTATTTGGACAAGTTTTAATAAAAATCGATGGGCCCACAGTTCCCATAAAACTAGGAATTGTGGGTTATCACTGATTGATTTTCAAGGCGTGGGTCGACTTTCTCAAAAAGTTAACCTTTACGCTCAATCGTAAATTACATTCTATACGTCGACTAGTTTGTACGTTGTGCAATGTCGCCGGACCGGATAGATAGATAATCAAATTTACCGTCCTATGCGCTACATACGGACCCGGGCTATAGGACATCATTGCATCTCCATAGGTCGAGCTACAAGTTTTCTAAATGAAGATCTTCACATAAATCGTTTCACGAGAAAAATAGCTAAATCATTCTTTCTTTAGCTCACTTTTAAAGATAACTTTGCCCGATTTTTCGAGTTTCACCGCATTGATGACATCCTCCACTATGATTTTGAACAAGGTTGGCGTGAGATAGCCGAATGGTATATTTCTAGTTACCCTCCTCTCTGGTTGTCGATCGCGCTTACTCGCGTACTAAAGAGATAAGCTGCTTGCAGCTCTCTCACCTCAAGGCGAGTGGGAAATTCGGTGAAATGCTTTCCTCACTTTAAACAGTCCTCTTAAGAGGTCACGGCGTGGAAGCGTCGAGCGGTGCCATCAGAAATAACGGCAATCTGTCAAAGGGTTGCCATGGGAACGGCACTGCGAGGAATTGAACGTCTGGGGGAATTGGCTTTTCTCTAGGCAGTTCTTGAGTGCAATGCGCGATTCAGGCAGTAAAATGCGTGAAACTCGATACCGATTATGACATCAGAGGGGTCCTTTTTTTGTGGCTACTCACCTTCACAATGTTATATAAGTTATAGATGTATGTAATACCTTTCTATATAGCTGTGAAAGAACTGTATTTCTTATCCAATTCGTGCTTTACCTCCACACCCCGTGCACTGAGTATGCTCCTCTCGCTCACTAAATATCTCCACATCTTATCCCACTCTTCGCTTCACGATACCCACCAATGGTACGAGTAGCCTAGCAATAAATATAAAATATAACACGTTCTCTAACAAGGCATTGCCCAACTTGAGACGGATATTTGCCTCATTTAGAACTGAACAAGAAGAACGAGAATATTCTCGTACAGCAGTATGTTAATAATATGTTATCGTTTCATCTTCATGTTTCTAATCAGTTCTTTAATTTTATTGGATTTCTTGGTACTTGCGTTATTTTCAGTTTAGTGGCCCAAAAAGCCTCTGGAGCGATTACTGCAAAGTAAAGTGGCCTTCCCTGCCCGGCGATCAGACTGAGCGCGTGTAGACCAACGAGACGCGTTTCGTGACCTGTCATATTAATGTATATGTATATATCGCGCTCTATTTCTGTATTTTATCTGTAACATCAAATCCACGCAACTGTACGACGTTTTGATGATAAATTCTTTTAGAAGAGCGGGGATGTTTGCTTTCGGGAGGAGGATCGTGACCGGGTCCACCACCAATACTCGCCATCTCACTGGAGTTATAATTAAAGGGGAAGAACTGCCTGAGGAACTTCCGTCAGATGCCCCATATCCTTTGGCAACTGATGCTCACGGGTTTTATCCGCTGAAAATTACAAAAACCCCCGTGAAATTGTTTCGTGCGCGGAAATTCAGTGTAACCGATCTCACTCCTTCATACTGTGAGCTTCTGTCTCTATATGAGAAATGTCTTGGAGAACGACGAACGTCTGCTGCAATGGCAATAGGTACTCAGGTGCATGCCAATCTGGAGCAGACTGCGCTTAACAATGCAAATATTGAAGTTGTCGAATTGCCTCGTGACGTCGGGGTCTCTAAAGAAGAAGTATGGGCTCGCAAAATTATCAGCCAAATCACCAATTTGCAAGCTCTTAAAGACGGCCACACGATTAGAGAGCTCTACGTGCATGGGATCGTCAATGAGTACCTCGTAACTGGATACATAGACGAGATTATACCCGACAAGGGTAATTTATTTATTGTTGATACAAAGACTAGGTCTGCTCCCCAAGAACCAGATTTATCGCAGCAGCTATCTGCTTATCATCAGGTCCAGCTTTACTATGAGATCCTGCAGCAGATGACTGTGGAGAGTGCCAAAAGTTTCAATAGAATCTATTCATCATTTGACTTGGACCCGCTAAAACCATTCACCATAGAATTCAGCCAGTTTTTGAATCAAGTCACCCATTCAACTGTACCATTTACATGTCTGAAGTCATTAGAAAATGAACTTCAACCTTTGCTGCAGCATTTCAAGGGCCACATCTCCAACTTACTTCGAGTGGAGTATCTCCGACGAGATGGCCAGATTCTTGGTACCGCTACTTACAACTTTGATCGTTCTGCCCTCGAGGAACTCCTAGAGTTCACGCTCGGGTTCTGGGAGGGAACGCGGTATCCACTTGGAGTTGATGAGTCTGAGATCAACAAATGTAAATGGTGCCCTATGAAAAATCGTTGCAAGTGGACCGCTTTACTAGATGAGCGCCTGTCAGGTCCAAGAAGGGGTGTAAGTTAAGGAGATGAAGCAATGTCGTCGACCATCACCAAAATTAAATAGCATATATTACAAGGGTATTATGGCTTTCTATTTTATATATTAGCTCCTCCTCCTGCGTTTGTGGCCGGGAAAAATTGTTTCTAGTTCGTTGTTTTTCTTGTTTTCATTATCATTTCAATATGCTGTTGCCACTTTCGTCTTTTCGAGTAAGATAAAACTTGGCCATTTCATACGAAGTCCAACAGATTGCAGTTGAAGGCATATTGGCTACCACTCGAGGGCGCAGCCCCCGTAAGAATCCCTTCAGTCCAGCTGACCGGTGAATATAAACAGCACCCTGATAGAACGAGTTAATGTCCTTTACTTTTGGGTCAAAAGTATTTATTCCCTTTGTCTGCAGCAAGGTCTTGATCACATCGAGCGGGGTGGTCACAGCGGCGGCTGTAGCTCCAGCAATACCTCCAGCTATACAGTGACTGAAAGGATCATGCATTTTCTCAGGGTTGAGGATCTTAGACATGGTCTCGTAGACTGTGAAGTTAACAGCCGTAAATGGCACGTTCATGATCAATGTCGTGGGATATGATACATAAAATGCAGAAAACCCTTCTCGTCTGTAAATATCCATAGCGCAGCCAGCAAAGCTTCTGTACTTTGAGCCGAACAACTGCATTCTCTGCTTGATAACGTCAAACGGGTTCATTAGTGCATCCGAACTGGTGGTAGCCGACGCACCGGCCAGAGCAGCCACCACTGGATGATGATTAGAGTCTCGATTGCCTCCTAGAGCGTTTTTAACTGCCTCGTACACTGCAAAATACACTGCGTGCGCGGGGCCGGCACCTATAATCACCGAAGTCATACCTCTCCATAGGGAAAGAGCACCCTCGGTGGCAGAAATACGTGTGATAGCGTTGGTTATACCTGAGTAGAGAGTATTTGAGCCCACCACCTGCATTCGAGTCTTGATGGCGTCAACAGGGTACATCACTGTGTGTTCCATGATACCAGCAGCAGCGCCCGCCATCAGATTTGCACTGAGGGGACTGTTGACTGGCAATGCCTCGTAGTCGTAGTCATCGTCGTTTTCTATGAGTGTGGAATGGGTCAATTCGTGAGGGACTTGGGTCTGGTCCTTTGCTGCCATTTCAGCAAGATTTTTTAGCGAACTTGACTGAACGACCTGATCAGTCAAAGAAGGCATGGATGTGGATTTAGAGAGGCACGAGACACAGCTAGCGAGAAACTTATTTTGGGGGCTTTTGGTTTTCTCTCAACTAGTTGTTCTTTTTCAGTTTATTCTCAAACCTCTGTTTTGTTCTGCGAATTTTGTTTCAGAAGGAACTCGATGCCTGCGGAAACGGACCGAGCAACCGGTAGGAAAAACAGAATCAAATTGCCACTAACGGTTATGTTTTTTTCAAAGCTGAATGCGATGGATAGGAAGATATTTAATAAAATAAATATAATCCTTCAGACTTTTTGTTATAGAGTTTGAACGGTGGTTGGGGGTGGGTTTCCGGGAATCTTGGGTTCAAAATCTTCCTTCTTTTTTTCACAATGTGTGTTGTAGGTACTTTGTGATTAACAGTTCTGTTTTAGGACTTTATCAGATCGGCTCTCGTATTTTGATTTGGTCACAGTTTGGGGGGTAGTTGGACGCAAAGGCAAGGGAAAGAAAAAAATCCGACAGGCAGCAGGTAGGCAGGCAGCAGGCAAAACTAAAGTGGCAGATGCAAATAGGAGCCAGGGAGCTTGTTTCAGGATTTTTTTAATAAAAAACAGGGATTGTGGTCGAGTAAGTGAAATAGCCTAAAATAAATTCAAAAAAAAAATTAAAGTAGTAGTACCCTTCAGCGTATAACTAATATAAACGTCAATTTGCTTCTGTCTAGACCCGCGCGGTTGAGCGCCGGTTTCTAATATGCTAAGTAAGCCGAGTACTGAGTCAAGCAACTTTGGCATGCATCGGCCGAATCGGAAGGTCGATCGATCCCGGTGTCGGGGTGCATCGTTCTAATATGGGGGATATTCGAGCCATACAATTAACAATTGTACATGAATGCAATTGTGGATAACAGGCCTGACCGATACGAGGAGATATCAGATATGAACGTGCAGTCAGCTATTATATTAGATTGTTTGTATACTTGACAGGTTGAAAAGAAATTTCATGAAGTACCGGTACTGTAGTTGCTGTAAATATTTCTCCGCAATTAAAGCCACTGAAAGCGGCCAATTCAGAACTGATGGATGATCAGTGAACAGCCTACACCGCAAGAGGTATCAGTTGGCGAAAAGTGTATACAACGCTACATATAGTGACTAAAGATGCTGCTCATATAGTATATACTTTGAGTATGGTTAGTACCAGCGACTGCGTAAAATTGTGTTCAGTAGCTTTACCGCAACTCTAATAAATATCGTCCCTTCAATCAACTCCGACTATACTACAGTAGCGGGAAACCACTGCTGGGCACTGCTTAATACTCTGTAGTAGTCTCGTCCATTCCAGTCAGAGTCTCCACCGACTACATTCATGAATAAACTCAATTTTCGGTGGGCCCTGTTTACTGCAATCTCGAACAGAATATAATCGCAAATGTTTTCAAGAGTCCATACCAGCTCAATCCATGAGAATAGGCAAATCACTTGTCGTCCGTAAAAAAATTGTCATTGTCGGCGACGGAGGTTGTGGGAAATCCTCTCTGTTGACGTACGTAATTGTATAGACAGCCATTCCGCAGCGATCCACGTTATCTAACAAGAAGCTTCTATCAAGGAGACCATCGTGAAGCTTACATCCCCACTGTGTTTGACAACGTTGTAGTGGAAGTCGAACTTGACGGGAAACTCATCCAGCTATCTCTCTGGGACACTGCTGGTCGTGAAGATCTCGACAGGCTCCAGTGCTTACTGTATCCGGATTCTGATATAGTTCTTCTCTGCTTCTCCATCGATAGCCCGGACTCCTTACAAAATATCACTAGCAGATGGCTTAATGAGGTCCGCCATTACTGCTGTAAATGTACCCCATATATTCTTGTCGGATGCAAATCTGACACGAGGTACACTTCGAGATATAGTCTCAAACACCATGAAGTAGTTTCTGAAGATGAGGCCATCAAAGTAGCTCACCAAATAGGAGCTTCAACCTATTTAGAGTGTTCCTCTGTCACACTAGAGGGAGTGATTGAACTGTTTGAACTAGCTTCGAGAGTAGCTCTAGAACGTTCTTCAGGAGGCTGTATTGCATTTTGATTCCCCACCGACGACATGTTAATGTTACTTGTCTCCAGCGTTTATTTAATGTATACCATATAGATCATAACCCAAACAATCCATTAATGTTTTTTTTTCTTTCATGCAATGTTCCCGTGAACTTAAATAAAAATAATAAAATAAAAATAATAAACTCCAGTTCGTCATCGCCCGGTTATGAGGATTATTGTCAGTTTTGGCGTTGGCTGGCATTCCCAATATAAGGACAGTTATCATCCGGTTGAGTCGCCGTGGACGTCGTGCTAGTGCCAGCGCTGTTCAGTCTTCGAGATGCCCACCGACGTTCTTCTGCTTCGAGAAGAGATGCAGGTCGTCTCATATCACTGTTCCCGTTCCCGCTCCCGCTCCCGTTCCCATTCCCAGCGCCCGCCCGTCGATACGGCGAAAGCCACCAGTCAGAGTCATACCCGTGGCCGTCATTTGCTGCTAGCAGGCTACTGGCAGTCTGGAACTGAAGTGGTTGTTCTGTGGTGGAATCGGCTATAGGGACAGTAAAGTGGACCTGGGGTCTCCGCAAGCTATTTCTACGGCTAAACTGGTGGCTGACACCTCTGGCAAATGATGACGAGATATCACGATAACTTGAAAACGGGTTTGTGTGAGAATGATGCGTAGTTGGTCGTGTGGGGTAGTCAGGATGTCCTGCCCGTAGCAGTTCGGAATGGGCACGCTGCATGTCCGCAGACGTCCGCTGCAGTTCGGCAGGAGTACTGGCTAATTGAGATGGCGAAGACGACGCTGACGAAGAGGAAGATCCGCCGTAACCTCTTCTCTCGCGATCTGCATGCTCGCCAGATTCCAAAAACTCCACCAGATCTAAGGAAGAGTCCCAACCTGACCAGTTAGAATTGCCAGGATGAGCAGGAACACCACCCGGACCGTTTATGACCCCATCAGTAGAGGTCCGCGGGCTCAAACTACGCCTTATACGATCCCGCCTTCCATGTATGCTACTTCGCCGTTGAAGATTTCCGCCGGTCCGAAATGACCAAAGACCGGCAGTATCTCTTGAGTTGAACAGCCCACTAGTCGTGCGGTGCAAAACACCTCCGCCACTGCCCGCTACTGACGGTGCAACCTCTCCTCCATCTTCTCCAATGTCTTCTGCTCTGAACAACGGTATCACTCTTCGCAGCAATGAGCCTTGTAGAGATGGGTCCATTTCGGTTTCTCTCCGACGAGCTCTTTTCTTATATACCGCATGGTCTGCGGTTGGCTTTTTCCATATAGGAACGCCCATGATTTACATCAAGTGTATTATTAAATAGGGGGTTGTGTGTGCCCTCAATATGGAATGGGGTCAAAGCTGGTCTGCGATATATGTGAATATTACTTTGTGTCTAAGGAAATATAACGTTATATAATATTATAAGGTGTTGGTGACAGCTAGCTCAGCTCACTGTATGTCAGAGAGGGTAGGGGCGAACAGTGTGGTAGGGTAAAGAGTGGGGAGCTGTGATAAAAATATATATTGACTTGAGACAAGCGTCCCAATTATGTGATGTTTGTGTGGGTAACTAGTTTTATATGTGGTGCTGATGTCTAAGATTAAGCTAAACTGGTGGGCTTTGATCTAAATTGCTTTGGTAATTAGATGTCAAGTGGGCCCATGTACCGTGCCGGCCCTAATGCAAGCGTCATGCAAGGAGCGGATCTACTGAAGGTAAGTCCAGTTATAACGTTGGTCTTTGAATTAGAGGAAAAGCGTATTTCGAGTTACAGTTGAGACAAAAGTCTTCTATCATTTTGATCTACTTTTCGCCATCCACTCCCATGCTTGTTTGTACAACAACACCACAACAACTACCACTACAGCCAATCCCCCGCTTACGTGAGCATCTTCAACATTTAGGTCCCCGCGTCATTTGATACTCTTAATACATTGGGACTATATCCCCCCTAGAAGAGCTGCTAGTTGCTCGTGGATGTTTCAGGTGACATACAACAACTCAGGTGATCAATTGTAGCCTGGTATCTCCGTCTCACTTCAATTCTGCGCCAACTACGGGTAAGCTTACGCGTCTGCCTGAACGCGTCAGAACCAAAACCGTTGCAACTATGCCCAGGGAACTACTACCCTTTGCATTCGACGCCAGTCAAGAAACTGCAACGTCATCTCAACTGCTGTCAACTGATGCCACGCTGTCGCAGCTGAGAAAACGGGAATTCCCCACCTCTGACTCTTTAGAGGATTTCACAAGCCATAAACGGTTCCATGAATTCACCGATGATTCTATTGGTGACAGTCTTTTCAAAATGGGTAGCTCACCACCGCTAGCGGCTGTGAGCGATGATTTCGCTGATGATGACGAAAATATCATTGAGGACGACGAAGACGTTGATCTGACGCAACGAGGGTATGACGACTATGACGGCTATAGGGAAGCATTGCGTAGAATACAAGGAGCCATTGATAATGGTTCATCTAGTATCAAACTTGAGGATCTGGGTCTAGAAGAACTGCCTGATGAGTTTGGAGATTTGGCTGATCTAGTCATCATTCACCCTACCAGTAATTCCTGGACACCGAGCATACACGCATATCTTTCCAACAATCTGTTGCATGAAGTCAACCCAGTGGTTTTTGAGGTATCAAACATAACTGTGCTGACATTACGAAACAACAGGCTCCAGGAACTGCCTCCTGCAATTGGCAAACTGAGAAACCTGAGAGACCTCTCAGTAGGGGGTAACTGCTTGAAATGGTTACCGATCGAGCTCATGGATCTTGAACATCTCCAGACTTTTAGTGCCTATCCTAATCCTTTTCTATCTCCCCCTAATAGATGGGAACCTTCCCCGACTCCTCCACCAAGTCAATACATGTTGACCCGACTGACAGTGGAAAGTCATATCTCTAATGATGTTTCGGGACGAATGTTACAGTCGTTGGCTGAACAGTGTATGAAAGTTTTGAGTGATAACATTCTTAGTGATCGAGAACAGCGACGGTGGAACTTGGCTCCTACGGTCGACCAGCTGGTATCGGATGCACTAGACGCTCGGCGGCAAGGTCGGTCATGCGGGGTCTGTAAAAAATACTTGGTAAGAGGTGTTGGCGATGTCTATGAGTGGTGGGATGGCTTCAAGGGCACGAGAGGGTTGGTCTTCAAGAAAAGTTTATGTTCATACCGATGTTATGCCCGATGGAGGACAAAGGGGTAACGCAATTCAAGGCATAGTGAATGAAAATTAAATGACATAGAGCCATTGTTAGTTGATTAATGCATGCATAGCTGGATACACAACAAAAGTGTGTGATCCAGCGGAATTTTATTTAATTTCGTTATGACCCGTCTGTCTATCATAAATAATACAGTGTCCTTTGGTGACGATTTTTTAATTTCGGTGTCAAGACAACTTGTTCAAATCAACAGACACAACCAGCTTTTTGGTAATCTGTCCCACTTGATATAGACTACGCTGCTCTTCGTCCAAAATGACCACGTCTTGAAGAAAACTGTTGTCGGTTCCTCGCGCAACGTTCATGACTATGTCTCCTATTTTCATGGTGATTCTGCCTGACTTGTGTACTCGCAGCTTCCCTATACGACCGGTAGGCGGTCCGGCAGGCACCGCTTCCTCGTCTGGGCCATCTACAATCACAAGATCATCAGGCTCTGCTGTACTTGTACTAGCGAATTCAGGCAGTATAGCTGGCAGTTGAATATGATATAGCCGACTATCATTAACGGCTGATCGGTCGCCAGGTACCAAATGAATGTCGTGTGCTAGTGATTCATGGTCCTTGCGCATTTTCCTCAGTTCTTTCTCTTCGTCTGCTGTCACACTATGTTCGTCTTGTTTGTGTTTGTGATGATCATGGCGTCTTTCTATTCTCACTCGTTCTGGTGACGAGGGTTCCTCTTTTACGGGGACGACGTGGTCGACATCTGGCTCAGCTTTGATTTTTGGTTCACCATTCAAGTCGTCCGTTGAAGCACCATTTTTATTATCCGTCGAACCATTTTCCAGCTCGGATTCGTTGTCCTCTTCACTATCATCCACCTTCAGTCTCTCTAACCTGATAGGAAAATACCGAGCTAGCTCACTGTCCACAGGACCATTGCTACTCATGTCTATTCGATTATCATCTTCTGTTCCTTGAGGAGCAGGAGTCTCTGATTTCACTCTGCCCCGCAAAGCAGCTGCCAGATCGATATTGGTACTTGGCTGTGTGACTTCATATGCTTGATATCCGCCTGATCTCTTCATTTCAGTGGACGGGGCAGCCAACGGCCCAATGGCAGCACTTGCCACCGCATCAGCGAACCGCCCGCCTCGGCCGGTGCCACCTCCTCTTCCTCCTCGTGCTCCACCTCGACCACCGCCGCGGCTGTCGAATCCTCCTCGTTCTGGTCGCACGGCTGGTCTCGGTGCAGGTTCAGCAATGGCGACAGGAGCGGTAGCATCTCTTTCTTGCTTTGTCCGTCTCGCAACAACCTTGGGAGCAAATCGGCCAGCAGTCATCGAAGCTCCTGCTCCGCCTCTGGGCCGGGCTCCAAGCGAGTCCAGACGAGGGATTCCGCCGGGGAACGGGGAAGTTGGAGTTCCTGGTTGAGGAGTCGGAGTGGTAGACGGAGGTTTCTTGGGCGGCATTTTCTCAGAATCACTGATCTATGGATCGAATGCAATGAAAAATAAAGATACAGTTTTAAATACAATGTCCGTGTTTCAAGCTGGCCAGTTCTGTCTAGTTCATCAATTTATATAATTATGTTAACAATATGAAATATTTATTTGTGCATGAGCATGCAGGAATGCACAGCCGTACGAGTTTGATCCTTCAGTTGACCCTCTGCTGTCACCCCCAAATAGGTTATTTTGTATCGCTTCCAACAAGTGACTTGGTGGTTCAGCTGAGAGCAAAGAATTAGTGTAAAGTCAGGTGGTGAATTTGAACCGTCAACCGAACTGGTTATTTAGCTATTACTTTGTGTCTGTGTTTGATATTTTTGGGATTGAAGCTTAAGTTAAAACGTAAGTTGCGATTGGAGTAGTACCGGTCACAGTATAGTACATATATGGATGGAGTACATCTATGAATGTGTCTGGGAGAGTACAAATATAAATGGATCAGGGAGAGTATAATACGTCGCCAAAGATTGATCAACTGTTGGTCTTCATTGTTCTCTGCTAATACTTCTCTGCCAAGTCCTACTATCATAGACCCCTCACCCCTCATCACCCTCTCTAACCAGCCCAATCTCACCATTAGGACCGCACCCAAGGTTAGGGCCCCCATACATTACGTACGCTTATATTTCTGTGTCTTGTGCAACTATCCCACTAAGCTTACAGTTTATTACTTTATTCATTATTATCTTGAGGCGACAAACAAAACACTGGGACAGCGGGGGAGATTAAAGAATTACCACCACAGCAAACAATTGAACAAGAATTTTTTAATTGAGTCGCCCAAAAGTGTTCAAGCATAGCAGCAACACTCGGACAAATCCCAGAAAAGACCCCAATAAATCTTCTTCTTCGTCTTCTTCGTTCTGAAATATGCCGGATGATAGCACGTCGCCCAACCAGACGTGGAAGTTTTCTCAATGTTTTGGAGATAAAGGCGATATCGAGAATATAACAGAGGCAGATGTGATTTCGACTGTGGAGTTTGACCACACGGGCAATTATCTGGCCACTGGCGACAGAGGCGGCCGAGTCGTTTTGTTTGAACGCAATGAGAGCAAGCGGGGATGCGAGTACCGATTCCACACCGAGTTCCAGTCGCACGATGCCGAGTTTGATTACCTGAAATCGCTGGAGATTGAGGAGAAAATCAACAAGATTAAATGGTGTCGACGGCAGAACCAGGCCCACTTTCTGTTGAGCACAAACGACAAGACGATCAAGCTGTGGAAAGTGTACGGCAAGAACTTGAAAGTAGTGGCCGAGAACAATCTGTCAGATGGAACCACCAGCCGCCCGCAATTGCTGGATGTCAATTCGCTGCGATTGCCCCGAATGACTCTTCACGATAGCATCATTGCTGCGAGCCCCCGACGGATCTACGCCAATGCCCATACTTATCACATCAACTCGATCAGCGTAAACTCAGACAACGAGACGTTTATCAGCGCCGACGATCTGAGGATAAACTTGTGGAACCTGGGCATCGCGGATCAGAGCTTCAACATTGTCGATATCAAACCGGCCAATATGGAGGAACTCACAGAGGTGATTACTGCTGCCGAGTTTCATCCGATTAGCTGCAATCTGTTCATGTACAGTTCATCCAAGGGTACGATCAAGCTGGCAGACATGCGAGAGAATGCTTTGTGTGACAGTCACGCCAAGCAGTTTGAAGAGTGGATGGACCCTGCGCAGCATTCGTTTTTTACCGAGATAACATCGTCCATATCTGACGTCCGGTTTTCGTATGACGGACGATACATTGTGAGTCGAGACTACATGACGGTGAAGATCTGGGATGTCAACATGGAACGAGAGCCTATCAAAACAATTAGTATTCATGAGCATATTAGGGACAAACTATGTGATACATATGAGAACGACGCGATATTTGACAAGTTTGAAGTTGTATTTTCTGGCGATGGCAAGTCGGTCATGACTGGTTCCTACAACAACAACTTTATGATATATCCCAATGCCGTCAACAAGGAATCGGATGCCGAAGACACTGAGATCTTGTTGCAGGCGGACAAGAGTGCATTTAAAGCCAAAAAAGTTGGAGTGCCCACTTCAATTGGAGGTGGAGGTGGAGGTGGTGGCCCGGGAGGGATCCGAAGTAAAAATCGGTCTCGACCCCAGAGTCCGGCCAGAGGGTTGAATATGATGAAGAGGGACACTGAGTATGATGTGATTGATTTCAAGAAGAACATCTTACATTTGAGTTGGCATCCTCATGAGAACTCGATTGCCATTGCTGCCACCAATAATTTGTTTGTATTTTCTACGCTGTAGAAGTGCTATATAATAATGAAGTACTTGAGTACGGTTCAAACGAAGTTTGTTTTAGAGTACGGTTCAAAATAATATTTGGTTAGCAATTGTACTGTAAGTCGTCTACTGCGAACGACTACAAACGACTACGTCGACTACAAACGGCTACAATTGTTCAGTTACGAACATAGTTCAATTGACGATATATATGATTATGATATATTTTCCATTCTAATCAACCTTCTTGATATGATTGACCTCGGGGTTCCAGAAAGCAGTCTTGTCTCCATCGCCCCAGAAAAACGACTTTCGTCGCATGTTTTGAAATTCATACTCGACTGGCAGCTCCTCGTTGCTCAACTTGGGAGCATGAGCTCGGTGGTCGGCGTGCTCCTTCTCAACATAGTATGTGCTGATACCCACACCAATGAGAGCGGGGATGCACACCCAAATAGAGATTCGTTTCCACAGCTGAGCAGTGTGGGCAGCGTGGACTCGAGTGTCATGAAGGTGTTTAATGTATTCTTGAGCCTTTTCAGCATTAGGCTGGGGGAAATCGTGCCATTGTTGTTGAGCCAATCTGGACTCTCCGTGGGCAGCTCCGTGAGCTCTTCGGATTGATTGTCTGGAACAAGTTTTAAGGGTAGAAACAACCTGCTTTCGAGCCAACATGTTGATAGAGGTAGGGCGGTGAGAGAAACAATTGACTGATTTTTGTGAGAATGATTGGCTGGAGTTCTTCAGGGTGACATGCGATATAGTGAGCTCATATATCGGAGGGCAAAAGGAGTCAAAATGTGGACGAACAAAAGCTAATTGAATATTTATTAATACATGGTGAAAATTGGTAATATCAACACTACTTGGATATCCCGTATTCCTGTACGTATACCCACTCCTTCTCGGTGTCCTTCTCGGTGTGCTCCTTCTCGGTGCTCGATGATATGTCCAATCAGTGCTCTGTGCACAGTCCAAGTTTGACTGGTGACCTAACCCCCGGGCCTAACCCTCGCACACAAATTCTTACACAAACTTTTGTCTTTTCTACTCTTCCTCCTCCTTTTCAATACTAAAGGCAGACATTAAAAGTCCATTCTCGTCAGCATTAGTTGAAATATCATACATCATGATTCGAGCTGCATTCAATCAATCGGCACGACGTCTTGCTACTCGACGAATTGCTCCGGTAAGTACCCCCATTATTACTGGTGTAGTCGATTTGGGTGAATGCTGGCTGATTTGACTCTGTTGAAGACTTTAATTTGCGAATTCAGCCTACGACCAATACCGTAGATCGATTTACGATTCGCTCATTTACTAACCAGGCCGCTCGAATTTCTGTTCGAAGCTACGCCAAGGCTGCTCCTACTGAAGTGTCCTCTATTTTGGAGGAACGAATCAGAGGTGTCTCCGGAGAGGCTAACCTTAACGAAACCGGACGAGTTCTTTCTATTGGGTAGGTACAGATGAAGACTATTTGGGTTTTACTGGACAGTTTTTTCTACAGATATTGTGGTTGTCACTTGGACCTGGAGTCGTCGACATCCCGCGCACCGGTACGTCAATCTGAAAAATTAAGCTCCATTGGCCAATCACAGCGCGGGGTGGGTGGTTTAGGGTACACATCGAACCCAATAGTTTGACCATGTATTGGAAGCACCCTTGCCCTGAAATTTCCACAATTACTACTGTTGAAAAAGACAATTACTGTGGAAAACCAATTACTACTGTGAAAAAAACAATTACTGTGAAAAGACAATTACTGTGAAAAAAAACTGCCCAGTAAAATAATATTACTACAATTATTTTTCATGTCCTAACAAGTGATGGTGTTGCTCGAGTCTTTGGTCTCAACAACGTCCAGGCCGAAGAATTGGTCGAATTCTCTTCCGGTGTCAAGGGTATGGCCCTTAACTTGGAAGCCGGCCAGGTCGGTATCGTGTTGTTCGGTTCTGATCGACTTGTCAAGGAAGGTGAGACCGTCAAGCGAACCGGAAGCATCGTAGACGTCCCCGTCGGACTCGAACTTTTGGGACGAGTCGTTGACGCTTTGGGAAACCCCATTGACGGAAAGGGACCTCTTAACACCAAGACCCGAGCCAAGGCCCAGCTCAAGGCTCCCGGAATCTTGCCCCGACGATCTGTGTACGAACCCATGCAGACTGGTCTTAAGGCCGTCGACTCTCTTGTCCCCATTGGACGAGGACAGCGAGAGTTGATTATTGGTGATCGACAGACTGGAAAGACTGCCATTGCCATTGACACTATTCTCAACCAAAAGTCTCTCAACATTGGTAATGATGAAAAGAAAAAATTGTACTGTGTGTACGTTGCCGTTGGCCAGAAACGATCCACCGTTGCTCAGTTGGCCCAAACTTTGGAAGCCAATGATGCTCTCAAGTACTCTATCATTGTGGCTGCCACTGCTTCTGAGGCTGCTCCCTTGCAATACTTGGCTCCTTTCACCGGATGCACCATGGGTGAATGGTTCCGAGACAACAACCGACACGCTTTGATCATCTACGACGATTTGTCCAAGCAGGCTGTCGCTTACCGACAAATGTCTCTGCTGCTGCGACGACCTCCTGGACGAGAAGCTTACCCCGGTGACGTTTTCTACTTGCACTCCCGATTGCTCGAGCGAGCTGCTAAGATGTCTGACAAGCACGGTGGTGGATCTTTGACCGCTTTGCCCGTCATCGAGACCCAGGGTGGAGATGTGTCTGCCTATATTCCCACCAATGTCATTTCCATTACCGATGGACAGATCTTCTTGGAGGCTGAGTTGTTCTACAAGGGTATCCGACCTGCCATCAATGTCGGTCTTTCCGTGTCCCGAGTCGGTTCCGCCGCTCAGGTCAAGGCCATGAAGCAGGTTGCTGGTTCCTTGAAGCTTTTCTTGGCCCAGTACCGAGAAGTCGCTGCTTTTGCCCAGTTTGGTTCTGATTTGGATGCTTCCACTAAGCAGACCTTGAACCGAGGTGAGCGATTGACCCAGTTGCTTACCCAGAAGCAGTTCTCTCCTCTGCCCGCTGAGGACCAGGTTCCTTTGATCTACGCCGGTGTTAACGGATACTTGGATAAGATTCCTGTTAACCAGGTTGGACGATTCGAGAAGGAGTTCTTGGCCCACCTCAAGGCTAACGAGGCTGAACTCGTCAACACCATCCGAACCGAGGGACAACTCTCCAAGGAACTGATGGAGCAACTCAAGGACGTTACTTCCAAGTTTTCTGCTGCCTTCAACTAGAGTTAGTATAAATTTTGTATGATATTACTCTCAAATCATAATCGATTTACACATGTACACTGACGAACCATTGCACTGGTAGTACTGCCCCACATGACCATACAGTATATAGATATAAATGATTTTGTTTTACTTGTAATTGTGAGCTACAATCCTACATATGCTTCCTTTCAGATAGTACACTCTCTTTTGCCTATGTCCTCAAACGAGCGCGCTCAGCTCTGAATTGTTCCACCTCTGGTCGAACAACTTCATCTACTTTGGCCATTACATCCTTTCGGAAACCAAGCAAGTTGGCATATTCAAACAGCACAAACAACGGAGCCAACAAAAGCGCTTGCTTCAAATTGTCCACCAGCGCCGGGGCTCGGTGTTCAAAAGCTCCGTGGCCAATAAACTGAGCGATCCACGAAACAGCTTGCACCACGGCAAGCAGTACTACGCCGTCCTTTCCGGAACCATCTAGATAGGTTGTACCTTTGAGCCCGGTGTATATGAGACCAGGAGTGGACAAGGCACCAAAAATCAGGTCAAGCGACACGTAGTAGTAGCTGTAAAAGATTGAAGCCAACACTCCCAGATTCATATACTTGTAGTACTGAGAGTCAATGGGCAGACTTTCGAGAATAGACTCAGGAACCTTCAGCCGCGTGCCCAAGGCAATACCAGTGATTAAGATACTAGGCACAAATATCATATGAATATAAACATTGCTTGGGTCATCTGGTTAACACATTACTTTTCTGGAAATTGTATATACTTACAGTGATATTTTCGGTAGAATACCAATTCGTTATAGAGACGTTGTCTGACCATTTTTTTAAGTTACACAATTGTGGTGTTAAATTTCAAGTTCCGCTCGATCGATGATATAAATATGTGTAGTCAACTGACGACCTCGGCTTTCCCCACATTATGTACGTCGCCCCTTTGGAAAAAGTTTAACACATGTCAGAGGTGGGACAGAAGAGAAGCAAAAAGTTAAAATAGACTACTTTATTGTATCAATTATAATATATACAAACAGTTGCCAAGCAGGATAGGTCCCTGAATCAAAAATATACTTTCCAACGACAAAAAAAAATACATGCTCCGTGGGAGGATCGAACTCTCGATCTTCAGATCACAAGCGTTGGGTTACAACTTCTTATGAGACTGACGCTCTACCAACTGAGCCAACGGAGCTTGTATGAAACGTGTTTTTCTTGATCTCCTCAAGTTACCCGTGAATATGCCGCGGGTGAGGCGCAGGGTAAGGGTTAGTTACCATCTCCAGCTGAAATTTGAAGATCATCACGGCCAACGGTCGCTTAATAATGTTCAGACCAGACCAAAATCTGATTGAAAATCGCCGTGTGGGCCGTGTGCTCGAATAAGAGAGCTCTTGTAATGTGAATTTTGCCTTTCCTCCATTAGTAAACCGTAGTGAAGTATTTATCCCAAAGAATCTATTCGCAATGGGAAGAGTAGCAGCTTCTATTCCATCACCCCATGAATGTCCCTTCTGCCATAAGACGTTCAAACGATCCGAACATGTAGCTAGACACGTAAGAATTCGTAAGTTTAATTCACTTTCTCCAGAAGGTTCTACAGTTTTTTCTCCTCGGTAAAATTTCAAACTAACGAGATACAAAGGAGAAACCGTTTATTTGCGAACTGTGTACCGAAAGATTCTCCCGAAGAGACTTATTAAAGCGTCATGAACTCAAAGCTCATGAAGCTAATGATGGCGACCAAGACTCGGGGACTCTGAAACGGAAACTTTCCAACGAAGACATCTCATCTGACACCAGCCCGGGTTACGCGCATTCGTTGGAAAGTCGTGCCTCGACCATCAGTCTTCCGACTCCGGGCAATCCGCGCCTTCTGGCTGCAAACTATACTGTGACCAAGAGAACGCCAGTCAACCAGCTCAGCCCAGAAAAGAGCCCACAAGACGATCTAGAAACTTATGATGTGTCGTATATAACAGCTTCTATGAATCCGGTAGCTATGAAGAAACGGTCAGATGAATTTTTGGCTTTGGTAGAAAGCAATCCAAACAGAAAAAACACCTTTGACGAGTCGTTGCGAGAGAGACTGATTCAAGAGATGTTTCAAAATCCCGACATTGACCCTGTTCTGCTAAGTGGCATTGACGTCCCAAGTCCAGAGATATTGTCTTTGTATATCACCTCGCTGTTCTCAAACTGCCTGAGATATCTCCCATGTATCCACGAGGAGTCGTTTACTGTAGAGAACACCCCTCTACCGTTGCTGCTGGTGATGCTGGCATACGGATGCATCGTAATTCACGGAGATACGGATTTCCAGCGGCGAATTTTTTTCATGGTCCAACAACTACTGCGGTCAGACGTGAGTGAGATCTGGATGATGCAGACTTATATCATGTGGATCAGTTTAGGAGCATGGGCTGGGCGTCCTCGGATTGCTGAGGCTGTGCTTGAAAAAGTGACGGAAATGATGGTACTGCGCCAGAGACTGTTACAGGGGATCGATTTTTCCACTCCACCACGGGATTTTCAGAGTTGGCTCAACAGAGAAAATTTTGTTCGTTGCATTGTGGCTTGCATAAATACAACCAACTTGGTAGGTTACCTCTATAATGTCCAAATTAACACCTCTTGCCGTTTGAACATTCCGCTTCCTTGTCCGGAATGCATCTATCACACTGCGGAGGAAGACTGGAGCGACAAGATAATGGACAGCTACGTGCCGATGACGTTATCGCAACTGCTAGCGGTCTTATTGGATGAATCAGCGTTTTTGAACCCAGATGTCTACCATGGGGACTTTACATGTCACACGGCTATTTCGTGTTTGGTAAGTCAAATCTCTGAACTACGGGATCTCAGTGTGTGGAATCAAGACATAGGAATCGAGCTCCGGCGCAAGTACATGAACGGACTGGACAAGTGGCAGCAACTCTGGGGTACTGAATACAATATCAAATCCGTCAAAGCATGTCCTAAAGCTCAATACGGCGCTCCATTAGGGTTCAACACCACTGCTCAGCTTCGTCTTGGCTATATAATGCTAGGCTCGGATTTCCGCAGCATTGGACCAGCTTTTCTACGTAGCAGCAAGGGTGAACCTCTTGCCCGAGCGATGGAAAGAGCTCCGCCAATTGAGCGAAACGAATTTTCCTCAAAGGCGGCCCAAGCGTCATGTCAGGCCCTACGAATCCCTATGGTGCTCAATAGTAGTGGTATGACCCAAAGTGGAGTATGGGTTTGGAGCATTCAGCATTCTGTGAGCTACTTGTACTGTGCATTGTTTTTGGTCAAGTGGCTCGAGATTTTACATGAAGATCCCAACTCCTTGTCAGAGACGGAGAGAGCCACGCTGGGTATGGTGGTTGAGACTATTGGATTGGATCCCCAGTTCGCAGAGGACCACGGCGATCTTCCGCTTTCTGCCCAGGTAGCCACCGTTTGGTCTAAACTGTTCTCGGCAAACAGCATGTGGGGTTTCCAGTCTCGGATAAGTGAAGCTCTTTCTATTTATTCTAATCTACGTAATTGATGTTATATTAATGGACCTGGTGTGTTACACTTGATGGCTATCTCCACTTGGTACTCTCGTATCTAATCCGATATACGATCAAGGCGAGCGCTCGTCATGCACACTAGCCCACGTTCTGCACGATTTTGTATTTTACATAATCCATTGAACCGGTTCTTATTAAACTCGACAAAGCCCCAATATCCACTTAATCATGAACTAATACATGTCGGGAATTAGACTACATCGAATCGACATATTAAATTGAGATATTAGTGGACTTTTACCTGCAAACGATCAAGATCCTTAAAAGTAGCCAACATTGTGTGAATGGACAACTACGTCAGCTTGCCGGTTCGGAACAATTAACCCCGCGGTGCCTTCCCGAGAGATTTGTGTTTCAAGTGCTTTCGAGGTTCTCGGCTAATCACAACGCTCGTCATTGGCAATCATAATTTATCTTTCGTGAAACCATGGTCATTTCAAATAAAACCAAGGATCCATTGGATCTTAAAGGAGATCATGACATTTCCAAAGTGGACGAACTGCTGAAACACTATGAGAAGAAGCGGCCACACTTGAAATATGACAATGAATACACTCCTACTCCCACTCCGAGCATTGGTGGAGTATCTCCGGCGTTTGAGGGTGTGACAGAGAAACTGCCATTTCCTGAAGCTCCTCCTGTCCCTTTCACGGCTCCTCCCTCCGAGAAACCGAAGCGGGCTACCAAAGATGCCCGCAGAATTAGGTTCCGGAACATGAGTAGCGAGCTGCAGCCCAGTATCTTTGACATGCACACCAGTCGGGAGTCCCGGTTCTCCGGATTCTACACTCTGTTTTGGGTGACATTGGGTGTCATGTTGAGTCGAAGATTCACCTATAATTTCTTGGAGCACCGCGAGATCATGGGCACTAATCTCACGAGGCTGCTGTTGACTGATCTGCACAAGGTCGCTCTGACTGATCTATGGATGTATTGCATGACGTATTTCGGAGTATTCCTACAATTGGCTATTAAGAAAGGGTACATCACCTGGAACCACTGTGGCTGGTACTTGCAGCACTTGTATCAGACATGCTTTGTGCTTTTCTTTGCGTGGTTCTCGAGCTACATGCAGTATCCTTGGATTGCATGTGTGTTTCTGCTCCTTCACTCGTTTGTACTACTTATGAAACAGCATTCATTTGCTTTCTACAACGGCTATTTCTGGGATGTCGCCAAGGAGATGAAGCAGTCGAAGGGGGAACTGAAACGACTAGCTGATTCTTCTGAAAAGAACCTCGACAAGGAAAGTAAGCTTCTTGCCAGTATCAAGTTCTGCTCAGAGGAGCTTGATTCTCAATCTACCAACGGGTTCAAGTTCCCGCATAACATTACGTTTTCAAACTACTTTGAGTACTCAATGTTCCCAACCTTGGTTTATCAGCTGGAGTATCCGAGGACCGACAAAATACGATGGGGATACGTTGCTGAAAAGGCTGCTGGGGTGTTTGGCGTGATATTCCTTCTGATTGTGGTGTCGGAGACCTACATGTATCCAATCAGTATGGACGCCATGTCGTTGCGAAATTGCTCGCTGCAGCAGAAGCTGAAGAAGTATCCGCTGATTTTGCTGGACATTATCCCTCCGTTTGTTCTTCTCAACCTTTTAGTGTTTTATCTAATCTGGGACGCCATCTTGAATGGAATTGCTGAGCTGACTCGATTTGGAGACAGGAACTTTTATGGAGAATGGTGGAACTGTTCTTCTTGGGACCAGTTTGCCAAAGAATGGAATGTGCCAGTGCATCGTTTCCTGCTTCGTCATGTCTACCACAGCAGTATGTCGTCGCTCAAACTGAATCGAGTTCAGGCCACTCTGTTGACATTCTTCCTCTCGTCGGTGATTCACGAGTTTGTGATGTTTTCCATTTTCAAGAAGCTCAGAGGTTATCTGTTGTGTTTGCAAATGTTCCAGCTTCCTCTGATTACACTATCGACATTTTTCAAGGGCCACTGGTTACTGGGCAATGTGATATTCTGGGTTGGAATGATTACCGGCCCTTCAGTCATGTGTTCATTGTATTTAACTTTCTAGGTCCAAACAGAGTCTAACCATTTATACTATATTTATATTACAAGTACTCCTGTCGTTCATATTATATAGTCATTCTCAATTATATTCTCTATCACGGTGTAATTTACAATGGTGTTTGTACAAAATATCAGTTTATTCCATATATACATATAAGCTTGGAATAGAAGCTTGGATAATAACAGCTTAGTAGCTCTAGTTCTAGCTCTGGTCCTGGCTCTGGTCCAGGCTCTAGCTTTCTACTACCGGTAAATCTCATCAAATGGTCTTGTGTCGTTAAAACAGGAATCAAATACTTCGTTGACAACTTTGGCTGCCTGCTCGTCACTCTTACAGTTGGGATTCGCTCGGACAGACAGCGTGGCCCGCCGTCGCACACAGTTCTGATGGCCCTTGCTGAAATTGAAAATCCTGTTTCGCACAATCTGATTCATCATTCGGCACTCGCCCGACAGCGTCGAAGCTCGGATCTCAGAACATGCATGATGTCGGAGGTCAGCCCAGTCGACATTGAACCGACACTCGTCGTATGCATGGACCATCTCATGGGCGAGTGTGTCCTCTAAATGCCATTTACCGTATATCTTGTTCTGGCACAGTAATATGCCGAGCTGCGGGTGGAATCCACCGCTTTTCATCTCGTCGCATTTGTCACACACGATATTGGAGCTATTGATGTTTCCGCCAACTTTGGTGATTTGGTCAGACATGAACCGCACCGTCGGACTGTATTTCAGCATCCAGTCTCGCATCTCATAACACCTCTTGCAGTCTTTTTCGTCTTTCCTGACCGTGGCGTCTTTTATAAACTGTTTCTTCTCATCTTCATTCATGCCCAGTCCGGTCATGTACAGCACCGATTTTCTGAAAAAGTCAAATCCGGATGGGATTTCGGGCTTTTCAGTCTTGCTAGGCTGAGGTTTTCCAGCTCCAGCTTCAGCTTCAGCTTCGGCCATTTTGATCTTTAAATAATAATAACCAGAACGTTGCTGTAAGAGTGGCAGATGTTGAAAGACAGGTTCTTCTCGTTATCGACTAATCTGCGGATGCGCGGCTGACCCGATCTGTGCATTAACTGAAATAATTATTTATGTTAACAGTTAACCTACACCAAACTCAACACGAACAAATGGCCAATATATGGATAGCCGCCTCGGACAATAACCTCGAGCTTGTCAAAGAATACATCTCCACCGGGAAACATACCCCGAATGACAAAGATCCTAATGGATACACTCCCATACATGCTGCAGCCTCATATGCCCATTTAGGACTGCTGGAGTACCTGATATCTCAGGGAGGAGACATAAATATTGTGGACGAAGAAGGGGATACTCCGCTCCACGTTGTTGAGGATGCTACAGTTGCAAAGGTCATCGTTGAGCAGTTCAAGGGTGACTATAAAATCAAAAACAATGATGGCCAGACTGCGCTAGAAAAACTCGAGGAAGAGGACGAGTTCCCCGAGGTTATTCAGTATCTAAGAGGTCTGGTGGGAGGATCTGTTGAAACTGGCGAAAGTACACAGCTGAGGGCACTGCCCGAGAACTCATCTTTACGGTATACATATGAGGAACAGCCCGACAGCATAGATCCCGAACAGAGGCGGAGATTAGAGGAGATCGTCAATAGCGAGAATCCAGAGGAAGGATTGCGGCAGTTGGTTCATGACGCGCTTACTAGGCAGATGAATGGAGAAGAGCACCCAAAGAAATACCGAAAGGATGTGTAGGCTACTATTGTGGTCTATGACGAAATCAAGCTAAATGCAATATTAATTAACGAGTATATACAATATTTCTAATCATTTATGTACATTTTAAAATACAAATGCTCTTACCCATTTTGCGGGTTACTTTACACCTTTCCAGATGACAAGAATCCTTGATACGCTTCTTGCGGAATGCTAACCTTGCCAATCTGTTTCATGATCTTCTTTCCCTGCTTCTGCTTTTGTAACAACTTCTGTCGTCGCGATATATCAGAAGCGTGCAGTTTTGCCAACACATCCTTTCTCTTTGCTTTAATTGTTTCTCGAGCTATAATTCGGTTACCAGCTTTGGCTTGAATTATAACTTCGTACAGTTGAAATCGGAGGTATTCCTTGAATCGTTTGACCCATTCTTTTCCCCTGGAATCCGTCTGACTGCGGTGCATTACTTGTGCCAATGCATCCACGCTTTTACCATTGACCATGAGTTCCATCTTGACAATCTGCGATGACTTGTATCCAGCGTCTTCATAGTCTAACGACGCATATCCCTTGGTCGATCCCTTGAGTTTACCAAAAAAGTCGTCGACCAGGTTTGCCAGAGGTAATAAATATTTCAACATAACCTGGCCGGTTGTCAGGTACGTAATGTCCACTTGTTCACCTCTACAGGCGTCACACAATTTGATGACAGCCCCGAGGTATTCGTCAGGCAAAGTCATCAGAGCTTCCACGTATGGTTCCTGCAGATCCGCGACTCTACCACTGGCTAGGCCTCCATCTGGAAAATTATCTGGATTGGTGATAATCTCTTCCTCTCCACTTTTCCACACCACTTTATAGGGTACAGTAGGAGCAGTAAGAATCAGAGAAGCTCCATGTTCTTTTTCCAACCTCTCCTTGAAGACTGAAGCATGCAAAGTGCCCAAAAAGCCCAATCTCCAACCTTGGCCCAAGGCATTTGAAGACTCCTTCGACAGTGTTACAGATCGGTCGTTTAGAGTCAAATATCCTATACTTTCTTCCAGTCTCTCAAAGTCCGAACCGTCAGCAGGGAAGGCACCGACAAATACCATGGGTTTTGCTGGTTCAAATCCCGGCAGCGGCTCAACGTCTTGGCCCAATGTCATGAATGTATCTCCCGAGTGTGCGTCGTCCGACACTTTCATGCCTGGAACGACATATCCAACTTGACCAGCAGACAAAACGCGGGTAGACATTTTGTTCGGATACATGATTCCGACGTCTTTTACTTCGTACTTCAAGCCAGTATGTGCCGACAATATCTTTTGACCCTTTTTGATAGTGCCATCTACCACATGGACCAGGAGCACCACTCCGAGGTAATTATCAAACCACGAGTCGACCAGCAAACACCTCAAGGGTTTTGTGGAATCACCCCCTGGAGGTGGGATATGTTTTATGACAGAAGGCAGAACCTGGTCTACATTGTGGCCCGTTTTAGCAGAAATCTGTACCGCTTTTTCCGGATCAAGCTCAAACATGTGTTCGACCTGCTCCAGAGCTCGGGGAATATCTGCGTGTGGCAGATCTATTTTGTTGATAACTGGGATCAACTGCAGACCCAAGCTGTATGCCAAATAGAAATTTGCAACCGTTTGAGCTTGCACGCCCTGACTGGCATCTACTAGCAGCAGCGCACCTCCACAGGAGGCGTAACTTCTAGACACTTCTTGACGAAAGTCTACGTGGCCGGGAGTATCGACCAGATGCAATAAATAGTCATTGCCCTTGTGGTTATAGATCATTGTACAAGTCTGTGCCTTGATAGTAATACCGCGCTCTCGTTCGACGTCCAGCTTATCCAGAACCTGTTTGTTCCCGCCGGTTTTGTCGATTACACCAGTGTGCTCGAGCAGACGGTCACTCAAGGTAGACTTGCCATGGTCTACGTGTGCTACGATCGAAAAATTTCGATATCTGTCAATTGGGATCTGAGAAATCCGCTGCTGAAGCTCCTCGGGAGCTGCGAGCGTGATTTCATTTTTCTTATTCCGGAGCGAGGCACCGGAACTCAAGCTACGCACGTGTGGTTTCCCTAAGTATGCATTTCTTAAGTATGCATTAATGACCCTCGACCCCAGGCCAGTTCCTAATCCATGGCTGCTCCTCAGGATCATCAAGTTCAGCCGGTGTCTTTAAATCAATGTCACCTGAAAACCTGCAGACGTAAATGTAAGATGTATGCACCGTCAGTGAAACCCCCCCCTCCCCGTTCTGACCCCCATACAATTCTAGCACCTCAACGGTCCACTACTGGGTTACGGCATTTTTCAGTCGATTTGCCCAATTTAATAGTAATCCCCCGCTTTTTATACGTAGCATCATTTTTCTGGAAACTACGTTTGTGTGGAGAGTCCCAGTTTGAAAAACAACACAAAGAAATCGTATAGAATAAATGGTTTTAGCACAAATTGCAGTGATTGCTGGTCTGATTTCGTCGGCCATGGCTCAGGAACATGAGATCTCACCAGTGTTGAAAGTCCTTAACCAAGTGTAAGTGAAAAAAAAACAACCATTAATCCGAGTTGAACCAAAAATCATATTCTAACCAGGGTGGGTTTCATTGGCGGAATCGACAACATTTCGGTCGAAGACTGGAACAACATGAGTTTTCTTCAACGACTGATCGCTTACGATTGGACGAAGGAGCTGATCATTGTCGCCTTTATTGTCCTCTACGTCTTCCTCCATTACTTGGGAGTAGGCTTCAATAAGGGCAAGGTCAGTTCTTGGATCAAAGCTCACCGAGAAGTTCTGTACTCGCAGTTTTACCAAGTTGGCCCTGTCCCCAATACGGACGGCCAGAAGGACATTGACTTAGTTGTGTCTGACTCTCCTACCAGCTTCACCACCTATGCCACTGGCCGAGTCAACATCAAGAGCTTGACTGGCCGGTTTGAACTTTTGGGCAGACAGAACTTCATCACTTTGGCTATGGAATATGGATTTGACTTTTTCATGTCGGGAAAACTCCCCAGTGACAAGCTCCAGTTGGTCATTGTCCCTTCTGATCCTGCTGCTATTGAAGGATTTGTGTTTGCTGTGGTCAACAAGTCCCACATGCGGGTTGCGCGAGACGAGAACTACTTTTTGTCTCTGACCAAGACTTCTGACTCGGCCAAACTGCCTCCTAATTTCACTTTTATGAGTGAGGGTGCTGAGATCAACGAAACTTTGTACTCTAAGGAGCTCGCAGAGGCTATTGAAGGAAGTGAGGATGTGTTGGAGATCTTGGCTGTCACTGACTTGCCTGGCCCTGCCCCAGCTGTGCTCGACGACTTGAAGCCCTCTCCTAAGATTGTTCTGTCGTTGAAGTTCCCTCGTAACGAGGAGCAGGCCAAGGCTTCTGCTCGAGTTCTAAATGCTGCTATCAACTTGGTTGACGTTTTGATTGCCAAGAAGCCTTGGAGACAGGAGGTTTCCAAGAAGATTCGAGCTACTCGAGAAGCTGAGGTTAAGAAGGCTTTGAAGAGCCTGGATATCCAGAAACAGGAGATACTTGCTCAGAAGAAGGCTGAAATCAAGCGAGAGCAAGAAGCCAATATTGCCAAGCTCAGCCCTGCCGAGCAGCGAAAGGCCGAGCAAAAGGAGCGGGAGAAGGAATCCCGACGGCAGAGAGGTAAGAATACCAAGAAGATGTAGACAATTTTTGGGTGATATGTATGATAGTACTTTGTATAGGACTTTTTTAGTGATAATAGAGAACGATGCGATGAGATAATTGTGGTTCAATCTAGTTCATTGTGGTCCATACTAGTTCAATCTAGGTTAATGTAACACTACTGTAATTGACATCCAACGTTTAGGACTTTGCTCATTTCTACTAATAAATATATACACTCTATACAGAGCTTTTCAACACTAATATTACAGAATCACCTCTCAGAAACATTTTACTAATAAACCGATCCTTGTTGACCGGCTTTCCCTTCTTCCCTTTGGCATTCTTCGGAATCTCAGTCCACATCTCTTTTACATTTTCTAAAACCATGTTTGAATGTCTATCAAAAGCTTTTACCCGCGCTAGCAGTTTTTTGTTGTTCCTTAATGAAATCAGAACCTGGCTGTGATTTTGAACTGCACTTTGCAGCACCGACAATGGGCCATGACTAAACTCGTATTCTTCCAATTTCACCAGCTCGACTTCCGTGAGCTCGGATCGAGGTCGTCCCACCAGTTCACTCATTGATATCGTTGTGTTGATTAATTAACAGTTGAACGTTCAATATTTTGTGAGCGTCGTCGCTATATCGAATGAAACCCTAACCTGTTTTCTGCGGTTTATATGGTGGATCTGAAGAAGTAGCGAGACCAGCCAAGTAGACAGTGCGGGTAGCCTGGAGTCAAATTTTGGATTAGTAGGTTATTCGATTTGAAGAATGCTCTTAGTACGGGATTTAAACTCCTTCAAAATCTATTTACTTGAAAATGTGTTTTGCTATATTATGTGATGCCTATGTAGTGCTTATATAGAGAACGAAGTTGTCACAAGTAGTAAATGAAATACCAGCGAAATCAGACGAATAGAAGACCAGAAACCAAAGTAATACACTCAGACGAGCAAAAACCTTAGAAACCCCAGGATCAGATACAGGTTTTCAAGGGCCAACACTACCCATGTAATACTTACCCCGAATACGGGATGGATCTCCATGACATGCAGGCACTGTGCAGATAAAGAAGATCCATGCAGATAGAATATATAGCGGATTTTGAAATTTGAGCACTCCTTCTTTCTGACTTTTAAAACAGCCGACTAGTCTGCTACTTCCTATATCTGGAACTGTACAATTGTGTATAAATACATTTCTGGATACTGAACATCAGATCTGAGCACACCTCGACAGTTTAAGCTGATCAAACACAATCATTTCAGGTTTGTGATATATCACAACTGTTGACAAACCTCAGAACTGTCCAAACACTTCCAAACACCACAAGATTGCAAACTCGATATTTTTTTTTTTTGAAGAAGGCTCGCTACCTGCCATGTCTCGCCCCGCGTCTCTTGAGGGGCTTATCCGAGAGAAGCATCCTCTTGGATACTCAATCTATGCCCCATTTGAACAAAACACTCTCCGCGAAAAACGTATCCGAAACATTACCCAAAGGGTTCGTGACGAGACGGACTGGCGCAACAAGTTAAACGACGAAGAAAATCGCCGTCGCTGGGCACAGAAGGCAACCAATCGAAAGGCAACCGCCAAAGAGATTGAGCATGCATTCGAGCAATTAGAAAATTCTGCATCCTTGCACCAGCCGGAAAGCAGCATCTATCTCACGTCCGTTGACAAAGTCTGGGCATCAGATAGCCTAATTGATGACAACTTGAAAACTAGAGTCAAGGATTACGCTACAGTCTTGGCAAACATCCCTGAGAACCTCCAGGAATGGCATTCTGACGGCAATAACTGTGTACTCAATCTCATCGATCCGTCACTCTTCCCGCTGATTTACGACCTGACAATGGTCTTGAATGAGCCAATTGCGCCCCCAGAGCAGGCTGTGAATCTGAAAACATTTGGCATCCAGCCTGGTGGGTTAAAAAATTGGCCGCTTGCACTGAGCAGAATCGAGGGTGAACAACCGTTCTATGTTCCCCAAAAGTCACCTGAGAACGAGTTGGCCGTATCTGACAAATTTTGCTGGCTGCCTACCGAGTTCAGTGTTGATATGGCTGGTCAAGCAAAGATTGAATCCTATATCAATAATTTGCACCCCACTGCACATGCACAGTTGTATCCCATCATTGCTGATGTATTCACTAGCATTGTTCCCCTACTCGAGCATGTTGTTACTGATATGGCCCACTCGGACACTTCCAATCGTCAAAGATATTACAATAGGTTCAATCCTAAAAATGGACCGAATGGGTTATTCGCCATGTTTGCAAAGATGGTCAGTCCATATCTTCACCCAATGAAATGCAAGGTTCCAGAGAGATCATTTGCGCCTTATAGTTTGCGCGGCAGACGACTGCAATCTATTGTCAAGATGAGCAATATTCAATTAACACCTGAAAAACCCTCGTTACCAAGGCGGTGATTGGCAGGTAGAAGCTATGGCCAACGAGCGCATCATCGCGAAAGGCATCTACTATTATGACGTCGAAAATATCACCGATAGTTACTTGGCGTTCAGAGAACCGGTGGATGAAGGTTGCACTCCGAGTCGCGAAATTCGGTATGAAGAGAATAGACGGATTGAATATGTTTCATTTTATACGAGGGAAATCTCCCAGGAAATCGGTCAAACACAGTCAAAAGATGGCCGTTGTACCGTATTTCCTAATTCGTACCGGCACAAAGAGTCTGCATTTCGTTTAAAGGATCCGTCCAAGCCCGGCCACCGCAAGGGCTTAGAGTTCTTCTTTATTGATCCATCAGTAAGAATTCAGTCGACAGCGATCGTGCCACCGCAGCAGCAAAGCTGGTGGGAAATTGGTCCTGTGTATAAGCTTCCTACTCTGGCCACGGATATTATTTTCGAAAACATTGCTGTCCCTGCTTCGCTTCGACAAGCCAAACAGACTAGATTGGAGCTAATCAAAGAGCGTACAGAGAGCAGCAAGCTTAAGCCCGAGGACCTCTGTCCTTAACCAGAATATTGATAAAGGACAGTCGGAATGATCCTCAGTGCGTGAATATCATGCCTTGTCGTGCCTCAATGAGGGGGTCTCTTTTGCGTCAGTACTCTACTTGTATTACTTTTGAATAAATAAAAAAGTTCGTATTGTATAGAGCTCGCGCAGCTTTGGTCACCATCGGGGCCAGCCTTGATGTTAAGCTATTTAAACTATAGTATTAGATTCCATTATCACCGTAAAGAGCGTTCCTCAGTACCTACCAAGTACTAGTAACTTTGTAGGGAACCTTAACGGTCGAAAGACTGCAAACTTTGATCGTTTTATCAAGTTGCAGTGTACTTTAATCAATTGCGCGCCCGTTTAATCTCACTACGTTTCATAGCATTAGTTATGTGTATATGTATCCATGTCTATATATAGCTTATACAGCTTAACTAAAGGCGCCGAAATAAATAAACGATGAACCCCACGAGAACATTTAGAACTTCGTTGATATCAATTGAAAGTTTACAGTCTATAGATTGCAAGAATCAAGACCAACCGACATACACATTTATGAATGAAGCTACAAAGCACAAGCTCAGCTTGTTAGCTTCTGCATTTGGCCTAGTTATGGCATGTATGTACAGCCTATGCCTATGAATAAGCAGGAAGCATTTTCTTATTATGTTAGCGAAAAAATGCAATCATATTGAAGAGACCAAGAGGAAACGCGCGAAAGTTCTGGAAGACTACTCGACAGCTTTTTCAGTAGCTGTAATTCGGATTCTGATAGCATTGCCTCGCTAAATGTGGCGGTTGGGTCCTTACAGTTGTCTATTGGTTTAGCGGTTGTTGCAACAGTACTTCTTTCAGCTGGATTTGGTACAGCAATGGCAGCTACTAACACTCTAGATGCGAGTGAACCAAGAGTGACGATAAAAGAGCTTTTAAAGTGACCATGGAGCTCACCAGCTGATGCAAGAAGTAGTCCTGGCTTGGAATGGTGTGACATGGTAGAAGCCTATAGCGGAGCAATTGGGCCATGTACTTCGGTCACTAGTAGCAAGTAGTTGGGCTGACAGTCGCTATGGTCATTTATTGATTTATCTATTTATTTCGACGATAGACTAACTCTAATAGTATACACTGGATAACTTTCCAGGATGACGGTAGTCCCAGGAGATTTCCCAGTTGTCAAATTCTGCAGACTGAAGATGAGGAACCAATAGTGAGCCTTTAACAGCTGCCAGAATGGAATTCTATTTCCAGAATTTTTTATTTGAAAATTATCTCCTGAATACCTATCAGTACTTCTTGAAATTCCACGTATATAACATACCCACCAGCATATAGTGTACGGTTCTGCACAGCACGGCTATTAATCCCGTTTGTGAAGAGCTTCCGGATCTCGGCAATTACCAGTCTCACAGAGCCGGAATAGTACCACAGTCTGCATAATACTTCAAAGTTAAGCTTAATTGACTGTCATGCTTCATTGACGTCAGTATAACTGCAGTTTTTCATGGTAAAATAACCGTTATCTCCGGATCACTGATTCTTTGAGCCCCGTCAGGTCGGAATTAGCACCCTTACCCGACGGTCGGAGATGGCTGCTGCACCAAATCCGTAAACGGCTTAGCAGCTAACTATGCACCGATCACCTCATATATTTATATAAGGTCCCAAACCACAATCACTTGACATCTTGTAATCCAACAAAGTAATCTACAATGCCATATTCTTTGCAAACATTTCTCGAAGCCAATAGTGCTGTCAAACGTGTTCTTCATGTCGAGAATCCCGTCGGCGTGTTTCTAGGAGGAACCTCTGGAATTGGAGAGTACACTGCGTATTCGTTTGCCAAATACACCGAGGCCCCGACAATCTACATCGCTGGACGAAGCGAGGAATCGGGCAATCGAATTGTTCGGAAACTGAAAGAATTGAACTCTCACCCCAAAGCGAGATATGAATTCATCAAGGTTGATGCGGGATTGATCAGTGAAGATGACCGATTGTGCACAATCATCTCAAAGAACGAAGACAAGGTCAATTTGGTCATGACTTCTGCTGGGTTTCTTTCATTTGAAGGATACAAGGAGAATGCTGAAGGCGTGAACGACAAGTTAGCCGTGCATTACTACGGCCGATGGAGAGTGATTGAACGATTACTTCCTCTGCTTCAACAGGCTGCTAAGCTCGGTCAACCCGCTCGAGCCATCACTGTTCATGCTGCTGGGGAGGAGGGAAAGATCTTTGAAGATGACCTCGATTTGAAAGAGAGTGAGTAGAAGGCTATATGCTGTGCAAACTTCACAGCAAAAAAATGGTTCGACCACACTGTAACAGAGCCTCGTTAGCTAACCAGATTATTCAATCAGAAACGGTGCCACCGTTGGCGTTACTTACAACTCTTTGGCAGCTCTGGTAAGTAGATGGGGAGAAACTGCTCAGGAGTCTCTGTGGGAGAATTTTGTTTTCTAACTAGTACTTTGCTCGACACAATCCCGA
This sequence comes from Spencermartinsiella ligniputridi, assembly GCA_030583385.1. NCBI lineage: Eukaryota > Fungi > Ascomycota > Dipodascomycetes > Dipodascales > Trichomonascaceae > Spencermartinsiella > Spencermartinsiella ligniputridi. Next base: position 529,355 of record JAJMIC010000005.1, on the reverse strand, counting down.
CATTGCCTTTGTTCATGTCCATCCTGGTATTGTAAGGACTGGTATTGCCAAGGAACTTCCTTGGTACGCCAGATACCCCGCGAAACTATTTGGAGTCCTAGCTACCTCTCCTGAACATGTCGGAGAGCGTTTATTCTACGTCGGCTACAGCAGTCCTTACTACAACAAGGGAGCTCATTTGCTTAATTCCTCGTTGGCTGATGTTAGTAAGAAATCCATCGAGCGAGGTTATCTTACTGAAGCATTGCAGGACAAGGTATGGAATCATACTGAGGAGATCTACAACAAGGCTCTCAGTACTGGAAAGTAATTTTATCAATATGAAACGATCAAAAAAACAAGAGTTTTAATTAGTTTATAGGGAGTAATTTGTTTTCGTAGCTTTAAATAAATCAAATGTAGATAACCCCACAACGGTTAGCGATCAACAGGATTGTCTGCATATCGAAGTTCAGACATGCAGGGGTAGTCTTCTTCGCTACAGCTGACACTTAACAATAGACCAGGTCCCACCCAGTATACCACAGCATTTTGGCGACGATGTTTTCAGAGTTGGCACTGTTAGATATTTCCTGGATGCTAAACAAAGGTGAGGAACAAGTGTCAAGTGCCAACGGATTGGCAGTGAAATTGGCCAAAACTCTGACAGTTGGCCAAAATCGGGAATCCAAAATACGTCTGCTGCTGTCATTCACTATTCTCATATAGCCATACCACTCTGATCCATGTTTCTCCTTGGAGTTGGCTCACTCCAAGATTCATTGAAGGGAATCATCCATGGTGCCTTGTTTAAAAATCGGATCAACAATCTTTTGTAAGCTCATCCGCTAAAAACGCAGAGTCCTCCTCATTAGGAGATTTTGGAATACCGTTTAGTCATATCAGCAAATGAATAATAATGGGGTGTCAGGAACAACTCTGCTCATAATCGAATATGACCCGATTCATCTCTAAAATCTGGAACATGCTGAGTCCCTGGTGATTTCTTCGCTGCCAAACGCCGATCTTGAACCTCAAGTTTATTTGACTTATCCATGGTAGTCTGGAGTTGATGCGATAATATTGTCTACCCCACGAGTAATTTTGAGTAACAGCGATGATTTTGTTAAATTATTAATGCTAACTAGTCGGCATTGTTCAAACTTTCCTTAAATTTACATTAAATCGTGACCGCATGCACCTGCCCGTCACTGTGCATATATTTATGTATGGTAAATTGTAGATCAAATTTAAATTAAATCTTAATCTGCGATTCATTTTGCACCTTTTCTATACACTGTCGGATAGATAGTCTATGTTCCTCTACCCTAGCTATATACAAATAATAAATATCAACTAAAGTTCTAACACCATACAACTTCGCTGCCCGCTTCATATATTTTCGGTCCTCACTTCCGTTTCCCCGCATACTTCCACCCTCTGCCAACTGGTGTAGAAAACGGCTCACAGTACCCACCACCATAACAATCTAGAATAATCCAGTCCATGGTACAACCTTTAAAGTCTCTCCATTCTGTTTTCGTTGAAGCTTCGAACTTTTCGACCAATGCACTTTCAAGGAGTTCCTTCCACTTCATCTTTTCCAGGCATTTAATGACCCAATTGCGAGTTCCGGCCACCAGTTTTAAATATAGACCCAAATTAGGAATAGAGATGTTAAACGAATCGTTCCTTCCCGGTTGAAATGTCAGGAACCCAGATGCTAAAAGTAAATCGCGTCTTTCAGACACTAGTGGTTTAACTTTCAAATCACTGGCATCTAGGGTAACAGCCTCGGGCCTGGAGTCTAACAATTCTTTGAAATCACGAAATACAGCTCTGCTGTCACTATCGCCACTCTTTGCCATCGCATCATCCAGGGCCTTGCTGTAGTCACCACTCTTTATAAGCAGTTCGCCGCCTTTGACCAGGTTAACTACTAGCTTGCGCACCTTTTTCTGCTGACATTTCTTGACAATCTCCCGCTCTATATACGTTGAATCATTCGGGAAAATCGCTTGCAAATGCGTTAATGTGATCAGCGGAGGAACTACTAGCCGATGACTGTATGTCTCTGCCACCAAATCCTTCCCCAGGCCCTTTTCAGGAATCTCTGTCCACATTATGCCCTGGATATAGTCCATAACTTTCAACAGATCTCGACCGGCCGGACCATATTCTATAGAGACTGGGCCTAAATTCTCCAGCTTTTCCTGTCTATTCCTGACATTTTTTTCCTTGAGCTCCCGGGATTCATTCAGATTTCTCAGGTACAGTGCCTCCGACGGCAACAACGGCTGTTCTGATTTCGCTCTTTTCGGTTTTGAAATCGCCGAACTTTTAGAAGCCGTCAGTCTAATGGGCATCAAACTAACAGAGACAAGAACCAGTAAGAAAACTTATGTGAGAATATACGAGAGAGCTTTGAAATTATGCCACATAAATTTCCCGAGATCTGATAACTAATCGACGCACTCGTGTTAGCTAAGCTTGCATATTATGCAGATCACCGGAGTGTGATGGCTGGGTTTACCGAGATAACTTATGGCGAAGAAATCAGGCACGACCGTAAGGAATGGAAAAGAAAATCAACCCAGGCAAGCTGAAAACAACCCGTCCGTGTTATTAGTGGTATTTTCCCTTTCTCAATTCCCCTCTGGCTGCTAATATTCGTTCCCGCCACAGTTGCAACAGAACCCACCAGCCACGTGAAGATCTGCATGGTGATGCGCCTAAGAAGATAACGAGCCCGGGGCATCTATATATTACTCTCGCTTGCCCATATATATAGTCCAGTCAACCCGCACTTCTTACAGTCCCAAACAGTAATAATATGGTTTGGAGCTCTAATATATTGCTCATATTAGTGCTATGTACAGAAGTACTATCGTGCGGAATAGGGTAAGTAAATCCAGATGAGCTGGGTACTAGGCTTCCATCTTCAACTAACTTAGCGTTCATCTCACATTATTAGAGCGGACTAGACCGCAGCAGTTGAGTTATCTGGACAAAGTCAACCAGCCAGGAGTGTTTTTCCCTGATGCTTTTTACTCTTGTATGGGGCTGTCTGATGCCGCCGAATACGCTCACTGGCCTCCGTTTCTGAAGCTTGCTGTGGACTATTGGCGAGAGAAATACGGTGATGTCATCGTAGTGGCTGATGATGAAAACAGTTCGAAACGGCCGTTTTGGCAGAGAGTTTTGAACTTTGGCCGACCATCGGAACACGAAAAAGCCATTGCTTTAAAAGCATTTATTTATGCGATTTTGGGCCACCAAGTCGCCGACGTGAGCTGGCACTCGCTGGGGCTCCACCAGGGATTTCTCGACATGATAGCAGCCCGGGAGTTTGACGGCGATGTCTCTGCTGCTCATGAGCTGTTGGACACTGGAGGAGATATTATATATTTGCGAAATCTAATGGAAGGGAAACTTTCAATGAAATGGTATGATCAAAAATGGGAGTATCCCAAGGACGACATTTTGGAAATTTATAGACGGGCAGGATTTTGGGTTGCAGGGTCACAGTTAGATTATTGCATGTTGAGGGGCCGCGCAGCCATTAAACTGGAAATTCATGGCTCCAGAGCGGGGTTCAATACATATGCCTCTCGCTCTCCGATATTATTTGACCAGCTAGATGAGTACTATCTTGGAGGTCTTACTGAAATGACGACAGCAATCAAGCATTGTAGCCATAAACTCGACACCTGGTTTGACGCTGGTACCCCCTTTGATCCTTGGACTCTGTGTGAGGTGTTTAGTCATCGAAAAATCAAATCAAATGATTTGCAAGTACTAGTCGTCGATGCTACTCCTGGCGATTCCAATCCAATTGAAGCCGAAATTGGAGGACTCGGAGGGTATACGACCATTGGAGCCCACAAACAGAAATTGTACCATGATTTGAATAGCAGCTTGCCATTCCAGGGTCACACTGGTCAGTTTGTATCAATAGCCAATTATTCTGGGCAGCTGTCTTTAGCAGTATCGAGTCCATTTATGCCTCATTATGATGATGGTGATGCTGCTGCTGAAAGCAATGCAATTGGAGGAGTCGATCTTGTTCCTATTAGCAAGATAAAGGATAGATTTAAAGTGAAGGAGAACATTCTTGCTGAGTCTGAGCGTATCCAGCCTCATCCCATCGACTCCCCATTCTATGGCTTTAACCAACGATTTGGAGCCCAGGTGGCTACGATTAACATCAACAACAACCAGATTCTGGTAATTTCCCGACCAGGCATTTCTGCAATTGAGTTTCATTTTGAAGGAGAACCGTTATTGCAAGTGGTATGGCCCACTGCTCAACTACATTACGGCGGGAATGGGACAAAATTGATGGGTGAAAGATTGTTGGTGAGTGACCTCGACGGTGACGGACTAGACGATTTGATCATCGGCTCACCATTGACTGATGTCGATAAAATTCCACAGCAGGGAGAAGTTCATATTATTCGGGGAGTATTCCTAAGGGAGATATTTGCAGAGATCTTCGAGTCTGAGGAAGAGTCACGATTTCTGCAGCTTCCCATAGAGTACATGGCTGCGATTAGCCTTACAGTTCCCAACGTTCAAATCCCCGATGCCGAACTCAAAAATGGTGGTTATCCAAAAAAGAGAGGGTACAACCTATTTGGTTCGAAATTATCAATAGTGAGAGATGCATACACAAGGCACAAGTATCTTCTGGTAGGGTGTGACGGGTCCGACACTGTGTATGGGTTTTCTAATAGAGGCTTTGATCTGACTTTCACTTTAAAGGGCGATTTCAAAAACAGCAAGTATGGTGGTTCCTTGTTGGAAGGCACTGATACAGGTCTTGTAGCAGTTGGAGCAAGCACGGAAGGGACATCGCAATGTGTACAATGTGGAGCGGTCTACATTTATAAAATTAGCCACGGCAAGCCAAAGCTGACAAAGAAAGTTCTGGGTGAGGACGTGTTCGAAGGACAGTATATTCGATTTGGCTATGAAGGAACTTCACTCGACGACAAAACATTATTTGTGACCTCTCCTTCTGCAGAGGACCAGAATGGTGCTCTGTGGGCAGTTAACATGCCGTCTGCATCTGTTCGAGGGGTTCAAGTATCCATGCCGAGTAAAAACAGCGGGTTTGGGACCAGCATAGCAGCAGGTTATTTTGAGGATGAGGTCATGGTGTTTGTGGGCATGCCCTATCATAATAGCGACCACTATGGCGATGGTTTGGTGGTAGCTTATCGGTTCAATGCAAAGGAGTTTTGAATTATATATACAAAAGGAGTGGTTTTGCATTTTTTTTTCGTTAGTTGTCATGCATTTTAATGGTTTTTGTACAGGTTTTGGTTGGCTCGGTGTATTTGCCTTTTAGTCCTGCTTCGGCTTGAAAGTCATCTTTACTACGCTTGTAGCAGAACCTTCTACTCTGCCGTGGAGATCCCCCCATTGAGAGCAGATTTCTTTACATTGTTCGATTAGAAGGTGTCGTTTCTCCAAGTCCAAAGATGTCAAGGTAAACCCCCTTTTTGGCCTACCCTTGATGCTCAATTCTAGTTCGAGAGTATTGCCTTTGGTCAACACAGACCGTAGCGCTACGCTTTTCTGTTCATTTAGATCTTTGGGGGCAATGTTCCAGGATACCAGAACAGTTTTCAACCTAGGAGGTTGGGTCTTCTTTTTAGTAACAGACTGCTCGTCTTCGCTCTTCCCGGACTCCATGGGTCTTTGACTCTGACTATATGGCACCAGTTTGCACACCAGCTGAGGATCTTGGCCCGCCGCTTGTTTGTCTGCTACACTTGCCACTATCAGTTTTTCAGTCCTGTCGTCGAGATGTTTCAAGACTGTTCGAATCGGTACATTTCTCTTGAAAACTCCGGTTCTGTCTACGAAACTGATCAGTCCTCGGTTTGGTACTAGTTTGATGATTTGCCGATTACTTAATTGAGAGGCATCGATGGGCCCTTCGTTGAGTTCAGCATCGCGAGGCGAGCCGACGCCACGTCTATTACTGGGACTACGACTCGAGCCTAGTGGTCTTTCCTTAGCAGTGGCCCCGGTTGATGTCGGCTTGCTGTAGTTGAGCCGTTTTTTATTGAAGTTTAAAGACGGAGAGGAGGTCGTCAATGAGCGATACAAAGGCAGTGCAATTAGATTACATGGTGGATGTGCATTTGTTCTTAGCAATCTAATGCTTCTTGATATGCTACAGGTAGTGAGCATAACCTGTGTGTTTGGAATCTTAAATTTTGATTTTTTAGTTTTTGATTTTCCACAGTGCTAATTTTTTGATTTTCTTCAGGTGCGATTTTCGAAAATTTACGTGGGACAATGGCAGTTGGGCCGGAAAAACTTTACACAGCTCAATTGCTTTACAAAGCTCTACTGCCCCACGTTTTGTTACAGCCTAGACATCCCAGCATCGTAAAGTTATCTCACACCATTCTTGTTATGTGCAAAAATTAATATAACTACATTGTATATGTTCAATACAAAGTTGTTTCCCGGCTCTTCGGCCACGTAGTCGGCCACGTCGTCATCACGTATTACAAATTATAATAGCGACATTGGCTTACGTATACGCTCTTGAATGTGGTCCACCAATCAATTAGTCCACCGACTAGCTTGATTTCTGCATAAGAACATTATTTGATCTGTCTTTCCCCTGATTGCTAGGCTGACTACTGGATGTGGTATACTTCAGCGAATGTTTAGTATTGCTGCAGATAATAAATGCACGGACCAATCTCGAATAGGCGATCCACGCTTACGAAGTCTCACAATAGGTGGCTGATAACTTAGTCGCTAGACTGTGGTGGCTATGTGTGGCTAAAGGGGTATGCAAAGGCGTAAGGGGAAGGAGGAGTGAGTAGTGCAAAAAAAAAGGATTGGGCAGTAGCTAGCTGCACGAAGACTGGCCGTAGTCACGGAGTTTGTTGTGAATGAAATGTGTATATGGCATCATTTCCTTTCCGCATTCGCCCGATTCCTAAGTTACTGTGTGTGGCTAGCCAGACCAATAGCAGCCACGAAAAAGGATTCTGCCACACAGTTTGACTGCAGTACAGTACTGAAATGCGTCGGCATTATTATTTTTCATGGATGCTTTTCAGCCGTGTCATTGATCGACAGACGTTTTTGCCCACTTAACTAGTAGCCTGCTGAACGTCACGCAATTGCTCAAACTCAAATTAGGACCATGGCAAGTAAATCTCTGTAGTTCGTTGACGTTTACAGACTGATTGCTTGCAGTGAAGGGTTTTTTTAGTTCGAAACAGACAAAACGACAAACGACAGATATCGAAGCTGGCTGCGGCCCCTATACCTAATACCCCACCCTCGCACCTGCCGTTCAAACATCTGTGCATCGGCATTAAGTTATCGATACGGCAGTTACATAATCTGAGCACGTCATTAGCGCATCTTATTTTAACTTTGTTGCATATGCGTCTCACGTGTGTTGGTGCGATAGAGGCTTCAACCGACGTAAACTATTGGAACTGAAAAAAAATATTATGGGTTAAAATCCTTCAGTATAGATTTCACATTCCTCTACTTATATAACCCAGGTAATCTACTCCTGAAAAAAAAACCTCTTTCAATCTCGCCAAACTATTGTGTTACTTTTTTTTAGATCTCTTACGATCTTGCAGTTTGCGGTTCCTTTCTTAGAATTATATATAATCTAAGAAAATCTACTCACCCAATAGACAGATTTTTTGTTCCTCGGGCCAGTTGATTCGTTTCTCCGCATTTTTTGTCGTGAGCAAAATAAATGTCTGAGACAATCATTCCAAGCTACGATGAAGAGGTGGTGTCTACAAAAGACTTCTCAAGGGAGATATTCAAAGACTCTGGAACTAAAGCCAAGGATTACGTGATCTCATTGTTCCCTATTGCGAGATGGATATATAGATACAATTTTGTGTGGCTGTACAGTGATCTGATCGCTGGTCTCACCGTGGGTGCTGTGCTAGTGCCTCAGGGAATGTCCTATGCCCAGATTGCAACTCTTCCTCCTCAATATGGTCTGTACTCTTCGTTTGTGGGAGTCATGATTTACTGCTTTTTCGCAACCTCCAAAGATGTCTCTATTGGTCCTGTGGCCGTCATGTCTCTGCAGGTCTCCAAAGTCATTGCTGATGTAGTTCACAAACTACCTCAGTACGCAAATGATGGACCTGAAATTGCAACCACTTTGGCTCTTCTCTGTGGATCTATTGCTCTGGGAATCGGTTTATTGCGTCTGGGATTTATTTTAGAATTTATTCCTATCCCCGCCGTCATGGGATTTATGACTGGCTCTGCGTTCACTATCGCAGCCGGCCAAGTTCCTGGTTTGTTTGGAATTAGTAAATTGTTCAATACTCGAGCTGCCACTCATTTAGTGGTCATCGACACCTTGAAAAATTTGAAGTACACTACTCTGGATGCCGCTTTTGGACTGGTGCCTCTTTTCTTGCTTTACTTCTCTCGATGGTTTTTTGACTGGTTCGGAAAACGATATCCTCGATACCAGAGAGCCTGTTTTTTCGGTAGTGTGCTTCGAAACGCTGTGGTAATTATTTTCGCTACCTTGTTTGCGTACTTGGTCTGCCGACAACCCCAATACGCCAAGTCTAAAAAATATCCTATTAGCATCTTGAAAACCGTTCCTCGAGGACTCCAAGATGTTGGCGTCCCCAAGGTCCATAAAGATATCGTGGATGCTTTGGCGGGTCAAGTGCCAGTGTCCACCATCATTCTTCTCATGGAACATATTGCTATTGCCAAGTCTTTCGGTAGACTGAACGACTACAAAATCAACCCCAATCAAGAGCTGATTGCTATTGGAGTGACCAACTTGATTGGGCAGTTTTTCCAGGCATACCCTGCTACCGGTTCTTTCTCTAGATCTGCTCTCAAATCCAAGTGCGGTGTACGAACTCCGTTGGCTGGTATTTTTACTGGTGTTCTGGTCTTGATTGCTATTTACGCTTTGACTGATGCTTTCTACTACATCCCCAATGCCACTCTGAGTGCTATTATCATTCATGCTGTCGGTGATTTGATGGCCCATCCAAGAACCACATGGCGATTCTGGAAGGCATCACCTGTCGAGCTCGTAATTTTTCTCGGTGCAGTTTTTCTCTCTGTATTTGTCACCCTTGAAAGTGGTATCTATTTCTCTGTTGCTGCGTCGCTTGTGCTGTTACTTTTGAAAATGTCATTCCCTACTGGCCAGTTCCTTGGAAGAGTCGAATTTTTCCAAGTCACAAACCCTCGAATTCAAAATGAGCCCGAGGCTGTCCTGGAGGGGGAACAGCCTTCATCTTCCAAGGACAGTAGTGACACTGGTAAAAAGGATCAGATTTATGCCACCACGACTGGAAACAGTACCAGTGGGGTGTACCAGGGGCCTAAGAAGTATAAATGGGTCTCTTTGAATCACAAGAATATTAACGACGACATTTATGTGCAACCTCCACCCCCTGGAGTGTTTGTTTTCAGACCTGGTGAGACGTTTTCCTATCCCAACTGCTCTAGACAGGCTGATATTCTTGTGGACCATGTTCGGGCAAATACCAAACGAGGTCTCGAGCCCGGCAGAGTCATCAAATTAGGTGATCGACCCTGGAATGACCACGGACCCCGACACAGGCAGCCTGAGGCAGACATAGTGGACCCACGTCCTCTGTTGAGAGCAGTGATTTTTGATTTCTCAGCTACTCCTCACATTGATCTGACTGGTGTTCAAACTTTGGTTGATATCAGACAGGAGTTGAACCGATATGCCGACCGGGAAGTAGAGTTTCACTTTGTAAGTATTCTCTCTTCCTGGGTCCGACGAACACTAATTGCAGAGGGCTTTGGAGGTCGAGATAGTATTCAGCCTGACACACGGTATGTGGACGTTGCTCCTCGATACCGACAGCTGCCCTCTGTGGATGAGGATGACACCAAGGGAAAGAAAAAATACAAGGACGAGGAAGAGAGAGATACCACTTCGAGTGTTTCTGGAGATGGAGAGTTTGTTCCTGTTGTACCTACCAACACGCCATTTTTCCATCTTGATATTCCTGACCTGGAGTAATGATTTTACGATAATTTGTTATTTTAGTTTTGTTATGATATAAATTTGAGTTGTTTTCAATGATAAATATGTGAATAGATAATGCGCTGTTTCAATAAATAAAAGGTCATGTCGCCGTTAGTTAGAGTAATTGATGTTATGCAAATGTTTAGACAATTCTCTTTCTTTTAACAGTCACTCCGAGAGCATTTGGCTTTTTCTTGACCATTTGTTTCCTAAATATCGGGGTGCTGTTCTTTACAGAAGAAGTCGGCAGATTTATCCGTTTTATCTTTTCGCCATCTGCAGTCCTTTGAAATGCGAGTTTTGCCCTTTCAGCATCCTCCTCGTCTTGCTGCACCGCGTCAGGTTCTTCAGCTATTTGCTCATGAGCCCTGTCTAAAAGACCCTCGTCCTTCATTGCATGTTCTAATCTGGCATTTCTCGTCCGTAGTTCGTCCAACTCATCTTGCACATCCATTTCTCGCTTCGTATCTAGAACTTTTGCCTCCAGCTGTTCCATTATGTCCTGATCTCCGTTTTTGGACAACTGCGATGTAGCCCCAATCCCGTAAAGTTTCCGCAACTCTTCCTTCTCTTGCTCCTCTTTTTCTTCTTTTTCTAATCGTTCAAGTCTGTCATCCAACGTCTCATCCTCAAACTCTTTCTGTCTACGGGGATCATGATTTCGGACTGCTCCAAACTCCGTCACATAATCTGCGATTTTCGGATCAGTTTTAAACCGTATTTCTCCTGAACATCGCGGGCACCGAATGTAAAACCGTATTATTTTCACCCCGAGATACGACTCTCCTGTCGGCTGTTTCCGGGCGTTGAACTTCTTGCCACGATATATGAATTCTCCACAGGTGGTGCATCTCATGGAGAACGGAGCCATCAGACGGACGGTCTGGAGAGCTGCAGAGGCAGATTCCTTGTGCACCTTGACCCTTTTGATCTTGGCAGGATCAAAGTCCGGAGGATAGTATTTGTTGATAGTTTTTCGTTCGGTCATGCTAGAGAATCACCTATCATTAATGATTTGGAAGGTATATCAAATCCAAAATATGCGATATACAAAATACAATTTTATACAACACACTATGATCATTGACGCCTAACAGGTATGTTGGAGCCGGGTAACGAATGCGTTGCTCTAGAAGTTCCAAATCATGTCAACTAAGCTTCTATTAGATCTGAGCATAGCCGGGATGCCAAGTTAATTTCAGCCAAGAAAATCAGGGTCAGTTAGGCTATGTAGTGTATTGACAACGTAGACGCTGTATATTTAAATAATGTAAACTTAGATCCTTTTTTTAACAATTCAATTGATTTCTCCACTATTGTACTCCTGCAACTTTATCTGGATGGCCATCGGCGATCCGTGTAAAAGAAGTCAAAACCTCCTTGGCATCCGCAAGGGTACCGTTTTGACCCCTACACAAAGTAAGGATTCAACTACATACAGTGCACTCGTCAAACTTTAAAGTCACCAAAGTATTCTCACTTGCCCCCTTTTTTGTTTCACATTCCACTTTGCCGCGCGGCGGAGTCCCTGACACAGGTAAGCTTTGGTGCGTGAATCACACTCGTATTTTTGCTTCCCCGGCTTTGCAGCAAGCCGTAAAATATACGAACAAAACTTTGTGTGTTCCCAGAATATTTCATTTGAACTCCTCAAAATACACACTTGGTCGACCTCGACCCTTGCATATAAGCGTGTCCAACCATACCGGGGTTTTAGCGTATTGTTTCTAACTGATAAAAAAAAAAGGACAGGCTCTGCAAAATTTTCCTTTCGGCAAAACCCACAGTTCCTCGAGAGTCCTCCTTACGATCCCGCGGTTTCTCGCCATTTGCACAGCCGTCGGGCCATACGGTGACATTTTCAAAAATGGCTATCGTCAGTTTTATCAGAAAATTGCTTTTGGACCAAAAGGCTAAAATAAAGACTTTTATTGGCATCCACTATATTTATATCACCAGCATAGCTCTCCTAGGATCCATCGTTGTGTACCCGGCTCGAAACCTGGCATATATCGATGCCTTGTTCATGGCTACAGGTGCCGTGACCCAGGCCGGGCTCAACACCAGAAACCTGAACGACATCAAGCTATACCAGCAAATCACATTTTACTTCCAGTGCCAACTCACCTCGATTGTTTTCATCCACACATGTGTAGTGTTTTTCCGGCTGTGGTCGTTTGAGAAGCATTTCAGGCACATTGCTGCCAATTCAAAACTGCAGTCTCGGCTCCGGCGTACGGCCACCATGGCTAGAAGGCAGGAATCACGAGATAGAGACATAGAAGCTGGCATGGGCATAGCACTACCTTCCACAAAGGGTCGTACGCTGACTAGGGCCAGTCCGTTTCGGGTAGATGATGAAACTCGCGAAAACGACGCCTCTGAACCCAGCACGTCGTCCTCAACTGCCCCAAAAGAACTGGTGGATCCCCGCCCTCCTCATGAACGAGATATCAAATTCGGAGAACTGCCCCAGCCCTCACGACGAGCAGAAGAGGGCGTGGAACCCGAAGATATGTTTCGATCCCTCCATATGATGCAAAGAAACCGGCGAAAGTCGAGCGATCTAGGAGATGGCCCTGCTCTGGTTATTCCAGGCCCCAGGGAGATGCCTGACAACGATCAGCCGGTCATTGACGATGAACAGCCTCATAGATACAATCCAAGAAGGAGTAAGAGCATGTATCCCACAACATCGCCAGCATCCAGTCCTGTGAAAGTCCGAAGTTCCTCGATGAGCACGGGCTCGGGCTCGGGCTCGGACTCTGAAAAAAGGGGGTCGGGTCTCATGAACTTTGTGCGGGCCAAGACCTTCGATCAGATCTTCTCGAATAATAATACCATAGATCGGCGAACATTGCAACCAACCATGAGCACCAACTATCTGTCGTGGGAGCCCACTATAGGTCGAAACTCTGCATTTGTCGGGCTAACTGAATCACAAAAGGAGGAACTCGGAGGTGTAGAATATCGAGCTCTTAAACTGCTAAGTAAAATTCTCGTTACCTACTACGTCGGGATCCATATTTTGTCGGTAGTAGCCCTCTTGCCTTGGATATGGCGAGTAACGAAATACCGGTTGCACGTCCAGAGTGAGGGACTGGATCCCACCTGGTGGGCTATTTTCACCGCCATGTCGTCTTTCAACGATCTTGGGTTTAGTTTGACCGAAGAGTCAATGTCGTTTTTCATCGACGCCATTTACGTGCAACTAGTGTTGGCCCTTTTAATCATCATTGGCAACACGGGCTTTCCTTGCCTTCTTCGACTGATTATCTGGATAATGTTCAAAGTCTCTCCTGAATACGGGCAGATGCATGAATCTCTAGGATTTCTTCTCGACCACCCCCGACGGTGTTTTACCTTACTGTTCCCGTCTGCCGCTACGTGGTGGCTATTTGCAGTGCTGGTAATTATGAACGGCGTAGATTTGATCTTTTTTATTGTTCTGGATATTAACAACTCAGCTCTTAACACGATCCCGGTACCATTTAGGATATGTGCGGGATTTTTTCAAGCCGTCTCGACGCGTACTGCGGGATTTACGATTGTCAATCTCGCAGCCCTAAATCCCGCAATACAGGTCAGCTACACGATTATGATGTACATTTCGGTACTTCCCATTGCTATTAGTGTCCGGCGTACCAACGTATATGAGGAACAGTCGCTGGGGATTTATGGCCCACACGACGAGCATGGCAACGAGGATCCTTCATATGTGGTCAGTCATCTTCAGAAACAGTTGTCATTTGATCTGTGGTTCATAGCTCTGGGACTGTTTATTGCTTGTATTGCGGAAGGTGATCGAATCAGCCGGGGAGATTTTGACATTTTTGCGGTTTTGTTCGAGGTGGTGAGTGCTTATGGTACGGTCGGCATGAGTCTGGGATATCCCAATTATTACCCCTCATTGAGTGGACAGTTCAACGTAATTGGTAAACTGGTCATTATTGCCATGATGTTGCGAGGCCGACATCGAGGTCTGCCTTATATGCTGGACCGAGCCATCATTATCAAAGGCGATACTATTTCTCGAGTGGATACGATACAGAGCAGTCGAGTAAAACATACACGGCAGATGAGCAGCAGTTTCCCAATCAGTGACCATTTTGCAAAAGCACATGGAACAAGTCGGGCAGAGCCTGAGACGGGAGAAGGACTACGGCGGCGAGGTGGAGATCCCGAAGACAGCATTGATCCCGGAACAGAGCTGTGAAACCAAAAAAAGAGACGTTACATTTTGGCATTTTGTTTATATTTGCACTACATGTTTTTACTGCACATTTTTGAATATTTTTACATATGACATATTTTCGATGAAATATTACATTGTACACTAACAGTTCCTACAGTAGTTCTACATTTTACCTTAACTAGCTTCGCGAACATTCTCGTATTTCTGACATATTCGCTTTGAGTTTAATTCTGGTCGATCATGCAGCCCTGGATCCCAAAATCACGTGACAATCTGGACGACCTACGAACTCTGCTCCCTTCTGCCTATTAGAGTATATGCTAAGCACATTCGATAGTTAGAAGTCGGGTCGGTCCATTGATTCAGCCTACAATCTGTTCACAACCGGTTCTCATCAACTAGGATTTATTTCTGATCAATAGTTTTAGGAAAAGCGCAATCCCAGTTTGTTCAAATAAGTCCCCTGCTTATTAAGCGTCCTCTTTTAAGTGCTTTATTGTTGATTAAGGGAAACAACATTTTGCCGTTCCAAGCACTTAACAAACATCACTTTGCTAAAAAAAAAGAAACCCGCGAGTTCTCTATTGTCCAAACTGGCTTTGTATCGGATCTAGCATATACCGCTCTTGGAAAATTATGGCGGATTCTACGGATGATGCCAAGCGGGCGACCGGAATTCCCCCGGTGGCAGCCCATACAGACGGCGGACAGGACGAAACAACGTCGAGCAACTCTGATCTGGCGTCGAGGCTGTCGAAGCTCAACAACGCTGTATCAGGGTTGAGTTTGCACGAAGGTGCTAATGTGCGTCAGGACGCCCCCTTGTCGTCGTCGTCGAAGCTCTCCAGAGGAGCGCGGTCCAGTCCGAGTTTAGGACCGCTGGGAAGCAACAGTAGTAGTTTTAGTGCTGGGCTGGGATCAGCACCACTCTCTTCTGTTTCTTCTTCTGATTCATTGCATACCTCTGCGGCCAGTCCGGGTCTCCATGGACAACAGCAGCAGCAGCAGCCGTCCATGCCTCCGTCCACGGCCGCGTTTATGGGGGCCTATGCTGATATCCATGCTCGAGTGTTGACTTTCCAGCAGTCTCGGCAAAAGTCCCGTTCCAACTCTGGCTCAAACGGTGCGCTGAACTTCACTCCTGGCTCGATTCAACAGCTCGGCAGTAGCGCCCTTAATAGTACGAACAACAACCTGCCTACCCCTGGATCTCCTTTGGTTGGATCTCCCCAGCCAACGTCTCCAGCTTCACCAGGCTCTAACAATAACAATAATGGCAGCGTAGGAAGCAGCCATGGCCCGTCGTCTGGCCTAAGTATGACTTCCCCTGCAACATTGTCACGGTCATCCTCCTCCAGTTCATCTTCTCAGTCTAGTTACACCAACGCCTGGAGTGCTACCGCTTTAAACAACATGGCCAACAGTCTTCCTATGACCACCACTAGCGCTGGCGGTATTAGTAGTGCACCGGCCACTACAGCGATCATGTCTCCTCAAGTCGAAATCCCCTCACCGTCTATGGATGGGCTCTCTAAGCCGATAGCGTCTTTCTCTGGCGCCTTGGTGGGTGGCTTGTCAAACGTGAACCTTAATGCAAAGAAACCTTCTCTTTCGCAACGACGGGGAATGAAACTCCCAGGCGCGGCCTTCAACTCATCTCCCGCTAGCATACCAGGAACAACCGGCCCCCAAACAACCGAGTCGGCCCTTCCACCGCCGGGCTTGATGAATCTTAATCTCCCTTCTTCAAGAGTACCTCATACTACTGGCGGCATTTCCGTTAACCCTCGCCGGGGCGGCCATGCTGTTGGTGGTAGTTCTGGCGCTCAGTCCCAGCAGAGCCGTAACAACTTGTTTTCAAACTACCGAAAATATTTGGATATCAAGACTGGATCGTTGAAATTCGCTGGGAAGGCATCTTTGCATTCGCAGGGTATTGACTTCAGTTCAGGCTCTAGCTTCCGTATTTCTCTCGACCAGCTCGAATCACTAGGAGAGCTGGGCAGAGGAAACTACGGTACAGTGACTAAAGTGTTGCACAAGCCTACCAATGTAATCATGGCAATGAAGGAGATCCGGCTTGAACTGGACGAATCGAAATTCACACAGATTATCATGGAACTGGAAGTATTGCATAAATGTGTCTCTCCGTACATTGTGGACTTTTATGGAGCGTTCTTCGTGGAAGGAGCAGTTTACGTTTGCATGGAATATATGGACGGTGGATCTCTCGATAAGATCTACGACGGTGGAGTTGATGAGCAATATCTGGCAGTGATTACGGACTCTGTCGTGCGGGGACTCATGCAGCTAAAGGAGGAGCACAATATCATTCACAGAGATGTGAAGCCTACAAATATTCTGATATCCACGAATGGGAAAGTTAAACTGTGCGACTTTGGAGTCAGTGGCAATTTGGTAGCATCAATAGCCAAAACCAACATTGGCTGTCAGTCGTACATGGCTCCGGAGAGAATTCGAAGCAGGAAACCCAACGAGGCTGTGACATACACTGTGGAAAGTGATATTTGGTCCTTAGGACTTAGTATCCTGGAAATCTCTCAAGGACAGTACCCATATCCCCCCGAGACCTACCAAAATATTTTCTCGCAGCTCAGTGCTATCGTGGATGGGGACCCTCCCAGCCTGGAGGCTGAGAGATTCTCGAAAGAGGCCATTGATTTTGTGAATCAGTGTCTGAGCAAAGTTCCTCGCCAACGACCATCCTACCAGAAGCTTTTGAAACATCCGTGGCTCCAGCGATACGCTGGCAAGCCTATAGACATTGGGCATTTTGTGGAAGAGGCTCTCGCTAAGAAGGAAGAGTCCAATGCAGCGTTTCCTCCATTAAGACCTCCTTTGCACAATGGACGAGTCGAGTCCCTGCCATGAGGCATGTATAATAAAAAGATAGTAGCCATCTAAAATATGATAATGATTGAATATATTATGATAAATGTTCTCACTCGACTTCAACCTTTCGTAGTTGTTCTGCTGTAGAGCCACAATCTCATTATGTCAGCCAAAATCCGGGGTAGAGTTTACCAGCCTAACTCTAAATGGTAAATCTTAAATCTTGGTCTCGAAATATTAGACTCTCCATAAATCCCATAAATTCCCATTTTCCCCACTTTCCTCGACCTAATCAACATTATAGACCAACTTCCATTACCGGTCTGTTGACTGTATTACTATGCCGCAGCAAAGAATTCCGCAGATCGCCAGCATCTTTGTCTCCAAATTCGACGTAGTTCAAGGTAATCGTTTGCTATGGAACCATTGTACTGAATCAATAAACTTGAAAGGACTCGAGTTCAAGTCAATGCCCTCTGGATCGCATTTAAATGACAGAGATGTAGTGTACTTTGTGCAAGCAGACGACGCTTTTGGTTTGATGCCCGGTGTGGCTGTATACCGGCAAACCTATGAGACGGATGAAAATGGCAAAGTGGACAGAGCAACGGTCAACATGTATTCCCTAGGAGTGATATGTAAACCGGAAAATGACAGCTTGGCTACAAAAGTCTGGGTGTTCATTAAAGATTTAGAACGACTCATGGATCGACTTGTAGCAAATGCTCAAAGCATGAGCAGTGCCACTTATGACCATATTGCCAACTATCTGGGCAGTAACCTACTAAATTACGACCTTTCCTATAGACATCCAATTTCAAGGTGCGTGGATTTCATACGCCATTACAGAGAGTTGATATTCCCCCTTTGGAGATGTGCACTGCTGAGGAAACGAATTCTACTGGTGAACTGCAGTGGTCTGGATTGCGAGACCTTTAGCGATTTCACACATATTTTGCATTTACTATCGGCAATAACAAAAGATATATCGAGCACATTACAGGGTCGAGAGATATCATCTAATCTCCTATATACTGTTGGCCTCTCTGACCTCGACTGGCTGCAATCCGGGAATGCGGAAGTGCAATCTTATATAGCGACCACGACAGACGAGATTATTGTAGACAAGAGAGCTGTGTATGATGTGGCGGTAATTTCGAGGACAACTGGAATACAGGTCGTGTTTGCCGACCCCGCCAAGAGTCAGAAACTCACATATAGTGCTCGCGACGCGAGACGGTTTTCGCTTCTCACTGAAAGTCTTGAAGTCAACGTGACTGGGCCACGTTCATGCATGTCAACTGTACTGAATATTCCTCGCAATGTGAGCAATCTTTTGGCTACTAATATATACGGCTTCCTGTGGTGGGCCAGTGCTGGCGAGCAATCCAATCTTGAAGGTCAGGCTGACGCTGACGGGCTCCCTCTGTTAGGTGATACAACAAATGATACTGAGAGCTCTGATACAGAAGCAGAACCCTGGGAAATAACATTTGTTGGGTATTTCCATCAAATGATCAGACGATTATTCAAAACTTCAGCGTATCTAGTTCAAAATCAGCTACTTGACGAAGATGACCACGAGTGGGCCACAATTGAGCCGCCAGACCTACTCGAAATGGGACTCGATCCGTTGTCGCCTCAAGACCGAGCGTTTGCGGTTTCATTTATAGAACTGTGGTTTGATCGTAATGCCACTGTAAATAATTTTCTTCCTAATGTCTATTGTTGCTAGGATAGCTTTAATTTTATGTGTTTTCTAGATATTAATTACAAGTCATCATGCTGAATAGCAGTGACCGTTTCGCTCGAATCTTCAGTTTGACCAGATAATTCCTCTACTAACGATTTTTCTGAAGCCACCAAATCATTAAATAGTTTAGAATTGGACGCAGCTTCAGCCATCTTGGAAAGAGCGTCTAGTCGTTTTGACTGGTTTTCTTGGGCCCTGGTCTGCTGTCCTTGTATTCTGGTCTTGTGGTCTTCAACTGATTTCAGTAGCTCACTAAACCGAGCCTGGTCAATAATATCTCCCGCCCTGTTTCTCTCCAGGCCAAGCATTTGACCAACAAGATCAGCGGTGTCTTGGATCACATCCACAGTCGAGTCACTGGTGTCGATTTCTTCATCCATGTACTGATCGACTTTTTCAAAATCGACACCCACTGCTTTCTCTTTTTTCTCTTGTTTCTTGTGCATATCGAGCCCTAAATTAGAAAACATTTTGAAAAGGTTATCAAACTGATTGGCAAGACTGTTAAATTCTTGTGTCAATGAACTCTTGACCGCATCTCCAGCCAGTGCATTCGTGGGCAGAGCGAAAGGAGTAACCATGTCTTCCCCGGGGGCTTTGGTCTTGGTGGGCACACCCTCCTCAACTGGCTTAGCAGGTTCATCAACTCGATTCAAAATCTCCTCCACTTGTTTGATCTTTGCCTGCAGTACATCCTGAGTAGCTGATTCACTTTCCAAGTCGAACCACTCTCCAATTCGATTTATTTCGGCCAGTTTCGATGCATCGTTTTCCACTACGGCTCTAGCATTGTAGAATGCAGATTCTAGTTCGTTTCGAACGTTTTCTCTGTCTCTTCTGGTTCTGTCAGCCATGTCAAGAGTTCGAAGTCGAGCATATGAAGATTGCTTGGTGCTGGATCCCATGGGTCTGAACCCAGGGTATTTAGGCTTGGTAGTCAAAGTCCGAGAGATCTTTTTAGTTCGAACTTCAGGTTCGGTTTGCTCTTCGGCCCCCTCATTCTCTGGCTCATCTTCGGCTTCAGCTTCGGCTCCAGCTTCGGCTCCAACTTCGGCTTCGGACTTCTTCACAGGTACTTTCTCCTCTACAGTACAATGGGCAGTAATACCTTGCACTTCCACAGTGTGACTGTTGGTAAGCAAGAGTTGGGCTTCAATGACAGCGTCGTCTACGCAGTTTCTGAGCTCTCCTAGCGAGGCCTTGACCTTCGTGGCGTCGTAACTGATAACGGGATTTCCAGCTTGCAAGATTTCAAGAGTAAAATCTTTGGTGGCGTCAATAGGAACAGTCTGAACGGTGTCAACTGGGGTGCCCTTAGGGAAAACCACGGTTTGAACACCATTGACTTTAGCCTCAATTTCATACAAGCTCTTGTCGATAACTTCGATATCTCTTGATTTGAAAATCTTTGAGATTCCAATGCCTCGAAGTGTGGCACCCAACACTGCGGATTCGTCAGCATTGACATTCTTGCTAATCTTGACCGAGTCCTGTACATAGTCCTGGAGTTGCTGCTGCACAAATGGCACTCGGGTCGAACCTCCAGCAAGAATGATAGAGTCGACAGCGGAAATATCAATTGACGACTTTCCATCGAGAGAAACAAGTGCAGCTTCAATAGGCTGAGCAACTCGAGGAAGCAGGTCTTCGATGAGAGACTCAAAAGTGTCTCGAGAGATTTTCAGCTTGAAATCAAGTACTCCGTCGTACAGAGATTCGATAGAAGATCGTACTTCCGAATTGGCACTCAGCACGAACTTGACTCGTTCAGCCTCACGCCAAAGCTTGTTCATAGTTTTTGCGTCCTTGGTGAGGTCCGATTTCTTTACAGTCGGATTGGCACTGACAAACTGGTCAATCATGTAATCTCGAACGCGCGAGGTAAGAAGTTGACCGCCAAGTTCAGCGTCGTAGCCGAGTCCTTCGACCTCAATGATGGTAGTCAGCTTAGTAGAGTTGGAGCCGCCGGCAGCGGCAACCGGAACCTCGCCTTGTCTGACGGAGACCAGAGTGGCAGTGGTGGACCCAGCACCAGCATCGTAAACGATAAAGTATTGTTTTTCTTCGCCAAACTGTCTGGTCGAGGCGTAGTTCACGGCCACAGCCACACCGTCATTGACCAAGGAAATGAGTTTGAGACCCGCAATTTCAACTGCGTCTTGAAGGGCATATCGCTGCTCAATAGTGAAATGGGCCGGCACAGTGATAGTAGCTCCCTTGATATGTCCTTGAACCTTGTTGGCTGTCAGCATCGCATCGGCTCTGGCTTTCACATCAGCAAAGGTCATGGCGACGAGCTCCTCAACCGCATAAGTCTCGCCGTGAATTGACAACGACACACCGTTTCGGTTGTTCTTGGCAGGTCGCAATTGAGCACCTGGCTGTTGTTCAGCAAACTGTGCAACGCTGTCACTCTCTTCCAAGGATTGACCAAGCAAAGGCTTCAAATAGAATGCAGCACTGTCAGCCAGTCTAGTCACGAGCCCACTGGCTGCGTTTCCATACACACGTTCCACAGACTTGGCCGTGGCGCCCTCGGGGGTAATGTCCTTAAAAACTATTCCAGACACATCTTTTCGCTTCGAGTCTTGACTAAGCACAATCTCAAATGCTACTGCCGGGGCTACTACCACGCCTTTTGTGAACTCCTGTCCAAAATCGATGCCCAGCACCGCGCAGTAGACAGTGGTGAATAAACACGTCAACCAGATCAGTAACTTCATTGGCGTGCGGGGACCTGATATATTATCTTTAAGAGCGGGATCAAGGAAAATCTAACAGTGCAAACTGATCTGACTTTCTCACAGTGTTCTGGTGATATTTACAAAGTGAAGCGAAATGCAAGAGCGAAAAATAAAAAAAAAGAAATAAAATGCAACTGTACCAGATCGTTTTATTTATTTCTTTCTCCCAATCTGTCTATAATCTCGGCGTGTCGACACTTTCACGTTTTTTATATAACGAAATTTAAGCGTTCTCGCGTATATATAGGTTTTTTGTGGGGTGAACTTTATGGCTGCGTGTCATTCGGCTGCAATAATTTCGGAGATTGATTTAAACTCATCTGATGGCCCGGGTAACTTCCATCAGGGCCAGAGAAAAAAAAATGACACCCTTCAAGTCTCACCTTCGCGCCGCACATATAATAGATATAGTTTAAGCAACGTTATGCCTTTTAAACCTAACCGCACTGCGTCATGCAGGAAAAAAATATTAATGAAAAAAAAAAACTTTGAATTTTTGTTCTTCTCTTTTTCTTGATTCTCCGTCTCGAACTTGACATTTCACAGTCCTTACTTTAGACAGAGTAAAGACATTAGAGTTGGAGCTCGTAGATTGACGAAAAAAAGACAAACAGGGAATTGTTTTTTAAAAGACTTATAGAAACAAAGAGCTTATAGAATGTGAGTCAAACCACTCTTCCGAGAGATCAGAGAAATCAATGTAGCTAACCAGAAATTTTCACTCTTAATATCAAAAAACCCACCCCTCAAAAAATTCTCAAACCCGTCTGTCTACTTGAACCCCCATTTTTACCAATCGTTGTGCAATTGATACACACAAATCTGAAACCTTTAACAGTTGAACTCTTTTGGTGATATCAAAAATGTAAGTGTGAAGACGATAGCCTGCCTGAAGGAATATGACTCAGAAACATCATGACTCCATGTTGTGTCACTACTGCTTTTGAGAACAAGAGAAGAATATCTGGTGAGTATTATATTAACAAGAAAAACAAAAATGTCAGTCACAGAAGCTGGGCCCTCTTTGCCCATTTTCCCGCCTTTGCATGCATCTGACAAACTCATGACTCTCGAACTCAAGAATGGCATGGCTGTTCAGGGTTATTCTTTCGGTGCCGAGAAAGTCGCCGCTGGAGAATTGGTGTTCCAGACTGGTATGGTCGGCTACCCCGAGAGTATCTCTGATCCTTCCTACGAGGGCCAGATCCTGGTTATTACCTTCCCCTTGGTCGGTAATTATGGTGTCCCGGACCGAAAGCTCGTTGATGAGTTGATCCCGCAGTTGCCCAAGTACTTTGAATCAAGCAGAATCCACGTCGCTGGTTTAATCATTGCCAGCTACACGGAAAACTACTCTCACTATCTTGCCAACAGTTCTCTTGGTGATTGGCTCAAAGAGGAAGGAATCCCAGCCATGTATGGTGTGGATACTCGAGCTTTGACTAAAGTGATCCGAACCGAGGGTAGCACTCTGGCTCGAATCGCTCTCAAAAAGGATGAGGGAAAGCTTCTGCCCGGTCCTCGATGGGAACAGTACTTTGATATCCCCGAGTGGGATGATCCCAATGTCAAAAACTTGGTCCAAAAAGTGTCTATCAAAGAACCCATTCTTTACACCCCCGATCAAGACACTGCCAAAAAGTCTCCTAGCGGAAAAACTATTCGAATCTTGGCAATTGATGTCGGTATGAAGTACAATCAGATCCGATGCTTTGTTCGTCGGGGAGTTGAACTTTTGGTGGTCCCCTTTGACTATGACTTCACCAAAGAATCTTTCGACGGTCTGTTCATCTCCAACGGTCCTGGTGATCCCAGCACTTTACAAGCCTTGTCAGACAGACTCTCAGTGTTGCTGAAGGAAGCCAGGATTCCCATTTTTGGTATTTGCTTGGGACACCAGCTTTTGGCTCAAGCCTCTGGTGCTTCTACTTTGAAATTGAAATTCGGTAACCGTGGTCACAACATCCCTGCTACCTGCTCGGTCAATGGTCGATGTTACATCACCTCTCAGAACCACGGTTATGCTGTCAACACCGAGACTCTTTCTCCTGGCTGGGAAGAGCTGTTTGTCAACGCCAATGATGGCTCCAATGAAGGTATCTACCACACCAAATTGCCCTTCTTCTCAGTGCAATTTCACCCCGAATCCACTCCGGGTCCCAGGGATACCGAGTTTTTGTTCGACGTCTTCATTAATGCCGTTGTGGATTTTGCTCACACCAAGGTGCTGAAACCTATTTCCTTCCCTGGTGGAACGAAAGCAGAGAATCTTGCCAAACATCCTCGAGTCGTTGCCAAGAAAGTCCTTGTTTTGGGTTCTGGTGGTCTGTCTATTGGTCAGGCTGGAGAATTCGACTACTCTGGAAGTCAGGCTATCAAGGCTCTGAAAGAAGAGGGAATCTACACTATTTTAATCAACCCCAACATTGCTACCATCCAGACCTCAAAGGGTTTGGCTGACAAGGTGTACTTCCTGCCTGTAACTCCTGAGTTCGTTCGTAAGGTCATTAAATACGAGCGTCCCGATGCTATATACTGTACCTTCGGCGGTCAGACTGCTCTTAACGTCGGTATTCAACTTAAGGACGAGTTTGAATCGCTGGGTGTTAAGGTCCTTGGTACTCCTATTGATACCATTATTACCACTGAAGATCGTGAGCTCTTTGCCCGATCCATGGAACAAATTGGAGAGAAATGTGCCAAGTCTGCCACTGCCAATACCGTCGAGGAAGCCCTTCGAGTTGTCAAGGATATTGAGTTCCCCGTTATTGTTCGAGCTGCTTACGCTCTGGGAGGTCTTGGTTCCGGTTTTGCTGAGAACGAGAAAGAGCTCGTCGCGCTCTGTAACAAGGCTTTTGCTGCTTCTCCTCAGGTTTTGATTGAGCGATCCATGAAAGGATGGAAGGAAATTGAGTATGAGGTTGTGCGAGATGCCTTTGACAACTGTATTACTGTATGTAACATGGAGAACTTTGATCCGTTGGGTATCCACACTGGTGATTCCATCGTCGTCGCACCTTCTCAAACTCTTTCAGATGAGGACTACAACATGCTCCGAACCACTGCTGTCAATGTCATCCGACATCTCGGAGTAGTTGGTGAGTGTAATATTCAGTATGCTTTGAACCCCTTCTCCAAGGAATATTGCATCATCGAAGTCAACGCTCGACTTTCGCGATCATCTGCCTTGGCTTCAAAGGCCACCGGTTATCCTTTGGCATTCATTGCCGCAAAACTTGGTTTGAACATTCCTTTGAATGAAATCAAAAACTCTGTTACCAAAGTTACTTGCGCTTGCTTCGAGCCTTCTTTGGATTATGTTGTTGTAAAGATTCCTCGATGGGACTTGAAGAAGTTCACTCGAGTGAGCAAGGAGCTGAGCAGTAGTATGAAGTCTGTCGGTGAGGTTATGAGTATTGGTAGAACCTTCGAAGAGGCTATTCAGAAAGCTATCCGGTCTACCGATTACCATAACCTTGGTTTCAATGCAACTGAAGCTTTGATGTCGATTGATATCGATACTGAATTGCAGACTCCTTCTGACCAGCGATTGTTCGCTATTGCCAATGCCTTCGAGAATGGTTATAGTGTCGATAAGATCTGGTCAATGACCAAAATTGACAAGTGGTTCCTGAACAAGTTGGAGAACTTGATCAAGTTTGCCAAAATGATGGAGGATTTCCAAGGCAAAGTTGTTCCTACCACTATTTTGCGGGAAGCTAAGCAGCTTGGTTTTGAAGATCGTCAGATTGCGAAGTTCACTAAGTCAAATGAACTGGCTGTTCGAATCATGCGACTTGAAGCTGGTATTAGACCGTTTGTGAAGCAGATTGATACTGTTGCAGCGGAATTCCCTGCCTACACAAACTACTTGTACATGACTTACAACGCTGACTCTCACGATATAAGTTTTGATGATCACGGAGTTATGGTTCTGGGATCAGGAGTATACCGAATTGGCTCTTCCGTCGAATTCGACTGGTGCGCTGTGCGAGCAGTTCGAACTTTGCGAGAGCAAGGTATCAAGACCATCATGGTCAATTACAACCCCGAAACCGTCAGTACTGATTACGATGAAGCTGACCGACTTTACTTTGAGGTCATCAATTTGGAACGTGTATTGGACATCTACGAGCTTGAGACTTCCAGCGGTGTCGTTATTTCTATGGGTGGTCAGACCTCTAACAATATTGCTTTGACTCTTCACCGACAAAACGTAAAGATCTTGGGAACTTCACCAGAAATGATTGATTCTGCTGAGAACCGGTACAAGTTCTCTCGTATGTTAGATAGGATAGGTGTCGATCAGCCTGCCTGGAAGGAGCTTACTTCAATCGACGAGGCTGAGGCTTTTGCTGAAAATGTCACTTATCCTGTGTTGGTGCGACCCTCTTATGTCTTATCGGGTGCCGCTATGAACACTGTCTACTCGCGGGATGATTTGGCTAACTATTTGAACCAAGCTGTGGAGGTTTCCCGAGACTATCCAGTGGTTATAACCAAGTTCATTGAGGACGCCAAAGAGATTGAAATGGATGCTGTCGCCAAAGACGGACAACTTATTATGCATGTTGTTTCCGAGCACGTTGAAAATGCTGGTGTTCACTCCGGTGATGCCACATTGATTGTTCCCCCTCAAGATCTTGATCCCGAGACTGTGCGACGAATTGTGGTTGCTACTTCTAAGATCGGAAAGGCCCTCAATGTTACTGGTCCCTTCAATATCCAGTTCATTGCCAAAGACAACGAGATCAAGGTTATTGAGTGCAATGTTCGTGCTTCTCGATCTTTTCCCTTTGTTTCAAAGGTCACTGGAGTTGATCTTATTGAGATGGCCACTAATGTTATTAATGGACAACCCGTTACTCCTTACCCCAAGCACGAACTTCCTCAAGATTTTGTTGCTGTTAAAGTTCCCCAGTTTTCTTTCTCTCGATTGGGTGGAGCCGACCCCGTTTTGGGTGTCGAGATGGCTTCTACCGGTGAGGTGGCTACCTTTGGTCGAAACAAGTATGAGGCATACATGAAGTCATTGCTTGCTACTGGTATGAAAGTCAAGGGAAAGAATGTTTTGCTTTCTATTGGATCCTACAAGGAAAAAGCCGAATTTTTGCCGTCTGTTAAGAAGCTTCACCAAATGGGTTACCGTCTATTCGCTACTTCTGGAACTACTGATTTCATTCAGGAACATGGTATTCCAGTCCAGTACTTGGAGGTGCTGAATGAAGGAGAGGATGAGAAAACTGAGTACTCTCTGACTCAACATTTGGCCAATAACTTGATTGACCTCTACATCAACTTGCCCTCTAGTAACCGGTACAGACGACCTGCTTCTTATATGAGTAAGGGGTACAGGACCAGACGAATGGCAGTTGACTATGCTATTCCTTTGATTACAAACGTCAAATGTGCTAAGATGCTGGTAGAAGCTCTTGCTCAGGAAAATCAATTTGAGGTGTCGTCACTCGATGCCCAAACGTCGCATCAGACTATTACTTTGCCTGCGCTTATCAATATTGCAGCATTCCTTCCTAGCTTGGTGAGCAAGTCCTCTGATTTGGTAGACTTCACCAAGAAGGCTTTGGCTGCCGGATTTGGCATGAATAGAATACTTCCTGTGGGACTGGATGGAGCTATTATTGATTCTCAGACATGGGCGACTGTGCACCAGAACTTGGCAAATCAAGATGCTTTCACAGATTTCAATGTCTCTGTTGCTGCTACTCAGACTAATTCCGCTGAATTGTCAAAGCTGACTAGCAAGGTCGGCTCATTGGTTATTCCTTTTAATAACCTGAACAGTAACTTGAACAAAGTCGATACTGTCTCGGCTCATTTCGGAGTCTGGCCCACCAACAAGCCAATTGTTTCTGACGCAAAGGGAACCGATTTGGCTTCCATTTTGCTGCTTGCCAGTCTGCACAACCGACCAGTTCACATCACAAACGTTACTAGCCGATCTGATATCAATCTGATTTCTTTGGCAAAGAGCAAGTCATTGCAAGTGACTTGTGATGTCTCGCTTTATTCTTTGTTTTTAAGCACTGAGGATTACCCTGGTTGTCTGTCGCTCCCAAGCAAGGACGATGTAGAAGGTTTGTGGGAACATCTATCTGCTATTGACATTTTTGCTGTTGGCTTTTTGCCTTCTCAGTTATCTCGACATTTGGGACGAGAAGTCAAGGTTGGAGAAGGGCTGCAGGAGTGCTTGCCCTTGTTGTTGACTGCCGTTAAAGATGGGAAGTTGACCATTGATGATGTCACTTCAAGACTGCATACCAACCCTAAGAAAATCTTTGAGCTCCACGACCAGAATGATAGCTTCATTGAAGTTGACTTGGAGCGACCTGCGGTGCTTGACCCTACTTCTCTGTTTGCCAGCCAAAAATTGTTTGGCACCGTTGAGAGAGTTGTGTTCCGTGGCCAGACTGTTGCACTTGCCGGAGAATTGGTGGAGGCTGTTGGTTTCGGTGAGGATGTATCTACTCATCGAATCAGTACTGTGGGATCAGTTGCTGCTTCCCCTGCTCCTCTTGTGGTCTCGCCTGTTGCTTCGCGAAATAAGATGCGAAAAGCTTCTTTCACGGTCCCAGACGCCTCTGGTCGTTTGAGAAAGGCATTGAGCCCTATCCTGGGCCAGGACACTTCTGGGGATTCTACTGTCAGCTCATTTGTTGGACCAATCACTACCCAACTGTTGACTGAGCCATCTGTTCCTAGTGCTCTGGTTGAGGCTCTCAAGCACAATCCCTTTTTGCGACGAAATGTCAAGTCGGTCCATCAGTTCCGACGAGAAGATTTGCATACGATGTTTACTCTTGCCCAGGAGATGAGATTGGCCGTCGAAAGAGTTGGTGTACTGGATGTGCTGCGAGGACGAGTTCTGGCTACTTTGTTCTATGAGCCTTCGACTCGAACCTGCACTTCATTTGACGCTGCTATGCAGCGATTGGGGGGACGAACCATCAACGTCGCTACCGGCAACTCTAGCGTTTTGAAGGGAGAGTCTTTGGAGGATACTATCCGAACTGTGGGCTCCTATACTGATGCTATTGTTCTTCGACATCCTGAAGAAGACAGTATCAATGTTGCCTCCAAATTTTCGCCTGTCCCTGTTATTAATGGCGGAAATGGCAGCAAGGAGCATCCTACTCAGGCTTTCTTGGATCTGTTCACTATTCGAGAGGAAGTTGGAACTGTCAATGGCATTGTAGTCACGTTTATGGGAGACCTGAAATATGGCCGAACGGTGCACTCGTTGTGCCACCTCTTGAGACATTACAATGTTCGAATCCAACTAGTTTCCCCCAAGGAGCTGTCCCTGCCTGAGGAAATCCGACGTGACTTGGCTCGAACTGGCCGACTCATTGCTGAGTCCGAGACCTTGACAGATTCCATCTTGGCGGCTACTGATGCCTTGTACTGCACTCGAGTGCAGAAAGAGCGATTCGAGAACCTGGAGGAATACGAGCGACTCAAGGATGTTTATGTTGTCGACAACAATGTCCTTTCCAAGGCCAAGCAGCACATGTGTATTATGCATCCTCTGCCTCGAAACAGTGAGATCAATGAAGAAGTTGACTTTGATCAGCGAGCAGCCTATTTTAGACAGGTAAGTTACAAACCACACGAACCGAATTTTCTACTGAACTCTACTAACAAGATGCGCTATGGTCTATTTGTACGAATGGCTTTGTTGGCAATGGTTATTGGTACTGTGTTTTAGACTTAGTGTGTATTAGAACCCGTTTTGTTAAGTGTTTAGAGTAAGACGTTTTGTAAATTAAGTTAAACACTCTGCGTATTGTTTATTGTAAAAAGGGTGTGTATATTTTTATTATGCGTTTACTTTTCAGTTTACGTCTAGTATTCATTTTATTTATATTTATTTATTTAACTGTGTGTATTTATTTTATTTTATTTTCTTTGTATCTTTCCGTTCATTTGTATTTCACAATTCATTTTCGCAAAAGAAAAAAGCATGTTCGGAACGTAACTACCAAGCGCCTTGCTTAGTAAGCACAGTCCATATGAAATTTCGTGCCCATCTTGATCTCACACAAAAGCTTACATTACAAAAAAAATATATCATGTACAGCGAAGACAGAAACGGTGGAGATAGGGTTCGCCACAGCGAATTCCAACGGAGAAGATATGATGGTGGTCGAGATAGTAGACGTGGTGACGACAGACGTGATGACCGACGAGACAGCGGCCGCAGAGATGACCGGTATCGCCGAGATGAAGACGATTTTCGAAGTCGGATCCAAAGAAGAGACAGAGACGACGACAGAGAACCACGCAGAGACATTGGGTCACGGTCCCCCGCACGAAGAAAAAGAAGTCGGTCACCGCCCGAGGATCTGGAAGGGATCGCACCCATAACTGAAAGAAAGAGGAAAGTGACTCTGTGGGACATCACTGCCAAAGGATACGAGAATGTTACCGCGGAGATGGCGAAGCTGTCTGGGCTATTCCCGTTGCCTGGTACTGTGGAAATCGATGCCAGCAGAGAGACAGAGCTGACGAGGAAGTTGCTGGGTGACGTACCTCTGATCATGCCAAAGAAGGAAGAGCCACCCATATCTGGCGCTTTGCTGCCGTCAGTGAAAGTGGCTGACGCCTATATTCTTCAACCGAGCCGGTCGCGACTGTCGAAACAAGTAATTATATCGTCAAGGACTCAAGAAGAGCCGTCTGTTGAAGAAGTAGGAGGCTATATCAACACATTAATACTGTCGTTGCGACTTACTACACCTAATCCAGATCGATCACGGAATCCGACTTTGAATATTCGTGCGATTGATGGGGAAACTAAAGTATTTGCTGATTTTCAAACTGCCGAACAAGCTACTGCAGCTGTTGCTTTCAGTGGTCTACCTTTGGATGACTCGAACCCAGAGGCGTCTACCTTTGACATTACTCGACCACCTAATTACATTGAGCCAGAAATGCCGAGAGGACAAACTCGTGGGGTACCAGAGAGCCCCGATAAAATTGCCATTACTCATATACCAACGTATATTACTGAAGAACAGTTTACAGAACTGCTAGTGGCTTTTGGAGATGTGAGATGCTCGATGTTGCTCAAGGATACTAGTGGAGCGTCCAAGGGTGTGGCATTTTGTGAGTACAAGGAACATGCCACCACTGAAGTTGCCTTGAGTGGCTTGAATGGAATGAAACTTGGAGACGGTGTACTGCAGGTACGGCTAATATGCAATGGCCTCAGGCAGCCACGTATGGACTATACGAATGTGGACTCTGTGATAAAAGCATCCAGTTATCAAAAACCTATTGTGAGCAATGTGGCATTATTTTTCAACATGATTTCCCTCGAAGAGTTACAAGATTCCGACGATGTGGAAGACATTAAACAGCAAATTCAAAAAGAATGTGAAAAGTACGGCAAAGTGCTTCAAATTCTGATCCCCCCCGCCGGTTATTCCCTGGTTGGCAGAGTCTATGTAAAATTTGAGTCTGAAGATGCCTGTTTGGCAGCAGTCAAAGATATTGCAGGAAGAAGGTTCTCGGAGGTTACTGTTCTGGCCACTCTATACGATAGCAAATGCTTTGACATGGGAATTTATCAATGATTTATTTAAATAAATATGTATTTAGACTTGCATAATGCACCCAGTATAATGACCACATCCATGTTCTTTCACCTCCTCTTTTTCGTCACCTCTGCCAACTTGGTTACTTCCGCAGCAGCAGCCTGATCGTACAGATGTCTTACCAAAAGGTCGTAGACGTTATCTGGCAATTTGGCTACATAGCTGATTCCCAGTTTTATGACTTCTCGCGCTTGTAGAGCTGGAAAAGCCCGAAGAAGCGTCATAGGACTCGAAGAACTCAACAGTTTTTCACGGATCAACGTGAGCTGAGCAATGACAAATAGAATGTTCATATGACAGCCGTAGGCGAATAAAAAGTCCCAGAGGATCAGTACCTCGGAAAGTGGTGGTGTACAAGCCGAGAACGTCAGTATGGATGGAAATGCGTATAGTTCGGCAGACAGGTACTTACTCCTCAGATACTCGTACAATTCTGGATCTATTATGCTGAGTGAAATGTCCAGAAGAGTCAAACCAAGGTGAACTCCTTGCAGAGTGGGTTGTATATATAGCGGACAATCTCTCATCAGAAAACTGTCGAATAAGTTGAATGCTTGATCCTCAGATCGGCAAACGTAGAGAAATGGTGCTATGAGCACGTTCATGCCCTGGACATACGAATCCTGGGCAGTTGACGGTTTCCTCTGCGATGAAAGTTGATTTGAGTTGGAAGAGTATTGACGCTTCCACGCAAAAGCATTGAGGACTCGAATCAACGAATCTTCTGTGACCTTTGCTCGAAAATTAGTATCAGTAGTCATCGTCCTGAAAGTGTCATTTCGGATCTTGGAGTAAGCATTTGAAGGACCCTTTTCTACAAAATGCAGATATGCCGCGGGCTTTGTAGGACCAACCCGCAGTAGTATTGACCATACGTAGTTTCGATATGAGCAGTGGCCGTCTTTGTTGATTGTCAAACCTTCTATCAGAATGAGGTATCTTAGTTGGGAGATGGCTGACTTGACAATCATGGGAGGCTTTGCGATCAGAGTTTCTATGGCATCTCTTTTACGCAGATTATTGGTCGATTTTTTCTTCCCATCTTTGGTTGGCGACTCCTTCGTCGGAGATTCCACTGTTGACATTGAAGATGTGTGTGATGTTATGATGTTTCCTGAAAAGACCCCCATACAAAATGTGTACGCGACGCGTGGACCTCTGTTAGGAACAAATTAACTCTGGCACGAACGTTGGGATGTATGGATGTCTAAAAATGCATGCAATTTATATATAAATCTATAGGTACTTTTGATGTGGTAAAGTTTTTCTCAACCGTCTAATCATCCTCCAAAGTACGGAAGGAAAATGGTTGATATGCGTATCCTTCACCTTCGAAAAACTTGGACATCGCTTCTACCCAATGCAGTCGCAGAGAGTGCAACATGGCTGAAGTGCCTTCCATGCATACCAAAACTACCACGGTAGCAGTAAACCACATCCCAAACAGGAGCACAGTCATTATTACACCCTTCGCTCCAGTAGTGCCGAATGCCCCTTGAATGGTCATAGACCATAGCACAGAAGACAACTGGTTATGAGCAAGGGACAGGGCCCAAAGTCGCAAATAAGATGCAGTATGCGAAACACAGTTCAAACAAAACTCTATAGTGTGAATGACCTGGTGAATCATGACATCACCAAAATCAAAA
Source organism: Spencermartinsiella ligniputridi (assembly GCA_030583385.1). Lineage (NCBI taxonomy): Eukaryota > Fungi > Ascomycota > Dipodascomycetes > Dipodascales > Trichomonascaceae > Spencermartinsiella > Spencermartinsiella ligniputridi. The sequence goes on along the minus strand of JAJMIC010000005.1, from coordinate 496,505 downwards.
TTTCCATGCTCATGGTCGATATCCTGGATTATCATAGCGTCACCGGCCTCTTCCTCCATTTCAAAGAGCTCTCCCACGCGTTCCTGGTGATGGATGTCTTGATACCCTTGTGCCTGTGCCCGCATGTTCTCCTTTCGCAAGTACAACGGTTTCAAGAACAACAGCCACGGCACGCATACCACCGCAATCAAAAGAAGCACAGACTGTACAAACTTCTGGCCAGGATACAATTGTGCGGTAATCGTACCCGGTGACAAGAACATATTGATCAGCAGGTCCAAAATCCCTGGTGGTGGTTTTTCAATCTTTATCCAATCAACGCACCATTTATAAATAATCGTTAAACTGAGATATCCAAAGATGCTCTGCATGAAGAGAACGCTAGGAAGGAAATTTCCAATGATATCAATCTTTGAGTTGAAGTGCCTGTAATTGACAAGTGAAAAGCACAAACTGTACGACATGTGTATAAAGCCCATCAGGATGGACATTTTCATCTTGTATGAGTTTGTGAACAATAAATTATTTTCAGTACCATGCCAAGCGGGATCTAGACCAATGGGATAGACGCCCGTTTGAGTCGCAGAGATCTCCTCGCCCTCTTTCCATGTCTCTGGCCATTTCCATCTTGAGCTGAAAAGTGTCATCGACTTGGAAAATATGTCATTGTAGAGAAGACCAGTGTAGATGGAAAAGACTCCCATAAGTAAAAGAATATATCGGCCGTTGAACGCCATGTCGAAAATTTCGTCCCGCTGCATCTTGGAGATTTTGCGTTCGTACAGTACTAAACTCAGGGCTGCCAAACTGAGAATGAAACCATGACCGATATCTCCAAACATGATAGCGAACATGAACGGAAAAGTGATGATGGTGGCCAGACCAGGGTTTACTTCTTGGTAGGTCGCAATACCGTACACATCAACGATGGCCTGGAAACCTGATGTAAACTTGTTTGTCCGATGATAAGTCGGGGGCGTTCTATTGGTCTGCAATTCGTTAACCACCGATGAGATATTCACACCGGCTCGCTCAGTGATCTCGCGCATAGAGTTATTCAACAGAGGCAGTTCATCTCTGGGGACCCAACCTTCTGCTATGAGGCACCGTCTGGTCTGGTCGTAATTAAATAAGTTGAGCGCTGCGTAAACGGCTTTTTCCTTCTTGGCGACGATTTTCCATACTGACAATTGCTCCGAGATCAGCCGTAATTCAGTGCCCAAAGCAATTGCGGTGTTATCCAACACCGAATCAAGCTCGTCCAACTGATGATTAGTGGCTTGTATTTCTTCTCTTCGCAGTGCATAACTCTCGTCCACCGCGTATAGCGAGGCATCTAGGGACTGAGCAATCTTTTTTATCTTGGCTACAATGCCTTCGCCATGGCCAAATACTACAAATACGTCTTTGTACACATCTTTTTTAGACACAGAATCTCTGAGTGGGGTTTCAATGGGGATATGATTCAGGTACAAGTTTCCGTGCAGAGCTCTCCACAGGATTCTCTGCAGGTGTTCCACTCTGGTTCGGGGGATCACTCCGCACACAAAATTAATGTTGAGGCTTGCCATGCTGCGTTCTGCTGGTCCGAGGTCCAGAGTGTTTTGCTCTTCTAAGCTGCGCCTCCTCAGTAGCGGAGTGTCGTCGTCTTCTCGATCTATCTCCAACGACATCCGTACTTCAGAGTTATTTTTATGAGCCAGATCAAAGAACTGGCCCGAGCCGAGCAGGACATGTCGGCGTTCCAGGAGGACGGCCCTTTTGTTTTGCAAATTGTCATACGCACTGGACAGCTGCAGCACTCGCGCTTCCAACGAGTTGACTCGTTCCACCAAACCATCAATCTCACTTGCATTCGGTGCAGCGTTGATTTCCAGCTCCGGCGGCGGGGTGATTTTGATTCCCTGCTTTTTGATTTCCGACTCAAAGTATCGCAGCTGGCGCTCCACCGAGTCCAGTCTTCTGATCTCTTTGACAAACGATCTCTGGAAGGCGCTGACTTCGGCGTTTAACTGGTTAGTCAAATGTTTCGCGGTGGCTGTTTGTTCTTTCCATATTTTTTCATAGTTTCCCTTACTTACATCTCTCAATTGAATGATTCCGAGCTCGCCCAGCGTGCTGACGACTTCTCTTCCCAGTTCGGTTGCAACGTATAGCTGGACTAGCGACATGTCCGCCGAACGAAAGATAGCTTCGGGCGGCATGGTGTGAGGTGGATGTGATACGCTAAACCAATTCTATAACCAGGGCACAATTGATGGGAACATAGAGTGGATTATGTTCCAGTTTAACCTATTACAGCTGGTTTAACACCTGTTATCATTAATGTCACCAATATATCAGTATGGTTACCCGGGAGAGTGTATTAATTACCTGGGAGTGAGAATCTCACTGACAACCAGATGCCCTAACATCCACTTGTACACGAAGGAATGACCTACTGTAGTGTGCGATTACACAGTTGTAAAATGTAGTGACGCAATGGCATCACTTGCCAGTGTATACAGTGTGAGTCGAGTGACATTTTACATAGCAGCATTATGGAGCATATAATATACAAATTGCACTGCACTAAACAACTTTCTCCCCGTCTTGGCTGCATTGCACAGACCAGCCATCAACTTCACAATGAATGAATTCACGTTACTGCACCAAGTAACCATTTTTCAACTACTATGTTATACGTACAGACCCAAACTTACAACGGCAACCCTGCATATCATCTGCCGATCGCGGACCGCACTAACGCGTGCACTAACGCACCAGACAACGTGAACATGCATATATTGCTGTCAGACTTGATTGGCAACCGATTATCACCTATCGGAATAATAATCGGAAAGCATGCCGTTCGGGGGCATACCTGATTTTTTGTCTCCTGCGTCGATTTAGGGGCCAAAGTCCTCTCACCTCTTAATAACCATTGGTTGTAACGGCTGGACAATTTATGCTGGTTTCTACATAGTTTTCATTGTGGTCACGCTACCGGGCTGAACCATTCAATGAGGCTGTACTCACTAACATCACGAATCGCTACGCCTTCCTGAAAACGGTTAGGCAGGGTGATCGACTCATGCCCCTGTTGCAGACTAGGTCCCTATTGAACATGTGAAGTGGGGGGAGGGGGCGGCGGTTTCACAGCTTAAAACGATCAACCAGTTCGGAGCCCACTAACTTTTTCCCTCTAGGTCTGGTTTGCTTTGTAGATGAGGCTATCTTGATTTCAAATTTGATAAGTGGTATTTTATAAACCTTGCCTTTTTCCTTTCCACAGAAGTAACCTTTGTTTTGTTATAGTCCCACAATTCGATCCAACTTTAATTCTATACGCTTCCTTAGTAAAATTGGGGGGATTTCTCCGAACACACTGGGAGTATTTCAAATTCGAGGAAACCACTGAACAAAACCTGTTAGGACACTATAATTTTTATCTTTTATTTTTGAAAGGAGCAACCGATCCTTATATTATTTGCATTTTCTTGATCTGAACGACGACAGCTAGCTCAATTACTACAAGCTGCTTGTTTGCTGCTCCCTTTTATTAGTAACATAAAGGGCCCTGAGGCTGTGCTTCAAAAGACCAAAATACTCTGGTCAAAAAGACACTCTATAGCATGCAATGGCTGTTGCCACAGCACCTTCGTCTCATAGTCAGCTGGCACTGATGCCCAAGATCTCGGAAAAGTCTATCGACTTGAATGGCAAAGATCAGGCAGACGACACGGTCCAGTACCTGTTCACCGAATCAGACACTTTTGCTAAGCTGAAGCGAGAGATTGGATGTCATGTTGTGAACCAAGCAGAGCAGCTGTCTGGCTATGAAGTGTACATTGTCGAACAGTGGGCCTGCCAGAGGAAACTGAACTACTCGATAGCAACCTATACGGGAAACCCTGAGCACAAGATTTTGGTCAACATTCTCAGGATTCCTAAAGACTCAAAAGTCTGGAGCCCTGCTTTGAAAAACTACTTTGACGAACTAATACGGTTACATCTACGGCCCAAAGAGACTGGTCTGGGGCTCCTGTATGTCACGAACCTGTCCAGTTTCCCCTCGAATCTCAACCTAGTGCCTATCCCAGAAGGAAGCATACCCAAAGCATTACGTCTGTTCCGCGTGAGTGAGAATCTAAGACGGACTGGGTGTGGTGGCCGACTTGTTCTTCAAGTCAGCAATCCCTCTGATGCATGTGCCGACAAGTTTGAGCAGGTTTTCAAGACTGACGAATCAGTGCCTATTACATTTGCCGTGGTGGAGCTAGTCACTATGGTGCAAATCTCATTATTTTACTGCGGCCTGTTAGAGGCTCAGTATGTAGATGGCTTGCTATGCGATATGACAGTGCAAGCCATCCAGGCATGGTGGAACAAATGGGGTCAGCTGCGGTTTCACTCAAAGCCTACTGATGGAACATTAGGTCCCACGACTGTGGCCGCTATTTTGGGTTTCATTACAGGAATTCGAAATCGGTTGGCATCTCTTAATTACAAGGCACCAAAGGATCCCTTTGATGCCGAGGACTTTGTTTTCTCGCTGAAACAATTCCAGAAGCATGAACATTTATCAAAGACGTTAAAAATCGACGAAGAAACAGTTTACAGACTCTACAGCATGACGGATAAAAGCTCTAACTCGGATTTTCTCGGTATTGTGAAGAGTACTATGAAGGAAGTTTCTGGCAAACAGGTTCTCAGCAAAGCAGATTCTGAGACTTTAGATCTCGAACGATTCAAGAACAATGCCATTGGACGGCGAGCCCGCTATTTGTTTCTAGGGAAAGGGACTATAAGACCAATTTGCTTGGCTACCACCGAGTGTCAGTCAACTACTGGAATACCCCTCGTATCTCTAAGTCTCGACGAAGAAGTGTCGAGTAATTTGGATTTACGAAAGGCCATGATCAAGAGTGTCGCAAATAGACGGTTGAAGACCGATGTTGGCTTCAAAACAGGGGTAATGAAGATTAAGAACCTTCAAGGTAAACGAACACCCCGAAGGGCCAATGCACCTCTTGATCCTGACGAATTTGTCAAGCACTTGGAAAATCGACTGACCATTCAGCCAGATGTCTCTGAGAGCTGGAGTGACAAGAGCAAAGCCCATCTTAAAAAGTATCTGACACCATACAAAAAAGACTCGGAGTCACCGTACTCCAGTTCAGACGAAGGTCCACGAATAGTCACACCGGACAAGGATGATGAAGAACTCTTGGAACCATCTTGCGAAGCATTGTGTGGATACAGAGCTGCCGATGAGTTTCAGGATGTGCTTTGCTCCAAGTGCCAGACCAAGGACGATACTGCACTTTATGTCAATCGATATCGAGCGAAGCCGCATAGCCGAAGCTATAGTTTCAGCGCTGTCGACCATTATGTCCTGGATCGTATGAGATTGCTGTCAGTTCCTGCTGTTGCGAAATCATATTCTCGAGTCGCTGACTACTATGGTCGGGTTGGGGATTTGGCAACCTCGCTTGAAACTGTGAAGGACACTGTCGATGTGAGACTTGGAGATATCAATCGAAACTTGAATCGTGACACTGGAATCATGCAGAAAACTAGTGGGCAACTGGATTCAATGGCGGAGAAGGAAACGGATCTGCGAAATAAGCTTCAAGAGATTGAGGCAATTGCTGCTCGTTTACAATACGAGTCACGAATGGTGGACATGAAGGTGAAAGATGTCGAGGATTCGGTATCATCTTTTGGATCAAAGTTGGCGGAGCTAGAGACTCGGGCAGAGTATATGAGATGCCCGTCGAAAAAGCTAGTGAATGCGAGATATTGGGATTCACGGCCGATAAATCAATTCAATTCCTGGTTTTCTTTTTTGCATAGGTATCTAACGACACAGAATCAGTCGTCTGATTAAATAATTTTAGCATATAACTACATTAGCATTTACAACATAATCAAGCATTTTTTTCTATACCCTTGTGATAAAAACATTGGTCAACAACCACTAAATAATTACATATATTATCACTCAATAAACAGGCATTATTCATAATTCATAATTTACAGATGTGACGCCGTCACATCAGTCCTTTTTGCTCCATAATTTCATCTCTTCTTTTTTTTTCATTGTTTCCAATTCAAGAAAACAAATTATTACTATCATCTGGAGCCGAAGATTCGTTTGCCTGAATCAAGGCTCGTGCTATCGCGATCTCCTCCCCACCATGAACATGCTCTTCGAACGCACTCTCTACTTGCGGATCGACTGGAATATCGTCATGACCCACATGGTCAGTGTCGTGCGGCCCATGAGACTGTGGATAGTGTGTTTGGGTGTACTGGTACTGTTGGTTGCGCAACCGCGGGTCTGTGGGAGGTTGAGATCGAGAGCGATGTTGAGCAGCAGCCACTGCAGCCATTAAGCCATTGGTATCGTCTACATCGCTGTCTAGATTCAAGTCAGCTGCCAATAAACTTGGGTCGGTGTTAACGTTGGTTCGCCGGAGCTCCGTTCTGTGAGGTGCAAGGTGGCTAGAAGGACTCAGTAGATTTCCACTTGCAGCGGCCGCAGCAACGGCAGCAGCCGTGTGTGAATCAACTTCATCTGAGTACTCTTTTTTGGCCCGTTTAGGGGGTGGTCTCGACGATTCTCTGCACTCTGAACAATTTCGGATGGCCACAGCAACTGTCTCCTTTATTCGCGTCCAGTGAAACCGTTCGGTAATCTGACTGGTTGTTTTATTGATACCCGCATGGCTCTGGAGATGAACCTCTGTCGCAATCTGCAACTGTCGGTCGGCATCACTGACCACCTCTCTATCTTTTAACATGAGTTTGCCGTCTCTCAGCCGGTAATGAGCAGCTGAGGACCGCAAGCGGGACTTTTCCTGTCGATCAGAATGAGGTGGATATCGTCCTGTTTCCAGATAAAACCTGATCTTGTCGAATCGCAGTTCGCCAACTGCCTCCTCTGGGGTCTCGACCAGTTCCCTCCCGTATATCAAAGCGTCTACTGGATGTTCGAGCCCCTTCAATATCCCGGCTCCCTTTATTCGTCCAATGCGTTTGAAGTTGAGGGCTTCCCAGATCCGTCGGGCCAAAACATTGGTCTCAAAAACCAAATTGAACACAGAGTAGGTGTATCCTAATTTTGGAGCCCATTCCAAATAACATTCTGCCAAGGTCCTTCCGATTCCTTTGCCTCGGATGCCCGCATTGACCAAGAACCCAGCGGTGCAAATATGCGAACATCTGCCAGGGTAGTTTGGTTTGATGTAAAAAGTTCCAAGACATTCCTTCTCCCATTGACGGTTATCTTCGATAGAAGGGGCATCACCAATGAGCATGACTCCGGCGAAAGACCCAAACCAGTAGTTTTGAAACGTGTCTATGTGGAGGGTGTCAAACAACGGATAAGTCTCTCCTCGCTCGATTTCCATGTTGAACTCATCGCACAAAAACGCCAGCAGGCCGATCGGCAGCTGCTCGACCGACGCGATCGGATAAATAGTGGCGGTGGTTTCCCTGTCTTTGAGCAGAACCGTGTATGGTTCGAGATCAGGGACCACAAACTCCGGCCGATAATGCGGAGGTTGAGTAGGGTCTTCCAGAGCAGCAGGCATTCTCTGGTTAGTTCGGTTTTGGAGGTTCAACTTTGGAAACGCGTTTGATGTTGCACAGCGGGGTCGACCACAACAACAACATCATCGCACGCCATCTATTGCACGCCAACTACAACGTCTGCTCAATTACACGACATCTCCACAATTCACCAACGCGTGACGTTACCTACCTTTGAAATATTTCGGTCCGATCAACTTATTGGGTGTGATCCTGATCACAAGAGTTCAACTCAGTCCGGGAATAATAATCTCTGATAGTAAATGACAAACCAAGGTGAAAACACGAGAACTGCAGCCCAGTATATTTCCAGGCGTGTCGAAATAAGTTCTACTGCAATACGTAACTCGAAAATAATCGAGAGAGAAAATTTGCGAATATTTTCACGGATTGAGTTGTCGCAATGATTTTATTAAAAGGTAAGGGGTGGAAACGTGATAGAATAAGAAGATTCTGGGTTGTCTATGAAAATTTGAGGAGATTACATAATAAGTAACGTCAGCGACTCAGGAGACAGTCGAGGATTAGCTTATAAGCTCTAAAGAATTTGAACTCCCTGATATATCACGTCAATGCAGTCGTCATTCATAATATGCTACATCATTCTATTACATAACTTCGTAATCGAACTAGAGATCTTTGCCAAATATTATAGCATCAACCTTATTCGCATGTCCCTTCAGATTTCCCGCTCCTTTAACCCGTCCAATTCTTTCAAATCCCAACCCATCCCAGATTCGTAAAGATGCAGTATTGGTCTCAAATACCAGGTTAAACACACTATATGTATACCCCAACCTAGGGGCCCATTGAAGATATAGTTCCCCCATAGTTTTGCCAATGCCCTTCCCCCGAATCGCAGAGTTCACCAGAAACCCAGCATTGCAGACATGAGAACACCTTCCTGGATAATTCGGCTTGATGTAGAAAGTACCCAAAAAAGACTGTGCCCAGTCGGTATTCGGATCTAGACTAGGTGAACTTCCAATTAGTAAAATGGCAGCGAACTGAGACAACCAGTAATGCCGGAAAGCATCAACTGAAAGAGGTTCATCATGAGGATATGTGGCCCCGCTTTCTATTTCAAGGTTGAGCTCCTCAGTCATGTATTGGACCAACCCCTCAGGGACCTGCTCGGCCGAACTGATAGGATACAAGGTGGCCGGAGTTTCTCCGTCTTTGAGAATGACATGTATAGGTTCCAGATCAGACATCAACATGTCAGTTTTGAAGTACGCCGTAGGGTCCTCCATTACCGAGTGCATCTTGACTGTAGAACTCCGTAGACCTTCGTCTCTTATTCCCTGCTGGCTACTCCTGCACGTTATTTATAAAAGTCCCAGGTTTCGCCAGACATGCCCTAACCTGAACGGACTTGCAATCCCGCAGGTGCCAGTAAGGGAGATTTTGGAGATCTTTGGAGACCGACGATCCACAGCGGGATAAGAAAGAGTGCATAGCGATCTGATTTCATAAACAAGTCCATTAGTCGAGTCACAACTCATCAGCCCACGTACTAAAATGGTTCTGGCTGCAGTTGGACAGTTTTGTGCCTCCAACTCTTTGGCCAGAAATGGCGAAATAGTGGCCGGACTTATAGCTAAAGCTGCAAAGCTGGGAGCTAAAGTGCTGTTTCTGCCCGAAGCATCAGATTACATTGCAGGATCTCCGGACGAGACAGTCAAGTTGGCTAAACCTGTCGAAACATCCGAATTCGTAGATTTCATCAAAAAGACCTTGTCAACTGTGGCCAATGCCCCAGATATATCAGTTGGCGTTCATGAACCAGCAGATGACCATACACGTGTAAAGAATACCCTGCTGTATTTCAATGGTGACGGCCAGTTGTTGCATAGATATCAGAAAATCCATCTTTTTGACGTAGACATTGAGTGAGTCGTCAGCCAAAGTACGGTGGATTTCTCTCTGCTAACTAGAAATGGCCCAATACTCAAAGAGTCGAATTCTGTGCAGCCCGGAAGTACTGTTGTTGCTCCGTTTTGCTCTCCCATAGGTCAAAGTATGCAGCCTAGTTTTCTTAGATCCCCCCAGACAAAGTTTACCAGCTAACCAGTTGGACCAGCAATATGCTATGATATTCGTTTTCCTGAAATTGCTTTGCGACTTCGTAGTTTCGGTGCCCAAGTGTTGCTGTTTCCCTCGGCATTCACTATGAGAACTGGTCAGGCGCATTGGGAAGTACTGGCCAGAGCACGAGCGATTGATACACAATGCTATGTGATTATGGCAGCCCAGGTTGGCAAACACGACCCCGAGGGAAAACGTCAGAGCTATGGTCATTCTTTAATAGTTGATCCTTGGGGCATCGTGCTGGCTCAAGCACCAGACACAGATTTCGAGCCAAAGATCATAGTTGCCGATATTGATCTGGGGGTATTGAATAAGGGTGAGTACCACGCAGAATTTGTGTCTCGACCGTTTTATCTTGCAGTCTAACAAGTTCGCAAAGACATGCCGCTATGGTCTCAACGACGTCCAGATATTTTCGGCTGTATTTAAAAACTCGAGTGGAGTGGGAAACTCAGGGAGTATAAACTTTCTCACGACGTCTTTGCCGGAAATCACGTATGTTGTGATTGATTTGTTCACTAGTAGTTTTGAGTGACTCTTTCAGTAAAATCAACTCAGAGTAAAGTTTCTCATTATCTCGTTTTAAACCCTGTTCCATCATATTTTCCTCTTGTAGCTTCCATTCATAGGAGTCGACCAGCCTCTGCTTGGAAGCCTTGTAGTCCTTTGTGTAGTTTGACAACTGCCAGCATATTTTCTGCAAAGTCTGCTCGTATCTGTCAATTGTGACGGCAGATTTACTCTCGAATTCCTTCAGCTTTTGCAGTTCAATCTTCAACCGCAGATTTTCTCGGTATGCGTCGATGTCGTTTGCATCCCCATTAACGTCTCCATCAACGTCGCCTGCCAGCGTTTCTTGGTCACTCGCATCAATCCCCTGTAACGCGTCGCTGTCAGTGTATTTCATCAGCACTTCGAGTTTCTCATTTTCCTTTTCGAGAATCTCATGAGCCAGATGTTCGATCTGATCTCGTTTTTGACGGTTTTCTGCCAGTTTATTGGCCAGATCTTCAATTAGCTTGGTAACACTTTCCAAAGGAGTTTCGTTCATTCTGGCATGTGCTCTCAGTGTTGAAAGTGTGTTTATGAGCAGAGAGCGTGTTAGTGCAGATCACCATACAGCTAAAGATCGGTACAGTATATATGTGAGATCCCCCGCTCTAAACAAAGTTAACTTGTACCAAAATGTTGAAATCATTCCAGAAAGCGAAAGGAGCAGTTACTCTGTTGTATGTAGTTTTGCTAGAATAATACGTGAATAATGTAATATTTTATTGAGTGATACTGACCAGCACTCTTCCGGGTTCCAAGACATCTCAGGCTTTGGCATCTCACATTGCTAAGAGGTATCAAGAGTCCGGGCAGCACTTGTTCGATGTAGAGGTGACCGACAAGAGACCTACTTCGGAACAAGTTAAATCTATACTCTCTTATTTAAGTACACAGAAGCCACTGAAAAATGATTCTTCTGACAGTGGTCTGCCGAAAGAATTGGCTGCTGTTGGCGTGTCTCGACCAATCTTGGTAGACTGGTTCAATGGCAAAGTGGCAGTTGACGACGAAGAAGGGGCCAAAAAGATACTGGCCGATTTGGCCAAGCAGGTTTAGTGGCAGTACATGATCTTTTTACAGGGCTTTTTTAAAAAATTTACAATACAATATTTATACAGTATGCACATACAATAACAAATTACATGACAATGGCCACATAGACGTCGGCACCCCATTGGCAACTCTCTAAACCCCACATCATCTCAACCCTTTTGATCATTCGAGAGAGACCTTTCAATCCTTTGACTTTTTCTTTTCCTTCTTGTCTTTTTTCTCCTTCTTATCCTTCTTCTCTTTCTTTTCCTTCTTTGTGGTTGCCTCTTCTTCTTCATCCTCATCTCTCTTTCGCTTCTTGTCTTTCTTTTCTTTCTTGTCCTTCTTTTCCTTCTTGTCCTTCTTCTCCTTCTTCTCTTTCTTTACCACTGAAACCTCCTCGTCGTCACTCTCATCGTCCGAGTCGACCTTCATACTGACATCAGCATCAGCATCGGCATTGTAAGCCTGAACATTGTTCAAGGTAACCTTCTCAGCCTGTCGTCCATTGACAACAGCCCGGGTAGAGGTGATTTCTCGGCCTTCCAGAGCGCCCAGTCGTCGTTCTATCCTTATTCGGTCCTCGACACCCACTGTGGCAGCATCTTCCCGGTCCTCGGCAAGAGCATCATATCTTAAACTGACCGAGGCCTTGGCAGCCAACATTCGAGCAATCTTACCCTTGTTCTTACCAGAAGCCTGTCCAATCAGGGAAGCGTGGTAGATAATACCGTACTTGGGGGTATCGTGCTTAGTCTTGAGGGCTCGGAACAGAGCCTTTTCAGCACCCAAAATCTGGACTGTGGAAGCAGGAGCCTTGGCCAAGCTGATCAAACTTCCAGCATGGGCAATAAGTCGGGCACCGACAAGCTCACCAACAAGAGCTGTCAAATTAGGAGCAATGGCCTGCATTCGGGCCGATAAATAACTGGAAAGCTGGTCTCGGTAAGCAGCGAAGTCAATAACTTGGTCGGCCAACGATTTGATATTCTCCAAGTCGAATTCGGTGATTTCGGTACCCATGGAAATCTCAGCAGCTTCTTTCAGCTGAGCTTCAATTTCTTCGGGCAACACCTCTGACAAATCGGCTTCAGAAGCATTCGAACGGTATCCCATGGTCTTGATAACCTTGGCATAGGCAACACTATCCTGTACGATCTTGGTCATTTCGGGAAAGTGCCATCCGTACCATTCCTTTATTCTCATTGCATAGGTGTTGAGTTCTTTGTCAAGATCATCGAGCAAAGAGATAGCCTGCACGATCATGGTATCGACCTTGTCGGGGGAGAATTTGAGCTTGTGTCGTCCAAGAGAGTGCGCCAAACCAAGCGACATAGTCGACAAATCCTTGTCGGTCAGACCAGGCAATAGACTGGGCAGATTTTCTCTGATGGCTCGGAACAGATCCAGACTGTTGGAATCCGAAACTACAGAAAGCTGCAAATCGGGCAGTTTGTTGATGGCATTACCCAATTTCGGGTCGGCAACGACCAGGGTGCTCTTCTTCTCATCCTTCAGTGCCGACAACAGGCTTGCAAGTTTCTCTGAAACTTTTCCCTCCACGATAGCGTTGACTTCTTCCAATGCAGCGGCAGCACTTTCAAACTTGGAGAAAGCTTTGACTTTGAACTGGGCTGAGACGAGATCAGGAGTCGATAAATCTTTGACCAGAGTGTCGGACTTGTAGATTTTCTTATCCTTGGCTTTCAACAGGGCATAGCCTGCAGATGTTTCAGTCAGAACAAAGGACATCGTTCTGATTGTTCTGTGTGAATGTGTGTGTGTCGAATAACTTATATGAAAAAAGAAGATTTTTGGATATTTTTTTTTCTTCTGTGAAATTTTCTTGGCTAGCTGCTGATGTAAGTTCTGCGTAAGCAAGGAGATTTTTAAGTGTTACCCGGATGGGGACTTAGATAGTCGAGACAGGCCAAATAAGCGTACTGTACTTGTCCGTTAAGTTATACTAGATTGTACTTTAGACATAAGCTACCTGACTGAAAGGACATCCTGGTTTGACTTTCAATATAAATAATCAAGATGAGCATATTTATCTTCACGTATGACAATAAGAAGGTGAATGATTTCGACGAGTTTGTTGAATCTGTAGATGAATTAGGTGTTGCGACGAAATTGAAGGAGATTTAGATGCTTTGATCAAATATGTGAATGTACACGACAAAAATTGAATGAAAACGATTCTTTTAATTGGATTGAATCGAACAATTTAAATTCATGTCTATTTTTTATCATCTTAAAGGAAGACTATTCTTTAATCGTATCTTTTACCGAATATCCTAAACAATCTGCCGTGTGTAGCTACTCTCAATTAAAAAATGCGTTAGTAATGATCGAAGGGGGGGTAATTATACAATATATTACAATATATTCAGTCTTTGAAAAGAATGATGAATATATCCTGGAAGGCTAGTGGATCGATCCATGCCCGGAAGCAGAGAGAATTCTGCAATTCGTTATACAATTTATATGACTCGACCTCTATCCAAGTGAATGGTACTGAGGTATTCGGACTGAATGGAACTGAAGTGCCCGGCCCGTAGTTATATGATATAGATTATGCATCATCTTCACCAATTTACACTACTGTATGTTACTGCCAAAGATAACCTAGTTTAGCGCAATAATCTAGAGTGACATCCTTGCGTTGCTGTCAAGCCAGCAACAATATGAAAGCGTTCAATTGGAAGGAACTCACGGCCCGGCGCAAACTGTTAATTGTCATCATTGCATCAGACTCGCCGTGATGTTTTAGTAGATCGTGCCGTCGAACCGTCTCTTAATTTCAAATCTTACTAAGCTTAACTTGATCATGCAGCACTCCGAGGGAGATCTTCGCACAGAACAAGTATATTGCCGATAGTGCGGAGAAATAGCGCAAGCTTATTTAAAGACCTGCCTATGTTCATTTTACAATTCACATCACAAAAATGGTCGACAATCCCATCCAAAACAAAGCCCTAGTTCTCCACAATGCCAGAGGCGTGGTTGAAGGCGGAATTGCTGTTCCTCCACTAGCTCCGAATGAGATATTGGTACAAACAATGGCAGTGGCCGTAAATCCGACAGACTGGAAACATATCGACTCTGATGCCGGTGCTGACGGCTCAATTATCGGCTGTGACGGTGCCGGCGTTGTGGTGGCTGTTGGAACTGCTGTGCGTAATAGTAAAGTAGGGGACGAGAGATTCTTTTTCGTTTCGGGAACCTCGCAATACTCCCCACTGAAGGGAGCTTTTGCAAATTATGTCGTTCTCAAAGAATGGAGTGCATTCCGAACACCGGTAAAGTTGACTGTAGACTCTGGAAGCAATATCGCTTACGGTCCGGTAACGACCTTTGAAGGAGCGGCGTCACTGGGCGTCACTCTAATGACGGTCGGATTCGCTCTCAACTTTTATGCAAAGATGCCTATCCAACGCAAGGACGAATACAAGGATAAACTGTTTTTGGTTTGGGGAGCATCGTCCTCTTTGGGTCAGACAGCTGTGCAGATCGCCCACTATATGGGTTTCAGGGTCATAGCTACTACCTCGCCAAGCAGGTACGGCTGGCTCAAGAGTATCGGGGCTCACGACGTTTTTGACTACCGTGACAAAGACGTGGACAAGAAAATCAAAGAAAAGTATGGCGACGATATAGAATTTGCGTTTGACACTGTAACTACCGATGGATCGCAAGATTTGGCACACTCAGCAGTGTCGTCCAACAAACCGGTGAAGATGTTTATATCTCAGAATAAGCCCGTTCAAGAGCCAAGACCCAATGTTGATGTCATCTTTTGCATGGTTTACCAAGCAATTGATGAGAAGAAGTTCTATGCTGCTACTAGAGCCGACATAATCTCTCCTCCAGGAGCCTTTGCAGCAGGAGAGCAAGCTGTCAAGCAAATCAATGATATTTTTGCCTCTGATCCTAAAGCTATTAAGCACATGCCACTACTGGTATTTGATGGTATCGATTCACTCCCCGAGGCCATCGATATGGTAAGAAAGAATAAGCACGCTGGTTCCAAGGTCGTGGTTCGTTTTTAAGAGTTATACTTCATACATATATGTATGATACTTAAATCAATAGGTGTAGTTAATAACAAAAATATTGTTTTTAAACATCGAGAAATTTTGTAACATTGTCATATACTGGTACATATAGATAAGCTTTAAATGGGCGACTCATATGACTCCGAGTCATGAGTCTTGATCGACAACGCACCCACTTACTTCCCCATTTTTCCTGCTGTCAACTCCTCAACATCTCAACATGCGTCTCGAGGACCAGTTGAAAAAGACCTTAGCTCATAGAAAAGAGAGATCTCTCTATCGAGAGCTCCGCCCATTTGATGGTCGCCTCGTCGACTTCTCCAGCAACGATTATTTGTCTCTAAATGGCGATTCTCTGTTGAGAAAGCTCTTCCTCGAGGAGTTCGAGAAGACCAGGTATTTTGGGTCGGGAGGATCTCGGCTATTGGATGGAAATTCTGCTTATGCGGAAGAGTTGGAAAAATTCATTTGTCAAGTTCACAATGCGAGTGCAGGCCTACTTTTCAACTCGGGATATGACGCAAACACATCTATCTTTTCCTCCGTTCCTCAGCCGGGAGACATTATTATCTATGATGAATACATACATGCCAGTGTTCACAGTGGTATGAGACTCTCCCGAGCAGGAAAGACGGTACCGTTTTCACACAACTCGGTTGTAGATCTGAAGATGACCTTAGAAAATGAATTGGAATCAAACTCTAGTTTGTGTTCGGGTGAGATCAACATCTTTATCGCAGTGGAAACAGTGTACTCCATGGACGGTGATATCTGTCCGCTGAGAGAAATTGTTGAGCTGATTGAGAGCTTTCCTCTTCTCAGTGCTTATATCATTGTCGACGAAGCTCATGCTACTGGAGTGTTAGGAACGGGTCTAGTATCTCATCTAAATCTCAAAGACAAGATATTCATTCGAGTGCATACATTTGGAAAAGCCTTGGCTTGCAACGGAGCTATTGCTCTATGCGATGAAACTGTTCGCAGTTTTCTTGTAAATTACTCACGCCCATTTATCTACTCTACGGCTCTTGGCTTTCACTGTCTTGCGGCCATAAAGGCTGCTTATCGCATTCTAACCGAGGAGCTGGCATCAAAGGTGAGAAACGTTCCCATACTGACTTTCATTTTCCTTACAATGCTAACAAGAAACAAGTTCGTCTTCAAAACAATATAAATCATCTTCACGCACGACTATTAGAAACTGGGTTAAGCGACACGCCGTATACTCAATACCTGTCAAAAGAGGCACTTTCCAGCATATTCTCTATGCTTTGCCCATATCCCAGGGAACTGGCTAGCTTTTGTCAGGCTGCCGGTTTCATGGTCAGACCAATTGTTGCTCCTACAGTACCCAAAGGGAAAGAGAGAATTCGAATCTGTCTCCACGGGGGAAACTCTCAAGCAGAAATTGATTCACTCCTAAATGTCATACTTGAATGGGTTGAGCGACGAAAAGAACGGGATATCAAAGTCTCAAATGCTCCCGAATATAACAGTATAACTTCATCAAGATTATCACGTCTCTAATTCTATAGACTATTTTCAAAATATTTAACAACTTTGTTCTCGAGTTTCACAGCTGTCTCTTTTGTAGTCGTTTGACCAGCCATGATATAAATTACATTTCCGAGCCCTCTAGTGTTGACATTCCACTCTTCTGAGCCCAACTGAGTCAGATATTTTTGCAAGTCTTGCGTGGCATTGGAGGCGTACCCAGAAGTGTCGTCTGCCAGAGTAATCGCTAACACGGATCCTAAACCAAACACAGTCTCAATCTGAGGAGAATACGAAAGCTTGTCAATAAAATCAGGAGACCAAATACTCCAGACACCAGACTCTCCACTATTGCTCCACTCTTTCTTGAATTCACTCCAAGTTGACTCATTTAGCTGCTCAAAAATTTTCAAAGAATCAAGTGCGACCTGGCAACCCACTGGATGAGCGGTGTAGCTGTGACCATGAAGCAAAGCGTCTTCTTTTTTATCGCTCAAAAATGTTTTGAAAATATTTCCGCTGGCCAAAGTCACACTCAGTGGGAGGAGTCCACCTGTCAAAAGCTTTGCATGAACGGAAATATCTGGATATGTTGACAAAAAGGAAGAACAGCTGGCTCTTCCTAGTCTGTATAGTCCAGTAAATACTTCATCGTAGATTATTGGCAATCCAGACCAGTCAACTTTAGACTCCACTTGAGATGTAGACTTGCCGAAAAGCTCAGGATTTTCTCGGACTACTTCTACCAAACTTTTCTGGAATAAAGGATCGCTTGTTAATAAAAATGCTTCAATCGTTTTCTTAATGCACTTACACCAAAACCATTCCACCTGCTCCCAAAAGAACGGGTTCAAAGAGCACGGCTCCGAATTTTGCTCCCTTTTTCACCCATTGCTGAATTGTGTCGAGAATGTAAGTTTTGTACGGGGCAGAGTCTCTGCTTTCAACATCAAAAATATTCTCCATCTTCTCGAAGCCTTGTCCATCTCCCAAATTAACTCTGAGATGCTCTGGGACGTCAACCTTCCATTTTCCATTGGAAAAAGTCACAGATGGGTAATCAAACCAATAGCCTCGGTTATTATACCAGTTAATCTTGCGGTTGTATAGGGAAGGTTCGGAGCAGTCCATACAGCCAATTGTGTCACCGTGATAGCTTCTCTTAAGACCAATAATAGCCATAGAGTCGCTAGAAATATCCCAAGAATATCTATCAGCAGAAGCTTTGAGCGCCATTTTTATGGCTACCTCAATGGCGGTACTTCCATTGTCAGAATAAAATACTCTATCTTGTCGAGGGTTATTCACTTGTCTCAGCAGAGTTTCAGCAAGATCCATCGCAGGTTGATGGATAGTGTTGGCTAATATTACATGGCCGTATCGTCCAGCTGCGTTGGCAGCGGATAAAGCAAGTTGTGGGTTACCATGACCAAGTCCTTGGGTCCACCATGATCCAGAGCCATCAAATGAGGACACCAATAGTGAATCTGATTTCTGACCATCCTGGCTAGGTTTCAAAGTTTGAAAAAAGTCGCCGTAGGCAGAATCAATAGTAGCGATCGTGTCTTTATTTATAACACTATGCTGAGAGAAAGGATACCAAATAGTATCCTCAGCTCGCTTTGAGAGAGATTTCAGGCTCTCGATTCGCTCAGTATGCTGGTCGTCCAAGGATTGCACTAGTTTTGTAATTCGATTGTCAGAGGAAAGGTTTTCGTAATACGAACTCATGGCCGCTTCGTCAGACGAGCCGGAATATTCAGGGGGAGGAGACACTGAAACGATATTCGGCACTTTATCCTTGAAGTAATCCTTGAAATAGATGTGGTTTTGGTATCTTTCATTTTCAAAGGTTATCAACGCATTGACGTCATAACCACGCAGATGCAACGACTCATACGAAGAAATCGTTGAAGAGATTCCGCCCAGGTTGCTGTCTCCTACCAAAACAACTGGCAGTCTAAGAGGTCTGTAAATATCTGCCTGAACCGTGCCTGACGGTCCCGGCGAAAGTACTCCTCCGGCAGTTTCCACGAGTCCCCAGACCTTTTGGCCCAGTTGGGCATGCTGGGCAAGCCGTTCACGAAGAAGCTGAACGATCTCATTATCACGAGGAACTGAGAACTTGGCAGCAGCCAAATGGGGGCTTACTGGGTCGTCGAATTGGAAAAGACAGTCTGTTTCCAAGCGATCGATGTATTTTTTCAAATGCCGTGTGTCCGCATCCGAAAGAGCTCCGGTAGAGACGGGCTTGATGTAATAAGCAGGCTCGTTCCTGCCGACAATGGCTTTGAGAAGAGCAGTAGAAATGATTGTTTTACCAACATTTGTATTAGCTCCAAAGATTTGAAGAGCTCGAAGCGATTGCCATAAACTCGGCCCTGGCATTTTTGCAAAATGTTCGTGATCAAGATTGATCTGCAGGTTAAAAACCGCTTGGATGAAATGACTCTGAGTCAAGTCTGAGTCAACTCTGAGTCAACTCTGGGCGCGATAGCTGGAGTGGGGCAGCTTGGTGGGGTGAAACATTGAGTACAGGTGTCAGTTAACAGAACTATCTGTCGGGTCAATGCTCCGTAAATCTTGAATTTGATGATGCTTAATAGCTACGGTCGAGATCAGTGTACCATCATATAGCCAGAATATCTTACTTACAGCTAGTTAATAGTCTGTACCAAAAGTTTATTTACAGCTCCAGGGCCGTGGACTGGTTGAGCTTCGCCAAATGAAAGAGCCCACGTGAAAAAGCCCAGTCCGGGCAAATCACACACGTACCTAAAATTAAAACCGAGCTCGAGCCACTACTGAACACATATTATTGTGCAGTCTGAATCGGTGTGAATTATCCCGGATAGCATCCGGAAGGTATTCCCCACGCTCAGATATCTACACCACACAGATCTGACACCCGTTGCCGGGTGTTTCCGAGACAGTATCTTTTCAAAAGCAGTCTTCAACGGGCAGTTCTCATAACTGAACGGACCGAAGTGCCGCACAGTCCGCGAACATCATTTCTCAACTTGGAATGAGATCCCCATCCCGGAGCCCCCACGCTGCTTGACAATATAACATTGCGGGGGAATGATCCAGGGACATATTTAAGGTGTTTATAAAGGACCTAGTTTTGCCGGATTTGCCAATTGAAAAACTCCAAATCCACTGACATAAAAGTAAAAGTGTACAACAAAATGACTATTATTACAGACTACAAAATCAAAGATATTCGATTCCCAACGTCCTTGGACAAGACCGGTTCCGATGCCATGAACGAAGCGGGAGATTATTCTGCCGCTTACATTATTCTTGAAACCGACAGCGATCTGGAAGGCCATGGAATGACGTTCACCATTGGTCGAGGAAATGACGTCGTGGCCTATGCCATCCAACATTTTGGCGAAAAACTCAAGGGAAAGTCGTTGGAAGAATTGACTAAAAACATCGGAGCAACCTGGCGATCTTTAGTGAGCGATTCGCAGCTGCGGTGGATTGGACCGGAAAAGGGTGTCATTCATCTGGCTTTGGGAGCTACTGTGAACGCTCTCTGGGATCTTTGGGCCAAATCCGAGAAGAAACCATTGTGGAAGTTGGTTGCTGATTTCACCCCTGAAGAATACATCCAAGCAATTGACTTTAGATACCTCACAGATGCTTTGACTCCCGAGGAGGGACTCGAGATTCTTCGACAGGCTCAAAATGGAAAAGAAGAGAGACTCAAAGATGCATATAACAACAAGGCCGTGCCTACTTACACCACCTCTGCTGGATGGCTGGGCTACAGTGACGATAAGATGCGTGCTCTTCTGAAGCAAACCAAAGAAGAGGGGTATAGACACTTCAAGTTGAAAGTCGGAGGAGATGTTGAAAATGACAAGAAACGATTACGAATTGCCCGAGAAGTTGTCGGCGAAGAAGCCGTTCTTATGATTGATGCGAATCAGATTTGGTCTGTGCCTGAAGCCATTGACTATGTCAAGCAGCTGGCAGAGTACAAGCCTTGGTTTATCGAGGAACCCACTTCTCCCGATGACATTCTCGGTCACTTGGCAGTTAAAAACGCCTTGAAACCCCATGGAATCAAAGTTGCAACCGGAGAGATGTGCCAAAATCGAGTTATCTGGAAGCAGCTTCTAGCTTCCGGAGCCATTGATGTGGCACAAGTCGACGCTTGCCGATTAGGTGGTGTCAATGAAGTTTTGGCCGTCCTCTTAATGGCCAAGAAGTTCAATATTCCAATTGTCCCCCATTCAGGTGGTGTTGGACTTCCTGAGTATACTCAGCACATTTCCACCATCGACTACGTATCTGTCAGTGGAAAGTTGTCTCTACTCGAATACGTCGATCATTTGCATGAACATTTCTTCCATCCTGCTGTTGTCAAGGATGGACATATCGTGACTCCCACTGCCCCTGGATACAGTGTTCAGATCAAGCCGTCGGCTGTTCAAAGTTATTCATATCCTCATGGCACTTGGTGGAATTCCCCCGAAGCCGATGGAATTGTCAACCGAGTTGTGCTGCGTGCTCCTTAGTTTGCACTTGTAAAATATAATTATTAACACATTATAATATCCCATCGGCCACCGCATCTCTATCTTATCTCTTTGCATGCGGCATTGCAGAGCCAAGCCTGATGAGAGTGATCATCATGATGATCTTGGTGTATCTCGGTGATCCCCCTCTTTACTAATGTTAAACCACGACGTTTCCATGTACTATGCCACATTCAATGGACCAATAGGTTAGCCTCGGAAGATATCTGCCCCTGACTGTGGAAATAACTTATGCCAACTGATGACAGAATAGGCTCTAATCGTCATTAAACAATGCACTCATCCCCGCAAAATGGCCCAATATGCAACATTTAACGTCGTGGCATGTTTGATCAAATGCAGAGATGACGGAGTTGAGAAACGGAGTGCGAATTGTACGTTACGGTGAGAGAGAAGCCCCCAACAGTTTCTCTCTGTATAAGTATTGAGGGTCCCAACGTACAAACGGTATACTTTAGCAGCATCCCCTTCAAAGACTGACGCTTTTACTATGCCATATCCGCAGCTCAATTTCGATCCAGTCCCTAAGAAGGTCGACACAATCTATAGAAACAGGCTGAATCAGTTTACTGCAAAAGGCGAGTACAAGGATTATAGTCTTCCATTGTAAGTTTTTATTGACAGTTACTCTTGGCTGTCCTGCCTCTGACAAGATTCTATGACCATGCTCGCGTTCACAAAGACCACGTAAAATTGCAAGTGTTCTCAGTTGAAGGGACTGAGCGACCTCCTTTCTCGGTAGGATCAAAGGGTCCTTTCAAGCCGACCAGTGTAGGCGAAAAGTTTGGTCCGTCGTGGACCACTCACTGGTTTAAAGTCGAAATCAGGGTTCCACAAGAATGGAAATCTGCCGATGTAGTATTGTTCAACTGGAACTGCGGGAATGAAGGATTGATTTTCACTGAAGACGGCAAGCCAGCAGTCGGGTTATCTGGAAGAGAAAGAAGAGAGTGGATTCTGCCTGAAAACTTCCGAGACGGCTCTTGGCACACCTTTTACCTTGAAATGTCTTGCAACGGAATGTTTGGTAATGCATTCCCAGACGTCACTCAACCCCCGCAACCTGACAGATATTACGAGCTCGAATGTGCAGATTTAGTATGGCCCAATCATGAGGCAAGATCTCTCGAGTGGGACTTTTCAATGATCGCCGACGCTGCAAAGAAGTTTCCAGATAAGACTTGGCAAAAGCACCGAGCTTTGGAAGTAGCCAATGCGATCATGGATTCCTTTGACGAGTCTGACGTTTCTTCTTTGAAAAAATGTAGGCAGATTGCAAAACAATACCTGGGGAGTCAGACCGACTCTACAAAGATATTTGACTCAAAGGATAAAGGTATTGTCGTGTGCGTCGGTCACTGCCATATCGATACTGCTTGGCTTTGGCCCTATGCTGAGACCAGGCGAAAAATTGTCAGATCTTGGGCTTCGCAACTCGATCTGATTGAGCGGTATCCTGAGTACAACTTTGTGTGCTCTCAGGCAATCCAGTATCAGTGGCTTAAAGAAGACTATCCAGAACTGTTTGAGCGAGTCAAAGAACAGGTCAAAAAAGGTCGATTTATTCCCATTGGTGGCTCATGGGTGGAGAGTGACACGAACATGCCATCTGGAGAAGCTATTGTGCGTCAATTTCTCTATGGCCAAAGATTCTACGAGTCTAACTTCGGTATGCGATGTAAGACTTTTTGGCTACCAGATACTTTTGGATATGCTGCACAGATTCCTCAACTTTGCCGAGGTGCTGGAATGGATCGATTCTTGACTCAAAAGCTCAGCTGGAACAATATCAACAAGTTTCCTCATACAACTTTCAATTGGGTTGCTCTGGATGGGTCTCAAGTTCTGTGCCACATGCCACCCGCTGACACATACAACTCAAACTGCAGTATTGAAGAGATTGATATGAGTGTAACAAACCATAAAGATCTGGGTGTTAGTGAGACTTCGTTGTTGCTCTTCGGATGGGGTGACGGCGGCGGAGGCCCTACCAACGAGATGTTGGAGAAACTTCGACGAGCAAGAGGTATTTCTGAGACGGTCGGCGTGCTTCCTAAAGTTGAGATGCACGGTAACGTGGATGAGTACTTTGACGATGTGGCCAAGAACACTGAGGACGGAAAATCGTTGGTTTCGTGGGTCGGAGAGCTCTATTTTGAGTTTCACCGAGGAACTTATACAACTGAAGGATTTGTCAAGAAGAGCAACAGAGCAGGTGAAGTACTTCTCCATGACCTGGAGTACGTTGCTACCATGACTTCTCTCCAGTTCCCGGAGTACAAGTATCCTAAGAAAGAACTGGATCACATTTGGGAGATGGTACTGCTCAATCAGTTTCACGATGTATTGCCTGGTTCAAGTATTGAAATGGTGTATGATGATGTGCGGGAGATTGTAAAAGGATTTACCGAGGTGGGCGAAAATGTTTTGGCATCTGCTATTTCGGCCACAGGCTGCAGTATTAAAGCGGAGTCTTCTCAGATTTTGGGTCTGAATACTTTGCCTTGGGGCAGACATGAGGTGGTTAAAGTAGACGCTTCTAAAGCCTCGGAATACGCTGCTCAAAAGACCGACGGTGGTCATTTCGTTCAGTACCATGTCTCCAGTACTGGTTTTGCCCAACCAGCATTAACGTTAGGCAGTTCAGTATCTGTTAGTCAGAAGAGTGCTAACGTCTTTACTCTCGAGAACGGCAAACTGAGAGCTACTATTGACGGTAGCGGTGTCGTTAGCTTATACGACAAGATCGCTAAGAAGGAAATTATTCAGAAGGGTCTTTCCGGAAACAAGTACGTCTTGTTTGACGATAAGCCTCTTCACAGTCAAGGTTGGGATACAGAAGTCTATTCCCTTGCAAAGTACAAGTACATTTCCGACGGAAAGGCGTCAATTCTCGACAAGGGACCCTTGAGAGCTTCCGTTTTGGTAGAACAGCAGATCAGTGAAGTGAGTTGGATGAAGACTGTCATATCTTTGGATGCATATACCAAACCTGAGTCTATCTCTGATCCTGATGTCTCCTACTTGGAGTTCAATGTAGAAGTCGAGTGGCGAGAAGCTTGCCAGTTCCTCAAGGCTGAATTCCCTGTGACCGTGCACAATGACTTTGCAACATACGATTCCATGTACGGATCAGTCAAACGGCCCACCCATTACAACACAAGTTGGGATGTAGCCAAATTCGAAGTCTGCGCACACAAGTATGCCGACCTTTCTGATTATTCTTACGGAGTGAGTATTTTGAATGACTCCAAGTACGGGTTTGCAGTCCACGGAAATACCATGCGAATCAGTTTGCTGCGAGCTCCTAAAGCTCCTGATGGAAACGCAGACATGGGCCGTCATCACATCAGATATGCTATCTTGGGACACCAGGGACTGTTGAATGCTGACGTCGTACAAGCAGCCCAGAACTTTAATCACCCGATTAGGCTCATGCCTATTGAAGGTGACAGTATCTCTTTCAAGACATTGAGATACGAGGGACCCAAGAATGTGATTCTTAGCGCGGTCAAGCGGGGAGAGGATGATGCAGATGTGTCAAGAGGAACACTTCCAGTGCGAAGCGACAAAAAGACGGTAATTGTTCGACTGTATGACAGTCTGGGAGGAAGTTCTGAAGGAGAACTGGTCACTGAATTGCCCGTAACTCGAGTATTCCGGACCAATCTGCTGGAAGACGATGCAGAGGAATTGTCATTTACAACTTCTGATGGACTGGTGCGAGTGCCTATTGAACTACGAGCATTTGAGATAGGTTCAGTCCGATTGGAATTGTAGTTATTGTACAATGATATCTACACAATTATAGACTTTAATCAAAAACTCAATTAAACTTCATATTCTGGATGAATTTCACTTAAGGAGTTTCCATATGTACAAGTCTTCTGATCAACTTCCTCTTTAGGTCCGCATGTATCTATCTGTGCAGTGTACCACGATTACCCTCCTCTGAAACATCATATGCCAGGGCATTTTTTGACTTCTCGGGTAAAAATATCCAAGACATAAGAAGCGCGCGTCAGGGGTAACTCATTCTGCCCACCCCGCCTGTTAACTTATCGAGCTGTTCTTAAATTTTCTAGGTAGACAAAACCGACCAACCGTGTGACAAAGAGACTTGTTGCTATTTGAC
Organism: Spencermartinsiella ligniputridi; assembly: GCA_030583385.1. Lineage (NCBI taxonomy): Eukaryota > Fungi > Ascomycota > Dipodascomycetes > Dipodascales > Trichomonascaceae > Spencermartinsiella > Spencermartinsiella ligniputridi. Next base: position 471,015 of record JAJMIC010000005.1, on the reverse strand, counting down.
GTCATAGCCCTCCCTGAGAAATTATTATTTAAATTTTGCATGACACAGGACTGAGGCGTATATTCATCTTCGGAAGGCGAACAAAGTATTTGAAAAATACAAACATATATTTTGCGAATAAAACTTTGGATCCCGCGGTACTCTATTTAAATCGCAATGAAAGATATTGGTGAACCGGTTGGAGCGTCGCCGAAAATTTCAATGGCAGACTCCACAGGCAACTTGAAAGTGCCCGATGATGGCGACTCGGCATCGTTGTTATCAGTGCCGAGCAGTCAGGATTCTCCGCTGTCGCTGTCGAGGTCGTCGTCAGATTCGACTTTGTATGACGAAGATATGTCCGACAGTCTCAGTAAACTGCGGTCGCTGGCCAGCACACCTCTGGCGGCTTTGTCGATTCCATCGCATAAACGATTCTCTAGAGTGATTCACAAGCATGAAATACCTCGCAAGGTTATGCATGTTTCTATTGGATTTATCACTCTGTGGCTGTATACTCAAGGGGTTCAGCTTGTTCAGGTGACACCTGTACTGACCGCGTTATTGTTAGTGGTTGGCAGTGCAGATCTCTTACGGTTTAGAAGTCCAGCATTCAATAAGCTCTATGTGAAATACATGGGTTTTTTGATGCGTGAAAAGGAAGTGAGCCAAAGCTATAATGGAGTAATTTGGTATTTGGTGGGACTTATTGCTGTTTTCTTAGTGTTTCCCAAGGACATCAGCCTGGTGGCTGTATTACTGCTGTCATGGGCCGACACTGCTGCGTCGACAGTAGGACGCCGATTTGGCAAGTATACGCCAAAGATTGGCAATAAGTCGTTGGCTGGGTCACTGGCGGCTTTTGCTGCTGGACTTTTCAGCGCCTGGTTGGTGTACAAAGTGTGCATTCCAGTCTATGATTACAACAATCTTCCTGGAGACATCTTATGGATACCTCACAAGTCTAGAGTGAGTTTTCCTGTTTTAGCTCTCATGATTGGGTTTGCTGGTGCTGCATCCGAGGCAGTAGATTTCGTTGACGATAATTTGACTATCCCAGTACTTTCCGCAGCCTTCATATGGGCTTTTGTCAAGCTTACAAATGTGAGCTGAAAACAACCCAAGGCAAAACATGAAAATAACAGTGGAACCGATTTTATTACGATAATAGGGATTATAAAGATTTCAAAGGGATTAAACGGACAGGGTTGCCTACTTCCTACTCTTGCATCACATTTACAGAGCCATTAGGCACAGCATAAGATAGACGAAATTAGTTATGAATTAGTTATGATAATCAATTACAGGTTGGAGAAAATCAAATGATATGAGCTATGAAATACAGTAAATGAAATATTTGTTAAAATTAGTAGTGATTAGTTATGATTAGTTATGACAGTTATGACACCTATGAGTTCTCCGTATTGGACTTAACACTCTCATTTACAGCGTGCTCCACCTCGGCTATAGCATCCACTCCCATTCTCTTGGTAACATAAGATTGAGCCACGACTCCTACAGCGAGTCCAAGCCCCTCTTCTATCCAGTCAATGACCCATTCACGTGGGTCGGCTTCAAATGACTCAAATACGCTATTTGGGGAATCCAGCCACTCCGCCCATTGCAGAGGGAATGCTTGCGAAACGGTAGAAAAGCTAATATCGTTGACGGGATCTTTCAAATAAATAATAAAGTAAAAGCTCTGGCTTGATGTTACAGGATCAATAGAAGTCACGTCGGTGTTTTCCTTGGCAGGACCAGTCTTGGGGGTCTCAGGAAAGGCAGAAGCCGGTTGGATAGAAAGATAAATATCAGAGATGCGGATGTTGGTACTGGAAAGAGGCTGCGAGGGTGAGAAGGCGGCGGTGTCGGAGATGGCTTGTTCCTCAGTAGCAGATTGACCTTTTGGCTTGGTTCTCATAAAATCCTCGATATTGGCAGCAGCCAACTTGGTACCTTGCTGCACGTCTCCTCTAAACATGTTTAAATCTCTAGTCTGAGCAGCATCTGAGCCTCTGCGGTGTCGTTCTTTGCCCTTTTGCACCACCATGGTCAACTTGCCTCCTCCTTCAACCTGCTGCATAACTCTATCAAAAACACCGTAAACAATATTATCAATGGCAGAATAGCCCACCATGTCGTGGAAAACATGAATTCGTAGCTGTTCGTGACGAGAGATAGGGGGAGCTAGGGTTTCAAGCACCGAAGAGAACGTAGATTGCAGAAGGTCTTTGCTGAGTCCCATCTTAGAGAACCTGTCTCCAAGGGACTCAAAGGCTTTCTGCTGGGAGTTTTGCACTTCGGGTTGCAATTCACGCACCTTTGCTTCTGCCTGTTTCACAGCGGAGGTAGCTGTACTCCAGATATCTACTTTATTACGAGACCACCAGTTTGAGATGCTGGACAGGGGGTCTGCCAGTTGTTCCGCTGGCGGCGACTGTGGAGTAGTTTCAACTGATTTTGCCTCAAACGATTCGCGACCATCATCTGTCGCAGCCGTGGCAGCAATCTTTTCATCATATGGGCTCTCAAATTTATTCTTGTCCGGCCGCGGAGTGGATTTCCCAGAATTGGCCCCGCTTTTGGTCAGAGAGTCCAGGAATCCCATGATATCATCATCGTCGGCATTTTTCTTGGCACTTGGTCGTTTGGCTGATTTGTCTGCTTTCACTGGAGCATTATCTTGGTCCAGCGAATTGAGCAATTGCAAGAAGTCTTCCTTTGATTCCGCCATTGTTTTGTTAGCACTATTTATTTATTACGGATATGAACAGCTGGATGGATCGGCCGTCTAATGTTAGACTACGCTGACTGAGATTGCCCATTGTTTTATGTAATCGGTCGTTAGAGAAGATTAACCAAACTTTGTTACCCTGGGGGAAATTGAACCCTTTCGCGAGCACACTAAGGAGTGGGGTGGATAATAACTGATGTAAGTGGAGGTGAAAATTTATGAAGGGCTGTATGGTAGATATTATGGTGGCAGCTTACTGTAGGCACGCAGAGAAAAAAGCGACTACCGATATCATTTTTGGAGCGTGAACACACACATGTAATATTTTATACATCATTACTTCAGTCAACTACTTCTCATCGTCATCAAAAACAACCCAACCACTTCTTTAATAGAAAGTAGAAGGTCGGTGAGCAGAAAACAAATTCTTGGACTTTTGGACCCGGTGAGGAAGAGGGAACTTCAGATTAGGAGTAATCAATTGCTTAATGTATTGTCGCTTGACGTCCTCAGTCTTCTCTATCTCAACAACTCGCAAGATGTGGATAGATCTGAATCGAGATCGGTGTCGAGCAGCCATGTCCTGATATAAAGATTCAACAGCCTCTGATCGGCTCAATGCTCGGTACTCCTTGTACATGTTGTGGGTTCCGGATCGAGAATCGTATCGGATCCAGATACCGAAGTTCTTGACCTTGGTGGGTCTCTTCTCGTGGATTTGGTTGACGGAAACAATCTCACCATTGGCCTTCTTGATTCGTCTAAGTCGGGTCAAAAAGTACCAGAATCGAGACTTGGCGACCACGGTGTTGGGTGCGAATATTCTCATTCGGTAGAGCTTGGGTTCGGTTTCAATCTCCGAGGGCAATCGTCTGCCAATAACCTGATATTCGTTGAGTCGGCCCACTGGTTAGACATGTACTACTGTATAACTAATACGATAAATAAGAGAACAGACGAGAAAGCACGACATTCGAGAAACTCCAAATTACAATACAGCTCGACAACTGTGAACAGACTTTGATGCACTTTACCAAACACTCTTTAGAGTCGGTGTCCTTCGGTATCACCAGTACCTTTTGTTTATATTTGATTTTTGGTTGTCGTTCATTCATATTTCATCATCTTTCGTTCATCTTATTCTCCCATATCATCGCTTTATATCTTCTTTCTTACTTACTCTTTCTGTGTCGAGGTCTTCAAGATTCAAAGTCGAGTGTAAATTTCAATGGTTCACCACTGTGTAATTTTCCTACGGGTCAACGGTTTACGCTGGAAGTTGTGACAGGCATTGCCGTTTGTGGTAGTTAGAAGTCATGTGATGTGTAGCGCCTCAAACAAGATTAATCTGGCACGTGACTTTAATTCGGACGGGGTCGTAGGTAGATATTTGTGAACCAGCCGGTCTACGTGAGTAGAAAGATAATATGCTATTTATGGTTTGATGGAAATGGTTCATTTATTCATCCAGCTATTTTTACTGGTACTGAAGTTGATCCTGCTGTGACCTACTTGCCTCGTTGCCCTCTTACTCAAAGCTGAACCTAATGCACAGCCGTATAGTAATACACACTTGCACATATTTATACCCACATAAACATACATATTTATATGGAGTTCATTACTGCAGCATACAATACATGTAGATGTACATACATACAAGCAGTCTTATACTCTTTCAGTTCTACAATCTCAAACGTCTGTATATTTATTTCACCGTTTTATTTTTAAAAACCTAGTATAATCGTCATTTTGGGCCTAAAAGCCTAGCTTCTTTACATCCAACCGCACAAATAAACCTCCCAATATCATTGCCAACGCAACCAATACTGTACCCCTGGGAATATGCAGAGTGCTTTCGTTGTAGGTGGAATATGTAGCTAGAGTAACGGAGGTAGCAATCAGACTCAAAGCCAAATACCCTCCTTGTCGATGATACTTGTAAAAGCTCTTGGCCTTGTTCACAGAGCCAAAGACCTGGTTGGGGAAGAAATATATAGCATTACCAAACAGAGCAACACTTGCCAGCGTAATGTAAGTAGTCAATCCCAACCAAGAGTGCCAGGTCGTGTAATGCTTAGCACCATAGGCCTGCTTATTGTAGAAGATAAAACTATTGCCCAGCAAAAACGACGTCACAGCAAAGTTGTTAATCACACCGTGAAGGTAACCAAGACGGTTCTTTATCTCAGGGTTCTTAGGAGGAGGCTGAACTACCAAAACTCCTTGAAGGAGCAACACAATCCCCAATGAATTGAATAACGGATGGCCTGTAAATGGTGACACCACGGTCGTCGCCAAGGCTCGAAACACTTCATATCCCAAAACAGCAATACCCAATTGCACCAATATCGCTGAGGGTGAATTGTACAAGTTGGCAAACAACTCTGAGTTTGTAATCGGTTTCTTCTCTACTACTTTCTCTGACATTGATAGATTGTTAACTGGGAACTTAGCAAGCAAGCAAGTTGACCTATGATATTGCTAGAGTTTATAAGCATGCTGATCGGCGCAGGCTAGTACTTACTACAGCTTAGCTCCACTTAACCTTAGATCATCAGCCGTACCTTAATCAGAGGAAAGCACTCTTCAAACTACATAACTATAGAAACCTATGTTACCAATAATAACTGTAAAATCACTAAACCTATGATTCCCGAGTTTGCTTTTATTTCTAAGTTCACGCCGATGCATCTTGAACCTCGCTATCATTTCCAGCGGCGGGTTGACTAGGGGTGTCGCTGCCACCCTCAGGTACAGTTAGGTTAGCGGTAGAGTCTTCAGTTGAAGTGTTCCCTGTCTCTACATCGTTTCCACTGGCATTCTCATTGGGGGTTACGCTACCAGTCCCGGCATTGGTATCAATAGCACTTCCGTCAGCGATATTGTTGTCATCAGTAGGGTCATTGCTTTGATCCCCACCGTTATCTCCAGTGATCACTTTCCATGGACACAAAACTTTTACCAATGTTGATGACTCGGCATTTGGATCCCTTGTGGCTCCAGTCAAATTGCTGAACAAGCCTCTGACCCCGCTCGGAGTCGTCGTGGCTGTCGCCGTGGGTCTGATCCCTCGCACTACATTTCCGAAATCTCTTGTCAACTGCCGGCCAGTCCCCAGATACGTCAATACCTGTACAGTCGCTGTCTGCCGTTGTCCCGGGGTAGAATGCTTGGCGGACTTGGTGTCGTACACCTGACGGACATGCTGACGAGTAGCCCTAGGCAGCGCTGTCGCAGTCAAGATCTGGTCGTTGATTACTGGCCGCGCGCGGTTGACCGCAGTTCGGGCCAGTCTCCACGTCCGACTGAGCTCATTCGAGAGATCAGCCTGTCGCGGAAAGTCTTCTCCCTCGGGAAAAAAGTCAGTAATAAAGCCTTCCAGCCGATCGTTAAGAGGTAAAACCACAGGGTCGAACCGAGATCGGACAAGCGCCCGCCCATGAGTGTCGTACACTCGACTGTACTGACTCCGAGCCGCTCGTGTTACGGTTTTCAATGGTCTGACTACCCGCTCGCTCACTTGCTCTCGTGCTGCTCTTCGATACGTTGATGCTCTTCTTCGCGCTCGTCGCGCGGGTTCTTGGGCAAACGCTACTACTTCTCTTGCCTCAGCGGTTTTGATCTGAGGAAATCGCTTATCAATTGATGCTAATACCGTGTCTCCCAATTGGTCAACTCGGTGATACACTGGTCGAACTCGTCTATACACAGGCCCAGTAGCCCTACCTTCAGCTGTTCTCTCTCGGATATATTTTAGGAGAGGCACACCGTTGGAGGCAAAGATTTTTATTACAGGGAATGATCCGGCAAAGCCAGTAACAGCAGCAACTGCAGGATAAGTAGCAAGATGTTCTACAAACAAAGACGTAGGGACTTCACCTTTATCTTCGACTGTCGTTGCTTCTATTCCGGCCCAGTTCGAGCCGCCTTCCGCCCCAGTATCTTCAGTATCTAATACCCAATGACCGGTGGCACTATCAGCAGTGGTTTGATTGAGTTCTACAGGGACACTGGTAATAGTCTCGGTACTCCCTTGTCTATTGGAGCCACGTTCACTGTTCGGACCAGTCATTTCTAGTTAATACTAATTACAGACCACGGATGAACCGATACCAACGACGCTACAACTCCTATTACAGTGACTACCACAATTACATACCAACTTGTATTTACGACCTATCAGCAGTGTGTCAACAATTAATAAAGAGCGGGAAATCACCACTCTGCGATTGTATAGAGATTGTTTAGTTTCTAGCGGAATGACCCGAAGTAACCCAGATCAAACGAGAATATCTATCGTTTATGAGCTTTCTAGGTAATTGGTCAACTGGTGGCGGTAATGCAACCACAAAATTACACTTTTTATGATCAACTAAGCGCTATGGTTTAATTCTATTTATTTGAAAAAGTGAAGAACAATGCAGAGTTGAAAACAAATCCCGTCTTTTATAATTCGTGTGTGTTAAGCGCCCACCACTGATAATGCAAGGTTAATCCGGGGTGGGCATCGCACTGACTCGAAAATTACTAGCATGTGAAAGTTACCCGGTTACGTAGGGCCCAAACCCACCCCTGCACGGCTCAAATTTGTTTATGTTATCGTGATTAATAAAACTGGTAATAATTATATGGAGAGACTTATATACCGGCTAACGCATACTTGTCAGGTTTGAACTGAACGATTTTAGTGGTTGCCCTCAACTATGTAATGAAAGCATCTTCGCACATAGCTCTATTTCTAATACTCTTTTCATCATAAGTTGTTGTTCTTGTCTTAATCGTTGGCCATGGCAAGAAAAACAAAGAAATCTTCTTCCTCCCCTAGAAGTCCTAACCTTGGAAAAAGGAAAGCTTCCCGGGTCGAAAAGGTGCCAATAATAATACCGACCAGAAGATCCAAGAGGCTTATTGAAAAGGATCTCGAGTCGGGCCAAAAGTCCCCCGGGAGAAGATGCTCTCCTCAGCATAGAGTATCTTTCCCATCACGGCCGCTGTTGAAGTTGCAGGGCCGAGGAGACCACCGCGATCTAGGAGGACTTGCGAGTCTCAGACCTGGGTTTTACTCTGCCGATGACTTGCAAGTCTTTTTGGAACAACGTTCCTCAGCTTCCATTCGGTCTAGTCCTGCCCACGACGAAAACCAGGACTCTCAAAAAGAAGAAGAAGAACAGCTGCCCAGCCCAACTTTACCCATGCAGCTGTTGGCTGCTAAATCCCCGCCATCTAAGAAGGCCGTCGTATGGTCAGAAAAGCTTGAGTGGTAAAAATCTAATGAACACTGTGTCTGTGCCCCGTACTATGGGATGAATTGTCTAATGTTACATGTATTATAATAAATCTAAACCTGCATCAACTGAATAAACTATTCAAGTCTTTTTTTTAAAAATAGAAACTTTTTTTCCTTTGATAACCTTTTGAACCTTTTCACCCTTTCAACCTCACAAACAACATCAAACTTCTCTTTTTTTTCTCATCAGACTTGCTCGCCTTCTTCACGATCCTCATTTCTTCTTCTCTTCTTCCCTAGAAGTACTTCCTGGAGAATAAGAAGGAGAAGTAGGGCTGTATTGTGGCGACGTGGGACTGTATTGAGGTGAAGTAGGACTGTATTGAGGGGATGTAGGAGAGTAAGCAGGGGAAGCAGGGGAATAGGAACCAGAGTTGGGACTGAACGATGGTGACGTGGGTGAGTAGGAAGGTGAGGTTGGAGAGTATGATGGCCCAGTTCCCGATCCACCTGCTCCTGCATAAGCAGGGCTGGTTGGAGAATAAGACGGCGACGTCGGAGAGTAGGCAGGAGACGTAGGCAAATAGGATGGAGAGGTAGGTGAATAGGATGGCGATGTCGGCGAATAATTTCGTCCAGCTTGGTACGAAGGCGAAGTGGGCGAGTAAGATGGTGACGTGGGACTGTATGCCGGCGACGTCGGAGAATAAGACGGAGACGTCGGGCTATAAGCAGGCGAAGATGGCGAGTATGACGGTGATGTAGGACTGTAAGCAGGGCTGCTTGGACTGAACGATGGACTCGACGCTCCCGGAGAATAAGCGGGAGACGCAGCTCCAAAGTTCGAAAATGGGGAAGTCGGGGCATAGCCAGGAGAAGAAGCTCCAAATGGACTTTGCGCAAATCCTCCACCGTATTCAGTGAATCCACCCCGATCATCTGCAATACCTGATTGCACGAGCGGGGAGAAAGCAGCTCCACTGTCCACAATGCCGACATGACCCTCAGTAAGGGGCGATCGCGTGTCATAAGGAGTAGCACTTCCATCAGTAACCATTCCAACACCACCCTTGAACGCATTTTCTTTGCCAAGATGTGAGTAATCAACAGGAACCGCTGATAGCATCTCATCATCGAGCAAAACGTCAAAACTGCCAGTACCCAACGGTGCCATTTGACCCAACATGATGTTCTCCGACACTCCCTTGCAGTCATCCAACTCAGCAACAGCAGCAGCTTCAAGAAGAATCTCCACTGTTTCCTCGAAAGAACATCTCATCAAAGCACCAGTATCTGCTCTATTGATACCATGTCGGGTAATAGCCATTAAATGACCTCGCGAGGTCATGACATCCACCAACAGAGCCATGTGTCTATAATTGACATAAGAACCATCAAACGCAATGACATTGAGAATTTCCCGGTACAAGGCCGATCTGGTCGCTTCAATACCAAGGACTGACAAAACTTCAACGAAAGAGTTCGAATACGTCCGGTAAGCATCAACGCCGTCGACCACCATGACGTCGGCCAAGTTGATACCGTCTGTTTCAAGAACCCACTCCATCTTCGTCTGGTATTCACCGGTAACCTCATCTGGAACACTTCTCTTGTGTTCCATCATAAATACTTTGATAATACCAGGGATACCTCGCAAAGTGATCGACTCCAGCATGTGTGCTTCCACTGCCTTAACCATTTGATCTTCCTCAACCTGGTCCTCTTCATCCAAGGCTTTTGGATCTCTCACAACACGACATCGAATAATAAGCTTATCGGCGTTATCTTCAGACCACATGACGAACAAATCCTCTCCAAAACTTTCAGAAATCTTTTCTGCGACTTCGCTCATAGTCAACTGCTTATCTAACATCTTAGCTCGATCCAATTCGAAACGCAGAAGCCATGGAGACTGTTTATGCAACGTTGCCTCAACAGCTTCGTCAGGAATCGAAAAGTATGCCTCGACGGTATCCAGATCCTCTTCAATAACCGTAGTTCTTGGATCAGGGTCGTAGTAGATTTCAGTAGCGGTAGTAACGTTCTTCAAACTTGTATGCTCAATGGCAGATTGAACCACTTTCGATCTCTCAATATCTGACGAAATCTCAGGATTCAAATAAACAGTCAAAGCAGGAGTTTTGATGTTCTTGGCTACGTTCAGAATTTCTTTCAATCGAGGCACACCCAAAGTGACGTTCTTAGAAGACACACCAGCATAATGGAAAGTGTTAAGAGTCATCTGCGTAGCAGGCTCACCGATAGATTGAGCGGCAACAACACCAACCATTTCACCAGGATTGACCAAAGATTTGGCAAACTGGGTCTCAATCTCACCAACGATCCATTCAAAAGCCAATCGGTTCAATCTGTACTCTTCGATTACTCGTCTGCTGGCAAGTCTGGATCGCACCAAACATCTGAATAAGAAGGAAGCATTCTCCTGAGCTTCCTCAAGTACTTCTCCTTCACCCCGAACAACAATCAATTTCTCACAGAGTCGCTTGGCACCTTCCACAATTTCACCAAGTGTAAGGTCGCTAGCCTTCGAGAAATCGATATTGAAAATCTGCTGTGCGTTCTGCACAATACGTCGAACGTTAACCGGCAATGGCCAATTGTGATCACCATCGGGGAACACAAAGTCTCGCAAAATTCTTCGATCGCTCTGAAGCCGCTCATATTCCTCGTCTAAGAGTCGCTGGAGCTCGACATCTCCCAAGATATCGTTGCCGCTCTCCAACAAGCTCGGACGTAGAGATTTGCTAGAATCCATGAGATCGATTCTATACTTTCTTTCGAAAGCATCATTTGCGCCTGGAATGGTATCAACAGTCTGTTTTTCAACCTGTGTACCATCTAGACCATCCTCACCATAGACAAACTGGATCACATCGCCCAAAGAGTTTCTTGTAGTACCATCGTAATGAACCATGATATCTTCCAACGCTTTGACCAATCGTCGCTGGATATAACCAGTCTCAGCAGTCTTGACGGCAGTGTCAATCAAACCTTCTCGACCAGCCATTGCGTGGAAGAAGAATTCTTGAGGTGTCAAGCCTCGCAAATACGAATTCTCAACGAAACCTTTTGACTCAGGGCTATAATCGTCTTTAGTGAAATGAGGCAAACTTCGATCACCGAATCCAAATGGAATTCTCTTACCTTCAACAATCTGCTGACCGACACAAGCCGACATAAGGGAGATGTTGATGAACGAACCCTTGGAACCTGATACCACCATCTGTTTGACGTTATTCAACTCCTTCAAACTCATCTCTGCGGATCTTCCGGCATTGTCTCGTGCTTGATTTAATACTCGACTGACGTTATGCTCAAAAGATTCACGCAAGGTCATACCTGGTTCCGGAGAAAGTTTGTTTGCCTGTGCCTCGAGAATGATCTCTTGCACCTTTTGTTTAGCTTCAGAAATAGTATTTGCAATATCTCTCATGGTGGCACTATCGGCAATGGTGTCACCAATACCAATCGAAAAACCATTGTGAAGCAGCCAATAATTTACCACCTTTTGGACATTGCCGAAAAATCCCGCACAAATTTTAGGACCCTTTTCACGCATAATGGTGTGGATGAGCCCACCACCAGTGGCACCGACGGTCTTCTTATCAACGCATCCATAAATAATTTCACCCTTTTGAATCAACATACCGTTATCTTTTGGGGAGATGATTGGGTTGCCATCATCAAATCGCTGCAAAAAGATACCAGCCGGAATAGTCATGGAGACCATTTGCTTACCGGTCCACATGGGCTTTGGCTTAAGAATTGCCGGTTGAGGAACGACTCCGTCCCAACCAGGAATCCAAAGAAGGATATTCATGACTTGTTCGTAGTCGATGAAAGTATCTCGCTTAGTCATTTTTCGGACACCACAGAGGGTGTCCTGCACAATTCCCATCACAGGCTTGTTCGACTGGGGAGATACAATTTGCAAAGGCACGGCACAAATCTGACTCAACTCTGCTCGACTTTCTTCAGACTGAGGAACGTGCAAGTTCATCTCATCTCCATCGAAATCGGCATTATAAGGAGAGGTGACAGATAAGTTAAGTCGGAAAGTAGAGTAAGGCATGACTTTGACTCTGTGAGCCATCATAGACATTTTATGCAAAGAGGGCTGACGGTTGAACAACACTGGGTCATCGTCAATGATATGACGTTCTACTTTCCAGCCGTATTGCAAAGCAATATCTCCTGCTCGTTTGTGGTATCGAAGATCTATTCGCTCACCCGTATCTCTAATGATATACTTGGCTCCGGGATGCTCATTGGGGCCATTTCGAACAAGCTGAGTAAGACGCTGAATGTTGTAAGGAGTCACAATTTCAGGATAGGTTAGAGTTCGGGCTATGCTTTTAGGAACTCCTACCTGGTCGAGATCCAAATTAGGATCACCGGTAATAACAGTTCGAGCAGAGAAATCTACTCGCTTTCCCATTAAATTACCACGTAATCGACCTTCTTTACCCTTCAATCGGGCTCGAATTGATTTGACAGGACGTCCCGACTTTTGCAGAGCTCGCGGTTGACCAGCAATATCGTTATCCATGTAAGTGGCAACATGATATTGCAGTAACGCCTCAAACTCATTGATAACGTGAGCAGGAGCACCCTCCTGTTCACATCGTTCAACATTGCTGTTTGCTTTTAAGATGTCGGCTAATTTATAAGTTAAATCATCCTCTCCTCGAGCAGTCTCATTGATAGCAATACTGGGTCGGACAGGTGGAGGTGGAACAGGCAAGACAGTGATGATCAGCCACTCGGGTCGCGCATAGTCTTCGCTTAGACCAAGTCGGTGAGTATCCTGGGGGCTAATGTGCTTGAGGACGTTAAGAATCTCAGAAGGAGTGAGAAGTCGCTTTTCTGGCTGATCTCCCTCCTCGCTATTTTTATCCCGTTTCCAAGTACCCATTAATTTCAGACCATCTCTACGAATGGTCGGTTGCGTGTTACCACAACCACCATGAGAGAAAGGCACAGGTTTTCCTGTTTTTTGATAATCCTGATCGGTGGCTACATCACTCTCACAGATCATTTTTCCTTTACAAAGAGACCAAACGGCGTTGAATCGACGTTTTGGGTCTCTAATTTTTATAGCTTGGGCAAACATCGGGTTGGACTCATCTAGCAATAATTTTCCACAATGAAAACAAACAGACTCGCATATTTTTTTGATTTTTGTAATGAATCCGATATGAAACACCGGTTTTGCAAGCTCAATATGGCCAAAATGGCCGGGGCAATCTGACATTCCTTCACCACACTGAGTTAGACAAAGATTACTATTGGGTTTTGATAAAACTCAAATACTTACAGTTTGGCACTTGAAATTTCGGTCAATAGAACCTAATCGGGGATCGTTGAGACCACCGATTCTTGGTCGTTGACGAGTTTCGTCCATGGTTTCCGGGTATTCGATTTTTGCCACACTAATTGCTTTCTAGTTAGAAAAGAACTCGAGATGAGTCCGAAGTCAAAGGTTGATAATAATTCCGTAAAAAATCGACAGACAGCATGCCGTTAGCGTCGGACTTTTCATCATTATTACAGCGGTGGCGAAAATCGATGGACAGCATGACAGTAGCGTAATTACAAACAGTCATGTCGAGAAACTCGGTTCTCTCTACGGCGCCCATCGAATCTTGTGTCGTTCAATCATTCATTTTCATCAAAGCCATCCATTTTCTTCATCGCCACTCTTTCGTGTATCGAATCTGTGTCGTGTTTCATCCCGTTCGGATCTGCTGCCTCGATCTTTTTGTCGTTGTTTCAACTTTATCACGGTTTTCGCTTCGTTCATCCATCTATCATCCATTTACTCACAATTTCTTCTGGCGAAAGAAGACCAAACTGGACCTGAAAGTTAGTACAAAATCAAATACAACAATATCCCACAACTTCTACACACCTCCTTCACAGAACGCAGCGGTGCGCTGGAATACGGAAATTGTGCGCCACTCATTTTTTTTGGTTTTCCGACAAACTTCGAATATAATCGAAAATACTAGGCAGTAAAACAGCTACAGGAAATCCCCACAAAGAAATTCCGACTGGGACAAAGTATCGTAGGAGATAAAGTATATCAAATAAATGTATCCTTGTCTCGTTTGCTCTCGATTCCTTGTCGAACAGTTGGTCTTAAGTTGTGCCGTGGTTGGTAAATCTGTGTTATGATGTTGCGGATTGAAATTTCCAGATCGGACTGGGAGTTACGGGGGTGTTGGGATATACGCCTACGGGCCGGGTGGGCTAATCCGTGGAGTGTGGGGAACGTTACACACGACCAGTGAGTAGTCATCAGCGAATTTGACTTATAATGGAATACTTTAGAATGTCATACAGTATGTGTAGCTACGGGTCGTGGTGATGCATATGGTATCAGATGGATCTGATCTGTGGTATTCTATTTGATTTCGCGGTGCGTATCTGGTTCACAGTGTGCTAAATGACGAGATTCACAGTCGTCATTAATGACGAGTAAGCCTTTCCAGATATCGTTTCAGCTACCCTGAAATGGTCGTTTAGTTGTACCATTGTTACTAGTCCATCTGTGCTTCAATCTCGCACTCAAGTAGCGCTAAGGCGGACTGATTTTTTACAAGGATGTCTTACTATGGAAATAATATTTCACGGTCTAGGATATACCATTTCTTGATCAATCGAAATGCAAAGCATAACTTTTCGCTGGATCTATTGTACAAAAGAGCTCCACTCCCAATACACCGCCTACCAGCTACTGTATTTGTAAAACCTGCAATTTGTCTGATATCGAAACTGAACTCCGGTGTTTTACTACGCCCAACTTATCAAATCGGGGATGTTTGAACTCTGGCACAGCTCAATACATAATATTTTTTTGATTTAAATACTTGTTTACTTTCCCTCTCTAATCACATTATTATAATAATCGACTACGACGTCATTCGATCCACCAAACTTTGCATCGGAACTGCACTTCTATGTGCGGCGCAATGGCCTATCATTACCTGACATGTCTTATCAGTTGACATGAAACGGCAACCGTTGTGTCGATACAATTCATTGCTGTCATCCAAAACACTGAAAGTACCGCACAATCTCATAAATATATACTATAAAGTATTAAAATTACAGTACAATCAGCTTCTATCAGCCCTATCCCTTAAATTCATAACTCTTGAATCTTTAATCCTCGCTCTCCTCCTGTCAAACCTAAACCCCTCCCGCCACACCACAACGTGCATTAGTGCGCATCCCACGCATCCCACTTAATTATCTGGCCATATGACTTAAAACTCAACCCATAGCCTCAACAAAGATAATAATCCCATTTCGTTTTATTTTCCTTCGACAAATAGCTAAGACGTGGCTGAAAGAGTAAATAGCTGTAGTATTAGTTTCTTTTAAGTAGTTATACCCTTGTCCCTTTTAATTCCCCCTCTCCCTTCTTCTTCAGTATATAGCTTTCTTGATACAGTGCCTCACAAAGGTGTGTTTGTATCTCGATTTTTTTATTAGTTAAGTACGTAGTATCTGTTATTACCTTCCCTTTTTATATATGTCGCATTCACCAATTCCAGTCGGTGCAGCAGATCGAATTATTCGCAATCCTCACAGCTTGCCTAGAATTCCACCATCCTTGGCTGGAATCATCGCTCATAACCGACACCAAGATAGGCTTCGGCAATACGCGGAGGATGCCTATCAGATCAG
The DNA here is from genome assembly GCA_030583385.1 of Spencermartinsiella ligniputridi. Classification (NCBI taxonomy): domain Eukaryota; kingdom Fungi; phylum Ascomycota; class Dipodascomycetes; order Dipodascales; family Trichomonascaceae; genus Spencermartinsiella; species Spencermartinsiella ligniputridi. The sequence continues at coordinate 455,356 of JAJMIC010000005.1, read as the reverse complement.
GAGGAACAGACTCGAAAACCAACGGGCCCAGCTGATTGTGTCGTCCCAATCCTCTCCTGATTATGGGTCGTATGCTTCTCGAGCAACTCCGTCGCCTCCGTCTTCACCAAAATTGAACCCAGCAACGTCTCCAATCCACCAGCAACACCAGCTGACAACAACAAACAGCAGACCAACTCGAGCCCGAAGATCCCATTCCGTGCACTCGCGGTCTCCTCCTCCGGGGATGGTTCATCACTTGAGAGACCGTTCTCACAGTTTCAGCAGCTCCAGCTCTGAGGCAGTCCGAGAACTCTTTGCCGACCCACGGACTAAACGACGGTCGTCTTTGTATCTAGCCGACGTATCGGAAGTCGGAGAACTCCAACACCTGCCCTTACCAAGCGAGTTTCTCGGCGGGCCGTGGTTACCAGGCCACTCATACCCCTTTTCATCCAAGATTTTTTCAAATAACCCAGAGGAACGGGTCAAGCAGCGATGTTACTTCAGTAAACGGCCGAGCCCCGCATGGAAGTCTCGCAACTTTGAGTTAAACAAACAAGGCGAGCTGTGGACTTGCCATCCGTCGTGGCATCGTTTCATGCGAGACGAATACAAGGTCAATGGCCAAGAGGAGATTTGGAGAGATGAGCGAAACAGATTTCTGCAGGCATTCCGGCGAGAACGGCAATTCCAGAAGCAAGCTCATAGAAGAATGTCGTCGAGTTTTTAACTTATTTTTTAACGCTGTTTAACGATTTTATGACTGGGCGAGAGTATTATGAATATCATCAGGTTTTTTTTAAAAAAAACATAAAGAAAGAAGGCAAAACGTAGAAGGCGTAGAAAATGTTCCATACGTAGTGTTGTGTAAAGGCTCACGCGAGGTACCGGTAGAGGTTGCGCTTTTCCGCGTCTCGTTCCAAGTATTCTCGTTCGAGAAGATCGTCTATTCGCTGCTTGATAGCTGCGGGGTCCGGTTTGAATCGACTAGATAACTGCTTGGTAACTTCGCTGACCAGCAAAACATGCTCCATTGTTTTTCGTGCTCTTGTTAGTTGGATACCGTTGACAAAAATTGGAATACTTACTTCATCGTTCGGACAATTGCCGCATCAGTTTCGTACTTCCTAGCTTTGTCGACTCTCTCCAAGGTTTCCTTTCGTTCCGACTCATTCTCTGCTTTGTTGCTCGACGAAACTGCCAAAACCTTGATACGAGTCATAGGAGACTCAAATTTCTCGTTAACTGAGAACCGATCAGTGGGCTTAATATCTTTCGACAGTGGCTCCTTTTTCAGAAGTCGGGTTCGAGGAGCCACTGCTATCGATTGCAAATGCCGACCCAGCTCTCCATCCGGCAAGCAGGTCGCGTTCTGTATCTCTCCATATGTCAGATTTCCTCCAGGCGGAACGTCATTGAACAACATTAGAATTACCATGGCGATTGTGGGCATATTTATTTCATGAGTTCGCTTTCTAAAGGTAGCCCTCACATCCGCAGTGCCCATGTTTGGATTCCATGCCATGACACGACCACTGTGCCGGCCGAGATAGAACTTTTCAAATTCTGCACGAGCTATTTCAACGTCGGTAGGGAAGTTGCATTTTGTTTGAGCGGATACTATACTCGAGGGCCAATAAGTGGTGGTTAGCACATTGACATTAATGTCAACAGAGATGACGATATCGCCAGCCTGTCGCTGATTACGGAAATCAACCATCTGATCCCTAGATACCTTCATATCTCGGAACATTCCTTCAAGTTTGTTTGTGAATGCAGCACCCATTTCCATTCGGATTCGAGCTATTAGATTTCTTTCAACGTCGTCAGACAGAGATTTGCCGTTAAGTAAACGTTTAGCCAGGTGGGCCTTGTAGTAGCTTTCGAACAGGTCTTTGTCGGAAATAAATCGGAATAGAATAATTGTCCTCTCGAGTACTTCTTCAACCTCCTCTTCCGTCTTGCCTTTAATGGACTTTTTAAGATGGTCGTCAATAAATAAAGACAGGAACTCGGCCACTTTTTTGTTTTCATTGATAAATTTGGCAAAGGCGTCTTCCATGGTGGTTTGTACTTCGGTGTTGCTTGAGAAACATATTTTTAGGATCTTGTCGTGCTTTTGTTTCAGCGTGAGAACCTGCTCAACCCACTGGATCGAGATAGCAGTAGGGTTGAGAAGCGAAGTCTTGTCTTTCACTCCGGATGCTTTGGCAGCCTTAATTTCCTCGGTCGCCGTGTTTGCCCTTTGGTTGATCTCGCGGCCGTCGGTAATCACTTTGTCATGGATGAGATCGTGGAGAACTTTCATACAAAGCTTGGTGTCGGTGGGGTCGGACATGCGTGAGACCAGCTGGTATGCCAGTCCTAGATCATCAAGTTTGTCGTTATCTACCCAGTAAATAAACCCAGTGTCGAGTTTGAGCACTGTTTCGATTCTGTCGGTCAACAGCACCTTCTCGACGCAAGGTATACTTATGCCGAGCGTGGAAGGCGCAAGGTAGATCGAGCATCTGCTGTTCTCTTCATCCAACCAGTCTCTAGCCTTGTGAAGATATGCTGAAGCGTCTCGATTGGCTTCCAGCAACTGTGTGGCAGCGTCGTTGAAGTATTTTTTGGTGGCGGTTTGAAACCGGGGCTCAAACTCCACCGCATAGAGTGACTCGCCTTCTAATTTGTAGTTCGGGAATGCTTCCAGCATATTGACCACGGGCTTTATAGCCAATCGGTCTATGTTCTCGCCACTTCGCTCTCTTTCAATCTCGGCGATAATCAAGTCGTACAGAGGCTCTCCAACCGGGGTTGATGAGTTTCGAATGACAGCATCTCTGAACAGCGTAAGCCCGGCATCGTATATCAGCGGAGCGCCTGCTTCCTTGGAGTAAGCACGATCCAGGTACATCAATATATCACTGATCATTCGCATGCATAGATTATGGTCGTCAAAGCTCTTCTGCACTGACCGCAGAATCTCCACCGTGTTAGGGCGGGGTTTCTTTGTCTCGGTACTGATCAGTCGCGACAGCCGAGTCACCACTGTGCTAATCAGATAATTCCGGATCTCGCTGTTGACAGCATCGTACAATTTCTTGCCGAATTTTCGCAGCACCAATGCATATGCTGTGCGGTAAAGTTCCTCGAATGACAGTTTCGAGGCGTTCTTATGGTGGATCTCCGTGATAGCTCCGGAGAGTTTGGTCCAAGAACTCTCAAAGTCGACTTCCGTGGAAAGGTCCTCGTTAGTACAGTACTATGCTCGGTGGTGTCGGATCGCGATATGGACTCACATGTTTAGGTGGTCTGATTTTGGCTCTTCGTCCGCTTGACATCATAGTGGAGGGGTCAGAGGCGGATTAGTGTTTTTTTGACAAAAATTATTTAGAGTATGGATTTGGTTGGATTGTCTGTATTTCGATTAAACAGCTACGACCAATAGCGAATTCGCAGGTTCTCCTATTGCAGACCCGAATTCGTTGTGATCTCTCCTGCCAATGTTAGGAAATGATCGGCACTTCATGGATTTTGAAACGCGGAGAGATGTTTAGTGAGTAGGGTGATCAACCAACAAGGAGAGGTGTGACTAGCTGGGCGCCAGTATGTAGACTAAGAGTTTTTGTTGTGTGCAAAGAGTATGCTATAACTAGATAGTGCCAGTTTTGTTGTTGTATTTATAGCTTTTCCTTGATTATATTATTATACCTTCTCTTATACAAGAGTTATATGATTTATATAGGATTCGTATATATGATTTACATAGGATTTACATAGGATTTACGTAGGATTTATCAGGAGATACCTTTCATTGTGATCCGACCAACCTTTTGAACAACCAGCCAGGTTACCAAATACTCATTTACGAGATGATTTGTATCTCTGAGCGACGTCTGGCTCGATGATTCGGGTTCCTTCGAGCTGGTTTCCGACAGCTTGTTAGTCCACGTTTCTTACAGGCTCATGCAGTCCTTCATGCAGGTATAACAAACAGTGACTTACTCAACCAACCAGGTCTGATATTATGGGATCTGCCAAACAATTCCAATTTTCTAGTATTTTGACCAACCATTCGTTCTACCATGTGATAGAGCTGGTTAGTTGTATACAATATATGTGAGCCGAAAGAAAAAGCACCCACCTCGTCTGGCTTATGGCTCTTGTCTCGAGTAGCAGACACAATTGTGTCAACATCCAAACCTCGGGCGAGCCATTTTGGGTTTCCCTTGACGCTGGTTAGATATGGGAGGTAAATGCGGGCTCAAACGTATCGCACTCACCCTAACAAGACATGCTCTTTGGAATGGTTCAGCCAATGACCAGTTCTGCCAGTGCAGATGGTTCTGCCCAACTGGTTGGTCTTGCACCAGATGATCTCTTCAATGTGAGTGTATCCCCATTTGCGGAGGCACTGTCTGCCGATATCCAATGCTCTTCCGGTGACCCACAACAAAAAGATCCCCTCGGACTGGATTTCGTTGATCTTGAAAGACAAGATTTCACTGGTTAACACTCATAACGGGAATCTTTCAGAACAGCCATGCTCCACTTACTCGTCGGTAATCACTCCATAAGGCAGTTGAAGATGTCCCTTGTTAGGAAAAAGTTCGCTTTTGTATATATGAACACTGGCAGACATACGTTCATATGGATATCCCAGGGAGCTGGTTAGCATGGTACGGTGTTATGAACAACCACTCTATACGGCTCACTTACGATCAGCAATAATGGCTTGGAAGTCACCCAGAACCTTCAAGTCGAGCTTGCGAATGTCGCAACAAATCCATTGTGCAGGAAGGCACTTGTTAGTTATTATTGGTTCTTTTTTTGTGTCAACACAAAGCACACAAACTACGTACCTTTGGGGTATGCTTCTCCGAGTAATAGAAAGAAGCAACATTCTCAGACCGGTCATAGCCCTGCTCCTGGTGCTTTTGGGCTCCAGGATACACTATCTTATAGTGTACATACTTGCAACCTTTACCCTTGTAACAGGTATCCAAGTATGAGCAGTCACCAATGGAGGGATCAGTGGAGGCGGTGACAGCTGGCTCAAAGTGGATCTTTCGAAGACAGTCGAGCTTGCCCTGTTTCAAACACTCGCTTCTCTTTTCATTAGGACAAATCTCAGTATATGGCCTGGGAGCCACACTCAACTCGAGCGAAGCCAGCAAGTCCTGTTCCGCAGTTGGATTCGTAGTGAGATCAAGTAGTTCATTTTGTCGATTGGTCAATGTCGACGACTTGTTGCAAATGGTGTGCAAGAAGAACAAAAGTGGAGGCTGATTATTCTCAGGTGTTGCTTTCCTGGCCGACTCAGCACCATCACCAATAACCCCATTATTGGATCTCCAAATGTTCAGTACCTGAGGATCGAAAAACATGATAGAGAGCTGTGGTCTATTGTCCAGAGCCCCTTGAAAAGTTCCAATAACAAATGAAGCCGGAAGGTATCTGGCTAATTCAAAGCAAAGTCTTTCGAGGCTGTTCAAGTCTCCTTCAATGCCGTCAAAACAGAGTCTTTCGAATAAATCAGAGAGACCCAAGGGAAGAGCAGCGAACAGAGAGTGGCAGTGTTTAATAAGAAAGTCCACAAAGCGGGACTCAAAGGATATCATATCTGACATGTTTTGTTGTTAGGATGATCAATGGGGAATGTAGTTAGAAGCGTTTTATATTATTATTAGGTACTATCACACTGAGGTTGTTGTGGGTTACTGGTCACATTGATTTTGTGATATGGCGAGGTGGTCATTTAGTGATGTATCAAATGCAAAATATACTGTTAATGACATTATTGATGACATTATTATAAAGGCAGAGAAATATTACTTCTCTTCCAACTAAGTGCGATAATAACTTTCTCTCTGTTTAATAGGCGCTTTATATAAGCAAATACATTGGGGTAGCTTGTTTCTTTCCCGTATTTTTCCCCTGCATTAACCCGCATAGTTCTATGCACGATATCATATATCCCCGCTGCACCTAATTACTTAAGCTTAATCACTTATCTCAACGGATATCAATCTCCCCTCATGCTGTAGACAACTCTCGTAACAAAATCCAGTATGCAGTTTCGCACATAAACTTGACTCCCCACTTTTACGTAGAATAGTAGCTTGAACGAATGACTGAGGAACTGGTGAAACAGTTTGTGGATATCCGTAAGCTTGGTGGGCAAGGGATTACCGCCGTAGCCCGAAATGCAGTCTCCCGGAATCCCTCTCACATGTGCAGCTGACCAGCCAACAACTAATTAACTGTAGGTTCCACATTTCTGTCTCATGGTCCTTTGAACAAAATCAACTTGCGTTGGAGGGTCAATTACAATCTGGGTGGAATTACCGTACAAGAAAGCGGGACCATCGAGTCTTTTCCACAAATGTGGTATCTACGTGTTTGAATTAAATAAAGAGTTGTTATTATTTACACATTCCTGTTCTATCATTCAAATTAAACGGTTCCATGCATATTCAGCCCTACGGACAACATTACCTAGCCCAGGACATGAAAGGAAAGTTGTGCGGAGGGTATTAAACGTGAGATATAATATACGAAGCGGACACATAGGTTCGTAAAATAAACGGAATAGAACAACCAATTGTGCAGTACATAGAGTAGTAGCTTCAACGAATGACTGAGGAACTGTGAGACAAGAGGCCAAGTAGAAGTGGGCAAAAGGGAAATTCCAACACGGAATAAAACCCTAAACCAAAAGTACAGAGACAACACATAACGCGTCAAACGCGTATAAACATATGTAAACACGAGGCACCATCAACAATAACTCCTACATCTCAAATAATGGTTTCTAGGTCGGTTAGCGGCAAACAAACCGAGCCAAGTTTGCTCAAACTGGTGCATATGAATGATGATGCAAAGGAGAAAGTGAACCGAAGAAAATCCAGTGGAAAATACTCGCTGGTGTCCGTGGCCCGAGAAACTGTCAAAAACTCAAATGCCAATGCAAACACAAGCACCTCAAGCACCGGGCAGCAGCAGCCTATCCTGGCCAACTTTGAACAGTGGATGAAGCTGGTCAAGGACAATAAGATCAATGCTACAAACTCGTGGAACTTTGCTCTGATAGACTACTTCCATGAAATGTCTCTTCTCAAGGAAGGAGACGGGATAAACTTCCAAAAGGCTTCTTATACGCTCGATGGATGTGTTAAAATCTACACTTCTCGAGTCGATTCGGTAGCTACTGAAACAGGGAAACTGCTGTCAGGTCTGGCCGACAGCAATAAGCAGCAGGCCATGGAGGACGATGATGCCGAGGCAGCGGAGGAGGACGGAGACGAAGAAGAGACACAGACAAAGCGGAAGAAAAAGACCCGGCACAGATCGGAGAACACTCTGGCTGCAGGATTCGAGCAAGTCCAGTCAAAAAAACTAGAACTGGAGCTGGCCATTGACCCATTGTTTCGTAAAATGTGCTCTGACTTTGATGAAGGAGGCGCAAAAGGGCTACTGTTGAATAGTTTGGTGATCGATAAATCAGGTAGGGTGGTCTTTGACGGAGAGCTAGATGAGGATGAAGAAGAAGAAAAAGAAGAGAATGATGATGGCGACGAGGTCGACAGTAAAGCCCACGACGATAGTCATACATACATTGACGTCTATGCGCTAAGAGATAAATACTTTGCAGACATGTCGGTGCTGGATAACATGCAGATATGCCCCTCGATGAACAACCTCAGTGCAGCAATGAATGACCCTGCCTTGTTGAGTTCCTCTATCCTCAAAGATCTTGAGAGTATGTCTATCAGAGAAGGTCCGCCTAGTGCGTTTGGTGACGATCTCGATCAGATCAACAATGATGACTTTGGAGCAGATCCAGAGGACCAACACTTTGAGAACAACATGGAAGTACTGGGGGGGTTTGACGATGTCGATGAATCAAACTTGTCGTTTGGAGTTCCACCGGTCCTTGGATCATTGGAGCATTCTAATGCAGGCAATGGATATGGCATCAGCCCTGCGTTTGTGTTGAATCCTAGTGTTGGCCCCACAAACGAAAAAGATATTCTGTCCTATTTTGATGAGACTTTGAAGAGAAATTGGGCCGGCCCTGAGCATTGGAAGATCCGGAAATTGAGGGGAACTGATGGAGAGGCTGTCAGCGGCCAGCATCCTGAGGATGCCGAAGGAGGCACGGGTGCTGCAGGTGCTGCACAAGAGGGACCTACAAAGAGGAAAGAAAGGGCACCCAAACAACAGTTCCTTATTGACTTTCTCAGTGACGCAGGTGAGGTTGAGGAAAAGCTACTATTCACAGAGGGTGGATCCACTATTAACCTGCCCAAAGCTCAACAAAAGTCCAGAAACAGAAATCTCTTACCTGACGACCGACACTTTTCATCCAAGAATCTTATCAAGCTGTTCCTCAAACCTCGAGGACGAATCGTGCATTCCAAGGTATTTGGCCAAACAGGTATTGTCACTGAGACAGAAGCGGACGCAGGATTCTGGGCTCAACAGTATCAGCATCCTGAAGGAGATGATGTCAACAATGGTAATGAGCGGCCCAATGATTACCCAGACTATGACGACAATGACTTTGGCGGGTACGATGGGTATACTGAGGCCAAGACTCAGCTACCAGGACATAATTCACCAAATGATTTGATCGGCAATGCTACCAGACGAGCGCGACCAGAATACCTCAACTACGCCAAGAAAGCCAAGCGGGTCAATATTAAAGTATTAAAGAACAACATATGGAATTTACTTGAGTTGGAACAAACACCGGACAAGGAGGTAGACCCAGACAAAGAGGAACCTGCAAAAGTGGAGGAAGTACGCAAGTTTACAGAGATTGCTCAAGACCTCAAAAAAGTGTATCCTGAGCAACAAATGTCCGAGCTTTCCACAAGTTTCTGTTTCATATGTGTGTTACATCTTGCTAATGAAAAGGGACTAGTAATCGAGGGCAACCAGAATTACGATGACCTAAGTATCAAATGGGACCCTACGGCTACAGTGGAGAGCATATGAAATGATGTATATTACCAAATCTAAATAATGACACCATAAATTGAAACATCTATAGTGCAAAGCAGTTACCCTAAGACATGTTAGCAGTTTGATCGTAACAGGATTGAGGCATATGTCTGACAGTACACTCCTACAAGAATCACCCTGACTGGCCCACCACACCTGCCCTTGCCCAGCATGAGCCTGAACGGCCCCAGCGGACTGGACTGAATTTTGACATTCAAAGAATCCACTGCCAATTTACATAATCAATATACCCTGTTGGACAGTGATCGGTTTTTGCTTTGACCTTGCAACTAATCTGGCCAAATGAGTAGAGAACCTAGAAGAGGTGCTTGGTCACTTTATGAACTGGCAAAACGACAATGTTTGCGATTCTCTCATGGTAAGTCCCTTTGATTTTATTGTGATTTTGTGTAACTTTGCCATAGCTAACTAAGTGATTCAAGACGTGGGGGCAGCACCATACGATCTGGTCGCTCCAATATTGAGAAAGATGTCTGCCAAACAATTGGCAGAGATTGAGAAGAAAAGTCCCCAGATAAAAGCTCATTCGGAAGAGATATGGAAAAAGTTTCTAGAGCGAGATTTTGGTGACCGGCCGACGCCAACAGCCAGATTTAGAAAGACTTATATCGTGTACTTTAAGGAGAAGGAAGCACATTTGAAAGATGCGAGCATAAGATTGAGAGAAAGTATGGAAAGGCTGAAACAGGAAAAGGCATCACGAACTATCACTTCTTTGGAAGTTGATCCAATGGCCGCCAAGGCGAGAGCTAAGCGGAAGATGGCGAGTACTGCGCCTGCTGGATCGAAACTGATCCAGCGAGCTATGCAAACTGCTCGAGCAAAGGGGCCGATCCACTCGAGTAAGAACATCAAGTTCTCGTCAAATAGCGGCCTGTCGTCAAGCAGCGGTCTATCATCGAGCAGTAGTGGGTTGGCCACTGCAAGAAGTCATGGAAACTTTGCTGCTGCCCGTACCTCGAGCTCACCAATGAATGTCAATCGAACACCGGCGTCTGGTACAAGCATGAATCCGTCAAAAAGAGCTGGAGGGCCGAGTATGGACTCACCACAGACAAAAAGGCAGGCTGTGATACCAGAGAGAGGAGCAGAGAGGCCGCAGCAGCGTGTGGAGTCGGTGAAGCAAAGTGAGCAAGCTGCTGGTGCATTGCCAGATCTGGGTAAAGACTCGCACGTCAAACTTCCATCAAAGCCTACCCGCAAAGCCCCTAGTATATTTCTTAACCCGAGGCGGTGAGAGGAGTATCACACGTAGATATGACTTATGATATTTATTCAATGATTGCATGAATGCTTTGGAAAGCAGATGTTCTCGTAGCCACCCTGTTGTGGGCATCGTTCTTGTATTTTACTTCTTCCTTCTCTTCTTCTTGGTTGCAGGCTCGTCATCGTCATCGTCCATGTAATTGTCTATCTCATAATCCTGATAAGTAGGTTCCGGAACAGAACTTGAGTCCTGACTCTGTTTTAATTTGGCAAGTTTCAGTGCTATACCCAGCCCTTTATCAGGCTGAGCTGCATCAGGTTCTTGTTCTTTTACAAGATTTCCAAGGAGTTCTTTGGTTGTAATGGTTGTAGACTGTCGTTCGGCTTCCTCGGCAAAAGGGTTGTAGTCTGAATCTTCAGAATCAGAGAACATGGAGGGGGCATGGTCAGGTACCGAGGGTGCAGGGTCAGGTACTGATGGGTGTAAGACAATGCTTTTAGTGGCTTCTTCAAGGGACAAATCAGGCTGTTTCTTGAGAAGAGGTTCCTTGAGAAGGGGTTCCTTGAGAAGAGTTTTACTAGACAGCTGTTTCTCTACACGCGGATCGGTCAGAGTTCCTTCGACACCCTCAGTCTTTGTATCAAGCTCCCTTCTAACAACATTCACTGGACTATCCACGTCTTTCTTTGACCCTACAACCTGCTGGCCCACCGTATTGGCTTGTCTCTCCTTTACAACTTGGTCCTCAATCTCAACCTTTTTCTTCTTCACCAATTTTCGAATCTTTCCGTCTGCTCCTCGAACGTAGACCACTTCTTTGTCGGGCATTCCAGACGTACTGCGTCCACTATTCTGTGATGTACCAATTCGCTTAAACTTTGCCCTTTGACTCTCTATCCTTTTCCGTCGCTCTTCTTCCTCGAGGGCCAGTTTTTGCGTATCACGGCTGCTCTCGTCATCTGAGATCTCTTGTGTCTTGTTGTTTTCCACCTTTTTTTCTTTGAATGCTCCTTCTAAAGAGTTTTCAAACTCTTCGTCCGAGTCATAGCGACTGGTTGATTTACTCATGGATGGAGGCCGAGACCCAAATCACCTTCCGAACTATCAATCTTTACGTGGGGAGCGTAAGTCATGGTTCTACTACTAGTTTCATCTTTCGTTGATTACTACTCTCTAACGGAACACATTTTTCAAGTCAATAAAAATCTATTCATATATTCATTTTTTCTATCGGTATTCAAAATTTATACAAAAAAATATATACAAACGCCAGCATTTGTTAAAAAAATTCACACACACTATTTACCCTTTTCAATAATATACCCGTAAAATACTATTTTTTTCATCACATTTGCATAATGTCAAACATATCAAAAAAAACATTTAGATAAAAGACCAAGTAATGTCGACTCGGCCCTCAGCTTCTTCAGCAATCTGGTCAAAAGCACCAGGAGACAAGTCCAAGTCGTACTCGTTGCAGCCAGGGCACATGTCAGTGACAGTGACAGTGACAGAAGCACTTCCTCGCTTGATCAAAATCTGTCGACCACAGTTGGTGTTGGTGTTTCCATTTCCATCGTCCTCAAACTGAACGTGGTTCAAAGCACAGATCAAGTCAGAGTCAGAGTTGGTGATACCACAAGCTCCCAAGCCCGGAGCGAAGTAAGTAGCCTGTCCAGAGAACTCATCTCCTCCAGAGCTACCAGCGCTGGCGGAAGGAGAAGGAGCAGCAGCAGAGCTGGTGGTAGGAGCAGGGGCAGGAGTGCTGGTGGTAGCAGGAGCAGGAGCGGGAGTACTGCTGGTGCTAGGAGAAGATGTAACAGGGTCTTCAGCGATAGCCAAAGCAGGAGCCTGAGTGGCCAAAGTGGTAGAGGCAGGAGTGGAAGGAGCAGGAGGCTGCTGGGTCACAACCACAGTAGAAGTGGCAGTGGAAGGACTGGCAGGAGCACCGGTAGAAACCAGCTCATAAGAAGTAGAGACAGGATTTCCGTTTCCGTCAACGAAAACGTGCTCGTTCTCGTACACGTACTGAGTCACGTGGACAAAGTTAGTAACGATATCTCGCTTGGCGTGTTGATGCTCGTTCTGAACAGGGGTTGCGCTGATGGCAGAGAGAAGGGAAATAGCGTAGGCCACAGTAGAGTACTTCATTGTTGTAGTTGTTGTAATAAAAGTCGAAAGACGAAAAATAAAAAGAATATAAACTGTCAAGGAGAGTTGTAGATCGAGGTCTAAAAGAGATTGACTGGCACTATCAAAGTGTCTAAGGGGATTAGCCTCGGAAATCTGTTGTTTATTCGGTTAGAGAATGAAAGTAAAAAGAATCAAGTCGATTGAATTCTTTTCTTTAGTATACAGTCGAGGTTTGTTAGTCGATAACAAGTTTCACAAATGTATAAAAGGTCGATATGTAATTGTCGATGAGGAATCGCCAGGGAGGGGGGCTCCATCAGTGTTTTATACCAAAAAGGGGGCCAACCGACACTAAACCTAAAAAGGGGATTAGATTGGCGGCCACTGGGTAAGGGGAAAAGGAAAAGAGAAGAAAAAATTGATCTGCGGGGATAATAACTCAATTGAGCAAAGATAGAGTTTTACCCGAGAAAAAGTAAGGTGAAGCTGTCACTCTAGCTCTCATAAGAAGCCTGAACCCAAAGGGGTTTAGATTTATGCATGCAAGGGGTTGGAATGGGAAACAAGGGCTGTGAATCGGTGCAAATATCACATGGTTCTGGCTAGGCAGATGTAAGCTGAAGGCAGTGAAGATTGCGTTAACCGTGCCGTTAAGGTAAGGTTATGCACAGGGTTACATATGAGTTTGAGATGTGGTAGTGGTGGAAGGAGAGAAGAATGAAAATTTTCATTAAAATTGTTTCTACATGGAGTTAGGCGTGGTTTTTTAACGTGTGGTTGAACAAAAAGGGTTGACGTGCAACTTGACGTACAAAGCAATGACAAGAGTAGGGTAGGGGAGGCTGTGAAAGTGAGTTGAAGGCGACCGAGAAACATTAGAAATGAAGGGTAGGAAGAACGAAGCAAAGCTCGATTTATGAAGATAGTACATAATGTCTGAAATAAAGAGAGTGACCTGCTAAGTAAGTCACCAAGAAATGGTCATATTTTAAGTGTGCAATATAACTGTTCATCCTCACTGTATCTACTACTATATTAAATCACATTTAAAGTGTAAGCATAAAATTAGCCGTCGATCCGCCTCAGGTCCATGAGGCTCGGTCATTTTCGGAGTGAAAATCTTTTCAGCATCGACAGACGTAAATCCTTTCTTGGGGATAAATAGTAATAGGCCTCTAATTTAGTGTAGTGTACGGTTACTTGGCTACTTGGCTTGCTCTCGGACCGTGCCCTGGTTTCCTTTCTGTACAGGCTGCCGTTTTGCAACGTCCGGCAGATCGACGTCACTGGTATATGGGATCTGATTAGGGAATTGATTGACAGCTTAAGTAACTTAATACATAATTAGTGGGACGTTGAATTTTGAGACATTAATTGAGATGTTTAAACTAGGCAATTGTTGGACAGTGACAAGGTTGCGTTGAAAGATTCCGCTCAGATGTAGGCCTTTGTACTAGTTTGAAATGGCTTTGTATTTCCCCATCAGTTGACTGAAGGAGTCTCGAGGGATAGAGATATGCAGTAAGTATAACTAGTATAATCGTAGTGCTATGTTAGTATACCACTGAAATTTACCACAAGGAGTCTAGGGGCCGTTGTTTATTTCGTTGAACTTTATTTCAAGATCTAGGGACTTCATTAAGTAATAACAACAACTGACACAACGTTGAGGGCCTAGCTAGTAAACTATGGATCACTCCAGTGGTGTCCCACCGGCCCAGTTTGGTTGAAAAAGTCTAGGTTTTACGTGGGTTCAGTCAATGATTCAATTGTTTTGACCGTAATTCTTCTTTAATTGCAATTCGACATCTAAAAGTAGCCGTAAAATTTACAACTTAATCAGGTTAGTTATATTATTTAATATAACCAACTCTATGTGCATGTATTTCTAAAGTCTACGAGTGATCTCTCCCCTGCGTTGAATTGTAGCAGAGAGTTGTACCAATATATTGTAAGCCGGATACTTGCGCAATCTCTCCACCTACTAAACAACATTAACGTACGTTTTTGCACATCGCTATCGTCATGGATACTTTCCTGAACCCTACGAGAATGTGACTGGAACCAGTACAAATCTAAATAAACTTTATTAATTAGCCGTGTAGATTGGTTAGGTACAGTAATTTCGAGTGTATTCCCCCAGCTCGTCACGAGCTAGTTCGGCTATATCTCTGTAAGCACGTACCTAAAATTTTGTTCAAGCCCATAACTACCATATACACTAGAGTATTCGTTTCGTGACTTTCAGTCAGTTGATGCACTCAATTCTAGTCGGAGAGATCGTTACCGTCACCCTCTAGTATATTCGTCATTCTACCGCCTATCTCGCTGATAATAAACCGTGCCGCACCTGTGACGATTACTCACACGGGCGAAAATCCCAGCCGGACCTAAATCTCCTACATTTCAAGTTTCTCTCAGCTTGCTCTTCAAGCTTTCTCAAGTTGCCTGTTAGTTCTAACAGGTTAACGTGATATCTTTTTGTCACTTATAGATCCAAGGAGAGATCGTCATCCTCCCCGTTGACTTCTCTTCCAACCGTCGGCTTTCTGTACCGGTTTCATCCGCCGCGGACCTAATCTCGGCAGGAAGCGCTTAAGGCCAAAGCAGACCTTCCAGGTGATATATACTGAGTTGTTGGACCAATATCATTGGAGTCTCTACAGCTCACTACACGGCTGCTCTCATCCATCATTGATAGTTGATCGTTGTGGGTCAGTTATCTACCTGATTTTTCTCCGCTGGAATCTCCGCTATATAAAATAAATCACAACCCATGGACCCGACATTGGATCCAGACTTTGTGCCACCTTCTAAACAACCTAGGCGCATCCCTAAGATTGCTTCTCAATCAAAGATCCCCAACGTTAGCCCGATCCAACCGTTTATGTTGGAAGACTTGGACGCGATTGCGGACATGTCCATCGGAGCAGGTACGAGTCCGTCTGCTCGAAGGGCTTCTCGAAGTAGAGGGATCAATGTGGGTCCAGACATGGCTGAGATCCCTGAGAACATTCCCAAGGTTGCGTCGGCGTTGAGTGGGTCTCCGAGCTCGGAAATGGGATCCCCAGTGCAAGGGTCGCCTGTAAGAGGGCCATCTCCACCACTGCATGGGTCCCCATTGCATCAATCTCCGAAGCTGGCACCGACCCAAAAACACGAGGGAAATGGAGCACTGGATGACTCGCACATCAAACCGATCTTTTCACCGGCCAGTACACCAGTGGATCCCGTCTGCTCTATTCCGGTTGTTCAAAGTGCGGACTTGGAAGAAGTACCCAGCGGGGTAGTGAGGCAGGCTAGGACGTTGTCTGATTACAAATTCCCCACTCATCGACTAGGCAAAGTCATGATGGATGAGACTAAAAGCCCTCTTATCCTTGTTGCATGCGGATCTTTCAGTCCCATCACTTATCTGCACCTGCGAATGTTTGAGATGGCCATGGACTCCATCCGTGAACATACTCGGTTCGAGGTGATTGGTGGATACTACAGTCCTGTCTCTGACAACTACAACAAACCGGGGCTGGCAGGTGCCCACCATAGAGTACGTATGTGCGAGCTTGCTTGTGAGCGAACGAGTAGCTGGCTTATGGTGGATGCGTGGGAATCGCTACAACCGACATATCAGCGAACAGCAGTTGTCCTAGACCACTTTAATGAAGAGATTAATGTGAAGGGACAGGGTGTTGCCACTCTGAGTGGTAAGCGTAAGGGAGTGAAGATTATGCTGCTTGCAGGAGGAGATCTGATAGAGTCGATGGGAGAGCCCAATGTTTGGGCCGAAGAAGATCTCCACCATATCCTTGGACGTTACGGATGCATTATTATTGAAAGGACTGGATCGGACGTGCGAAGTTTCCTACTTTCTCATGACATTATGTATGAGCACCGCCGAAACGTTTTGGTCATTAAACAATTAATCTACAATGACATTTCCTCTACCAAAGTACGGCTATTTCTACGGCGAGGTATGAGTGTGCAGTATTTGCTGCCCAACAGTGTCATTCGGTACATTCTGGAGCACGGACTTTACGTTAATGAGAGCGAGCCTGTGAAGCAGGTATTGAGCGAGAGGGGTGATTAGAGAAGTTATTGGACAAATGAGGAGACGAATCGCCAGATACGATCAATTATAGACTAATGCAAATAAATAATGAGAAAAAATTACACGGCATTATAAACATAAATTCATGGTTTTGTTCAGCGAGGTCAGCACCTCATTGAATCCTCCATACACAAAATCGTACTGATCGATTGCCCCAGCTGCTCGTTGATAGGTTTTTTCCGGTTTGTTAGGTTTGGCAGCTGATTTGTTGTGCTGACCATAGGCTTTGATAATATCAATTTTCAGTTGCTGCCTGCCATACTCAACGTGCAAGATGTTAAATATGATTTTTGCCTCCATGCAATCGTACACAGCAGCATTTTTCACAAATTCCAGTGTATTCTGTATAGTTTCTAATGATGGAGGAGATTTAGTAGTAGTTTCAAACTTTCTACGTACTATATTCATATATATGTAACGTTGAGGAGTTTTATATTGTACTGCACGCAATCCATATCGTACAAACGCTCTATAGAGGCGAATGTACTGGGGTCCAGCAGCGGTCGAGGTCATACAGTCATATGAATACAGCAGTCGGACATGCAAAGCTGCTAATAAAAAATCAAGCTTTAGTCGTATGCAGATCTATATCAGTGCCTATACGACGGTGTGTTAGATATCAGTGCGGTGCAGAGATCAATGCTGTGCTTAAATCAGTGCACAGATATACGGAATGAAAAGATTATCAAATACTACCAAATATTTCTAAGTGATTAGTGAGCTACTCAGGGATATAAGTTCAAGTTAGTACTAATTCGTAAATTGATTTGCAGCGAGACTATTTATATATAGCAGATTTACAGCTACATCCGCTTTTCCAGTGTATCTACAAACTCTATGTCAACATCGCATTAATTACTCTCTACATCATCCTTTATATTTAAACTACTCTAGAGTACCCCAATATATATACCAACCCAGGTAACCAACTGTATTCACTTGTCCGCCCTAACCTGGACCCATCGGCGATAAATAAGTAGCTGTTTTCCGAGCTGTGCATTGAAATCACATTATATAGTGAGGTAGGGTGATTTTCCACATTATATCATATATTGGCCCGACCAGACCTATTTGGAACATTTCATCGCCATGGATCAATACTTTGGAGGCTTGAGTCTACCGCTGCCTCAGCTGTTCCACCGAGACGTTGCCAGAAGAGCCTGGGATTCTGTAGCTAACTCCACTGGTTCTCAGGCCGGAACTCCAGAACCGCAGGACCGGGGCTTGGCTCAGGACCGGGGACAGACTCGGTCCCAGCGGACTCAAGCTGAACAGCGTGAAGAAGAAGAAGGTTCCGGAGATAACGCTTTTTCGCCTCGGGGCGGTGCTGGTTCGAGCGACCTAGTAGGTGGAAGTCGTACCAGCAGCCGTTCCGAGGAAGATCGGCTCTCCGAGACAGACGAAGAAGAAGATGATGATGATGACAGTAGCGAGGATGAAATCGAGCTTATAGGCCGTTTACCGTTTTTTAACAACCCGGTGTTCAACACGCCGACGCTCGGACACTTGGCCATTGACCGATATCACTGGTTGGTCACCCGGTACCTGGCTCCGTTTGGAGGCGAGCCCACCGGGATTGTGGCTGCCGAAGAGCCCGAGACATATCCTCCTATTGAACATGTGGAGATAAGCACCAGTACTTCTGCAGCAGTGTCTTCGCGACGACGACGACGGAGGCGCAGAAGAACTCATGTTCGACGGGAGGTTCTGTCAGGAGGCGAAGCTCTGGTCGGAGTGCCGGGTGGGCCGCTGCTGGGGGCCGATGGTGCGAACTTTGTTCTTCATCAATCGGAAAGCTATGCCGCCGACGAAAAGGAACTCCGGAGGCGGATTGCCGAGATCAAGGAGCTGGGACTATCGGAGCGGGATCGAGATGTGCGTGTCCAACAACTGATCACCGAGAACTATTATAAGCGGCTGGAGGAGATGTACGGCAGATTTGACGAGGATGAAGAAGATGATATCGAAGACCTTGTAGTAGAGGAGGAGTTGAGCGACGGTGAATATGAGGAAATCGAAGAGATCCAGATTGGATCCAACACGGTTCGAATGACGGCAGCCGACAAACAGCCTACATACACAATTGACGGAGATTTTGGCTGCAAGCATTATATGCGAGGTTGTAAAAAAGAATGCTCGACTTGTCATAAGTGGTATACGTGCCGTTTATGCCACGATGAGAAAGAACGACATGCGCTCATTAGACCAGACACAAAGCATATGTATTGCATGCATTGCCGAACTGCCCAGGAAGTTGGCCAAGAGTGCAAAAACTGTGGGGAGGTCTTGGCGCGATACTACTGCTCGATTTGCAAGTTGTGGGATGATGACTCGACCAAGAATATTTATCATTGTAATGATTGTGGCATCTGTCGGATAGGTGAGGGTCTTGGTAAAGACTTCTTCCATTGCCAGACCTGCCAAGTGTGCATGGCCATTCAGCTGCGTGATTCGCATCGGTGCATTGAACATGCGACTGAATGCGACTGCCCCATTTGTGGTGAATATATGTTTACATCGACTGAGACTGTAGTGTTTATGAGATGTGGGCATTCGATACACCAGAGTTGTTTTACAGAATTGACAAAGACGTCGTATAAATGTCCTACCTGCACAAGGTCTGTGATCAATATGGAAGCTAGTTTCCGAATTTTGGATACTGAAATCGAGTCGCAGATCCTACCTGATCCATACTGCAACTGGAGAAGTATCATCACTTGTAACGACTGTTCGGCACGTTCAAATGTGCGATTCCACTTTTTGGGGCTCAAGTGCGCTACCTGCAAGTCGTACAACACTGCACAGCACAAAATCATCAAACCTGAGGAAGGAGATGTGGCTACTGATATTTCCCGGAGACTATCGTTTCCATCATCTTCATTGGAAACATCCGATCTGATATCAGTCTCCAACATTGATCTCTCTGATTCCGAAGATGGGGATGTGATTCATCTGACAAACTGATTATCTATAACGACTGTAACATAGCATAAGCATAGCATATTTGAAAATATTACGCAGGGAAGTACATAGGTATACAGTACAACTTTGATACTGCTACGGGTAGTCCAATACGACTGCATGATGGTAGAAGTACTCTTGATCTCGTCACTCTTTATATTATAAGCATGAATGTATAATGTCACTTTAAACCTT
The DNA here is from genome assembly GCA_030583385.1 of Spencermartinsiella ligniputridi. Classification (NCBI taxonomy): domain Eukaryota; kingdom Fungi; phylum Ascomycota; class Dipodascomycetes; order Dipodascales; family Trichomonascaceae; genus Spencermartinsiella; species Spencermartinsiella ligniputridi. Next base: position 435,755 of record JAJMIC010000005.1, on the reverse strand, counting down.
GGCAGACAAATGCATACCACCGTCTAAGGGAATCACCACACCATTGACATAGTTGCTGGCCGGCGAACACAAAAATAATGTAATTCCAACAATGTCTTCTTTGTTTCCCAGTCTCCGTCGAGGATTGGTGGCAGCCATCTCGTCTCCTATCAGACTGAGCACACCAGCAGCCATCTTGGTCTTGAAAAATCCAGGAGCAAGAACATTGACAGTGATATTTTCAGGACCCAGCTCAATGGCGAGAACCTTGGCCAAGTGATGAACAGCGGCCTTGGAAGCCAAGTATCCATAGGTTCCTCCGGACATGTTGGTAGCGATACCAGCAGTGGATCCAGTGATCAAAACTCGAGCAGGGTCAGAATCAGTTCCAGCCTTTGCCAGCAACTTGTGGAACACCTGGATCGTCAAAAACACGCCCTTGACGTTCAGATCAAACACCTTGGAAATGGCACTTTCCGGGTGATTGTCGAAATCTTGACCCCAGGTAGCCCCAGCGTTGGCAATCAGAATATCGACCTTTGATTCGTGCTTGGCGACTTCCTGGTACAGCTTGCTGCAACCATCCAAGTTGCTGCAATCAGCTCCAAACCCAACTGCTCGTCCGTTCCATCCGTTGGACTGGGCCAGTTTGTTCATCTCCTCCGCGGCATCGACGCATGCCTGATGCTTTCGAGACGAGAGATATACTTTGGAAGCTCCGCCTTGGAGTAGAGCTTCGGCCATGTACAGGCCCAGACCTCGAGAACCTCCTGTGATGACTGCTACTTTTTCTTTTACTGAGAACATGATTTTGATGGTTCAAGACCGATTTTGACGAAATCAATGCTTTTAAAGAGACAATAATGGCCGAGGTTAAAACCGGATCCAGGCATCGCCGAGTGTGCGGGGTAGGGTTACTGGACCTGGCCGATTAGATTGCCGATCTCTGCGGGTAGGCGCGTTAAATTAAAATAGGCGAGATCATTTATTTATTTACTGTACTGTACTGCTAAAGTTGAGTTAACTTGGAGAATCATATAAAAAGCGATATAGTATTGACGAATGAGCGTAATAGTCTTAACATATTAGTGATATATTAGCAATAAAAAAGACATCTAGTAATATTGAGATAGAGTATAGTAATTGGATATAGTCTGACGTATTTAGAAGATCAGACAGAATGGGGACTATACGAGAAATATATATTATTCCCCAGTCTATCCGGGTTGAACACAAGATTAAAGTGGGCGCTAGATTAGGAGCTGAGCTGGAATTAATCTGTGAAGGCAAAAAGGGAATGGTGTCTAGGCGGCAGACTGATAATAAACGCACCTTCAAGTTCTCTCTCAACATCACGAGGTCTTGTAGCTGGCCAGAATGGTTTGAAGAAGCACTTACTGAGTCAGTCCTCCAAGGTCAGTTTTGGAGCAGTAGAGGTATCATTGTGCGGTTTGGCGGATCAAAACTCATAGGATCCGGCGCCGATGATATCGTAGAATCAGTGCTTCATTTTATCATGGAATACAACGACAGCCAATATGATTTGTATCAAAGGCGTCGATTAATTGACTGTTTAACAGTGAAACTTGAGGTATTCGATCCAGAGGAAATCAGGAGCATTACAGCGTCAAAATCCTCAAAAAAATCTAAGCCAGACGTTTGTACCCAGCTTTCATGTCTCCTACAGTGCGTCGACGTATGTATGGCTTGCCTGTCATTGGACCAGTTGCAACAGCGAGTCCCGCTATTTAAATCTGGACACAAACCAGAAACTATGGATATGTATCTGAGCAAGATTTCTGATATATTAAAATTGGAGGTAAGTCTTGAGTCTTGAGCCTGCTATTCCCACCCAGAAAACAAACTAACTAGCCTGATAGTACTCGGTACCTGCAGGATCTACGACTAAAGGTATGGAAACCATCAGAGTGGGGATTCTTTGGAGCTCTGTCTGCTAAACGGCTCGAGCGGAACCCAGACTCCAATAATGACCAGGCGACTATCGCACTGTCGTCGTCTGCCAGCCACAACAGACCCTCTCGTCTCAGCATCATGACGACATACAAATCACCCGTATAGACTATTTGCATGAGAGTGTCGGTCGATCTTGCTCTCCGGATGGACCCCCAAGCTGGGCGGCAGAACCCGAGATCCTGAGCCAGAGAATAAGCCAGAGAAACTACGATGAGGACGGTCCCTTGGTGTGATCCAGTTGGTCAGAGCCAGTAAAGGTAAACGGTCAAATTAACTTCTATGTTGGTCTCGGCCCACTCCCCCGCAGCAGCTGCATTGCTACGGCTCGTCCTCAACACCTCAACGTTGTGGTACTCATCAAGCAAGCCAAAGCTGGAAACTACCCCGAAAGGCAAATGCGGCTTTGTTGACGTCTGTGTGACCCAAACATCTCAACAATTGGGTGCATGTGGCCCTCGTATTATTAGGATCCCCACTGTACATATAAACAGTTCCTGACTTTATGTTTTATAGCTATCACTGTTGACTTGATCAAAATCGGTCTAAAAATATAACTTTGGGGTAACAATCTTGGGGCTTTGTTTTGAAGGGGAAAGTCCGCCAGACTATATTATTATTATTCTTATTTATCTGTGGCTTTCAACTATAACCATATATACATATACAAATTGTGAGCTCGGCTCCTCCAGCCTCTTTTTTGTTTGTATTCTTATTCCGAGTGCATAGAGATTTAAAAGTTTATTAATCTTTAAGACGGTAGACACTCTTGGTATATATACATCGCACCAAAAAGGATTGTCTGATATTTTGAGATTATAATAGATAGAGCGAGTAAATATTAACACATAGTTCTCAATCATGAACTCGCTGCAGTACCTGGCTACTCAGGTAGACCGTGTGATTGGACATACTCCGCCAACCACACCCAGTCATTCCAGGCGGGCTTCGGGATTAGGATTGATGGTACAGCCGAATCCGGATATTAGAGTAGAATCGTCCATGTCCGGAGAACACTCAAGTGCATTGGAGGACGATGACGTCGACCAAGGCGAAGACGGTTCTGGGCTGTTTGGGCCCGGTGATCTCCGCCAACTGCGGTCCTATAAATCGCAAGACGGTCTCGGAGTATCTCAGAATGATGAGCCTGATAGCAATATTCCCGCTGCTGGCTTAGAATCAACTGATGACGGTGGCACGTCGGGATCCGAGTTTGACTCGTCTGCGCCTTCGAGTCCGGAACTTCAGGGAAAAGAATCAGATGATTCGGTTCCAGCACTCTCCAGTTCATCTGCCCTCACGTCACCGGAGAAATCAGGCAAGTTTTCTCCGCGTACTATATTTCTAATAATTGCCAAGATTGTTTATTTATTTATACCCGATACCCGACTGAATCCACTGACATATCTGTGGCATTCAAATTGGCGCAGTGGCAGCACCAGCAGCAGCACCGCCAAAGATGATCATGATAGTTCGATCGAGGAGACACAAGACTCTCTGCATACTTTGCGTCGACTCCAGAGCCCATATGGGACTACTAACCAAGGCCAGAAACGACAACCATTAGCTGGCATGTCCAACTTCCCCCGTAATCTGCAACCTCCTCGTCCTTTGTTAGCTAAAAACCCCGTCAAAAAGACTTTGGTTCTGGATCTGGATGAAACATTGATCCACTCTTTGTCCCGGGGTTCGCGATTCAGCGCCGGCCAGATGGTCGAAGTCAAACTCGAGTCGCAGTTTGCGACCCTATATTTTGTAAATAAACGACCCTTTTGCGACGAGTTTCTCCGAAGCGTGTCACAGTGGTATAAACTAGTGGTTTTCACTGCCTCTGTTCAGGCGTATGCCGACCCCATGATAGATTGGCTTGAACAGGAACGAAAATACTTCAGTCAAAGGCTGTATCGACAGCATTGTACTGCCACACCCAATGGATACATCAAAGACCTGAGCAGGATTCATGGCGATCTTTCAAAGGTTATAATTGTCGACAACTCTCCTATAAGCTATGCTATGCATCAGGACAATGCCGTCTCTGTCGAAGGTTGGATAAGCGATCCAACTGACAGAAGTTTACAGAACCTGGTTCCTTTGTTGCATGCTCTGCATTATACTGGAGATGTACGGTCTTTCCTGTCTCTAAAAAGCGGTGACGGTGCTTTTGAATATGAATGATTTGAGTGATGATGAGCTACATCCAAATCCTAATTTGCATACAACATACATATTTATTTTGATAATAATGCGCATGATAAAAAAACATGAGTACCTACGAATTGACGTAATTATTTATCCTTTCCCAAAGCCCTCTGGTAGGACTATCTAGTTCTCTACTGGTGCCGGCACCTCCACCTCGAAGTGGTTTCACAATTTTCAGTCCCATCGAAGCGGTCGGTACTCCTTGAGATTGACGTATGTTCCGTACTTCGTTTAGACGATCTCTGAGGAAAGTCAGCTTGCCCTCAAACTCTTCCTGCTCTTTAACTAACTTAGCCTGACTGGACAGCAGACTTTCTTCCAAGTACTGTATACGTTCATTTCTCGACTCGAGTAGTTTCTGGGACATGGCAACTTCTTTCTTTAGCGAAGAGTTCTGGTCCATCAGTTTCCTCTGCACTTGTGTCAATTGTTCCAAGTTACGCTGAAGAAGAGATACTTTCTTTTCCTGCTGTTTGTTATTACCGTTCTTCAGCGCTAGATTGTACTGGTCGTGAGCTTGGTCCAGAAGAATCTCCAATTCCACGATTCTCTCGCATCTATCTTGCAAGTCTCTCATCAAAGATTTCTTCATCGTCTCAAACTGACTAATGTGCACTTGCATCGACTGGATAGTTTCGGCTTCACCAGTAGCTGCTTTGCTTTCTTCGCCATTCTCGCGTAGGTCTTCTATAGTCTTGCGCAGATTACTGCTCTCATCACATAATCTATCTATCTCGTTCATTAAAGATGCAATCGTTTCATCGTTAACTTGTAGCCGTCGAGTGTACAACTCGTCCAGGCGAGGCTTATCGGAGCTGTCAATCAAGTTTGCAATATCGTCAAACTTCTGCTCTCCATCTTTGAGCAGCTGCTTGAAGTAGTCGGTTCTATCATCATTAGGGCTGGATATCTGCAGAGTAGCCAGAGCGTTTCTCAGCTTCTGCTTGCCGGAATCGAGGGTGTCCGTATCCAGGTCGTTGACCAAATCCAGCACTGCAGCTACTGCAGGCTCACTAATAAGTAAACTTCCCATAATCTCCGTCATCTTGCGTTTCTTTTTAATTTCATAGTTTTGTTTATCGATATTTACAGGTTCTTCTTCGATTTGGGCAGACTTGAGATCCAATTCTTTCTTGGTGTTTTCAAGATTGTTGCGCAAATCCTCTATAACCTCTTCTAGTGACGATACTTTGATTTCCAGCTCCTTTTTCTCATAGCTTAACCGCTCAAATTCCAGTCTCAGCTGACTTGCTTCTTCGTGCTGGTTTTTGAGAGCTTGGAGGTCCTTAAGAAGCTCCTCTTGTCTCTGTATCACACTTTCCCTTTCGGCGAGTTGATCCTGGAGTTCATTTTCTCGCTGTATGTATTCGTCTATTGAATCACCTGGGGTAGGAGATGGGGAAAGTGGGTAGTCCATCATCACACTATTGCGTTTAACCGCGCTGATAGTAGGAACACTACCTCTTTTGAGATTAGTAGATAGGGGAGTGGAGGGAGTAGATGGTCGTGATAGAGCAGAGTTACTTCTGGTCAGAACCGGAGAGGCCGATACACTGGTGCTATTCTGAGAAGACACCGCACCGAGCTCGACCCATTCGCCTCTGTTCGGAGCAACCCCTGTTCGCCACTGCAACAGCTCTGACTCAATCTTTTGCTCATATACCATATGGGTGTCGAGTGTGTGCTGCGTACGTTTGAGAAGCTGTCGCAGCTCGACAGGACTGAGTTCAGTGTTGATTTTCGCTTTGTTCCTGATGTTTTTGGCACGCATACCAAACCGTAAGGTCGACAGAGTCTCTGCGTCATTGAAACTTGACGGTGAACAATTGATGATCAAACTGGTCCGCGAGTTTCCTCCTAACGACTCCTGTAGAATACGGGTCAGTTTGGAGTCTCTATATGGGACATGCGAGGATTTTCCGTCAGTCAAAGCATTGATAACCATGCCTAGAGCTGACAGCGATTTGTTGATCTTTTTGGCTTCTTCTAGGGTCTGGCCCGATGCACCGGTCTTGTTGACCTTTTCGCTACCAGCCAGATCAACCAGGAAAAGCTGTCCTGTTTTCTGCGAACCAGTGACGACGTTCTTCTGAGAGACCACAATCATGAATATCGAATGAGACCGTGAACTCTCCTGATTCATGTTCGTAGATGCAATTGATTTGATTTTGTCTCCCTGCTTCATAATGTTGAAAACCTCTTGGATCGAAGATACATATTTTTCCGTGAGGCCCTTGACATGGACCCCGCGGGCTTTATCTTCATGAATTGGCAAATTGTCGCTCTGAGGGAACAACAAGTCTCTAATTCGCTCCATATAAATCTCCATATATGAAACTTTCACCATGTACTCTATATCCGAAGAGGATTGTTCGATCATGTTGAAGATCTGGTCTACGATCCGGGGGATAACTCCTCTAGTTTCTTCTTCGTCTATGTTGGGCCCCATCATAGTGTATGATTTCCCACTTCCCGTTTGGCCATACGCAAAAACAGTGCCATTGTAGCCATTCATAACGTCCACTACCGTAGACTGTAACGAGTATTCAAACACCTCAAAATGTTTTGTGTCAGTGCCAAAGATCCGGTCAAACGTAAACGTTCCGGTGAAGTCTTTGGACACTATCTGGCACGTATCATCGCTGAGGAACTGGACAATGTTTGAACCATTCTGTTGTCTTTCTATCGAGTTTTCGGGCCTGAACCGCGCGATAACTTTGATATTATTGCAATTGCCGCCAGTGACGGTCGAGCTACTGTCCAAACTGGTGGTAGTCAGATTACTGATAGTCCGCTGATGGGCCATTGGTGCGAGTTAAGAGGATTAAGTGGAAAAGCGCCGGCCCACCTCAATGCTGGTGTGCGATTTTCGACCTTGGACTAAATTTATTATGTGTGGTTTTATGCGGTTCGCGTTTTTATCTGTAAACACACGCCTTATAGAGTGGTGATTGTGGGTAAGGAAGATAACAGTGTGTTATGGGATCAGATTGATAATATATTCATGTCTCGACTACGTAGGGCAAATAGGGTTTTGAAGGAGTCTTATTATGAAGATGGGGTGTTGGACGAAGATGGTGGGTGTTTCGGTTTGTAGGCTACATAGTTTTGTACTAATTAGAACAAAGTCAGATCGTCGAGGATTTTGAAGAGTTGGCGGTAAATCAGGAGGAGATGTATAAGGTGAGTAGTGTTGACTAGGGTCTTTAGGGACTGGCGACTGACTAACGAGGTTGCCTTTGCTACATTGTTGTTATTTCCTACTCCGCTGTATGTATTATTGCCATATTGTAGACATAATTCGCTGCTAGCGTTGTTTTCTGTAACTTCTACGATAGTATCTACTTATGTACTGTACTATGGGGATAAGCTGGGTTTCAAATTGCGAGGGCTGAACATATTGCTGGGGTCGGTGATTCTGCTGGCGTCATATGTACAGCATTGGCCCTGGAAGAGGTTTGATTTTATTTGGATCCTGCCTATATTTTCGGCTATTGTGAGTACTGTATTACGACTATGGTTTGAGCAGACATTGGTGGAAATTGCAAGGCTACGCAGTGCGCAGTATTCCACAAAGCAAAAGTAGCTGAGAAGACGACGCGAATTTTGAAACGGAAAGTCAAATTATATTATTTATCTCTATTACACCTCCATATAGAATAAGACAAACGGTTTATACTCACTGTCCACCAATGCTCCGTACTCATGTAAATCACTGTCTCCCTTTAGCTTGCCTCGCTTGTCCTTTGAGAAAGCTGCTCCTCCTAGATAGCCGAATTTGTCAATCAGGATAGACTCACACTTGTCCAGCGTCTTTGCCCCCTTGGCCGGGTCTGCATTGACCACAGACGTCAAGAAGTTAGGAGGAAGTCCGTACCGCAACACACTCTCCACATATATGCGAATGACCCGAATGTGGATCCAGTTCTTATAAATATCCGAATAAGCGGTTCGCGACAGCCTTACGATCTCTCCGTATAATTTTCTTTCAATCTGGCTGGCATTCTGTTGTTCTTTCCGCATGTCTTCTATCAAGCTATCAGAGTATTTAAATTCCCGGGGAGTCCATTTCTTTTCCCGGCACTTGGAGAGAAATTCAGTGGCCACTTTCTTGAATACAGTGATATTGAACAAGATATACTCTGAGTCTTTGGCAAGGGCACTAGCACTTCGGGGCACCACCAGCTGCGTCAATGTTTCGTACGAGTTCAAGAAATCGGTCTTCTGCTGAACAGGAACAGCAACTAGCACCGTCTGCAAATACTCACTGTCCAGTACAAAGTGTTCTCGACGTACAACGTCATGCAAGGAGCGGACCGACAGGTTGCCCGTCTGTTTTCGGTCCACCGCCGTAAGGTTTGATTTAGCATTTGAATAATTGTTGAATGAGTTTCGAACATCAGAGTCCAATTGGAACGATTCTTTCGAGATCACGTCAATTAGGTCCGGAATCGGCTTGTCGACTCGAAACTTGTTGCTATTCCAGATGAATTGGGCCAGGTATTTCTCAGCCACAAAGTTCCCGTCGATTCGTTTGGCAGCACTAATCTGAGCAGCATTCCCTTGATACAAGCTGTCTATAAGCTCGCCGGATTTGGTGAACATCTGCTGAAACTGGCCGTCCAACTTGGTCAATTCTTCAGACTGGTTGACCAGATTGTCCAGTGTGCCTATTTTGAAGCTGGGGATATCGATGCTAGTCACTTCTGTCTCGGGTGCTCCCAAGTTTTCAGACAGCCAGCGATTCAACTGGGTTTGGGGGTCTCCACCGTTCGGGGCCGCTTCCTGCGGTAATGACAAGACAATTTGGGGCGGCATGTCTGTACTTGTCTATATGTTTAAACGGCCAAATACAATGAGATCCTGATGTACACCGATATGTATACAGCCAAGTATGTACTGATCAAGTGAACCTGGCGAACCCCTCGTAGTACCAACAGTTACCCTTTTGCAGAGTGGTGAATTGCCGATCCGAGATCAGCGTTACATGAAAAATCAAAAAATATTATAACGAGACGACCACAAGTTAAAAGTATAGATTTCACTCGACTACAACCTGATGAGTAAAGCTTTAGAGGTAAGTAGTAGCTGCTCTGCTGCACTTGACTAGTCGTTAACAAGGAACGGCTTTCCAGCCACTCTGACGCATTCAGTGGACTGTTGTCGCTGATCCCGGCCAAATATTACTACGACGACGAAACCAAGACGCAGTGGAATAAGAAGAAACAGTCGAAACAAGAAGCGCGACAAGCGAAGAAGGCGAAATTCGACCCAGACAGTAAATCCACTGCATTGGACGTGTTGGAAGATAAGCAGGAGACTGCCGAGGAGGAGAGGAAAGAGAGACAGGAGCCGAAAGAGCTAAAAGAGCCAAAAGAGCCAAAAGAGCTAAAAGAGCTAAAAATCCAAAAACAGCCAAAACAGCCAAAACAGCTCAAAGAACAAAAGGAACTGAAAGGACGAAAAGAGGTCAAGGGAAAACTGACTGTGGCTGAGAGTGACGAGGAGGAAATTTCGGTTGTGTTTGACGACTATGGGAATGAAATTGGTGGAGACGAGGAACAGCACCAGGAGACTATCAGACTGATGAATCTCAAAATCAGTGGAGCCGAGAAAAAGGAGTTGGCTAAACAAAAGAAAGCTGCGAAAGCAAAACAGGAAAAGGTTAAACCTGTGCCCGAGGTAAACGGCAAGGAAGAGGCAGCAGAGGAGAGCAAGAACGATGAAGTCGAGAAAGATGAAGTCAAGAAAGATGAAGTCAAGCCAGATGAGGGTAGCCTCCCCGACAGATCAGCTTCCAATATCCTAGAACTGCGTGCTAAACTAGCAAACAGAATAAATGAACTACGAGAAAAGCGAAAAGCGCCAGGTACCGCAGTCGCTGGAGCCCCACTAAGTAGAGATGCTATACTAGAAGCTAGGAGAGAAAAGCTGGCCAAGAAGCAGTTGAAAAGAAAACGAGAAGAACCAGCGCAAGATAAAGATGACGAAGAAGACGAAATAACCGACGAGGAGATGATGGATATTATAGAGTCGACAGATACCAAGAAATCCTCTTCTGTTTTATTCGGACAAGTCGAGTTCAAAGACGGGGCTAAAACCTCGGGTACCCTCACTCAACTTGACGGCGGTAAAGGTAAAAAAGGACCTCGAGACTTAATGGGCCAACTCAAGCACATCCAGGCACGCAAGGCCAAAATCGCATCATTAGACGAGAACAAACAAAAAGACATTCAAGACAAAGCACTGTGGAGTAAGGCTATCTTGCAATCTCGAGGCGAGAAGGTCAGAGACGACGAGCGACTTATCAAAAAGTCCATCAAACTGCAAGGGAAACAGAAAAAGAAGAGCGAAAAAGAATGGTTGGAACGAAAGGATAACGTAGAAAAGGGGATCCAAGCTCGACAAGCCAAACGTGAAGAGAATCTTGCAGTGCGAAGATTAATAAAGGGCAAGAACAAGAAGGAGCGACAGAAGATCATGGATGCCAAAAAGAACTCCAAAAAGCGAGCCGGCTTTGAAGGAAAGGCCAAAAAGGGGTTCAAAGGCAAAAAGAACTGACTGTAAAATACTGTAATTTATAGTTTATTTAATACAATTGCATGTTGAAGACTATTATAAGACACCTTTAATTCCTCTATCTGTACGCTGTCGCACATCACTCCGGGAGCGTGCATATTCATCATGCAGGCGAATTTTTATCCGACCCGTACTCAACTTTGAACCACCTCTTAACTTTCATGGCGAACCTATTATGCTCAACGCAGTAAGACCGCGCTGCGATGTGCCAGTAACACCGTTATACATACTAGGTCGCCGCTATATGCGAACAAAAAAGATAGGAGTCCCCAAATCCTTAATCTTCAATGGTCAATCACGCGGACAGGAAAATTCAAAGATTCCAAAGAATGCCAGGACACAGCCCAGTACTTTAACTGGGACTTCTCCCACTACACAAGCCCCGCTTACTCCTGATATGGCCACAATACAGAAGATCATGGAAAGCATTCCTGCCCACCAACAGCATACGTTGCGAGAAGCCCTCGCCAAAGTTGGCCCAAAGCCGATTCTTGAGGCCATAACCGAACTGCAGACTGAGATGGGCCACGTTCAGGTCGAAGAGTCAAAGGCTCCTTCTGCTCCTACGTCCCCGTACTCGAGGAAGCTGGCTGTCGTAAAGTTTCACTTTGATTTCCATAATATCGCTTCGGAATCAAAGTACGTAGAAGGATTCTGGCTGAATCTGCGTGACTTGAGTAAAGTCAAACGCAGAGAAAATGACCAAGTGCCAATAGAATTCCTGTGTGATGTGTTTGAAAGCGCAAAGAGACAGCCCCTTCCGGTGAGATCACGATGTATTAAGCTGGTAGGTGACATGCTTTACGGCTCGAGTAATCTCCGTATGGATCCTTTCAACGAAGCAGAATACATAGATGCTCTCTGTACCCATGGGGAGTTTTCGAAAGGTATCAAACTTTGGGAAAGTAGGAAAGCGAAGCCTGATGTTCAACAGTTGCAGCTTTATTGGCAGCAAACAGGAGTTTTAGCATCTCAAAAATCGCAAAAGCTGGTTAGAGCAGAGGCACTAGCTCGTGAAATGGACGAAGAACTCTCATATGTTCCTCCCAGGGTGATTTTGGGATTTATCAATGCATACGCTCAGTCTTCTCAGGTTTCCAAACTAAAGGAGTGGTATCAAAGGCTACTAGATTTAGTGGGCACTCGAAGAGGCGATGATATTCCACGCTCTAACAATCTCGAACAGTTGTCACTGACTCCTGCCGACGCTTCTCAATACTTGAACGCTAAAATACCTCCCAGTCAGGAAGATTTACAGAAAGCTCTACTAGCTGGACTAAACAACTGCCTGTGGGACTTTTCGGCTCAAGTAATTGACGATTTCCGCAGTTTGAAGATTGATCCCGATCTTGACACAACTCTAAAGATATTTGACTCCTCCACACGCAAATTGGTGGGTCGAGACTCACGGTCGGCCCTATCTCGGCGCGCTCTTCGACAGGCAAGATCCGAGAATGCTAACTATATCGCACTTCTAGTGAGCAATTTGGTAGAAGCCCATCCCGAGGTTCTTAGCAAACCAGAATTCTATCTTTCGTGGCTTAGAGGAATGGCGGGCATGGAGCTGGGTCCCGATTGTCTTAACTTATTGAAGGCTATGCAAAACACAGGTGTACCTATAGATCACCGGCATCTGCAACTGGTTGTCTCATGTCTGTTGAAGTGCGACGACCAAAAGTCGGCTTATGAGCTACTCGATAGAATGGAATCTTCAGAAAATGGCGCGGAAGGTAGCCAGCCGTTCGTACGACCAACTCCACAGATATATGCAGCTTTTATTTCGTACTATGCAAAGAGGAGTGACGAGAAGCAAATCAAAAACATTCTACGACGTATCGAGCATTCTGGGGTTGGGCATTCGGAAGCCACACTCTCTACACTCATGTTCTACTATTATCGGCATAAACAGTTTGAGCAGCTTTTCACACTGTTTCACTCTGTATTCTCCCCCAAAAACAACTTTAGAATTTCACTGACAAACTACAACTATCGAGCATTGTGGTTGATGATACGTGATTACAACCGGCAAAATCGTGTCCATGCCACATCCCCTCCCGATATTCGACTTTTGTTTCGCACCATGGTGCATGACAAAAGGTTCAAAAGATCTTTATTTATTTATGAGTACTGCTTGCAGACGTTTATGCTGACAGACGACTACATTGGAGCTTTTGCTGTACTTCGCTACATGGAGAGGGTTAATAATGTTGACATTCCTGCTGATCTTTTGATGTCATTACTTGGTATAGCCGAGCGAAAAGCAAGCGGGAATCTCAGTTTTGTTATACAGCCAAGACTCTCGTTTTCGTCTTCGAGCCAGCCAGTGCCGCCGGTGCCCTGGCAAGTAGCTACAACCAGGCTAGCTACTGTGCTTGGCTTGGAGAATCCTCGAAAGTTGATATTAGATGCAGATTCTCTTTCTCGACAATTTGAGAGAAGTCTAAAATGAGACTATGCAAATATGTAAATATGTAATTTATTGTACATGCATTAATTATGATAATTTGTGTGAATACTAGAAAGTGCTTATTTAGATAATTTCATCCACTTGGGAATGCCTCCTTTACTAGATGACCCAGATCCCTTCGTTTTTGACGAATCGCTTGCTTTGGGTGAGGCAGTCGTGATGTTGTCCCTGTCTAGCTTGACATCTTCAGCTTCTGTAATGGGTTTAGCCTGTGAAAAGATGCTTTGTGTGAAAATTTGTGACACCGTGCCTGGAGATGGACCTATCCATTCGAGGTACAGAACGATTCTAGGGCCGAATCTTAAGTCTTTCACTAGTCTCTTATTCATGTCTGCAAGAATGAACCTTGGCGGCGTAGAAAACAGTTGGAATTGAACTTTGTCTCTTAGCTCTTCTTTCAGATTGTCTCGTATAAAATCATACAGGTCCTGAACTCTTTCTCCACTTGAGAAGGATCCTTCAAGGTATGACTGATCTGGAAGTCTGACCCGGACTATGCACACCTGGATTTTGGCCAGTCTCTCTGCATCATGTTTTTCTCTCATGGATTTCGTCATTAAATGGTCATTTCTGTCGTAAGTTGATTTCAGATGTGATTGATATCTTGAAAATTGGCTGAGGTTCATTTCCTGATCTTCAGTACTGGTGGGAATAGCAATGGCCGCGCCAGCATTGAGATAAATCTGGGCCCGTCGAGGTGTGCTATCACTCGAGGTCTTGGGGTCTGAGTTCGTCTCAGCAGCAAGACCGTTTACTATCTCTCTATTTTCTTCCAGAGGTTCATCTTGAACCGCGGTGTCGCCATCAACCGGTTTTGCTGCACTGTCAGAAGGAGTCATCACCGGCGTATCTGTCAACGAACCCGTAGACGTGCTACCGTTGGACTCTTCTGGAGTTTCGGGTTCTTCATTCACATCGCTCGCCTCATTTAAAAGCCCAGCCTTTTCACTAAACTGTTCCCACGTCAGTCCAGTGCTTACAAACTTAACTCGGAATACCACGCTGCCCTTGCAGCCCAGAGTCCGTAACGACTTCTTCAAATCGTCGACGCTCTCCAAAACAGTATCGAGTATTTGTACACTTGGAAGCATGTAGATATCATTAACAGTCCTCTTAGTAATATTGGTCAGTGCTCTCGACTCGAAGCCGGCCAGCACTTGCCAGACAGACCAGCTGCTGCTACAGCTTGCGATCGATTCAGCAAACGCTTCTCCAACGTCCAACATCTGCAGCTTCACCCGAACTATTGCTTCCGGACCATTCGACTCATTCTGCTTCCCAATAAAGAGATCCAACTTTGCGTTTGCGACCAAACCCGTCAGTCGAACCGGGAGACTGAGATCCAAAGTTCGCTTGCCATGCCGTAATTGGTAATCCGGGGGATTCTTGATTCCGAGAACTTGGCACGCATTGTCTCGGACTATAGACAGCGCCGTCGAGGCACTATACTTTACTTGAATCCTCCGAGCGTTGTACACAACAACAAGGGACATTTAGTGAGTTTTGATTTGGAAAACGGATTATAATGCGAATTGTTTAGAGAATAAATGTAAGAATCAGTGGCACTCGCAGATCGTCATAAGCTGGATTTTGTTACCCGGCAGTTTCCACTTCATGCAGTATGGTGAAGCTTCTAGATACCAGCACTGACTTCTACTTAAGAATTCTGTAAAGGAGCATTCTACAGTTTAGAAGGGACTGATCTTCTCTGCCAACTCCGAGTATACAGAGACTGCTTCGAGACGATAGATTTTGTTCAAATGTAATATCTACACTGAATCATCTGTATAATATTTGAAAACTTAACAAACGGTCCAGCCGCCAGGAGCATATCGCAACAGCAATTAATGGGTAAGTCTGTGTTAAATGCAACATGTAATGTACACAGTCATCAGAACTATAGAAACCGTAGCTAGCTCTTGTTTCCTCCTTAGATTTATTTGTAAACTAGATCAGGTACTGTTCGGGTATGTTTAGCTTTTGGGCTCCGATCTGTTATGCTGTCATTCAATATACTCTCTAAACCCTGTACTCAACAAGCTTTGGTTTATGCCGCCTTGTCTTTCACTCCTGCTCTTGCTTGTATGTGACGAATTAACTCCTAAACCGATTTTGATTCCAAAATAATGCTTTAAACCGATCCAGCATTTTGCGCCTACCCAATCTGTATCTCGGGGAAAGTGCAGTGAGGAAAGTGAATGAAAGTGACTGAATATAAATCCAATGTCGACTACTGTTTTCTTTTATACTGTGAATCACAGATTACGCTATCTCAGATTACGCTATCTTATCTCGAAATGTTACCACTCTTGCTGTCCTTGATACCTTTACTAGCCACCACAACTTCTGCCGCTTATGTCGAGTGTTCTGGGATCTCTCACTACTGTGACTGGAATCAAAAGTCGTGGGATAGTTTCTGGGTTGCTAGAGAAATTCTATGTGGAACCCACTCGGTAGCTGGTGCCTCTGGCGCGTTTGAAGTGGACTATAAGACAAATGGTGGTCCCGAGCTACAAATGATTTTGCAACCTGGTGTTGCCTCTGAGAGCTGTTATCAAGCATATGAGGACATTATGTATCATTGCCTAGACTCAAGAACAGGACACTGGTCAGTTGGTGGAACTTGGAGAACCAGTCAAGACTCTTATGAGGAGTATTATTCTTTTACAACCCCGGTCACCACCTACTGGACAAACAACGATACGTGCTATGATGAGGCCGACAATGGATTACCCAAGTTGGAGACTTTGCCCGAAGTGGGGAGTTGATATGAAAACATTGGAAAGTTATTACCAAGTCTGGTTATAAGAATATAGATAATTATGAATGCAGTATTAAAACACATTTTGTTAAGAGATTCCCCCTTGCATGTATGTTGCATAATCTTGCATAATTGATGCATGACGCCGCACCTCGATTTACTGCTTAGTAAGCAAATATAAAACGCACGTTTAGGCTCGGCGAGACTGTTTGACTTGATCGCACTTTTTATACTGTGAGAAATGCCGAGAGCTGGCCCTTTTACACAGACGCTGCGGTCCTGGCATCATGTGAACACATTGTCTACTTCCCGGGGACGTCTGTTATCTCCAACTGGTAATGCATTCTACTCTTCCCACGCATGGTCGTCGCCGAGGACGGGCCGAGGTGGCTATCGACTTAGAACGTTGTTCGTTCTAGGACTATCTATTGGCATTGGTGCTAGTATAGGGGCCAAGTATCGTTCTGCACAAGTTCTTGCCAAAGACGAAAGAAGAAGAACTGTCGAATACAAAGACACTGCGCAGTTTCAATACTTGAACCGACATCCTATCATTCAAAAGTTCAGAGCTGATCCCGACTTTGAGGAATCTTGGTATTTCTCGGACTTTCCAGCGACACATCGGGACCAGTCATTGACTTCAGGTTTGCTGACTGGAGAAGGCAAGATCTCTATTGAGCCATTGAAGTTTGAAAGCAAAGACGGCAAAAAGCTCTACATATTTTACCATATTGGAGACCGAGTCCAAGGTCATGACAACATAGTTCATGGAGGGTTTCTAGCTACCTTAATCGACGAAGGATTGGTACGGTGTGCGTTTCCAAGTCTGCCGCGAAAGTATGGTGCAACAGCTAGTCTGGAACTAAACTATCGGCAGCCGTCTTTTATCAATTCATACATGATGCTGGAATGCAAGGTAAGCGAAGCGAAGGGCCGCAAGGTATGGGTGGAGGGTGCCATGTATAACTTGAACGATGGAGGTGTCAGCCCGAAACCGTTGGTGGAAGCTACAGCGTTGGTCATAGAACCTCGATGGGCAAGGTATGTTTCCTGGTTGTTTTAGTCGTTTTTATGCCATCGGGGTTGTCAATCCTGATCAGTGAAGACATGTGTATATAAAGATATTCAGTGGTCCTATTGTGTAATTTTGCTGATCTAGATTCTATGCGACATCGCCGATCTTTGAATGGCCATCGAAATAGGGAAGATTTCAGTAAGCGGAATATGTACTAGCGTAATGCTGGATTTAATATATATGAGTATATATTCCATTCTTACAATTCAATCTTCTCATATCAATATAACTTGACCGTTTCTCAAATCTCCATCTCTCCATACTCCCGTCTCGTATTAAATCTCATGCTGATCGACTCAAAAGCCTCACACAAACTTAGCTTCAACATATATGCCCGACAAAATAGCGATCCATGCTATTGCCGGCCGGGGCTTGATCTTTGATATCGAGGATCTAAAATCCTTGAGGGAAAGGTACCACATATGTGGAACTTTGGTGGGCATAGTCCCGCAGGTACCACAGCAAAATATCTTCATGGGTCTTCCTCTAGAGCTGATGCCTGAGGATGTGCAATATTTGCTGGAGACAGATATTGGATATTTGGTCAATGACGCAGAACTGCACTCAAACATTGTCAGTGCTTTAACGGATGAAGACAGGGAAAAAATTCAAAAAGAACGGACAGAGGTAGAGGAGAGACAGATTGAACAGTATAAACAAGACTTGTGGACAAAGAGACAGCGGGCATTAGAAAAGAAAGGGCTGCCAAAAGATGAGAAATCGAAAGAGGAGATTTTAAAGTCACTGTCTATATCTAATTTGGGAGGTGTCAGCTATGAGATACCAACGATATCAAACGACCTGTTGTCTTATGACTTATTTGAATCTCAATATCGAAATCAAAATAGCAGCTCTAATCAACAGCTGTTGGTTGACAGACCCCCAGCAGCTTCTTATAATATGTACAAGCATCTACATTGCAGGGATTACTTTTTGTCCCCGGGACTTCGATTTGGAGGTCAATTCTTGGCTTATCCTGGAGACCCTTTGCGATTTCATTCTCATTATACGGCAATAGGGTATGAGTGGCATGAGCAGTTTAATATTTTGGACATAATAGGAGGAGGACGGTTAGGGACAGCAGTCAAGAAATGCTGGGTAGTAGGAGCAGAGGTTCCAGAGTCAGAGAGAGACAACGAAAGTGAAGAGAGCTATAAAGCCTATAGTATAGAGTGGGCAGGTTTCGGTTAGAGCATGGGGACTAAATAAATGTATAATATTTAATGAGTTATGATATATATTAATACAGCGACTTGAATAGGAGACGCGACGGAAAAAAAGTATGACTTTTACGCAGATTTCAGTTCATAAGCACAAAAAAATCTCGGCAACGGGGAATTGAACCCCGGTCCCCCGCGCGCTGTTCGTAAGAACTGACAGGCGGAAATTCTAGCCACTAAACTATTGCCGATACTTGTTGTTTGTGAAATGCTGCAGATGATGGCATCGAGAGATTTGACATTCAAACGAGATTTTCGCTCGTTAAAGGCCAATATAGTATTAGTTTCTCACTGAAATTTGTATACAGTACTTTTTGTGGTCATTTTGGTACCTGTAATTCATTATTTTCCCAAATTATTTCATTTTCATGTTAACCAGTTTTTGCTTAGTAAGCGACGTTTTGTACCGGGCTAGAATGGTTTTTTTGTAAAATAATACCGCTAACTCTGTGGCCGTACAGTTAGCTGTGGATTGTTCATCCTATTGTCCCAGTGTAGACACTTCAATGTGTTATTTACCAACGCAATGCGTAGGGCTTTCCATTGGCGTTATCTACACAAGCCTTTGAGTTTGAGAACGTTTTTTTAGCTACTTGAAATATACTACCAAATATGGGCATATGTTATGCTGAAATGGTACCTCCATAGATGGCCCATAAAGCAAACACGAGAAATATGTGGAGTGATTTACGCAAATCCGCTGCTAAGCCATTGTTCAAGCTGGCTGGTATATCTCCATTACGGTTTATAATGTCATTATTCGGTACTTCTACCGTCTGTAACTTTAAAGACTAAATCACAACTCAATTTGAAACTGTGACTATTTTAAGTGCCTCCTCTTTCGCCAAGTTTTCAAAAACCGACTTTAAAAGTTTTGATCCGAATTGTAATAGACATTCTGAATATTGTCATGCATGTATATATCTATAGTTATGTGCTGCATCTATATAGCTATAAGATCTTAAGTCGACTGCTAGCACTGATCATCAATCTTCTCAACGGTCTAACATGATCGGCGATGAAACTTCCACTTGGGGCTAGCGCTTAATTATTTAGACTGCTCAACGTGGTGCTAGACGACTTCTACAAAGGGCTAGAAAAAGTTTAAATCAAAAGCCTGAAGCATAAGGAGTCGCTGATTTGCGCAAAAGAAGGAGTCGTCTTTTCAGAAGTAAAAGCTAAACACAACTCATCGACTCGCACGACTCGTCCTTTGTGTAATTTCATACCTAATTACTTTGTTGCCTCCCCTTTATCACGGTCTCCACCTCCCAGGAAAGCTTGTAAGGACCCCACACCGATATTCCCCGACTGGTAATTAACCCCACTCCTCCTAAATACTCCGCGAATCCTGCCGATAAATAAATATTGCAGAATATGTCATGTAACCTTTTTATCAGTTGCGAAAAAAAAAGAATCTCTTGAGTTAAACCGATCAGAAGTCAGCCCCGACAGTATACACTAATTTTTAAATATAATGCCCACCACAAAAGCTATCGTCACTGCCTGTGCTCAGGCCTCAACTGTGTCAGTTGCCAGTTATGTGGTCAGTAGACTGATAATGGCTCAGAAAACTATGGTAAGTAAGCTGTGCTCTTGGAAAAAAAAATACTAACTAGCAACCTGTCATGGTTAACTTCAGCTACTGGGATCTGTTCAGATTTACTCTGCTGGCCATCGTGATGACCCCAGTTTATTGTGTCATTGGAGAAGCGCTGGAGAACCGCCTGCCCACCAGAGTTAAGAAGATCAAGGCTGGAGCAGACGAAAAGCCCAAGGAAGAAGAAGTGTTTTCATTCACCAACGTGGCTATCAAGATGATTGTTTCCGAGACTGTTATTGGTGCGATCACCAACTCACTGGTTGTCATCTTCTTTGCATTGTTGGAGGGAGAAGGTATCGGTACATTGAGTGCTTCTGTTCAGAAAAAAGTTCCAGTCATGATGAGCGACTCACGTAAATTCTGGCCAATGGTGACACTGTGCCGATTTGTTGTCATTCCTCCTCAACATCATGGTATTTTCAACAACACGATGGGATTTTTGTGGTCGGTGTACTGTGCTCTAGCTATGAGCTAGGTAACTGTCCCGTGATGTGGAATCTTACGACTAATAATTTTTTTGTTGAACTTGAACGGGGGCTCGAAAATAGTAAATAATACCATTGCATTAACTATTTGTTATGAAATAGACAATTTGACGATAAACCTCGTCAAGCACTATCACAAAGTCATTGTGAAATTCCGCCTATTCCCCACAATCTCTTTGACTCATGCACCGTTGAACTTTGAATCTTGAACTGAAACATTAAGTAAACCTTAATCCTAATTCTAATATTTTATCGTAACCCCCCTAAACCTTGCTGGCGAAAACTTCACCAGTAGAACTCTGTGGAGTTGGACACTTCTCATCGTCACCGATCTTTACATCTGTGACTTGGTCTCCAAATAGCTTATTTATCTCCTCCAGTGACAGACCCTTGGTCTCAGGACAGAAAAAATAAAATATTACCAAAAAACAGGTAGTGCCAACAACAAATACCAAGTAATACTTCCAGCCAATATTCTTAAATGCAGTAGGAGCCGCCTGGAGGTATATTAGTAGAGACAAAAAGTATCCCGTGATTGAAATGGCCATGCCCTGGGATCGAATGCTGGTAGGAAATATCTCAGAGATGTAGACGTACGAGGTAGCGTCGACGTTGAACGAAAACGAGAAAATATGGAGAAACAGAAACACAACCGAGGCGATAGCTGCTCCTCGGTTGTCTGGGTTCTTTTGAAACGTGGAAAACGCAACGCATTCTCCAATAAGTGCAAACAGACAACCAGTCAGACCAATCTGGAGGGCTCGCACCCGGCCCACTCTGTCGAGAGTGAATGCGTTGAAAGTGTTTCCACATAATGCTAGCGTAATCCACCCACAGGTGAACAAGAGTTGATCGACTGTGCCAAACCCAAGACTACCGTAGAGCAGCGGCCCGTAGTTATTGATGACTGTGGTCCCTGTCGTCTGAGGAGCAACCATCACTGCAAAACCTATCAGTGCTCTTTTGCGGTACGACGGCTTGGTGAACATGTCTTTAAACGACACTTTATTGGCCACATCAATCTCGTACTGCGACTCAATCTGCCGGTATTCACTTACTGCGAAATCGTTGTTTGGGTTCCGTTTATTTTGATGGAGCCGCTCAACAATCAGCATTGCTTCCTCTCTTTTACCCTTTGAGATCAACCATCTCGGAGACTCTGGCAGGAAGAGAATTCCAGAGCACAGGAGCAGCGGAGGAATAGCCTGGATAGCCAGAGGAATCCGCCACTGGGCTCCACTGGCATTTACAAAGTAAAATGCAAGTCCAATCCACGAAGACAGGGTATACCCGACAGTAATAGTCAATCCGTGGATTCCGACCATGAGTCCTCGCGAATGCGGAGGTGATACCTCACTTTGATACAGCGGAATCAGCATGAGTGTGGAACCAATCCCCAGTCCGGTGATAAACCTCATTATGATGAACATAGTCAGGTCTACCGACCCAGCCTGAAGTGCTCCGCCAACTATGCTCGTAGCAGCGGCAATAAATATTGCTTTCCTTCTACCCAGTTTTTCGGATGAGGGCCAGGCAGACAATGCCCCAAACAAACCGCCAGCCGTATACAGTCCGTTCATGGCTCCCTCGATAGCTGCTGTATTTGTTCTTCGGTCGAGCCCGAAATATGCGATGAACGAAGGCTGAGCCAGCGTGGTACTGATAATGGACGCAGCATAACCAAAGGATAGGCTTCCCAGAGCGACAAAGACGACAATAATGAGGTTCAAAGCACTTCTAGATTCGCCCATTGTTGTTGTTTTACACAAAGTGGGTTTGCGGGTTTTTTTAAAAGGTAAGATAATCTAAATTTGTTTTTCTATGCTCGATAATGCTCATAAGCCCATTCGGGGGCGCCTTCAATCTGTAAACTCCACAATTATACCTTTAAATAAAGTTTCGCTTAATTGTGTGTGGGTGTGTGATGATCCGATGCCTTCCGGAAAGGTAGAAGACCATCAGGGCCAGCAAGATAAAATTAAATGCTACATCATGCAGTGGGTCGATCTTTGCCTTCATGGAGCAAATCCGATCCACGGCTCAGCGCTTCCATATATGGACTTGTGGGGATCCACGAAAGGGCAAATATCCTTGGCCAAGCGGACTTTAATGGTAATGTCATACCGGTGCGTGTTGCTTCAAAATTATTACTATATGAAATCGTATATGTATATATATAGTACAGGGGTCGTTGGTGACAACAAGGTGGGCTATCGTCCTTATCATTTTTTTTCTCACTCACACAGCAGCAAAAAATAATAATGGCCAGACTAAAAGCACAGACGATATTTTCGGTGAGATTTGGCAGTCTGTTGATAGGGTTGTTGGCAGCTGCGGTCCTAAAGTATGCGCCTGTCAATAGTCTGATAGGGAGAGTGACAATAAACCATCCGTTGGAGAAATATGCCAACGGAACAAGTATAAACAATTACAACTGTTTTGTCAACAACCTAGTCGATGCTTGCGAAGATGTCAAGATTCATTTTGATTCAGGCACCGCTTTTCTCGCTTGCGGGAGCCCCGCCCAAAGACAGTTTTACTATCCTCCGTCCTGTGCTCTTGATGAAAACGGCCGAACTGACTTCAGAGAGCATTTCTATAAATTCGATATAGACTCCAACTCTACTACTGAGCTCAGAGTGGTCGGTCATACGGGTGATATTATCACGCATGGCATAGACGTTATCAGCGACGGACCTAATAAGGTCCGCATATTGGCTGTCAATCATGGCAGACCTGCTGACTCAATTTTGATATTCTCACATGAGCTGGGCTCAGACACAATAGAACTAGTCAAAGAAGTCGTGCACCCCAATATCCGAACTGCTAACGGGGTTTCGCAATACAACTCAACAGCATTTTTTATTACCAATGACCATTATTTCCCAAAAGGAGTGGGCCGCAAGCTTGAAGATTATTTTGGACCCTGGAGCTGGGCTTCTGACGTGCAATTTTGTGTGTTTGACGAAACATCGACGACATCGACCAGATGCAACCGTGTTTTAGGACCGTTCCCCGCAGCAAACGGTATCCTGTACTATACAGAGTACAACGAGCTATGGATATCGGATTCCAAAGATGCCCTGGCATATGGATATGATGTCACAGAGGGTAAGGGGGGCGAGGATCTGATTTTCAGTCTCAAGCAGAAGATCATTCTTGGTGCTGCTCCCGATAACATCAATCCAGACCCTGCAACCGGCGATCTGCTGTATGCCATCTTCCCCACTAAAGAGCATGTGCATGACTATGTTGCAAACAGTGCGCGTCTCGGCAAGGATTACCTAGTACCGTCCGCTTCGCTGCGATTGGTCAGAGCCAATAATTTCAAACCAGAACTAGCATATTGGGACGATGGTAGTGTCTTGAGCTACATGACAGCCATGGCCATTGATCCGGCCCGCAGAGTCTTGATTGGCGGAGGGGTACTGCAGTACGGAGGTTCCGCAATCTGCTATATGTAGTCGTGCATAAACTGTTATGGTTTAGTCCATTAGCTCATAGACTGTCTTTTTTTGTAATAGAGCGTTGTGGTTTGTTGTTTTTTTAATGTCACACCATCAGATTGCCCTCCACAGTTTCAAGCCATTGGACCATGGAATTGAAATCATCGTCGGGTAGTGTGTACGTCGACAGTGAATCTGGTCCACCACCATATACCGTGATGTTGCTCCCTCTAGAGTGCGTGGTACCGGAAATGCCCACGCCCAGGTTTTCTGCATTGATCTTTCCACCTAGATGGGTGAAGGCATCCAGACCGGGTGGCATGGGCCCCGCTGGCACCTTCCCCACGTTATTGACAACATCTCTGTAACGGCCCTCCATTGTAGAAGTAACCCACGCCAAACCGGTCCAGTATTCCTTTATTCTCCTCATACTCTGTAGACAGGTCTGGTAATATTGTTCCGATAGTAGTTGATCGGCACCCCTGCCAATTTCTGAAATGAACACGAGACCAGCCACTTCCACGGCCTGATCAATGAAAGGGGTACCTAAAAAGATGCTGCTGTCTACTTGGGCTGCAAGGCTGAGAATGGAACTAATCGTCCGTGCAGCAGAAACGGACACAGCTACGCTGTCAAGGCCAAAGAGTTTCTCCTCTCGGTTGAACTCGCGTACGGAGCGGAGGACAGGGCGGTGTAGAAATATAATGACTGCATTGGCCCAAACATGGAACAGTAAGAAGGAGCTGGCTGTTCCTTTAGATAGGTGGAGTCGGAAGTTGTCGACGTTGAATTGAAGAGCTGGGTCTTGTTCGTTTAGAAAAGTGATGAAGTCGTAAAATATTTGCTGCAGGATACTCTTGTGTTCGAGAGATAGAGTCTCTGGTGTGATGTCTAATCGTCCGAATTCCCCTAGGGTTCGCATCACAATCACTGTGGACGAAAAGGCCGTTCTGCTTGCAGGGCCAGGTAGATCAATATTTGAATCGTCCAAGGTCAACCGCCGGCCAGTCGCACAGCAGATGATATGATCGAGGATATAAATTGCCCAAAATAAAGAACCCACAAACAAGCGTTCTTCCTCGGTTGCACACGACTCGTATACCGATTTTTTATGCATTCCCAAATCCTCTGCCATTCTTACAGTCATACCAGTGTACATCCAAATCCCCACGTCATGGTTGTTGGCTAATTCGTTCCAGGATAAGAACAGTATGCTGGCTACCACGTCATAGCTGGGTAGGTTGAGCAAGGGCACTAACAGATGCTTTGCCTTTTCAGCAAATATCTCTCCTCGTTTATTAGGCGGCATTCCAGCAAGCAGTGTCGGTTTGGCAAACTTGGCACTCAATGCACAGATGCTATTTATCAGAATGCTCGGGCACTTTCTGGCATTGACGCGTTCAGTCAGTGACTTTTTCTGATAGAACGGGAAATGGTCGCCGTAATAAGAAAAGAATAGCTCTATCAATTCGTCCATGATCTCTTGTTTGGGGATAGTGCTGGTTCCTTCGTACACCAAAGGCTCGAATTCGTTGAATAAGACGCTGGAAGCTGCACCATTGCCATTTGCCCCATTGTCTCGCTGGATATCTGTGTTTGTGGCAACGTTCATGTTGGACATTTCATTCGAGTGAGGATTAATATCCACAAAAATCTTCTGGTACCCTGAATTTATCCCACTGGGGCCAAACCATCGAAAGAACGGGATCCGTATGCGATTTTTCGGCACCAAATCCACGGGCGCTGTCCGTGGCACCGGTTGTAAACCACCATTACTAGACATGCTCGCCAAAACTTCGGGCCTATGGCTCATTTCTGACTCCCCAGTGGGTTCCCGCTTTATTCGTTGTACGGCTGCTCGGGCGGCTGTGCTTGGCCCCGCCGCGGTCCTATTGTTGTTACTACTGTTCTTGGTGGAATCCCAGATCACTCCTCCCCCTGAGTGTCCTTGGAAAACGTGATGTCTGAACTCTGTAGCACGCTGAGATTCTCTGTATTTACATTGTTGGTTGCTAACCTTACACACTTGTTAGAGTTTTTTGCAATCTTGACATTTTCCGGTCCCTTGCATACAATCACACGGTTGGGTTCCACTGCAACGAATTTTACGTTTTCGACATTGTCTGGTTAGAAAAGACGGGTACTAGGAATGCTGTTAATGGAAAAACATACTCGCAGGCCACCCGAGTTCTTAGACGAGGCTCCTTGGCTATCATGTTGGAATTATAGCCAAGCTTGCAATAAGGCAATCATCAGGTTTTAAGCGATCTGATTGTTTGTGGGGCTTTTGAAAGCACCCAAAAATTAAGGTTGAAGGGGATTGCGGTTAGGGTTAAGGCAGTGTATAACGAAGGTGGAGAGAGTAGTTTGGAAACAGCTTTCGAGATGATAAAGTCGAGAAGAAGAAAAGGATCTGTAACAAGGAATGCGACACTCTTGTGTTCGATCAGAAAACTTCTTTTTCAAACTTCGACTGCTTATGTTATTATGTGCTTGTTACTCATACAAAGAACTCGAACTAGTGCGGGACTGTTATACACATAACATATTGCTGACACATGATTTACTGCGAGTTGAAGATTATAATGATCATAGGACAGCCCAAAATTACAGAGCCTAACAATCACATAGGAGCGTCGATACAAGAGGTCAAGTCAAGCCAGTCACAGTGGTAATACCAGCTAACCAGTTTGTAGTTATAGTTGGAATCAGGTCGCGGCTATTTCACTACACTGCTGATCTCATCGGATTTCGTGCATGGGGATATGCAGCATCATGCACGATATGTGGGGGTAAAGGTCCGGAGATATAAAGTGGTTAAATGGCTAAATCAGAACGCAAATATCCCCAATTTCCTTACTTGCACCTACAGTTTAAACTGACATCTACACTCTAGTCGCCATGCAAATTGGATTCATTGGCCTCGGAGCCATGGGAGGCGGCATGGTCTCAAATCTCTTGAAGAAAGGATTCTCTGTCACCGGATACGACATATACCAACCCTCCGTTGAAAGATTGGCCGGAGAAGGACTGATACCGGCCGACTCACCTCTGGAGGCTGCAAAGACAGCTGACGTTGTGGTGCTGATGGTTGTCAATGCTTTCCAAGTGGACTCTATATTGTTTGACCAAAAAGTGGCAGAAACCCTTAAATCCGGAAAAGCAATCTTACTGTGCTCAACTGTCCCTCCGGACTATGTGCGAAATTTGGAAACTCGGCTAAAGACCCTGCGACCAGACTTGTATCTCGTCGATTGCCCAGTCTCGGGAGGAACTATTCGAGCAGGGAACGGAACATTGTCGATTTTCAGTTCAGGCATAGAAGAAGCTCTCAGTAATGCCGAATCAAACAATGTTCTCAATGCCATGGCCACTCCTCTCTACCGTATCCCCGGCGGAATTGGCATGGGCTCGATTGCCAAGATGTGCCACCAGCACCATGCAGCAGTCAATATCATCATGAGCTCCGAGGCAATGGCCCTTGCTGCAGTTGCCGGCTTGAACACCGAACAGGTTTACAAAGCAGTTGTCGACTCTCCCGGTTACAGCTGGATGTTTGCCAACCGAGTCCCACATATGTTGAAAAACGACTACGCAACAGTTCATTCGGCTGTCAGTATTATTCTAAAGGATGCAGGGATTGTCACAAACTATGCTAAAACGGTGGCTGCTCCCTTGGTTTTAGTCAACACCGCTGAACAGCTCTACATCAGAGCGGTTGATCAGGGACTTACCAAAGAAGACGACTCAGGGCTGGTGAGAATGTTTATGCCACAAAGTATGGCAAACAGCGTCGGAGAGCTTGTATCTAGTACTCAATCTGGTGCGGGCAAGGGCGATGTAACGATACAAACTATCATTGATCTGTTAACTGGTGTTCATTTTGCATCAGCAATGGAATGTTTGGCCTACGCTTCCAAGGTCGGTCTCGACATTGAATTACTGTCAGATATTATCAAGAAAGGTGCGGGCGACACCGCTGTGTTTCACGACTTAGTGACCGAATTGAAGTCGAACGGATTTGATCCGTCGAAATTATCAAATGCATCGACAGTCCAAGGAAAACTGGTACGTATACTGTGAAAGAGAGACTCCCCGTTCCACAACTAACCAGGCAATCGCTGTAGAAAAGGCAGTAGTATTGAAACAGCCAGTACCAATGGGCTCGGCCGCCTTACAACTGCTCAGTTTTGACTTGCAGCGATAAGACTGGCCGATCCCGTTGATCTTTTAGAAAAAGTAAAACCGATGAACTCAAACTCTAAATTATATTAAACCTACAAGCACTGTATAATCCCATCTTTCATGGCTGATAACCCAGAACAGGTTTTGGAATGTATGGGTCCTCCAAGTAATTTATCTCCTCCTCGGTTAGTTTAACATTAAAAGCCCCCAGTGCCTCTTTCATTCGCTCCTCGTTGGTCAACCCCACAATTGGCAATGCTCCCTTTGACAGGAGCCATGCTAAACTGACCTGTGCCATCGGTATGCCTCTCTTTTCTGCTACTTCTTGTATTCGTCGCACAATTTCTTGGTCAGCCGATGATTTGAACTTTATACTATCTGGATCCGTCTGCGAACGGTAGGTTTCCTGCCCATAGGGCCGAGCAAGCACTCCTCTAGCAAGAGGACTGAATGGAGTGATTGCAACACCAGTCTCGTTACAGAACGGAATCATTTCTCTTTCTTCCTCTCTGTAAGTCAAGTTGTAGAGATTTTGCATGTTGATGAACTTGGCCCACCCTCTTTGCTCGGCAACAAACTGCATTCTGGCAAAATCTACAGCTCTCATGGATGACGCACCAATGTAACGCACCTTGCCGGATTGGACCACAGTATTCAGAACCTCCATAATCTCTTCTTTCGGAGTTCCTTTGTCCAGTCGATGAACTTGCAACACATCAATAAAAGTCCCAAGTCGGCGAACAGACTGGTCAATTGCATCCAACACGTATTTCTTGGACAGACCACAATTGTTTTCCCAGTAGTATGGGTCATCGTAATTGGCATTTTCAATCGTATCGTCCCTAACTTTGTTGAAGACCTTGCTCATGATTACCACTGTCGACCGTCGAATATTACATCTTTTCAAGAACTTGCCTAGCAACACCTCGGCATGACCGTCCGAATACGTATCAGCAACGTCAAAGGTTCTGAAACCATAATCGTAAGCCAATTTTAAGAATGCCACCACTTCGTCTTCGTCTTCCATTACCCATTTCTTGGATGCGTGTTTCCCGTAGGTAGTTCCCAGAATGAGTCTGGAGACACTGAGGCCAGATTGCCCGAGTCTAGTTAGATAAACCCCGTCTCTATCACTTTATTAGAAGCCATTATACCTAGTGAATTCCATTGCAATGTTTAGATGCTACATTTTCTATCTCTTTATTTAAGTAATGTGCTTGATGAAATAGCCTATTTATCCGTGGCACTACCCCGCATTTCCGATGACGGCGATCCCCCAATGATCAATATCCGGTTTAATAGTCTGACAGATACTGGTTCAGTAAATCGCGTTTCTGACATTTCTCAAACTTGAAGGAAGCGGCCATTTCATCTAACTCCTCAAATGACAAGTCCCTGAAGTACTCAGCAAATTCATATGTCAGGTACTGAGACAGAAGCATATCTCTAACCACCAGATCAATGTATGTAGAATTACTGTAGTGATGGGGGTAAAGAGCCCGTTGGAAGTCCTGAGGAATGACCGATTTGAAATGCTCCGTAAGAGGTTTATATACCTTCTCCACCTCTGGGTCTGCGTCTCGGCCCCACTTGTCGAGACCTAGAGCCTGTTTCTTCTTTAGCCAAGGTCCCAATACTTTAAACCATTTGGTTTCGGGAGATACAAACGTAAGCCCTTGGTAACCAATGTCTTTGTACAGCCAAATAGACCAAGAGATAGGAGCTCTGTCACCACAGGGGTCACCAGTTCTGTAAATGGCTAGCTGATCCTTGAGTACAGCGTACCGAGCTTTGTTCGTCTCCTCAACATCCTTATCGCCTCTAGTATGTGAGGCATATACGGGGCCAAATTCGCCGTTCCAGGTGGGTACATTGAGCTTTTTCATGACCTCTACTTTAGTTTGATACTGAGCCTTGAGCTTGGCTTTCTGTTCTTCTGATCCAACATATGGTTCTGCTCGACCAGGAAAGCCGTATAGAGCGTAATCGTGAATAGAATAGACCGAATTAGGATACGGCTTCTCAGGGAAATCCTCAAAGTCAACAGAATAAGTGTTGCCATCCAAAAACAGTATATGATCTGGATCTTCTGATCTTATAGCCTTCTCGATTTTGTCGTAAAATGCAATCAATCTATGTCCCTTGGAGTCGGCGGGCTCGTTGAGTGGGTTGTAGCCAGCAACCCACTCATTGCCTTTATAATGTTTGGCCAACTCTTTCCATAGATGGACAACGGTATCTTGGAGTTGCACAAACTCCCAGAACATTGCTTTGTGAATGCCACTGTCGCAATGCCAGCCTTGGCTCTGTCCACCGGGAGCGGTGTGCAGATCCAAAATCGTGTATATGCCGTGTCGGGCACAACTGTCAATGACAGCATCCAGCAGACGGAACCCTTCCGCTTTGATTTTACTGGGTTCCTTGTCGTCTATGAAATGTTTGTAGTTGAAGGGTACTCTCAAGCAATTGAGACCCAATGACGCGAAGAACTTGGCATCTTCGTCAGTCCAAAAGTATTCATAAAACTTGTTGAAGAAGTAGTCAAATTTTTCCTGGCCAAGCACCTTGAGCAGCGCTTCTTTATGCTCCGTCTCTCTTCCCGGATAACCAGTGATGAAATTCTCCATGTTCAGGTGTCCGCCGGTCGCTGCTCCTTTGAGGATTACATGATCCCCATTGGCATCGACGATTTTGGTTCCTTGTGCTTTCAGAATTCCAACCATTTTACTAGATATGTCTGGAAGAGAGAAGATGGTAGACCGTCACCAGTTTATATATATCCCCGACGTTTTCTTAACGACACTGTAAGCAATTCCGGGATATTAGCCTAAAAGATGCGGGGATATGCATGCTAAAATGTGGGGTACATGGAACTCGTCGGAGTTTGAGATGAGAAGAGTGGATGTATTCATAGTGCCAGAACCGATTGGACGGTTGTGTTGAATGTTCTAATAACAATATGTACGTTGAAAAGAGGATTTGTTTAGCAGTTGTGTAGCTGAATTATGTGCTGTAAAGGATACTGGCGTGATGTTACATTCCGAAAGCAGGTATGGGCAAAAGATACTTAAGCATTGACATGGTTCCCGGCTGTTTCCGCTAAATTGAGAGGGCAGTTGTTGCAAGTGTGGAAAGAGATTCAAACTTGTGCCATGTTTCACTAATACACTGCTCGCCGTCTGCCGCATGGTCTGCCATATTAATGATATCTCGGTACACCTGGGAACTCTCACCACTACCTCTCTAGCTATCCGTTCCGTACATATGCAGATGATTACTCAGATGGTCCTCCGCGGTTATGCCACAGTCGTTACAAGTTGCTATAATCATAATGCCGTTCTGAGAAATCTACGAGTGTGGTGCGTGTAATGTCCGTTGATCCGGATTTTATGCACGGATTTTATGCACGATTGTCAGATTTAGCAACGCCAAGAAATGGGCCTCAAGAAAGCTGTAAGAATGGCAAACAGACAAACGTACACAAGTATGGGCTACTACTCATGAAGGTACTACATACTTAGAAACAAACCCAGATTAAATAACAACGCAGAGTCAAGTGCAAGAACACAGAGCTTTACACGGAAATTAGAGTAGATCGACATTAAACCTAACCCTGTAATAGTAAGTGGCATGAAATTGTTTAATTATGCAAGTTACTGACTTAATACTCACAAACAGTCATGATTCGTTTATTTGTAGAAGAGCACAACTATTGAACTAGCTATTTAAAAATGAGAGGGGGCTTCTTTTGGTGGCAGGCCCGTATATCTATAGCATATTTAAGTTAAAGTTTTGAAGTTTGCCGCTTTTGGCTTAGCGGGGACATCGTGATGCAGGGATCTTGTAGATCCCATGTAGTCCTGAAGATCCAGGCCCGATGTGTATCCAAGATGTATTCTATTCGTTGAGAACATTTAGGAGAATTGGAGTCCTGGCTTTATACCGGTTGCAAAAACAAAATAGAGACGAGCCTATACTCTCAATGAGACACATATCCAAACTGCAGAGAAGCACATCCAGATATAAGCTACTTTGCTCATTAGGTTCTTCGCTCAGACCGAGTTTCATCATGGCCGATGGTGATCCACGCAAGCTGGCCCCAGGTTCGGACCGATCTCCACGTCCCGTGCCGCGAATAAAAGGGCCCCAGTGGTTTCCCCTCACGGTTCATTTTTTGCCTTTCTGTCAGTAACAAGACTATAGTATACTACCATGGATCAAGAACCAAAGCCTGACCTGAGCTCCAAAGCGATCTCTCGCTACTTCCTGACTCGTCCGACGACTTTGTTTCAACTCCCCAACACCAGCGTACGATCGTTGAATATGCTACCGGCCCTGAGGGAAATGAATGCCACCCAATGGAACTGGTACTTGCTAGGGTTCTTCGGATGGACCATTGACGCCATGGATTTCTTCACTGTGTCAAGTTCAGCAACAGCCATTGCGGAATCATTGCACGTATCCATCACACAAGTGACCTGGGGAGTCACACTGGTGCTCATGCTTCGTTCGGTGGGTGCTTTTATTTTCGGATTAGTTGCTGACAACTACGGAAGAAAGTGGCCCTATATTATATGCTGTCTCTGCTTCGTGGCTCTCGAGCTCGGAACCGGGTTCTCTCAAACATACTCGCAGTTTCTGGCCTGCCGAGCCCTCTTTGGCATTTGTATGGGAGGAATGTACGGAACAGCTGCTGCTACTGCTCTTGAAAATGCCCCGGAAAGTGCCCATTCGGTTTTATCTGGTCTGTTTCTTCCCGGATACAATTTAGGCTATCTATTCGCAATCATTTTCTACCGGGCATTTGAGTTCACCAACCACGGAGAAGGCTGGAGAAGTCTGTTCTGGTTCACATCCGGCCCAGCGTTTGTGTTGGCACTTTGGCGGCTTTGCTCTCCCGAGGGAGAATACTACCTACGTCTGAAAGCTAAGCGAGAACTCAGTGGTGAGACCAGCTTCCGACTCAAGTTCCACGAGATGCGAGATGCTCTGAAAAACTACTGGCTCATCTTTATCTATTTAATTTTCCTCATGGCAGGATTCAATTTCATGTCCCATGGAACACAGGATCTATATCCCACTTTGCTCACAAACCAGATCAAGCTTTCTCCAGATGCCAAGACTGTGACCATGGTTGTGGTCAACCTCGGTGCAATTGCCGGAGGAATATTTTTTGGTCAACTCAGTGAACTCTTGGGTCGTCGACTGGCTCTGATAGTCGGCTGTCTGTTTGCTGGAGCTTTCGTATATCCGGGATTTATGCTCAAAACCGAAAGTGGACTCATGGCATCTTACTTCTTTTTGCAGTTTGGCGTTATGGGCTGCTGGGGCATTGCTCCAATTCATCTCCTGGAACTTTCTCCTCCAACCTACCGAACTTTTGTTTCCGGACTGGCGTATCAACTGGGGAACCTAGCCTCTTCAGCTTCGTCAACAATTGAGGCTACCATTGGATCTCGATTCCCACTTCCAGAACTCGGTCCCAAGGTCTACAATTACGCAAAGGTAATGTGTATTTTCAGCGGCGCAGTACTGATCTATATGATAGTGGTTGTGTTTTTGGGACCCGAGAAATTCCACCGGGATTTGCACGCGTATGTAAAAGAGCCTTCAAAGATTGATGAAAAAGAGGGAGCCGAGTTTGACGAAGCTTAGAAGTGTGGAATAACGGGGAGCAATATACATAGCAATTTTCAGTATACTATTAGCTTATTGATGTATTATTTGTTGTATATCAAGTTCTAACCTTTGAACACGCCAATTGCTTCAAAAGCTGGCAAAGTACCGTATGCCTTTAACCGGTCCTGCTCCTCGTGGAACATTTGCTGCCACAGGTCGTGTCTACCACCAGGAAAGGTTTTACGCTCAGCAGTACGTTTAAACTCATATGGAGCTTCCTTTCCGAGACTCTTGAGTGTTTTACGTTCTACAAGACTGAGTTCCTCAATTGGTTTGTTGAAGACAAAAGGCTCCTTGAGAGAGACTGGAGGGTTTGTGATAAACCTTGGAATACGAAGAGTGTTAGCAGAGGCTGAATGAAGCATAAATGGATGCATCAACACAACGTCCCCGACTGTGCCAGTCATTTCAGCAAACTCATTGCATTGGTGCGCGATCTCCTGATATGGTAAACCTCGAGGCATTACTCCATCCGGACTCCCGGCAAGATGCTTGGCTACAATTGGAATAGAGTCTGGCGCAATATAAGTACCTCCCCCATTAGGTGCGATTTCATCGCTGAATATCGGGATGACTAACAGAGCCTGCTCGGGGGAGTCGAGGAAATGGAGAAAGAAATCTCCATCGACATGCCAATTGTTAAGGTCACTCTTGTGCTTTGGATTCTCTTCCTCGGTGAACTCCTCCTTTCCTAGGTTAATAATAAATGAATCATTCCAGTACTTTCCCGCCTCATTGATCCGGTCCTCGCCTCCCAGTAACTCGCAAATGCCTTGCCATGCTCTAGGAGCAAATTCAGGCACAAGCACGGACCTCTGACGGGGCATGTGGATCCTGTTCGGCCACTCGGACTTGTTGTTGGGATTCACACCTAGTCTAACCCATACGTCTTTCAGCATCCACGCTGCTTTCTCTTTTGTAAATGCCTGCTTAATCACCACATAGCCTTTATCCATGAAGTGCTGGATATCCTCTTCGGACAACACGCTTTCAG
This sequence comes from Spencermartinsiella ligniputridi, assembly GCA_030583385.1. Classification (NCBI taxonomy): domain Eukaryota; kingdom Fungi; phylum Ascomycota; class Dipodascomycetes; order Dipodascales; family Trichomonascaceae; genus Spencermartinsiella; species Spencermartinsiella ligniputridi. Next base: position 401,112 of record JAJMIC010000005.1, on the reverse strand, counting down.
TCTGGTATGTCATTGCTGCTGGAGTGGCTATTGAAGTGACCATGACCAGGACATGCCGGACATTTTATAGATGGTATACCATGCGGGGAGTTTGATCAATTGTGTGGGGAATTGTATTTTGATATCCTCTTATGTATTCGGAGTGCGTCGGTTAAAATGGGATAAATCCGTGTGGGGAATGCATTTCCGATGGCTGTCATGCGGGGACACGCATGGTAATGCATTATCGGTGCATGTTGTAGAAGAAGGACTATAGATGGAGACCAAAGTTCCGGAAAACCAAATGTTTAGTACTACATTCGAAGAGGAGTAATGGAGGGTGGTGGTAAGGAGTTGAGTTGAGTTCTCTACTGTTTAGGACCCGTCTTAAAGTGTTGATGAATTGCTTGTCATTTAACCGATGTCCTTAGCTCACTGTATTAACTAGTTCACCAACATTGGAGAGCTACTATTTATGTTGATTAATGGACTGATGTCTCGGCTAGGGATGACACTGGTCTATGATGACGATTCAGTGCTTTGAAGGGACTTTAGGCATGATTTTGTGTTTACAGGACAAGAATACTACAATGCTGTTCCACATCGGTTACTTTGTCCAACCCAATGATGATATAATGAAGGTAAAAAGATTTATGGACAGACAGTTTAGTCAAGCTGACTGCTATAGATTATTTGGTTCGCTGATGAGGTGCTCTATTGAATAAAAGAACTTTGCGTCTATAGACTATCTTCGAGACGACCTAACGCCAACAATTGTCGATCTCAATTGAAATAATTAATTGCAGTGTCATCCAGCTAGATCTAATAATCTAGCACTATTGCAATACTGTCTAGTCTGAGGCATGCATTAGTGCGTATACGTCAAACGCCAAGATATTCCGAGATGCGAATATGCAAACCTATAGTCCATAGGATACTGATCCTAGAGGTATGCTTTTGTGTATGTTTATAAGTGTGTATGTTTATAAGGGTTTGCTTATACAATAAGTGCATGATTATAAGGGTTTGTTCATAAGGGGTTGTTCATAAAGGGGTTGTTTATAAGGATTTGTTTATAAGGCTTTGTTTGGATGTTTGTATACGAGTGTTCGTCATAAGTATTCGTTCAGATATATATGAGTGTAAACACAACCGACAGAGCCAGTGCCGTGCTATAAGTTCCACTTCAATCAATATAGCAGATGGACAACACCGATATGCACAGCAGGATATAGATGTTACCCCTTGCTTGCATTAGTCAACTGAGGGCCTGTCTGTATCCTAGAATCTGAAGGGGTTCACTCCGAACATCAGGTCATATTTTTTTTGGATATGATAAGAGCACAATTGTACATCGCACCATCCCACTACCTTGGAGACTGGATCAACTCGGATATTTTCCATAACTCGTAACCTAAACTCCTAGTATTGGCTCTAAAATGGTTGCGATCTACAATGATGGCATGACGCCATGAGGCATAAATACGCAGGGCTCAGGACCACCGATATCTAACGGTCAAGCATATACTCCGTGTCGTCCTCTTTTTGCTTAGACAACTCGAGTTGCTGTTGAAAATGGCTTTCGTTTTGTAACTGTGTGAATCCTGAGAGATCTCCCGGGGCTGTGAGAGTGCCAAGAAAGTTGCCAACTTTGTTGTATGCAGTTGGATGGATCCAATAGTGTGAAAAGTGGCTGCACTGTCGGCAACTCAATTATTCTACATCTCGAGTTTGTAGCCCTATGTAAAGCGATATTCGGAGAGATTTGCGTCTATACTTGTGCGTGTGCGTCTACGTCTGCGTCTTTGCTTCGAAATAACCTATAAGTTATGGTATTCAATAGTACAGTACTAGAAACCCGGATTAATGAAAAACCGAATCCGGCTGATACCTTCAACCGTATATCCAGTTTTGCTTAGAGCGAACTCGTACTAACCCATACCAGTCCGCTAGCAAACAAAATAAGAAACCCGACAAATGTACTCCGGCTCAATTAGTAGACACGTTTATACCCTTTTTTTACTACTCTCTGTGGACCGTTCCGGCGCCGGGCCTTAGTTTAGGCTGGTGATCGGCCGTGCGTTCCTGCCGGGATATAATACTGTATGAAGAATTACATAGAGAGTGAAAAAGGAAGGGGAGTGAGAGAGAGGGACAGAACAAAGAACGAACCAGTTTAGGAGAAACAGGAGCAATTTGAAGTACGGCAAACAGATTTATACACATCTTTTCAGGTGGATTGGGGTCCCTATATAGGTAGCAATATTCTAACCTACAGTATATATCAGCGAGGTGCTGATAACACTGACCCTAAACCCAGCAGTTTCCACGATAATTACGCGCGTCAAGCAATGTTTAAATATATGTGCACACTGACCAAGCTAAAGTTGGCTGCTCGGCTCTAGTGGCAAGGGCTGGCCTTACAGGATCTACCGGGCAATGTGAAATATTTCAGATCACGTAATCACTCGCCGAGAGCAGGGAAGAATGTGGAATTTGTATGTAATTAGTGTAACAGTACAGATTGGTTACAGCACATTACAGTGCACATACTTGGGATGATCCTGGGACCTGCCTACGTAATATCGCTGCGGTGTTTGAGCAACAGAGCTGGTTTGAGTAAAAAAAAACTACTGCCTGAAACAAAGCAAGTGGTTTAAAGCAAAACAAAGCTTTCACACCCGTAATCTTTTTGGCTCTCTTGTTTTGTTATACCCACTTGTCAAAACAATGGGAAGCCGACTGATCCCTCTCAGTTTGCGATTTCATTCCTCGACTTGTTAACCTGTTATCTCTCAAACGGATTAATTAAGCTCGGACTGTTCCTACTAGGGCTGCACGCCAACCACTCAATCAGCCAAGCAACCAGTTAGATTACGCAAAAGTAACGTGTACAATGTAGGCCCATAATTTGGTTGGTTGGTTAAAAAAAGCCAAGCTAGAATTAAACCGGTTTCCAGAGCTGCGATCGCTGCATCGATCACCATACGATCATCATACGATCATCATCCTTTGGGATCGGCCTCCCAGCTAGTGCCTGTCGACCCAGCCTGGGAATTTTTTAATAGTACAGTGATCGATGGTTAAGTTATGATTGGATATCGCCAGATATCGCTGTAAACAGTTAGAAATGTCACTGCAAATATCGATTGTTCTCCTTCCTGCTTCGCACATTTGGAATGCCCAGAGCCAGCCATGCAAACCGGAGGCTGCTGCTTATCTGCTGTATTCTACAAGGGCCACTACCAAAACGCTAATGTATCATGTATTACGCTCATCGTTTCCAACTTAGCGCGGAAGCGGACTTTCTTGCATTTTCTGCACCTTGGAGCAAACCAACCTTTATCAGACAAGTTTATATACTAAAAAAACAAAACAATATAACAGTGCGCATTATTATAAAACGATGCTAGAGTAACTTGGAGCCACGTTTTTCTAATCTTTTATACTGATAAGCGATTTTTGAGCGGTATAATACCTGTAGGAAACATAGATAAACTACAATTGAACAAACAGGGTGTTTCTAGTGGTGTTGTATAGTTTAGTGCTGAAGAGAGCGGGGCTTTGAAACCACACGACGGAAACATTTAGCTACCCGGGAGTTAGGCTGCCTGCCAAAAAATAATATATTTGATCGGATCCTTGGTGCGGAGAAAAGCTGTGTGACCACCAGAGGTAAGGGGCGCTACATCACGATACATATATTTATTAAAAGGAGGCATTTTTTTTAAATCATCCGTGGAACAGCGACCTTATCGTGGGCAGAGCTGACTGTTGTTTATCCCCACAGTTTCATTGTCCACCATGTCTGATTACGCCATCATCGACGGACTATTATCAAATTCTACTGCCTCGTCTAGCGGTGTGATGGCCTATTTGCACAAATGCACTGAATGGGTCACACGACTAGTGTTGGTGTTGTGTTTCACCATTATAGGAGTCTTGTTTGGCATCCTGAAAACTATCAATGGGTTTATTTATCGAGCTATCAAGCTGGCAGTGGGAATGGTCCTGGTGCATCCGGTACTGATCTGCTGGAGATTGTTCGTTCACACCTACGAAACCATCTTGGTTCCTATTTTTTATTTCACCCTGTTTGCCGGGGTGTTTGGCATGATTGCAGGGTTGATCGTAGGTGCCTTGGCGCTAGGAGTGCAAGCACTGATTGAGGATAACCCCAAGGTGTTGGAGGGCAAGATGGGCGAGGCTGAGCGGCTACTTCAAGCAAGAAAGCAAAAGTTGCTGCAAACAGCCGAGAAGATGCATTTGATGAGGGGACTGGCAAAGGAAATCGAGCCAGCAGATATTACTCTGGAGAGGACCACCGAAGACGGTACTGTCGAAGAGATTGTGTTCGAACAAGGGCCAGTTGAAGGAGTAGTTGTCGGGCCTAAATCTAGCGATGTGGAGATCAAAGTGTTTTCTTCACCCAAGAAGGTCACTTTCACTGAAGTAGCCAGCGAGCAACTGAGCCCGCGGGTCATCTATGACGACGAAGATGGGTATTTTACTCTTTCTAGTGGGCCGTCTTCGGTTTCTGGGACTCCTCGAAGATCCAGTTTTACTGAAAGCAATCCACCGGCTACGACCAACATAACGAACTTGAGCTTATCTCCAAGTACTAGTGTGAATCTCGCCAATTTACGTTACCGGGGCAGAATTGCCAATCTGGCGACCAGCGGGCATACTGGAGGCACATTGAGTCCATCTGGGATCGAGACTATTCAGGAAGAGGGTCTGAGCGAGGTTGCGGTGAGATGAAGTTTATAGTTGCAACGGAGATGAACGAGAAACGACGAAAATACGAAGTTGAACGAGGAACGAAAGTGAAATACGAAGTTGAACGTGAAAACGTGCGAGCACACACAATTAGCCAAGAAGAAAGGTGTTGTACTATGCAAATGCCAGATGAGGCTAGTGCCATTATTTATACAGCTTTGCAAAGCGGTTGCGCGCAGAGTGAGGCACCGTCACATACGAGCACGGTGGTCTTTGGTTATGACTGTATCCATACCGTTGTCCTCACGGTCCCAGAATCTAGCACGTTGATGAGTTTACAATGCAGAATTGGCTCTTCGTGCAGATCGACCATCTTGCTTATATCAGCTGGAAATTATTTTGTTGCATTCTCAAGTTTACTTTTGAAGTATGCTCGTCCATTCATAATATTCTCTTAACCAAGAGAACACAGGATAGAAACAGCAAAGAAACGCTGGCGTTTTCAATTTGCTTATTTATTAAAAATAGAATTTGGGTATTGGTTTTTGTTGTTGGTTAACACTTAATGGTTTGATAAACTGATTTAGTTATGAATTTCAGGTATTGATAAAAAATGATGAAACTTATCAAATTGATGTTCCATGTTTGTAATGAGGATTGCTACTAGATTCGTTGCTTGCCAATAGGATTGGATTGTTCCTTACATGTGTGTGCGAGTGAAACGATGAACCGTACTAATGTGATGGAGCGGATCAGTGCATGAGGCTACATGATGCTTGCACATCCCTGCAAGTCTAATTTCTAGAACTGTCTGAATATTATCTGAGACTTATCAGAGAACCAGGAAGCTATCACCTTTGATCTCAGATATTAGTGAAAAAACCAAAATCATATAAAGTAGTAATAGTGAATGAATGATGTGCGTTAGTGAGTTTTTATATGGCTCCTTATTTACAAACCCAAACACAGAAAACTGTTATTATCTCCTTACACCCTCGTATATGTATTGCTGCTCTAGTATGCTGTAACCACCAACCACTCCTTACCAAGTCCAGCGTGCTTTTCCATGATCTTCAACTCGAGACGGGCTTGGAACAGTGATGTTGGTGTAAATCATCTCTCAAGTTAACTAAGTGCCGTCTTCCTGCAAGCCGCATGCCCAGTCGGGCAACGATTATCGAAAAGAAAAATCACCTGCCAGCCAATGGAAAGGAAAAATTAATTATATACGCTAACTGGATCCCCGCCGATTGTACATTATATAAATATCCCTGCGGCAACCTTTTAATCATACTCGAAATTTAGCTTTTTTTTGATCCAAACTCGAAGTGTTATCTTGAGTTTAAAGGTGAGTAAATATTTATAGAAGTTATTCAAGGACATACAAGCTGTGGCAGGACTCCGTCAAGTGTACCACACATTGCTTCTTCTGGCTCCTGTGCTTTTCTTGTCAGATTTACGGCCGCATTAAAGCCGTCGGAAATAAAGTAGATAGTTGCGTATCTCCAAACAAACCGAAATTTTGAAGATTTTGCCGAATCCAGAACCTAATTTGCAGGGGAATATCACGCTGCATCGTGACGATAAACTGATCATATCTGATCTTCCTGCCTAATCTCTTCCACTCCGTCTTGACACGCACACACACGCTTATCCGTTCTCCGCTCATCACGTTCTCTGCCATATCTAACCAGAATGTCGGTGGTTTCAAATTGGGCCACTACTCTCCGAGAGGAAACCCATTTACCATGGGAACACACCAAACAAAAACATGAAGAAGATCATATAGAGTCTAGCAATGAAACGGCTCCTGCTTCTCCCGTTAAAAGTGGGCTCGGAAAGTATTGGGCTATCATCGCTGCGGGAGCAGGTCTTTTCTCCGACGGATATGTCAACAACTCCATTGGATCTGTCAACACCATCTTGGCCATCACCATGGGTACCACCTACACTAACTCCCCTGCCCAGTCCAATGTCTCTTCCATCGCCTTTGCCGGGACTGTGTTTGGCCAGCTGCTGTTCGCCTATGTTGCAGACTACCACTCTCGAAAAATTGGTATGTTGGCTAGTACCACCATCCTGATTGTCTTCACCATCTTGGCTGCCGGTGCTTGGGGCGCAGATGGCGGAAATGGATCTGGTATGTTGGATGCTCTTGTAGCCTACCGTTTCCTAATCGGAATCGGTATTGGAGGAGAATACCCTGCTGGATCTGTCGCCTGTGCTGAAGCAACAACCGCATTGAGCAGAGGAAAGCGAAACAGATGGTTTGTGTTTTTCACAAACTTCATGATCGATACTGGATTTGTGGTTTCCGCATTTGTCCCCTTGGTCTTGCTGTGGATCTTTGGTGAGAAGCACTTGGACTGGGTATGGCGACTCACTTTGGGACTCGGTGCCATCCCTCCCATTTCTCTGTTTTTCTTGCGAACCAAATTCAGAGACCACGACCAGTTTAAGAAAAACAACATGAAACGAACCAGAATTCCATACTGGCTTGTCATCAAGTTTTACGCTCCTCGATTGGTCATTGTCGCTCTTATCTGGTTCATTTACGATTTCTCTGCTTATTCCTTCGGTATCTATAGTTCCCAGATTTTGAACACCATCATCCCCGGCAATGATCTATACAAGACATTTGGTTGGAATACAGTCTTCAACCTGTTCTATATTCCCGGATCTTTTGCTGGTGCTTATGCTGCCGACTATTTTGGACCCCGACTATGTCTGGTCTTTGGCGTAGGACTGCAAGGAATTATTGGATTCATCATGGCCGGCTGCTTCGAGCAGTTGAGCCAGCACGTTGCTGCTTTCACTGTGGTTTTCGGTATATTCACCACTTTAGGTGAATTCGGACCTGGAGATCAGATTGGTTTGATTGCTTCCAAAACCTCCGCCACTCCTATCCGAGGCCAATACTATGGACTGGCTGCTGCCATCGGTAAAGTGGGAGCCTACGTAGGTACAAAAGTGTTCCCCATCATCATCAAGAACGCTGGTGGAAGCACTACTGTCTCAGGAAACCAAGCCCCATTCTGGGTCTCATCTTCCCTTTGTATCTTCAGCGCTTGTTTGGCTCTTTTCCTGCTTCCACCGTTGACTCAGGACTCCGTCACGGACGAGGACATTAGATTCCGAAATTTCCTTGAGCGACAGGGATTCGACTTGTCCCTAATGGGTGATACTGAGTTTTTGACCAGTAATACCGACGGTTCAAATGAAGACCCTTATCTCCAAGAGAAGACCTTGCGTGTTGAATCAAAGTAGTTTGGATTTTCGTAATATGTGCTTTGTAGTAGTTTCTTTCAAAATTTTAATCAAAAATTTTTTTTCTTCACTTGATATTATTCATGGTAACAGTAGCTGTCGAAGCAGTCATTACAAACTTCTATAGATATATTGCTCTTGTCAATCCTCCTTTTCAAGAGTCCACATGCTACACATTGATCCCAGTCTGTCTCTGAAAGGTTCCCTCTCGTGGCCACATTGTAACCATTTTGCATCATTTGCGACATGAACGTATGGTTATACAACAGCTGTAGCGTGGAGGTATTTGCCCGCACATTGTACTCACTGTTTGGTATATATATAATCAACGGCGGAGTGTCAGTATCCCCAATCTGGTCTTGATATTCCCGATATTCATAATCATCCACTGAACAGCCCAAAAACAGCGGTCTAAGTTGGCTCCTAACGTCAAAATCCGGAACTTTTGGAAATGGTATTCGATGCTCGGTATTTACAAACTTTTGAAAAGTCCTACGGATAGCAATCCCTGATGGCCAATTGTGAAAATCTGCTGAAAAATCAAAGGCAATAACGGCTTCTAATCCACGCTCGGGTAGAAGTAATGGCTGTAGTGGAACATTCTGACCGTCTTCCGCACCGTCCACCAATAACAATTCCGGTCGGCTAACAATTTCAGTATTGTCATCGTCCATATTAAACTGATAAAAAGGGTTCGGCGTATACAATGCTCGGTCGTGAATCAGAGGCTCAAATTTCTTCTTGAGCATGTCAGCATACTTGCCCATCTCACGGCGGGCAACGTTGCTACTATTGCTTCTCAAACGGAACAGATCTTCACCATAAATTTGAGAATCAGAAAATGTGGCCAGAATGCTCTTTTGAGATTCCACAGACTTGGATAAATCCGACTCATATCCGTCAACCTCAATATTGTCTTTGTTCTCAGCACTGTCAACCCAGTCCGTCCACCGGCCTGGTAAAAAATACCGTCCTGGGTCTATAACTCCGCTATACAAGAAGAAAAGATCATTGAATACAGCGGAAGAGGTCGCAATTACAAACCCGGCATTGTCAAATCCGTTAACACAGCTCGATGTACCGTTGACGCTCCAGGGACTTCCCTCTTTAAAGCGGGTGCCAATGTATTTGAGATTTGCAAATGCTCGTAGTTGTTTGTCCCATGATCCCATTTCAACAGGGGTAAATTCAAAAGATGCTGGGAATATGCTATACTTGGTATTACTGAAGCGTCGCTCACTGGCAACAATAATAGGGAATGGGACAGCCACGCTTTCGTCGTTCCAATACTCAGACTGTGTTATCGAAGACCATGTCAATCCCGGACCACCTCTAGTCTGATTAAAAACCTGCAACGAGAGTGCCCGCCCCCAGTAGTCAATAATGGAAACAGGAAATCCCGCCTTGGCTTTCTGTTGTACTTCTCCGTGAAGTGCTTTAAAATACGCATAATAATCTGGGGGGATTGGAAGTTTTCGAAGTGCGTCCAAATTGGAGATTTCCTTTGGTTTCTCAAACTCAGATTTCTCAAACTCATGACCTTCCTGCGCAATGTAGCACAATGACAAGTCCTCTATATCTTCGCAAAGATTATGGCCAATGGGCTCTGTCCTAGTAGGAATTCCTATTCCACTGGTAGCATTCAGATTCCAAATCTCCGGGCTGTCTCGCAATGTAAGCACATCAGTAAACCCGTTGTGGTAAATTGAACTCAGCATCCAACTTCCTCCACTCAATCCAGTCACATAGCTGGCACTTTGTAACAACCCGCCGAGCCCAGTTTTATTAGCTCCGTCTACACGAGAATCAAGGGCAGCAATAGCCCCCGCTCCACAGAGCATGGCCCGGTAACCGCCTCCTGAGAAGGCGATCCCAAACCGTGGCATAGTGTCAATCCAAGCGGAATCGAGATCGGTGATATCACGGTCATCCAGCCAGGACCTAAAAGTCCCTAGACGAATGGGATCAGTGCGCCCAATGTAGCCTGATTCCTCGGTGTTCAGCCCATTGGCATGTCTAACAAGCGGTTTTGATGGACATACAACCAACGACGGCGCATAGGAAGAAGTCTCAACATCGCTGTTCGGATAAATTCCCTCGATAGGTTCCGATAACAGAAGTAAACCGAATAGGGGCCAAAAAAGCATGTTCCCAGGCGAGTGGTCGCAAACATTGTACTTCGATACTTAAATATTATAAACTTAATGCTTCGTTTAGCATGAACTGACAAAAGCGGAGGGATCCCATTGTAGTTTTTAATGTAAATTATGAGGCATTTACCATAGAGCTATTATGAGGGATTTTAGGAGAAAGCTGATATAAGCAAAAAAAAAAATGCGTTAGCCCGGAATCGAACCGGGGGCTCATCGATGGCAACGATGAATTTTACCACTAAACCACTAACGCTCGTTATTGACAACGAATGTTGTTGGTCGTCCATATAGTAGTAGTACTTAGAAAATTTTAAAAAAAGGTGCTTATTTGTAGGAGATTTTGAGATCTAGAGATGCGTATGAGTTTTTTGCAGCTATGTATGGGCGTTTTTTGGAAATCATATGAGTGGGGATACGATCTCTACTCCCATTTCTCTCGCAAAGATACCCCAAACCCTGAGGAAGGTCGTGTAACGCTCGGACTCTAAATTTGATTATCTATCTATCTAATTAGTGATAAACACTGCTATATTGGAATATAGGTTGAGCAGTCACACTAGAACAAGAAGTATGGTTATGTGGATGGTTTTGATTTTACGATTTGCTGTTATATGAGTGTACGGATTGTATCGGATTTGATTATCTATCTATCTATCTGTGTAGGAATCTAATAATGACGATGAAGATGAAAGGATTGATCATAATTATGGGGAAGGCTGGATACCTAACCCCCATATAATACCCGTCGGGGGAAGAATCTGATACAGCTGTTGCCCGTCAAAAGGAGGAAGGCAGTATTGATAGGTACTGCAACCCAATGAAAGACATGAATGTGTCTGCTACTGCATGAAATTTAGCAGGATATATTGAATTGACGGGTAATACACGGTTATAAAGAGCTATCACTCCATGGATCAATCACTACTCCCTGTACTAATGTCTATCTTCGATAGGCACGTCTAGTCAAGCGGGAAAGTTAAAATTTCGAAAGCGAAATCATATGGCTTAGAAGAAGAAATAAAGAACTACAAGTTTAATTTGAAAATGAGCCAAAGAGAAAAGTTTCCCTTGATTGACACGCAAAAGGAGCCAAGAGCGCTCCTAATCACGCTCCTCTTCTTCGTCCTTTTGATCAGTTGCGCAGTTTTCTTTTAAGAAGCGATCACAAACAGCAGGTGCTCTAGACTGAGCTCGATTTCCTGCACTTGTATTTACTATGTTGTCATTATCTTCTTCTTCTTGCTAGCCCAAGTGACGGACATCTGCATGAGATTCACTGCCCGCAATGGAAACTCGAATCTGGAGTTTTGAACTGACCCAAAAACTTTTCCATTCACGAGAGTTCCCTTGAATATATCATCTCAAACTAGTATCACATCTAGGAGCCGACTGCAATTTTTACCATCAGTATGTATAAACGAAGTGAGTCGTGTTCCCAAGACAAGCCATCGGTCGACGCAGACTTGTCACAGCTAACGGCTCGAAGCAAGGAAATAAACTATGAGATACAAAGACTATATATTGAAAAAGAAAATGATCGAGTAGAAAAAATAGCAAAGCATCTACGAGAATGAGCGATGATAAGGCTAGCTTTTTTGCTGTTTCTATAGCTATTGCGCTGTCTTATAGTCTTCGGTGTAGCATTTGCTTATTATAGATGGCAAGCTTTGTCATGGCAGTGGTTGTAATCTATCAATCGGATAACACCGAAAGATTCAGTGCCCTTTCTGACTAACCGAATGTGTGATTATCTTTTTTTCTAGTCTCTCTGAGTTTCTAGGAGCAGTGGTTGGTCCAAGTGAACAGCCAATGTTTTATTTTGTTTATTAAAGTTATCAATTTTCAAAAAAGCTATCAATTAAAATGCTCCAAGACGACCTGAAGAAAAACGAATCCAGTACGACCAAAGAATTTAACAACATATTAAGAATACCTGAAGAGGTTATTATCAAGAATAAGCAGCACAGTTTGAGAGATTAGTTAGACTTGAAAACCCTTTATAGACTTTTGTAAATAATTTCGGCAAAACCTGCCACCTCGAGAAGGGGGACCAAGAAAGCTTAACGAGTACCTCAACCCTGTAACAGTGTGGGTATTTGGTAGGGAGCTCTGTCTTTCATTTTATAGTCTCTTTTACTGGTATTTTGTTCTCAGTCCCAGCAATAGGCTTGAGCCTGGTGATACTATTGTAAGGGCCGAAACGAGTTAGAATTATATATTGGTCGCCATTAAATTTATCAAAGACTGGAGGTGGGATAAGCTGCAGCCTGGTTGAGCCAAACTGGTTGAGCCAAATCGTTAGTTGAATTTCCATGGGTATAGCCTGAAATGTTTCATTGTGTCTGCTTTGGTAGACATTTGGGCGCCGATGTGATCATCGCCATGCATAAGTGGGATGATCTGCAGCTAATTGTATGCATATGGCATATCTCATGCAAGGCGATTATTGAATCTCGGAGCATCACTACCAAGTTGCAATCGGCCAAGCCCCAGAGTGAAGTTCTAAGTTCCATTTGTGACAGTAACAATACCAGAGCGTGGGGGTAGACTTTCAATCCATGGACTTGATCTATATAATAATACAGCTGTTGAGCATAACTGGACCCCGCACGAGAATGTAACGACCCCGTGCGATGGGCCCATGTTCTATTCTGCACTACCAATAGACTACAGTAGCACGGTCAACATAATATTAACAGTTAGTTATTGCCAATCTAAAGACTGGTCAACTGCTAACAAAAGCATTCAGTTAGCTTAGCACACGAAAAACGCTGACTCTGATCTCCGCAATTTCTTGAAACGGCGTGGGGGATCCGAATGTCCATCATGATGGCTGTTACCTACATATGTACGTCATTAGTTCAGTATTTAGAGCAAGAGGAAAATAAAAGCCTGTTTCTCTGTAATCATTAACATCATTGCCGGTCGGCTATGCATGCACCGGTCGGCTATGCATTGTCTCGCGTCATACGTGGGGTCCTCCGGATGATCTCAGTGAATGAATCTGATATATAAAACGGAAAGATCAGAGATCCCTGTTCTTCGAATAGAACTTCCTTCCATTCCAGAACAATGAACTATAGAATCTTAATATTGACTATAACGACATGTCTTGGTGGCTTCTTGTTCGGTTATGGTACGTAACAGGAAACAATGGCTCAAACCGAGTCTCCCAGACCAGATATGCTAACCAGATACCGGATTCATTGGTGCTGCTGTCACATTGGACTCATTCAAGAAGGACTTCGGTATTACTCCGGAGAACACTGCTGCCATCTCAGGAAACGTGGTTTCAACCCTTCAAGCTGGATGTTTCTTTGGTGTGATTGGAATGGCTTTCCTGACAGATAAAGCAGGGCGAAGATTAGCACTGATCTTGTGTGGGATCGTCTTCAACATTGGTGCTGTGCTTCAGACCTCCGCAAAAGGGATCCTTGGGCTGTTCTATGCTGGCCGAGTCGTTTCGGGTCTGGCGGTGGGAGCTGCGTCCATGTTGACTCCTACTTTTATCAGTGAGATGTCCCCCAAGAATATCCGGGGTAAACTTCTTACTTCATACGGAGTCATGTTGTTCACAGCGATCACCTTGGCCTACTGGATTGATTATGCTTGCAGTGTCCGTCTGACTGGAACCAATCAATGGAGAGTCCCTGTGGCTATTCAACTAGTCCCCGGTACAGCTTTGATGTTGGGAATGATCCCCATGAGAGAATCTCCTCGGTGGCTCGTGAAAAAGGGAAAGAGAGACCAGGCACTGGAGAACCTTAGGTATGTTCGAGCCGGAGATTTCAGCGAACAGGAAATCATTGAGGAATTTGCAGAGATCTGTGACGGTGTCGATCTGGAATTGGCCCAGACTGAAGGTGTCACTTGGAAAGAATGCCTTTTACCTGGGAACCGAAAGAGATTCTTTATCGCTATTACTATCATGATTTGCCAGCAGCTTTCGGGAACTCTTGCTTTCACCTATTATGCTCCCGTTTTTTTCAAGTTTGTGGGACTCTCTGCTGAGAATACCAGCCTTTTCGCTACTGGCGTATATGGCATAGTCAAAAGTTGTTCATCTGCCATTTACATGGTGGTCGGAATTGAGAGAATAGGCCGAAAATGGTCACTGCTATGGGGTGGAGCTCTGATGGGATCCGTCCTGCTGATTATCGGTATTATATATGCTACTCTGCCTCCCCAGGATGGTGCCCATGTGTCTCCTGCCTCTTATGCCATGATTGTTATGATCTACCTTTACTGCGTCGGTTACAGCTGTTCATGGGGTCCTGTTCCATGGACTTATGCGGCGGAAATCTTTCCTACCAGATTACGAGAGTACGGAGTTACCAGTGCTTCGGCGACTCAATGGGCTTTCAATTACATTTTCTCCAAGATTATTCCTTATGCAGTGCAGAATATCGGCTGGAGATTGTTTTTGATGTTTGCCATCTTTAATGGTGCCAATCTTGTGTTCACATGGTTCTGTATCAAAGAGACCAAGGGGTTGTCCTTGGAAGAAATGGAGAACTTGTTTGGCTCTCCGGCTGCTTTCAACCCAGAAGACTCCCATGCCCGTGCCGAGGGCATTATCGCCAATCTCCAAGACGAGAAACCGGGGGATGTTCGAGTGGAAGAAATTGAAAAGAAAGTTTAGTTATGAATTATTTACAGAATCCAAGCATGTTACAACGCAATTGACGTTAGTTCACTAAAAAGAATAAAAACTAGGTAACGTAAGGTAAAAGTTAAACACTGCGGTTAGTAGACGGATTGAAATGTCAAAAAAGAAGCTCGCACCCGGGTTCGAACCGGGAACCTCAAGATTTGCAATCTCACGCGCTACCATTGCGCCATACGAGCGAATTTGGCTAATTTCAGGCTTTTCTTTCTTATAAAGAATACGAATAACCTCAAAACAAATTTCTTTTGAACTGGATATCAGACAGTATATCTTGACATAAAACGTGAATTAACGTGTGATATGGGTTTACTTACGTCTAGTGCGACTAAATAGCGCCACGACTACAAAGATTCAGCGATATTCACAAGAAGCATGTGTCAAAGTATAGGCAGGGTTGTCGATCTATCTTCGTTGTTGAAGCATCAAGTGGACAATTTCCTCAGTGAATCATACAATCAAAATGAAGCCACAGTCACTGGCCGTCCCCTGTGGGCATGTGAATTTTCACCGTGGAAGTTCTGTTAAATACGTAGGTAACAGATCTATGCTAAATGAAATATTACATGCTAGAAAAATGTCAAGATTGACTCAAGGCAAGCCGTGACACTCGCTCGCAAATTTGTACATTATATAATTAAAGGTGTTGCCAATACTGTCCCATATCCGTGTTTATATTTTGATACGTGTGCAGGGATGAATCACACTCTCGGCAAGCCGCACCGAGTCTATTACATATAAATATAAGTAGTTACTAGAAGCGACTCCTCGAACTTATATATAGCTGTATCTCATTGCCTTCTTCACAATCACAGCATGGCAAATGACATTCAAGAGTAGGTTATCAAACCATTAGTACAATTTTCTAATACATTCTAACCCGATTTTTCTTTGGCCTCCCTGTCGTCACTCGTACACTGACTTTAGGCAGCATATGCTTGTTCATTGTCACTATATTCGGTGTCGTACCCTTTGGCTATATAGATAACTTTTGGCCATTGACATTGAAGAAGTTTCAACTATGGAGACTCGGTAGGTGAATTATCTATATTCTTTTGATTTGTAACAGTAGGGGGACCTCCAAGTGCCTCCGACCCTGGGCTAACTAGTGACGTCGTTTCTAGTACACCCCGACAGGCCCTTACCCCGTGCCCTGACAATTTACACCAGTAAGTATAAAAAAGTGATGCCCACCACAAAAAAAAGATTTCTTCATGTTTTCACTTGTATACTGTTAACATTGTACAATCATATTTAACAGTATGAGGGGAGCATGTAGATAGATTTCGTGTACTAACCTAGTGTATAATCAGAGCCTAAGATTGGAAAGTTCAAAATTCAGCAAGACTCCTGAATATCTGTTTTTCCTAATCTTTGTTTGTTCCACAATCCTCGTAGGTACAATTTCCTGTTTGTTTGTTTGGTTGGTTGCTTCTTTTTTATTGTTTTTGGTTTACACGCCTGTTTCTGCCTCGAATTCTTACAAAGATAGAATTACGGGTTCTGGTGATGGCGGATATCAAGCTAATTGTTCAGATAATCGATTTGATACTTTGATATCTGAATCAATTGGATCCGAAAGTATAGTCAAGTGTTTTTTTTGATAGTGTGATCAATTATGCTATTAGAAATGGCTGTATTTTTTTCATATTTTTTTTTTTTTTTTTTTTTTTTGGCTGTCTAAAATGGCTTTCTTTGATTTCGTTTTATTATTCGTTTTAACAAGATCGTGGATTATGTTTTGGTTAACGGTGGGTTCTATATGTCCCAGCTTGTTATGGCTCTTACATACACCTGGGTACAAGACCACACTGACCAAATGGTGAACTTTTATATTATTCCAATCAAGGCAAAATACCTCCCACTTCTCATGTTGGCGATTGGCCTGATTTCTGATGGCCCTATTTCTGTACTCGTAAATGGCACTGGAATTGTGGCCGGCCATCTCTATCTCTTTCTGGATGCTCTTTGGCCTATGTATGGAGGCAAAAAGTGGCTTGATACCCCCAGGGCGATTGTTATAGGTGGTCTGGAAGCTGTATCTCATAACGTGTTTGGTCGTAGACGTATTGCTCGCCGAACTCCACGGCACCAACATCAGCAGCAGCCGTCGTCCAGTGGAGCTGGGCCTGATCCTGCCACTGCAGCTCCACCTGCCACTCGATCCTCTACGGCAACATCTACATCATTGCATTCTTCTAGTTCGGCATTTCGGGGACAGGGTCGTCGGTTGGGAGGATAGCAGTAATAGTAAAATATAGAGTAGAAATTATATAGACTACCAATAAAAGAGAGTTAACAATAGTTAGAAACACAAAAACTACATTTACGACCGTACTACTTTATAGATAAATAGCCATTTATTTTACGACATCAAATACAACAGGTGTATTAAATAATTATTCAATGAACATCGACATACCGTATTACGTCAACGGATCGTATCTAACACCAACTATCGATCGCAACCAGTGTTATTCTGCAAATTCTGGCCTCAGATCTGACCTTCGAGGCTGGACCAAAGGATGTAATTGTGCTGGTTAGCATCAGTCTGAAGTTTCCTGCTATAGCTTCTCGACTCACCTAAATATGTGATAGCCCACATTATATAGCACATAGCTAATGTCAAAATTATACTACTTCTCCATACTCTGTTGTTAGAAATCTACGACACTCTAAGAACTTTTAAATTCTACGATTCTCGTCAAAACTCACGTTGTGCTGTCCCCTTTTGGTGCAAACTTCCATGCAGCAGTAGCCCCGGCTGCCACTAATACAAGAACTAAAACTACAGTCCATCTTGTTAGAAAGCCTTTGGGAAACCATTTACAGCTTTATACACCGTTCTTCCAAACTCTGTCTGTGCTCTCATTACTCACCCACTCATTGTAGTGTAGAACAATCAAAGTCTACACAGAAATACGCGACCCCTTCAAAATCACGATCGGTTAGAGGATGTTTATATAATTAATCGGTTTTTCAGCGTCCCTTTTCAATTATATATGTCCTGTTTCGGGGTAAGTGTGTAAGGTTCTCTCTCCTATGTGGCTGCAATTGGGGAAACTATGGCTGGGGTAAGGGGACCAGAATGCTAGACAACCGCTAGCACAAAGTGGAGGTGGAGGTAAACTATACATTAAAGCTGCAGAAAAAGGCTCGGCATTGGTGCAGTAGTACGGTCAGGCTCTACCCCTTAAAAAAGCCGACCTATAACAGTGTATAATAAGTCCAATGTACACGTAAATGGGTATGCAGCTGCACGTGAATACCTTCTCGATTTAGCTATTATCATTCATAGGTTCACCACAAACCGTAGCTGCGACCCATCATTGACGTTTCTTCCTTCCAAGCCGTCCAAGCCGTCCGTCAGTTCAACGAAGCCCCAACATCGACGGCCCGCGGCTCCTGAGGCTGCTATGCATGGATTAATTGCTGTGATATCAGTTACCGTTAACATATAAGCCATAGCATTTCAAATTCTAGATATCTAACTGTGTATACAGTGCGTTACCAATGAATGGCATCACCTTACCAGCGTCATTGACTGACTGGCTGGTAAGAATTCTGGAACCAGTAAGTTGACAATAATTACTCTTTTGAAACTTGGCTTGCCGACGGCCACTAACCAGGAATACTCTCAGGTCCAGCAAACATATCACCATGTGGTCCAACTACTCAGCATGCACTCTACGCTACGGCCCAAAACAGATGTGTTCACCCACGAATCAGGACATTCGGAACTGTTACTTTGCATCTACGGAAACATCCCGGCCAGAGTCGCCAACACCGTTTACCGTATTCCAGTGGAATTCTGGATCCCAAAGCAATATCCCGCGGTTGCGCCTATTGCCTATGTCCGACCGACAGAACAGATGATTATCCATCCAGGAAACCATGTAGACATCAACGGGAAGTGCTATCATCCGTACCTGTCGTACTGGGCCGAGAACCCGGGCTCCAATCTCAGCCAACTGGTTGACGTTTTGAGCGACGTGTTTTCCAAAGAGCCTCCCGTATACGCAAGTCCAATCCCCCGAGAACCTGCCCCTGCATATGAATTACACAACAGAGAGCCTGCGCGACGGCCGGTCCAGCAGCAGCGAGAACAACTGCCGCCGTTGCCTCCTAAACCAGCAGAGCTCCTCAACCAGTTTTCCACCGGATCCAGTCACTCTTCTTATATCAGAGAAGACACCCGACCATATGTACAGTCACCACAGAACTATCCACAGGCTGTTCCGCCGCCTTCTAGACAGCCGTTGTCTCCCGCACAGCAGCATATGCCTTACCCATCTCAAACTCCATACGGAGTGGCTCCACAAGGAGTGCCTCCACACTTGAACTCCTCAGCCTATCGACCAGCACCACCAGTTCCCCGACCTTCAATTATGGATACTGAGCTCGAACGTTCAGTTGACCTGCCCCAGCCTCCGCGACCACCAAACCCAGAAAAAGTTCAAGCTCAAATAGACCTACAACGGACCCTACAAAGCACTGTTTCCACACATATAGAACGGGAAATCAATGTTGACGAAAGTGCGTTATCCTCAACCCATCAAACTCTCGACTGGACCGAACAAGCTGTCAAGCGGGAGCACATACAATTAACCCGTCTGATTGAATCATCAGAGAACAATATTAAGATCTTGAATGATAAAATAGCAGCCGCGAAAAATGTCATTACCGACGCAACTTCCAGGTGCATACCTCATATTGATGAACTAGTCTCCGCCGAGACTACAGTATACAACCAATTATACGATTTAGTTGCAGAGGACAGAGCAATCGACGATAGTCTATACGTTTTGGATAAAGCTCTAGATCATGATATTATACTCTTGGAGCCATTTATGAAACACACTAGAGCGTTGGCACGAGAACAGTTTTTGAAGCGAGCCTTAGTTCTCAAAATATCTTCAGAAGTGCAATTAGCTTGATTATATTGCATCAATAAGTTTAAATTTGAGTATCTTCAAAATTTGTTGAACTGAATAGCAACTACATTTTTTCCCGGTATGAAATTACTGGATACTCTGCAATGACATTGTGTTCTACTCTTTTTATCGAATGACACCCGAAATAACTTATATATTATCTACCTGTATTTCTAGCAATGATGAAACGACATAATCTATATCCAAGCAACAAAAGCTTGGAATGGGTCAAGTGAAACTTTTGATTCCTCAAACTTCAGTGTATCATAATTGTTCAATAAAACCTCTTTGAGAGCAGCAGGGGCAGTATATTCCACCGCTGTCTTGGAAAAGTTGAGACCTACCAGAAGTGATTTGTTCTCGCTCTCTCGTTTGAAAGCAACCACATTCGGGTCTTCAAGGCTGACAGGTACAAAATCTCCATAGACGGCCACGTCCTTGAGCTCCTTTCTTGTTTTGATAGCCTTTGCCCAGAAATGGTACGGACTGTTAGGATCTTTGAGCTGCTTGGCAGCATTCCATTCCTTGTAATCCTGTGTGATATACATCCAGGACTTACCAGTGGTAAACCCGGCATTCTCGCTATCGTTCCAGTGCATCGGAGTTCGAGCATGGTCTCGCGCGTTCTTCTGTAATGCCTGACGAAGAGCTTCTTTTTGCTCGGTTGTGGGATGACCATTGGTAATTTCATTCAAAGCATCAATGCCTCGAATACTTTCCACATCAATGTACTCTTTGAGAGGAACCTCGTCAGGGATGTTAGCCAGACCCAATTCCTGTCCTTGATAGATGAATGGGGTTCCACACTGGAAGTTTATAAAAATTGCCATAAGCTTGGACGCGTATGCTCGGAATTGAGGCTCATCAGACAGGTATCGGGAAATGGATCTGCCTTGGTCATGGTTCTCAATAAAGACAGCATTCCAACCACCCCCTTGAGGAATCGAGGTTTGCCATTTGTTGATAACAGCTTTGACGTCGGCAACACTAAAGTCTTTGAGTGCGAACTTAGTGAGTCCCTTTTGGCAATTCAGCTCGACAATGTCAAACTGGAAGATTGTTTTCAGCTCACCTCGGTCACCTCGAACAATTTTTAGAATCTCATCGACTTCATTTACATATGGCATCTCACCTACAGTGAAAGCATCGTACTTGGCAAAGATCTTGCCGAGACCTTGCAAGTATTCATGAAGACGAGGACCGTTAGCAAAGTATTTGAAGCCAGGTTGATACTTAGACTTAGGGTGGATAATTTCGGCATCTGGATAAGACTGTACCTTGGAAATGAAATTGATGACGTCGAGTCGGAATCCTTTTACACCTCTTTCAAGCCAAAATGTTACGACATCGTGGACTGCTTCTCGCATCTCGGGATTTTCCCAGTTGAGATCAGGCTGCTCATCAGCAAATAAACATAAATAGTACTCTTCCCTCTCCTCACACCATTTCCATGCAGAAGGAGTGAAAAAGGAACTCCAATTGTTTGGAGGCTGTCGGTTCCCGTTCTCATCATACTTGGCAGGCTTCCAGATGTACCAGTCAGCCTTGGGGTTGGTTTTAGAGCTTTTGCTCTCTAAGAACCAAGCATGCTGATCGGAACTGTGGTTGACCACCAGATCAAGAACGAAACTCATGTCTCGCTTCTTCATTTCAGCAATCAGAGTATCGAGGATCTCAAGAGTTCCGTACCGCGGATCAATGTCCTTGTAGTCGGAAATATCGTATCCCATATCGACCAGTGGACTTTTATTAATAGGAGACAGCCAAATGATATCAATGCCCAGGCCCTTGATGTAATCTAGCTCTTCAATGATTCCTTGGAGATCACCAAGACCGTCTCCATTGCTGTCTTTGAAAGATGCGGGGTAGATTTGGTAGACGGAGCTTTCTCTCCACCACTCTGGTTTGATGATTGAATGCATTATTTCAGATCTTCTGTAAAGGAAATACAGATACAAGGTTTTCAGTTGAAGCCACAAATATAACTGAATTCAATAGTTTTGAGGTTGTAACTTTCTTTGGGTTGTTCCGCAGTTCGATCTATATATGCAGAGAAATCGGTCCGAGAGATCTGCTCCGAGAATCTGTCCAGCAGCGGTGCGCACTCCCCAATAGGGACTGGTTCCGCCGTTTTTAATGTGGAGAGAGTTGGAGGGAAGTTGATGATCTAAAAACGGCCCTTTATTTCATAAATGATGGAGAGGTTGTGTTTTTGCAACTGATACCTGGATACTTGACGATAATATGGCTAGCAGCGTAAGTGCTATCTTGATGAAAACAGCGGAAACGGGGCCATTTCGTAAAAGTGAGTGCAGAAATTTATAGAGGAATAGTGTAGGCAAGTATTTACGTATTGGCGTTTCACAGCCTCGCTGGTATGTGCGATATAATATGGGCTTTCAACTGCTATGATACGAATTTTGCTAGTATTCAATCAGTAGTGCTCGGCGACGATGTTAAACGCTGGGAAGGTGTGCTCGGGAGAGTTGAGCAGATCATTGACTTTTGCCTATAATTCGAAAATCGTGGCCGTGAAAATTTTCCGAAAATGGTTGTTCATTTTGTTTAACTTCTGTCTCAAAGCTAGCTAGCTGTGCAGCACAGCTCTCAGCCGCGCAGCGGTCATGCGGGAACATGCATATTACTTTTAAGGGGTTTTCCGCTGTCAAAACTTTAAATCTGGGGATCCACTAACCTAAGGGGTACCAATTATAGAGTCGATGGGCAGTAATGAATGTGACTGATTTAGGGATGACAGCTAAATCTTTCCGATTCCACGTTTGTAGCGTGAGGATGATACGACTACTTATTTTGTTCGTATTAGACTTGTCAGCCGGGCTTTGTTCCACCGAGTTGGACTGGACATTGCTCCACCGAGTTAGACTGGACAATCAACTCGGGTTGTATTTCTGCCATGATAAGACATATGCTGCTAAATAGGCGAAGAATGTGATATATTGTATATGGACGTACCCCTTCTATTTCGAGAGAGAGCTACTCAGATCAACCTCGTCAATCTGTTACTATATTCGGATATGATAATCTCTGGCAGCCATACAACATCTCACTACATCACACTACACACACTCTTTCTTGTCAGATCTAACTTTTGTTTCATTCCAGATGGAGAGATATATCTGGAATAACCCCGAGTATTTAGCTAACCTTAAACTGTGAATCATTCTTCATGCCCTGGCAGCCTTTCTAAATTGGATAAGTTTTCCATACCCATACCAAAGGTACACTAAACATCGGAGTACACTGTACAACGATATGCATACGACATCTCAAATTACGCCGGCCCATGCTATATCGCGTTCTAGTTTAACGCACCCAGTAGGCCTCCCCGCACCTGTACCTGATATCACTGAACTAACGATCGGAGTAATAGCCAATAGTTGATCTGTTTCGCATCAATTTGCTCCGGTTGGTTGATCTTATCCCCCACCCACCCCCGCAACGGCTACTAGCGCTTACGACGACGTCTCGCGATTTTCCCCGAAGTGGAAAGCAGTTTACTTTCATTAAAGAATGAAACATGTGGGAGAAGCGATAAAAAAAGTCGTTTTGGCAGTGAAAGTCATAATAGAGCCGTCAGACTTATGTAGAACGATTCAAAACGGTTCATACACCTTTCATCTATCCTTGACTCAAAACCCACGTTTTTCTCTAAAACAAAAAGTCGATATTTTTCACGACATTGAACCCTCTTGCACGCATTTGACAGTATTATTGTTTCCTCTTCGAGTAGTGAAAATGAACTTAACTAGCACTTTTTAAACTGCTGCTGCCTTCGGTGACGTTTTAAAGTAGGCAAGTTCTCTCAGGATCCATCTTGCATATCCGATATGCCAGATCGATGTACCCCGCTGTCGGATAACGATATCCCCCGCAATCATCTTTGATCTTCTGAAACCTCCAACAGATCTCGATACGCAGTGAAATAACTGTGAAAAAGAAGGCCAAGGCTCAGCTTGGGATCCTTTGAGCAGGTTCATATTCTCGAAACCACTAAAAAATACTGTCGCTCTAGCTTGATACCCCTTCTGAAATACCTTTTTCGCCAGCCATGCCCGGAAATATGCAGCCCCCACATGAATGCTAACCCCAGGCTCGGAATTTCAGGCGGACGCTCCAAAGTTGGCGGATCTCATATCCAAATCTGGATTCGAATCAATCCTGCTAGCCAAAGGTTATATAAAGAATGGAGGATTTCACCAGTTGTCCATCACTTTGTGGCTCGTTCCAACTTCAAACATACTCACGATGGCTCACCTCAAAGAGATTTCTGTCAATCACATTGATCAAGTCGACCTCGACGAAAACCCCAAACAGTTGGTCGAGGAGAGACAGGTCTTCTCGGCCGCTATGGCTGAAGCTCTAGCAAAAGACCCTCCGCAGCCATATAGCAAGAGCATGATCAAGCTGTATCTTATTCTATGTGTCGGCTACATGTGCTCTGCTACCAGTGGATTTGATGCCAACACCTTTGGCGGAATTCTTGCCATGCCCAACTTCTCACAGTACTTCAATTCTCGAGGTGGAAGCACCGAAGGATTGATTACTTCTCTTTACGTTATTGGAAACTTGATCGGAGCTGTTCCTGCTGGCCCTATTGCTGACAAGTGGGGACGAAAGTTCGGAATCTTGTTTGGCTCTTCTTTTGCTGTCATTGGTATTATTATTCAAACTGCTGCCATCAATACTGACATGCTTATGGCTGGAAGGTTCTTACTAGGACTCGGAGTTGGTATCATCCAGCCTGCTGGCCCCGCTTTTGTGGCCGAACTCAGTCATCCAGCTTACAGAGGTCTTATGACAGGTATTTATCAAACATGTTTCTTTGTTGGAACTATTGTCACTACATGGCTTGAGTTCGGCTTGAACTATGTTGGTAATAAGCCAGTAACTTGGAGATTCCCTCTGGCGTTCCAAGCTGTGCCCAGTTTGGTTATTCTCTGCACTATTTGGTTCTGCCCCGAAACTCCCCGATGGTTGGTCGCACAGGGACGAGATGACGAGGCGCGAGAATTCCTAGGAAAGTATCACGGAAATGGTAATATCGAGTCTCCAGTCGTCGAGCTTGAAATGATGGAAATGAAGGCAGCCATCGATTTGGAAGGAAGTGACAAGAGATGGTGGGATCTTCGAGATTTCTTCAATACCCGAAGTGCTCGATATAGGACTTACCTCGTGGTCGCCGTTGCTCTATTCGCGACTTGGGACTTACCACCTACTTCATATTACCTGCCATTGATGGTCAAGACCGCTGGAATTACCGATGTGACTACTCAATTACTTCTCAATGCCATTCAGACCCCGGTTATGTTTATTGCTGCTATCTGCGGTTCGAAATCCACGGATATCATCGGAAGACGAAAGATGTTCATTATTGGTAGTGCTGGTATGACTATATCCATGATTGTGATCACCGCTTGCACTGCTCGACAGGCTGGGCATCCTGCTATCGGCGGAACCGGAATTGCATTTATATACGTGTTCCTGATCTCATTTGCGTTTGGCTGGACTCCACTTCAGGCTCTTTATATTTCCGAGATTTTGACTTTTAGCACCAGAGCAAAGGGTCTCGCATTGTTCAGTTTGGTCTCAAACTGCGCTGGTTTCTTGAACACCTACCTTCCTCCTGTGGCTATACAGAATGTTGGGTATAGGTTTTATTTTTTCTATACCGTTTGGGATTTTGTGGGTATCATTGTGATTTACTTTACATTTATTGAGACGAGAGGTCGAACTCTTGAAGAGATTGAGGAGATTTTCAATGATCCTCATCCGGTGAGAACTTCGAAGCAGCGACAGAAGGTCTTTATCGCTCAAACTGGAGATGTTTTTATGGCAGAAGCAGAAAATGAATAGTTACGAGTAAGATAGCAGATATGAATAAACGTTTTCTTTTTCCAATAAAAAAGAATTAGGATGATCAAAAGTGTAGAAACAAATGCTCACAAGATCCCTCGTAGTTTCTATTATTTACAGTACCTGGTAAAGGTTTTAAATGCAATTAGAATTCACGGCTTTTGTCCCACAGCTGTCTAAATTTAGACCCTTCAGTTTCCAGTAATCGCTTTGGAGTATCGCACTCTACAATAATCCCTGCCTCCAAAACAACCACTCTGTCAGAGTTCATAATAGTGTTGAGACGATGGGCGATAGTTAAAACCGTCTTGTCTTTAAATTGCTTTTCGACAGTTTGCTGTATAATGCGACTTGTCTCCAAGTCAACCGATGCAGTCGCTTCGTCCAAAATAATAATTTTAGCATTAGACAATAACGCTCGGCTGATGCAAAGCAACTGGCGCTGTCCAACCGAGAAATTCGTGCCACCTTCAGCTACAGTAGCGTCTAGGCCTCCCAATTGTCTCACAAAATCGGCAATGTGAGAGCTTTCCAGAGCATGCCAGATTTTTTCATCCGACAATTTCAGTTTGGGATCAACGCTCTGGCGAATGGTACCGCTAAGCATTTTGGGCTCTTGCAGAATGATTGAAACCCGTCGTCTTAAATCGTAGACGTGAACTTTGCTGATATCTAGTCCGTCGATAAGAATCCTACCTGCTGATGCATCTCGTATTCGAAACAAGGATGACACCAGTGAGCTTTTACCAGATCCAGTTCTTCCAACAATTCCGATTTTCTCGCCTGCTCCAATACTTAACTCGATATCTTTCAAAGCTACCAAGTTTCCGTGATAAACTTTAGAGAAATGGTCGAACACAACTCCTCCTTTAGTGGGCCAATCTATAGGGGCCTCTACTAGGTCGGTATTCCTAGACATTTGTCGATTTTCTTCAGTTTCCAGTTTCAGAAGCGCCTCTATGCGTTCCAACGACAAACTAGCATTGGCCAGTTCAGCTGTGGCGTTCGAAAAACTGATAAGCAAATCATATAAATCACGCGTATTGCCAATGATGATTCCCACTGGAATAGCAACATTACCGTGGTGGCTTAGGGTGCGCAAAATTATGAGACCAATTACCAAAACGATCAAGCTGTTGACCGGTAGCAATCGTACTTGGTACCACATTCTCACGGCGAGAGAGGAAAAGGTGGCACCGTCGGCTTTTTTTGTTAGCGCACTATGACTTTCGAGGAAATGCAATTTTTGGTCAAAAGCACGAATGTGAGAGGATCCGTCAATTGATTCTTGAAACCGGGAAAGCGATTTCGCATTTCGTTCGGGAACGAGTCTTTTAGCGTTTTTAGAAATCGTCACGATTTTTGTTCCATAGGCCCGGTAAACGAAAATAAAAGGTAACACCGCCAAAACAGTGTATGGTGAGCTGTAGAATAACAGCCCTAAGGATATGATGAGATCGGAGATTTTGTTACTGTATTGCCGTAGCTCATCTGGGATTTTTTCGTCCAGATCATGAATATCTGCTGTAAATCTATCGATCAAAGAGCCTTTATTTTGTGAATCAAGATAGTTCACAGGGGACCTTGTTACATTTTCTGCCATGGCGCGGTAGGTTTTATAACTCTCTGGAATATGGAAAAACTTGAATGATACATAATCTTGAAGCAGTGTACCGGAAAATCCAAGTAGTCCTATGAACAGATACACTGTACTCTGGCAATTGAATAGATTCAGTCCACCTACAACATAATTCGCGCTTGTGCCAATCCAAAGGTTGGCCCAAACTTTTATAAAGCCATGTAAAAGGGACCCCGTTAGCAAACAGAGAAGCAAAAAACGGCCACATCTGGTAATGTAGTTGGCAAATGCGTCCACGTTAACAGAATTGGTTTTTATAAGTTTCCTTTGAGTCAACCGAGGGGATGAATGTGGATTCATGGTAGCGATGCGCTTCATTGCCTTATTAGGATTCGGTTCTTTGGGAGCCAGTGTGACGTCAGGCAAGAATTCGTGAAGATTGGGAAATCTTTTTCTGAGTGCTTCATAAGATTCTATAGGCACAATAGTCCTGTCTTTGACAACCAAAATATGGTCGCAGTGGTTCAAGACAGAAAGAGTGTGGGTTGTCATAATAATGGTTCGCTCGGACAAAAGACCAGAACGGCCCAGAACATGTTTCACAATATGCTTGCTGACCTTTTCATCAACTGCGGAGAGTGGGTCATCCAAGAGATAGATGTCGGACTTAGCATAGACAGCCCTGGCCAGTCCAATCCTGGCTTTCTGTCCACCTGACAGTTCAACACCTTTTTCGCCAACCAACGTTTCATCACCATTGACAAAAAACCCAATATCCTCGTCGAGTGCACAAGCGTAAACGACTTTTTGATACCATTCCCTGTCGAGGGACCGACCCAACAAGATGTTCTCTCTTACAGTCGCATTTTTGATCCAGGCTCGTTGAGCTGCATAAGAGGTGGATCCATGAATGCGGATCACACCTTGGGATTTCTGCATATCACCTATCAACGCTCTCAAAAGCGAAGTCTTGCCGGACCCCACTCGACCTACTATACAAGTAAAAGTCGATTTAGGGATGCTGTGCGTTACATCTTCAAAGACGGATCTATCTCGCCAGCCTAACCACACTTTTTCCAATTCAACAGCGTTTTGTGATTTCTCGTCGATTACTGAAAATACCTCAGCATCTTCGGTCATCAGGAATTCTTGAATCCGCGCTAAACCCGTAACCACTCTTCGGGGTTCATTGTATATCCTAGCGATATTCATTAGAGGGCTCCGTAGATCTCGGAAAATAAGAGTAGCAGGAACTAGGAGTTCTGGCCGCAAAGGCTCGCCCTCTAGAAAAGTGTAGCATAAAATAGTCGCAAAAGCGACTAGATAAGGGCCTAATTGGACAAATGCGCTAATTGCAGTTTCCAAGAATCGCTGAAACTGGAAACTTATCAGCTCTGTTCTGCGCGCACGACTGACTCTTTCAAGCAAGCACGACTCCCACACATTGAATCGTATAGTTTCTATATTGCTCAGTACCTCATTGGTGACTTTTACTCGATTGTCTTTGTACTTGATTTGTCGTTGTTGCCTCTTATGCAGAAGCGCATTGAGGTGGGAATTGACGACCATGAGTGCGACGGTCATTGCAAACCCCGCCCACATGCTTCTGCCCAGGAGCTTGTGTAGTCCCAAGAGAGACCCAAACAGCGTTATAGGGGCGAGTGTTGAGATCTGGATGACGTTGAAGAAGTACTGGATCTTTTTTCTGTCTGCTGTCCACATGTTTAGAAGCTCGCCGCTGGAGAATCTTTCTCTAGCAGCAGGGGAGATGTTTATCGACTTCCAGTAGATGAGTCCTCCGAGACCGGCATCTAGTTTTCCCAGAAACATGTAAGATCTTGACATGGAATGCATCGACAATGAGCTGTTTACGAGTGGTTCGACGCAAAGCAGCACTAGAAGTAATACGCCTGGTTTCAGTGAGTCGTTTAGTTGATATGAATCGACGAATTTCACAAACCTGCCCAGAATAAACGGAGCCGAGATTCCTAATATTTCTCGCAAGTTGAGAAACACCAGTATCGGTATCAGATCTCTCCAGTAGCACAGAAATATTGCTTTGATTAAAAGATACTGAGACGCAGTAGTAGTAGTACTATTATCACCATTGCCAGGTTTTCCCACCCAGCTCTTGTTCCACTGGAGCAACCAGTTGGCTCGCAGCTCAGCTGGTGCATCCTCGAAACCTTCAAGCCGTGGAGGGTTCAAGTCGTCCAACTGTAATACATATCTGTAACCCAGATCGATTATATTGGTACACCAATTGAAGAACATCCTGTCTTTGATCGCCCTGAGGTTGGATCGTGGGGCATATTTGATCTGGTCGGTGACTATAGGACTCGCACTGCTCAGCACTAGCAGTAGCCCCAGAAAAGATGGTTGTTCTACCAGCATTACGATGTCTTTGAAGGTTGTCACTACCGCGTAGATGATGACGGCGGCATACATGTCGACAAAACCTCCAGACAGCAGAACTATCCCACATATGCGATTGATAGAGCTCAGCTGTACTAGATATGAACTCCATGGGTATTGAATGACTGTGGAGAAGTTAAGCAATTGAACTGTTATAGATGCCTTGTTAGCTTAAAGTCAAACTAAAAAAAATTGTTAAAACTTCTTATCCTATAGGCCCAGCTGCGGGCTTCACTGCCCACCGTTTCGTTTGGTGCCGTATCATCTCACATACAAACTTAATGACCTCGACTATGGTCGAATTGGGCGGAAACTTTAACCGACTAGAACTGGGACGGCAGAGCAACCAATAGTCCGCCAATATCCCCGAACCGACTAGTACTCCTAGTATGTCAAATGCATAATTGAAAGTGCTCAGACTTAAATCTCCAGACCATATAAGGTCTGTCAGCAGTCCCATAGTGTGCGAGTTAAAGGGGACCCCTTCTGAGTATCGTTTTCTGTGCTGATATATCCTCCAGTATATATAGATAAAAAAATCGTATTAAGAAAATAATAGAGACCCATAAAGGGCAAGAGAAAGTTGAGTAATAAGGAAAAAATAAATAAATCAATAATAAAAAAGAGATATGTTGAAACTGGCAGCACACTGGTGTAATTATCGCATCGATTAAGATCACCATCGATCTGCACGGCTCTAGCTGGATAAAGGATTAAAGACGCATCATGTATATGCAGCGAGTTATAGAATCTGTTTGATTATCCTAGAGTGTCCTTTAACCGGATGTGGGGTTTTCAGGGGGGCAGAACTGAAGCACTAGCGTAAAAATGCAAAGGTTATAATAATAATTATGACTTTACGGACTCTAGAGCGAAATAGGGTTGGCATCTTGTTTTGGCTTCGGCTCCACACCTGTTCTTTTATCATCTCCCAGAAAAGATCTCGGTAACCTTATTACTTATCAGTGATCGGCGATGGATTATACCTTACGTGAGGCTCACGGATATACGTATATTTGCGGCTGGGATGAGAGTGGATCAAAATTATACTTTCAGCTTTCCACTGAACTCCTCAAAGCATTCATTATACAATAGTAATAGTACAGGTCTTTGCGTATAGCTGTAGACAGTTGGAGATCTCTTGCTTTACATCTCATCGACTCAAGGTTGTGTTCCCTGACCCGATGTAATGTTGCCAAGGCGCTCATCCCTTTCCTCGGAGACCGAAGATGCTCAAAATAAACCAAACTAATTATAATAGCGTGATACATTTGGAGATACCAACAGTTGAAAAACTTTCATGCAACAGCACAAAACAAAAAGACACGCATAGTCTTGTTCTATATGTATGTATAAGCAACTGGATGTTAATAGGATACTGATGTGGAAAAGGTGAAGGTGTGTGACACAGACGAAACCGGAAGCAATTGTTTCGTTGAAGAGCTGAGTTTACCAGTTGATGTTTCGATACGCCCTGACATACTCAGGCTATTGAAGGCTCGACCAGCTAAAGCATCAAACTTGTTTAAAGCTGAAATCGGTATAAGTTGTCATTATACCACCAAGACAAATACGGACGTATTTGGGAGTACAGCGTATATTGGGCCAACGGTTTGACGCCCCAAATGTACGATGACATGGACACAACCTATCAGACATGATATCACCCCTGTGATGCTTCAGTAAATCTATAGAGATGCTTTCTCTTCGCATTGCATTCAGGAGTCAGCATAAAAACAAAAAATATATGAAAAAATCTCTGCAGTGGTTTGAGTGTGGCTAGAACTGCTGAATATCTATCTCATAGATTAATTAATAAAGTATAGTTCTGCTATTAACGTTATGTTACTGCCTGAGTGCACAGTTTTTGCAAAATGCTTGTTCCTTGGCCCCAGACCTCGTAGTGACTCAGAGTTTAGGATACTTTAGAGGGTTTAACTGAGTATTCAAGACAGGCGTCGATTTATTGCCAGCGATGCCATTTGCTCGGTATATGGTACGTATACGGACCGCTAATTCTAGGCATAAGGCGTACCTCAAATAAATTACGTATATATGGGCTATAGGCTGAAATGTGAAAAGGAGGCTCGAATTCAAACTAAAGCTAAAAGAAGTAAAACTCAGTCAGGCCTATGAAGCCAATGGGTAACGTTATTGGACAGCCACAAGTTATGGACAGTTTAGAGATTAACACTTGCAAATGTATATTCATGGTGTTTAAGGAGAAGATGGATCGACTTGCTGTAGCGCTAGTTATGTGAAGCGGTATACCCGTACCTCAAACCTGCGTACCGTTCATCCATTAAAAGCGTTGGGCTGAAAATGCATGCAGATGTCGATGAAAAGCTTATCAGCGATATCATCCAGAGGATTGGCTGATATATATGTGGTGCTTAGCCTGTTAGTCGACCAATCACTCTAAAACATAAATGTATCGTAATCTAACAAATTTTATGTCTTAGACCTCATCCAAATGGTCACCTTTCATAATCTATAGCCTCATCACTACTACAATCAATCTATAGGTCAATCTATGCACAACGGCTATGACCTGGTTAGGTAACATAGCCGAATCAACAGCTATAGCTCTCTGCACAAGAAGAATATATAAAAAAGTAATATAATAACTATCTCCTTTCGGCCTCTACAGTTTTTTTTTTCACATAACTCTTGAAATGGTTAGTTTGTCAAATACTTTTTTTAGTACACAGGTTCATTCTCTATCATCGTTGGCGTATTATATAAGAAATATCTGTTCGCTATTATTTGCGAGCTGTTAGGTTCCCCGCGTTGTTACCCGGCCAGCTTAGTCACCTCACAAAAATGCGGGGTGACTCCAAACGTAGAAAAAACCCACAAAGCCGTCTTTGGCACTGGCTCTCTATTCTGGTTGGTAGGGTCCTTGGTTTTTGAACAGACGGATAGTATTGTGTGATCCATGCGAGCCTGCGATTGCTGTCGACGTCGTAAGGTTAAATGCGACGGATTCCACCCATGTAAAAAGTGCCAAAACGTCTCACTGGAATGCACCTATGACGCGCATCCTCAGAAAAAAGGACCCAAGCGGCACAGGGATTCGGTGATTGAAGAACTTCGGACGAGCAAAAAGGCAAAGGAACGGAGTTCCAGTCCGGGTGACTCAGATGGATCGAGAACGCAAGACTCAAGGTCATCAGCACCATCACCGAGCTGGTCCGGGTTTTCGAAAGAAGTGCTGCACCGGCTGGTGAACGAGTATTTCCGGCATTTGCATATCATTACGCCGGTTTTGAACTGTGATAGTGTACTAAAGTATCTGGACAAAGATGAACCGACTTACAGTGACTATTGCTTGATCACTGGAATAGCTGCGTATGTGCTGCTCGTGAAACCTCCCCCGGGAATGAGGAACGAGGAGCTGGCAGAAGAGTTGTTTTCGGAAGCACAGCGAGCCAGAGAAAAGGGCCATTTCATAGATAACAATTCTGTCGACGCTATAATGGCCAGTTTCTTCTTGTTTGCCTGTTATTTCCGAGCTGAGAAGTTCGCCATGTCGTGGTATTTGCTGCGAGAATCAATAACGATGGCCCAGATATTGGGCGTGCACAACGAGGCACATTATGAAGGAATGGACGAGGAAAGCGAACTGCAGCATCGAATTCTGTTTTACACATTGTATATTACTGAGCGAGGTGTCAGTCTGCATACTAAATACCCATTGACTCTAAGAAATACCATTTCGTTCCCCCATCTAGACTCTGACAAAAATCACACATATGCTGGATTAGTGCAATTGGCTACTCTGTTTACGGTTGTCGATGACTACGAAAAGCTGATCAGAGCTGGCAAGAGCAATTTCGACGTCGAAAGCCTAGCTCGGTCGTTGCTGGACCGTCTCGACGCTACCAAGAAGCTCACAATACATATGAGTTCTGATATTCAAAAAGCTGATTTCTTCATTTCACACCAATGGCTGAAATTGCTGGTATGGAAAATATGCCGCTACTCCCAGGCCCCTCACATCCAAGCCCGAATATTGGTAGACATGGCAGATGATATTAACAACCTTCGCCAAACACTTTCAAAAGAGTCTCTTGAAATCCATGGCTTGGGTATGGCCATGAAGTTGAGTGAGATCCTTAGGGCCATAGAGGAGATTCAAGGTTTAAATATTATTCCGGCTGAGCTCTTAGTAACCTGTGGTATAGACGAAGTGGGAGACAGAATCACACGAATCTTGGATCTGATAGGGACATTTCGGGACTATGAGCAAGTCATGTATTTTAAAAGTCTGGACACATTGACTACATCAATTGATCTAGCCGCATTTGATTCTGTGAATAATTTATTTGATATTTTCCAGCAAGACGAGGAAGATATTGCGAACAGTGCTAGTTTGAAGTTGTTGGACGTTTAATTGGGCAGAGGCCGGTTGCTAAAAGGTGACGAAACTGGCAAGGGGGTTTTGTGCGCGTGGTTTGTTATGAGTGATTTTTTTTTATTTAAATGGATATCTTGTTCTAAAATACATATATTCGTAAGTCATGCAGCGGGTCTTCTAAGTCAGCAGTAAGCTCGTCAAATATCGTTCAATGCCACTGCTATTGCTCCTTTGTGGTGGCCATTGTACTGCCGTATGATCTGTCCCGACGCTAGTTCCCACAGTCGTACATAGTGATCTGAGCAGGCGGTCACCAAATAAGCGGAATCCGCACTAAACGCACAGTCCCACACCCATCGCTGATGGCCCTGTAGTACAGTTTCTAGTGAAAAGTTGTTTTCTGTCGACCATATTCGAGCCGTATGGTCAGCGGAACATGTCGCCAGATGCTTCACGTCGGGAGACAGTAAAACCTTGGTGATATACTTTGAATGCGATTTGAATCTAGTGATGGGATGCAGCGACGTCACGTCTTTTGAGTTGACCATCTTCCACACATAGCAGTTTCCCGTATTATTTCCAGCTACGAGCATAGTCCCGTCACTGGCAACAGAAACACTTCGTACTGGGACGTCGTTTTCCGGTATTAGCTGATGCGTGCAGGTATTCTCCCCCAAATCCCATATTCGGACATTGCCATCGTCGTCACATGAGATCAATTCTCCTTGATTGGGATGAATTACAACATCGTTCACTGGGCATTTATGATTATAGTTCCTCTGGACAGTGGGCGCTCGTGTATCCCATACCTTGACGGTGCCATCTTCGCTTGACGTCACCATCCATTTACCGTCGGCTTGAATAGCCACTGCGGTGACATTGCCCACATGGCCCTCAAACGTCATTGTCGGATTCGGATTGGCCGTCCTTATGTCGTACATTCTGACCGTGTGAACCCCAGCACACGCCAGATATCTTTTGTCTGGGGTGATGGCCATTCTATTAACTTGGCCGTCTCCGTGCTGTATGGTTCTGGAGCAAATCCCGGAAAGAGCTTCCCAGAACTTGATTGTGCGGTCATAGCCGGAGCTTGCTAAGATGACACTCATGTCACTTTCCTCTGCCATGATAGATTTTTACAGTTGGTTATAAATATTCAGACGGTAATCATGATTAATCGAAGACGAAGCCAGTTGGACAGCTGATTACTAATCCGTTAGGTGATCTTGATACGAGGGATGTGCGGCGGGATCGACGGTCGATCTCTGACTCGATACGGAGGAATCAGAAACTTGGCTCGCAAAAAAAGGTAACATTCAAGCGCTTATAAGTAAATCTGCGATGTCCACTTTGATATAACGATAGTTATATAGTGATATATCATCTTGAAAACGATTCAACTCTATTCTAATGCCATGTTTGGAAGAGGAAAAAGCTGACAATGTTTGTAGTTCGGCAAGCCCTGCAGTTATAGACGATATGGAAGAAGGCTCACAATTGCCGCCTGCCGGAGCCGAGATCAAAAGCGAAGTTCAGCCCGTAGTCCTTGAAGAGAGTTATAGTAATGATAGTCATGGTAGTGACGACCCTATCCGCCTTGAAACTTGGAAGTATCCAAAGCGAAACCTCGGCCGAATGGCTGCCACTCTGCTCGAAGTCCTGGTCTTTGGGGTCAGTGACTCGGCGCTCGGAGTTCTGGTTCCTGACTTGGAAATTCACTACGGTCTGTCATATATGGTGGTGGCCACTGCGTTTCTCGCTCCCTTCGTGGGCTATATCATTGCCGGTCTGGCCAGTGACCGAATCCATCATATCATAGGTCGATCCGGGTCATATATCATGGCTCCTACGCTGCAGCTTGTATGTTACATTATCGCAATCTGCGCTCCGCCTTTCCCTGTGTTTGTCATTGGTTATGTGATCTGTGGTCTTGGCAACGGGATCTTTGAAGCGTCCTCGAATGCGTGGATCGGTAGTCTGGACGACACCAACGAGGCCATGGGAGTATTCCAAGCATGCTACGGTCTCGGAGGCATCTTGGGCCCGGCTGTCTTCACTGCCATTCTTAACAGTGGACGGCAGTGGAACATTTGTTATTCTGTTTTGATAGGGATAGCTGCGGCCTCGCTAGTGGTTTCTACTGTTGCATTCTGGGGTGATTCAGCTGCTGTCTACAAAAAATCGCTGCAAGACCATGCGGGTCATGATGGTGGAGAGATTGATAGTTCTCTGTCGCAACTGTTGCGGAACAAGATGGTGTGGCTAACATCATTGTGTTTATTTGCATATGTGGGAGCGGAAATCACATTTGCCGGTTGGCTCACCACATTTATGATTGTAGTGCGGCACGGTAGTCGAGCCAAGATGGGGTTCGTTACTACTGGTTACTGGACTGGACTGACCGTCGGCCGAGTTGTTCTAGGTTTCACGCTCGGGAAGTTCCGCAGAGAGGAATTTCAGATGGTGGTTTATATATGTGTTGCAATGGCTATCACTCTAGTGTTTTGGTGGGTCCCCAATCTCTATGTTTCTGCGGTCTCTGCTGGGTTGTTTGGGTTTTTCATTGGGCCATCTTTTGGAACCATTCTTGTAGTTGCGCTGAAGAAACTTCCAAAGCGTTTGCATATCAGTGGAGTTGGGTTTGCTGCCGCAGTAGGTGGCTCTGGTGGTGCTGTTTTGCCATTGATTAATGGTATAATCTCTGACTCGTATGGGCCAAAGATATTGGGGCCATTGGTATTTAGCCTCCTCGGTACCATGATACTTATATGGCTGGTGATCTTGAAGTGGTTTTAGCATCTTGATCACGGGGGATTTGAGAAAGCGCATGTTATGTGTATGAAGCTTTTGCGAGTTCATTCGTACCTTTGGTCCCTATATGAGATGGATTGACATGGCCCATGACAGTCGTCTTCAAGTGACAGATGAATTCACAATTGGCAAGTACGAACTAAATAGATAATTAAAGTCCCCTTAACTTTCTTCATTTGTTTTATTTCCAATTTTGCTGTATATGTTTTTCACCGTTTTTCACCGTTTTTCACCTCCCCCACCGCCTTCTCCCGCGCAATCATCTCGCAGTTCCAGAAGCTTCTTGCATAATCTAGTCCCAATAGGGCTGCATATATAAAGACACCCGATGGGCCCATACAAAGCTGTCACGTAACTTCAACTTAAACTGACCTGTAGTGCAACTATTTCGTATTAAGACACTGAGTTACACAACAACAATAATCAATCAGTACATCATAGTAATAGAACTACACAATGGTTAAAGATACAAAGCTTTATGACTTGTTAGGAGTTTCTCCGCAGGCGTCTGAAACTGATCTGAAGAAAGGATACAGAAAGACTGCCCTGAAATATCATCCGGACAAACCAACCGGTGACACAGAAAAGTTTAAAGAGATCTCAGAAGCATTTGACATTTTGTCGAATGCGGATAAACGTAAATTATACGATGCCTATGGCTTGGAAGCCGCCCGACGAGGTGGTGTGATGCCTGAACCGGGTGCCGGACCTGAAGACGGCGGTGGAGGATTCTCTGGTGGAGGATTCCCTGGAGGATTTGCCGCTGGAAATGGAGCGGGAGGATTCCCGTTTGCCTCGGGCGGACCTGGTGGTGGCGGTCAGACCTTCCATTTCACGTCTGGTGGTCCAGGTGGAGGAGGATTCCAGAGCTTTACCACCAACGATGCATTCAATATATTTCAAAACTTTGGCGAAGCCGGAGGGTTTGAAGGAGAAGACGATATATTTAGCTTATTAGGCGGAGGTTTAGGAGGAAGGAGAAGAGCTGCTGGGGGACCCGGTGCCAGTTTTGGCGGAGGATCAGCTGGCGGCGGGTTTGGAGGAAGTCCGTTTGGAGGTAGAGGTGCGCCAGAGAAGACGACTGTGACAATTAAACTGCCAGTCAGCCTAGAAGATCTCGCCAGTGGCACTACAAAGAAGATGAAGATCAAGAGAAAGCGACAGAACGGGCCTGAGGAAAAGGTCTTGTCAGTCACAATTAAACCAGGCTGGAAGGCTGGCACCAAGCTCACGTACGCCAACGAAGGTGACTTGCAGCCCGATGGGGGTCTCCAAGATGTCATCTTCGTGATAGAAGAGAAGCCGCACCCTAGATTCAAAAGGAACGGTAATGATCTCGAGTTCACATTGCAGCTCACGCTCAAAGAAGCGTTGGTAGGGTTCTCCAAAATTGTCGAAACTCTTGACGGCAAGAAGATCAAGATTGAGAGCTCACGACCTGTAAAGCCAGAACAAGTTATTACCTATCCTGGTCATGGTATGCCTCTATCCAAAACTCCGGCTACAAAGGGCAATTTACTAGTCAAGATAAAAATTGATTTTCCTAGCACCTTGTCTAGCGCTCAGAAGACTGCGATTGAGCAGAATTTTTAGATTGTCAACAACACATCTGGTAAATAATAGATATAATATGCATGGTTGCCCAGAACCACATAATAACAAAGGAAAAAAGAGTACTGAAACACAGTTCAATTAGATACAATCATAATATATATATAACAAATACAAACTTAAACCTGGCACGTTATACGAGCCTTTTTATCCACCCGTATCCACCACTTTAATCATCCTTCTTGGACTTCTTCTTCTTTCTCTTCTCCTCTCCCTCTTCGTCGTCATCAGATCGTCTCTTTTTCTCCTTCTTTTCTTTCTTTTCCTTTTTCTCCTTTTTCTCCTTCTTCTCCTTCTTCTTCTCGCTTGAAGGCTCAGAGATTATAGAAATATCCTTGGATGGAGTCGCCGGCTCGGCGATCGAAATATCACCGTCCTCAGTCATAGTCACATCGGGTTTAACAGGAGTAGAGCTGACGTCGGTCTCACCGTCAGCAGAGGGGCCGTGGTCAACATATGTCTTTTTCCAGTCCTCAGGAGTGCTTTCATTAGCTTTACCATATTTGTCCAATTTACCACTGGCCTTGAGCTTCTTCTTTTGCTGAGCAACAGGACCCAAGCCCCATCGTCGAGGATAAGTATCTCGTTCCATAATACATCTCTTGATCTTGGCAACGACTCCGTGGTCGCAGGTTGCAAGATCAACAGTGGACATCTGGGCAATACCAAGAGCAATGGCCTCACCCTTGGTGGTCATAAGCACAACCTCGTCATTGAGCTCAATTCCGTCTTCGTATCGAAGCAATCCAGGAATCATGAGCTTGGCTCCGTAGCATACAGAGTTGACCGAAGAGTCCTTGACAACAATTCGCTTATAGTTGAGCAGCAAACTCTCCAAGGGTCGAATGCATCGTCGCAAGTACGACTCGTCTTTGGTAGTATCGTAGGTCCACTGAGCGTCCAAGATGTCGTGCAGAGTGACCATGGCATCGTTTTCACTCAATGCTCCTGATCGCACTCGTCGCAGTTCCTGCATATGACCGCCAACTCCGAGAAGCATGCCCAAATGGACACACAGAGTTCGCATGTAAGTTCCGGCTTCACAGCTGGCCCAGAACACTCCGAGGTTTCGGTCGTTGTCAAACTCGAGCAGTTTAGAATCGTAGATAGTTCGCACTCGCAACTGTCGTTTGACAGCAGAAATCAAAGGCGGTCTCTGGAACAAAGCACCAGTCAATTGTTCCAACGTTCGACCCAGGTCGTTCTGATCCTTGAGAGCATCGTGCAATCGGACAATACACACGTATTCCTTACCAGCTCCCTGCTGAGATTTCACCAGTCTAGTGGCTCGATCAATGCACACAATAAGACATCCCGTGACCTTGGGATCCAGAGTTCCTGAGTGTCCAGTTTTCTCGACTCGCAGGATTCGTTTGATCCAGGCGACCACCTCGTGACTCGAAGGGTTACTGGGCTTGTCCAAGTTGATCACACCCGAGGAGACGTACGACTTCAAGTCTCTCTTCAAGGGCGAGCAGCCGCTGGGGATAGGCGTGTAGTGGCCGGTTCGGACCAAAAGCTTGTCATAATTCTTCAGCAACAGCGGCCAGGTGCTGGAGTTCGACGACGCCGGAGTACTGTCGGGCTTAATCATGTAATCCGTAGATTCTTGGGTTTTTGCGTCGGTCATTGTTGAAAAATACGAATAAACCGGTTGAAGCAGAAAATTAAAAGTTTTTTTTTTTTCAGTTTCTGTGATAGGGTTAGGAGAGAACCGAGGGGTGCGGCGGTTACAGTTATGTCTGTAGTGCGGTGATCTACATGCATATGCTAGCTAGACGTACCTATCTACTCGCTCTCCTCGACAACTTCATTCGTATCCTCTTCATTCTCTTCGTTGTCTTCCTCATTAATCTGTCTGAAATACCACGTATATGCAATACCAGCCACCAAGAGTGCTGCCAAAGAAAGCAGAAACGACACCAGAAACGCCAAACTGATAGCTTTACTGTAGATTTCCTGTACAATAGACCTAATTTCGGGGTTCAGATGTTGGATTTCTCCTACCGAGTGTCTCACTCGATCTATGATCTCTTCGCTCCCTTCATAGCCCTGTAATGCTTCTTGTAGCCGAGATGTAGAAAATGTTTGTATCACTGACGAAACGAGTGCAACTCCCCATACATTACCAACCGCTCTGAACAGATACAAAGTAGCAGTAGTGGATGCTTGATATGAATAAGGGAATGCAACGATAAACGTAAATAATGTTCCAGGATAACACAGCCCCTGACCGAGATTCAGAGGAATTGTGGCTACCCAGTATAGTATCTCTGGCAAACCTGCTCTGAGGTTGTATACGAAAAAGTTTCCCACACACATGAGGAAAATTCCACAAGTCACAAGCAACCCAAGATGAACTTTTCGTCGCATGGAAAACCCGGTAATTAGGCCCCCAATAGGCGTACATAGGGCCGGAAGGACCAGTCTAAGTCCCGCTTTGGATGCATTGTCGTGAAGAACAACTTGAAAGAACAACGGCAGCGCGAACAAAAATGCGTACGAAGACATTCCGATCAAAATGCCGTCGAGAAGAAGTAACTTGGGATATGTCCCTTTGATCAGCTTCAGCGACATCACCGGCTTAGCTGTGGTCGTGCTCTCAATGTATAGGAACAGTGCTAAAAGTCCTAAACTGCCCAAGCCCATTGCAATCAATCTGGGGTCACTCCACGCCATGAGGTTTCCACCAAAACTGAGAAAACAAAGCTGAAGTGCAAGACCCGTCACCAACGTGAGTGAACCAGAGAGATCGAGCCGACTAAAGATGCTGGCAGTTGTAACATTAGTCTCACTGTTAAGCTTCTTCTTGGTAATTTCATCTCCTACTCCCTCTAGAAAGTAATTGCCCATTACTATACTGAACAAAGTCACTGGGACTTGGATCCAAAAGCAGAATCTCCAACCAAACTTCATGGCAATAGTCCCGCCAATGGAAGCTCCCACAATCCCACCGGATCCAAGAGCAACGTTTTGGGCTGCCTGGTAAATCCCCCGTTCTCTCAGGGGGATCATGTCTGAGTTTATAATAGTGCCCATCGTCACCAGTCCGCCTCCACCGATGCCCGTCAGTCCTCGCATGATGTTCATCACCAGTAAACTAGGAGCACATGCACAACCTATGCAGCCCACTGTAAATATAAAAGAAGCGAGCATGAAGCATGTCTTTCTACCAAGAATGTCAGAGAAGGAACCGTACAATGGCTGGAAAGCTGTGCTAGTAACGAGATATGATGTTGTAATCCAGGAGACCAAATTCGACGAGTTGAAGTCGTCACCTATCAAGGTGTATGTTGAAGCTGTGACTGTTCCGTCGAATCCACTCAAGAACACATTTGCAAAGAGAGTGGCCTCTATAAGCAGGAAGTTGTTGGGCCATTTCCACGGTTTTTCATCTTTACCCGCTACCTTCTGAGCTTCCAGCAGAGGTTCTTGTTCCGACGGCTCAGCCGTTCGATCCAATAAGCCCTGATCTGGCCGGAGTTGACTGGAAATTTCAAGCATATGTCCTGTTGTTGCAGGCTTTGCGTTTAGTTAACCAGCAGTGATATTTTGGCATTTTTATCTAATATGGTTGATGAGTCTTGGATTGCATCATTCGATAGACTTTTGACTCAAATTATCCAAAAGGGGTAAATCTGGGAAGATCGCGAATATCGGTGCATATTATCCGAGTTTCGTTTAGTTTAGGGATGCGTATTGAGACTGGCATCACGAATATCCAAGGGTCAGTTTAGGAAGGACAAGAGACAAGAGTGACTGATGTTGGAGGGAGTGCAGATTGAGAGCAGATATTGGGTAGAGAGTACCTGTTGTTGCTGTGAGACGAGATATTATTGGCATAGGAAGCATCGAAGAGCTGTTTTTAACGAGTCATAAAACCGGTAATAACCAGTTTCAGATGTATAGTTCGGAGTGCGAATATCGGCTCTATAACCAAATTAAGTCCAACTCACAGTGTATAACTACATGTGAAGTATCGCAAGTCATCTTGATTACTCATAGGTATCCTGATTAACATTCATATAAGGTTAGCACTTGTTGAATCACACAATAACAGCAGGTTAGGTCGAATCTTACATATGGATAACCGTTTTGTGAAGAACATTAGCTAGGACATACTTTTGACGTAAAGATTTATCGCCTTTCATATTCATGCCCTCTGCTCGTTATACGACCATAATCTGAACTGAGCGAGGCACTGTCTAAATAGTTATGTTGTAGAAGCTGTCGGCTGCCTTTGACTGCTGTTTTCAGGTATAGCCCAATTCCCACGTAAGTGCAGCGTTCAGAGGTGTGTCCGTTGAGACAATAGGATACGATGACTTCAAGATGACTAAAGTCGCTAGGGATTGTACTATACCCTGATTCTAGGATAATGATATATGTGTGATCTATATATCGTCTAATCATCTTATAACATATTTGTCACTTAAAATCTAACAGCTCTGTTTACACTACATGTACAATATTGGTCCACCTTCTCCTTACATTCCATTTGAAGACTGTATCCCGTCACTAAGAGCTTGGATCTACAGGATATATGTATGTATGCAACATGCACGGTTATCTCAATTCGGGTTCAAATATGAATATCCATGCATAAACCTAAGATTTGGATCGGTATCGATGATTGAAAAACTCAAAATTGCACGCCAGTAGTAAGATGATATTAGGTTAGTCAATGGACTGAGAACAATAAACATGGGGTAATGATCTTGGCTGTGAGCATAAACTTGACATTCTCGCTCGTGGCCCTTACAATCGGTGTATTTCTAGGTTCTTAGGCAAGTGAGAAATACAAGAGCAATTATAGACTTCACAGAACGATCTTTGATGTATCTATAAGAACGTTATGCTCTTCCTACTCTTTTCATTCATAGCAACTTTGAAGAGGTTCAGAGCATACTCATGATAGCTTACTCTTGCCAATTGTGGCATCAGAAAGCATTTAATACGCAAGAATACATCTCTGTTCTGTAAAAGTATATGAAAATTCAGTTACTCTTGCTCTTTATATCTCTGTACATATGACTTTGCATAAATCTTATAGCACGAGCTAACCCCACACACATACACTCCTCTCAACCCTCATTGACATACATACCCTTACCCCCATACATGACCGTAAACACGGAGAGATAGGCAGAGTGATCACAAGATAGCTAACTATTTAGTGTCGTCATTAACAACAAATGAAAACATAAACACTATTTAAATGGTGGCACTTGATTGAAAACAACAAATAAACGCCACTTTATATCTCCCCATAACTTCCCCGCATTCGGGTGACTTTTAAAACTACTTTAGCTCTCCGATAAACCAGAATTTTGGCTCTCGACTCGGTCCGTGTGGCGCCCGAACCCGTAAACTCCCGCACAAGAAAAAAAACCCTGCTGCAGTCATCTTTAAAACAAAAATAAAAAAAATAATAATAATCGACCAAACAAAATTGATTAACGCAATTTTATAAAAGAAAAATATAATCCGACTGCACAGAGAAGTTATAGTTGCTCGCAGCGATCCTTCATCATCATCATCAACTTTTGTCACGCACATAATAAAACTTATCTTCACTGCAACTAAGCGCAGGTCCTTTTGCATTTTTTTTTGTTTATTTGTTTTTCCTTCGTTGCTCTCATCCTCGATAAAAAAACCCGACCCCGGACTTTTCCTCTTGTGGAATTTCAATGAACGCCCACAATGTCGTTTATGTTCAACTGGAATACCTTCAATGAGGATAAT
Organism: Spencermartinsiella ligniputridi; assembly: GCA_030583385.1. Classification (NCBI taxonomy): domain Eukaryota; kingdom Fungi; phylum Ascomycota; class Dipodascomycetes; order Dipodascales; family Trichomonascaceae; genus Spencermartinsiella; species Spencermartinsiella ligniputridi. The sequence goes on along the minus strand of JAJMIC010000005.1, from coordinate 356,999 downwards.
TTTTACAATCGCGCAAAGACCCTGCTGACGGATGCGCTGAATAAGAGCAATAAACCGGCCATTCTGGTCGATAAGATCCTGGTCAAGGACTTGTGGCTGGGGAAGACTCCGCCGGATTTAGAAATCCTAGAGATTGGAGACCTGGCAGACGATAGATTTAGAGGGATTTTCAAGCTGAAATACAAGGGAGATGCATCGATAACCCTGGCGACAAAAGTGCAGGCCAACCTGCTGAACGTTTACTCGCAGAACTCGCCGGAGTTTGCGTTGCCCAAGATTGTGGGGGCTGCTTCGTCGCTGGCAATGCCGCTGAATCTGACGCTGTCTGAGATCAAGCTGAGCGGAATTATTATTCTGGTGTTCAGCAAAGCCAAGGGGCTGACTCTGGTGTTCAGAAATGACCCATTGGAGTCAATCAAGGTGTCTTCGACCTTTGACGCACTGCCGGGCATCGCTCGATTCCTGCAGGTCCAAATTGAAAATCAGATTCGAATACTGTTTAGAGAAGAACTGCCTTCAATTTTACACAAACTGTCACATAAATGGACGCCGTCGTCGCCTGACATGTTGGGCGAGTACAGCAGTCCACCATCACCAAAGGTTAAGCCAGTATCGTTGATGGAAATTGACCCTGACTTGCCTGAACTGTCACCATCCAACATGCTCCGACTGGAGGCTCTAATAGCGAGCCAGCAGACGCTCAATTTATTTACACCTAACATCCCGCAAGCTGTGTATCGATCGAACTTGGAAGTATTTGAAAAGCAAAAGAGCAAGAGTAAGCTTGACATAGCCAGTATCAGCAAAGGTGACGACCTGGAGGGAATCATGAAGATCCAGTCTCGGAACTATTCTCGAAACACGCAAAAACGGCCCCGACGACGGGTCATTAAAATCAGACGGCACAACGATCCTTTCGAAGATTCTGTCAGTGAAACTGTCAGTGTGTACAGCGAGGCAACCACTGAGTCTGTGCTGTCACAGGAGCCAGTCGTTGAAGACTCTGCTGGCAATATTACTTTTACTGCTCCAATTCACGAACTGCTAAGCAGCAGCTGCAGCAGTTCTGTCGCGAATCACCGGGAAAAGGGATCTACCCACGAGAGTGAGTTTGTTCTTCCCGCAAAAGGGTTTGTTCAGCCCAAAGCTTCTACACACGACAAGACTGCAGTACAATATGTTGTTGACCAGGATAAAGAGCATTCCTTTGCTGTTGCCAATAACTCTCATCATCTTGAGTCCACCTGGACCGGCAAAACTATCACTAGAGAGAGCCTTTTCAAGGATTTCTTCAGTGCAAACCATCAGTTAGTTGCTGATGATAAACCTCCTCCATATGTTGCATAAGAGGCTGGAATTACGAAACGTTGTACATATTTATATTTTTACTCTTACGATAATGAGCTAGAGGTAGATAGGAAAAATGAAGGACATTGGGTTAAATATTAAAAGATAAATATCCTGAACTGTCATATACTTACATCTCCAGAGCCTTTTCACACAAAGCCAGCACTCCCTCCTTGGTCTTGGCTCCACCAATAAATCCACTGGCATGGATGAAAATACATCCAGGCACCCCAGTCAGTTCGCTCAACTGGTCATCTCGCACTCCTCGCCATGGCTCAGGCAGAGCTTTTCGAGACACAAACGATCCGCCAGACTCTGGAACAGCCTGAATTCTCCAGCTGTTACCGCTGTCTTTATACAAAACATACAAAATCTGTCCTTCAATTCCTTCCTCCTTTTCCAGATTATGTAAATGGTCCTTCCATGGCACGAACTCTTCAAACACTATTACTCGTCCATGTTTATCATATTGATGCCGACTTTCAAGTGCTTTTTGAACAATCTCCTTGGCAGGATACCAGCCTTTACCATATGACAATACAACGTTTACAAAGGCTTCGCCCATAAGCTGGGAGGCTTTCTGAAACTGTCTGTCATAACTAGAATCATCAGAGGGCTCAGTCCACAAAGGATTGAGTTTGTTGACCATACCAGGCAGAGTTGTACTGTTGAACTTGAAAGCTGACCTGACAGTATCGGGATAAGCAGAGATACCATTGTCATTAGCATCAATGGCTTCAATAAAGTCATTGTAAATTTTAAGATACAACACGTCGACCTTTTGTCCCTGGGCAGGAATGTCCAAGATTTGGCCAATCACTTGTTTACCAAAGTGCTTGTAGATGAGACCCGCAGAACTCAGCTTTGTCTCGTGGCCACTGGAAAACGTTTCCTCGAATCCTCGCTGATGATGGTCAAAGTACTTTGGTTCCTCGTATTTTCCTCCAACGTCCACAATAATATCACAAGTCTCCAGGACCTCAGGGACTCGTGATCTCACAAAGTCAGCATTTGCATATTCTGGCAGGAGTCGCAGCATATATACGGCCAGACTTTCATCAGCGTGAAAAGTTCCACTGTGAGTACCTATTTTCATTGTTTGCTTTAACTTTTTGGGCTCTGACATGGACTATTGGCGGTTTTACTTGTTGACGAGGTGAGAAGTGGATACCCAGCACATAAAAATTGCTGGTTCTTTGAAAAATGTCGATCTATGCAGAGATCTACGGCCCATCATGCATGGCGGGGTCAGCCAGTAATAAAACAATTAATTGTAATCACTTACAGTTCATACAAACGTATAGTAAGCCAAAGTTATTACAGGCTACGTAATAGACGACAACATATACAGTATACTCACTCTGCACCATTCACCCTAGTAATTCCCCACTAATGTCGTGACCACTCTTCCGACGCTGCTGACTCGAAATCCGTAATCTTAAACAACCCCGGGTTCAAATACTCGTTGTCCTTGTACTTGCTAAAGTCAGTGGCTCCTTCTGTAGCGGTCGCGGTTATGATACTGGCCAGTTCTTGAAAACTCTTTATACCATTTTGGTCAACAATCTCCGCCTTGGCTCGTAACTCTCTGCCAGTCAATGGCTCGACCTTCAGGGTCTTGCCAGTGGCCCGTTCGTAGAGAGAAGCCACCTCATTAGGAGTGACAATGGCACTATAGACACGGAGATGATTTGGCAGCTCCTCGAGGGGTTTGCTGATGGCACTCGCGACATAGAGCCCAATGTCTCTCATGAAGGTGATTGCTATTTTGTAATCTCCGTGGTCCGGTTTCCTGTAAACACCTGACTCCTTGTCGATGAAAACCAATACGGGATCAACAATAATGCCATAAGCCCAGTCGACAAATAAACTAGTATCAATCTGAACAACCTTGATGCCCAGATGTTCGGCTTGCTTGATGGTACTGACCTTGTTCTTAAAAAGAGTCTGGAATTGAGTAACACTGAAATCGACACCAAAGTTAGATGGGATAAAGACCTTAACTTTTTGTTCTCCGGCAGCAGAAACAACTGGATCATCCTCCACACTGTCAAAGGCTGCCAAATTTCGAAAGTCGGCTACCACATCAACCCCTTCAAAGGCAACGCTGTAGCTATCTATATCCGAAGCTTGGTAGTACTTAACTACCTCGCTGGACTGATACCCACTTGCATCCCTTGTAATAGCTCGGATGGGGAATTCAATGTTATCACTGAAAGTAGTGGAAAGAGCGTCAATAGTGGGCTTGGCTAGAGTACCATTGACACCGACAATCGCAACACTGGTTTTGGTTTTAGTCATTTTACAATCTTTAAGTCAATTGTTGTGCACCCTAAAGCTCAGCGGTCGTGAGGTATTTGTACTATTTTCACACATAGAAAAGATGGTATCGTGAGACATTGGAAATCAATTTCATCGCTTGGAGTATTTGTCAGATGCACGGTATAAATCAGCGAGTGCAGCAGCTAGTTAAGGTTAGACGTAGACATCAGCCTTCCGGCTCGCATATATGCAATGCAAAAGGGTGAGTCAACAAAGATTTAGCGGAGTTAAGTGATGCTGGGCTTCAAAGTTAACGGAGTATCTTAACTCCGCCAGAAGATCTACGAAGAACACAAAGATCAAATTGACATTTCCGCATACGAAATTGGAATCTCCGAATCGTGGATCAGTATTACAAATCGCGGGCAATTCTATCTTGAGTTGAGCACCTATGAGCAGACTCATATTTTACCATATATGTTACAATGGATCAGTATTACAAACTGTCGGGCAATTCTATCTTGAGCTGAGCAGCTACGAGTAGAGTCATATTTTACCATGTATGTTGAAATGGAGCTTCACAATGGATCAGTATTACAAATCTTCGAATATTTCTACCTTGAGCTGAGCACCTACTGAGTAGACTCATATTTTACCATGTATGTTGAAATCGAGCATCACAATGGCATCATGGACTCAGCAACGAAAGCACTACCACGGAGAACAGTTTTGTTGGAGGAAAACTCCCCGGGATGAGTTACAAATATAGTTGGCCGTTTTATGCATTATGCAGGTACGAATACAGATCATCTCATCATAAAATGTTACCACGAGAAAGCTAAACTTAGCTAGCTACAGTGATGGGATCACTCAATAGCAATCAAACATCTATAAATAATAAAGTTATGTGCAAGCTTCTAGTATAACTAAACACTAACATCAGATTTTCTTTGTGATGCCATACTGAGCAATGGCATGGTTTCTTCCCCTGGGCCGAACGCATTCAATAGCTACCATGCGAGCGAAATCTTTGTTATCCCAGTACCCAGAGTGTGCAGTTAGCATGCTAATATACTGATTTTCAAGAGTACCCGTAAGAGGAATGACCCAGTCTAATTGGCCGTTGTCATTGAGCAGATACAGCCGCTCCTCCAGTTCGTGCTCGTGCTCAAAGTCTCTCTCTTCCAGTTCAACTTCCGCCCCCGCAGCAATAGGAACAGCCACTATTTCCGGAGTTACTGGGGCTGCGATGAGCGGCTCTTCATCTACGGTCAAATTGCTATCGATTGTTTGGGAAGTTTTGCGACGCAAAGGTCGCCCTCTTGTTTCTCGCACTTGAGATGTATCTCTAGACGGTGGGGCCATCCCCTGAGACGAAGCTCGCGATCGTGATCTTGAAGCCACTGTTTCACCCAGAAATGGTAAGCTAGCGGGTAGTTTAGATGCAATTGAATCGAAAAATCCGATCGGCTCTGTGTTGCCAGCTAAGAAGTCTCGATCCGTAGGGAGATTGGGGAGATCGAGTGTGGTCGACGCAGTCGCATCCACTGTCGGGTTCAGTAGATAAGAAATAGGGTCTGAATAATGAAGGATATTGTAGATATTATCCAATGCAATACACCCGTATGGTCTCTGGCTTTCGTCAGCGGCAACATCGTTCACAGTCATACGACCACTAAATGGAATACCATTCTCAATACCCCCTTTTTTCATTTTCTCACTGTCATACAATTTTCGAGGATGTAAGCGCGAGTTTTCAAGTAGTAAAAAGAACGCAAGGGGACTGCCGACTAGAAACAGATTTGACGTGTTGAAGTCAAAAGCTTTCTTTTCATCTCTATCTTTTTTAACGTCTGTCGGCTGAGTGGAAAGAAGATCAACGGCTATGATGCTTCCAAGGGAGTGACCAATGATGTTGACTGTTCCGTAATCTTCAAACCCCGGATTATACTTTGTAAACAACCCGTATATCCTGTTGGCTTCAGCAGCTGCTGCTTCTAAAAGATTCTGTTTATGATGCGACATGTAGTATGGGATATCGAGCATGACATCACTAATCAAGTTCCGCACGGTAGGGATCGAATTCATAGTGATGTCCTGCAAGGTGAATGACCGCGGAGACTGACCACCCAACCGTTCAAAGTCAACGGTTCGTCTCCAATTGACCGGTAAGACCATAATTTCCTGGCTGCTGTCTACCAATTCAGCGATGTGCGGCTGGTGTAGTTGGTCCATGACCAAGATACGGAAGCTGTTGATCGCATATGTAAAGTTAAAGCTTTCCAATCTTTCTGTAAGTTTTTGGCCAATGCCATGGAAAACAAGTATGAGCTGGGACACCTTTTTTGGTTCGTACTCATCTGCGTCTATAGGTCTATCGGGTAAAGCTTTGAGTCTCTTCCATTCGTCCCAGGAAAAATGCTGTTGAACACTGAACATTGTGCCTGCCGGTGGTTTACCGGTGAGCAGCTGGCTAGCTAGTTGGGCATTGGCGTTAGTTCCCAATAGAGGGAAGCTGATGGTGTTCGTTCCTCTGCTTACTATATAGGCCACTGGGTAAGGCATTGGCTGAACCTCTGGAATCTTAGGCTTTTCATCTTCAGTTTGTAAAACGTCAGAATCGACAGATTCTTTGATAGCCTCCGTAATAGCTTCAGACGGCTCTTGTTCATCGTTTCTCGGCTTGTGGCATGGGGCAAAAACTACGGATGCTTTTATTTTCTTGCCATCACTAATGAAAGTGATCGGCACGCGGATTTTGTCGAGAGCTTCTGGGATGTCCAGAGCCGAAGCTAGTTCGCTGACATACCCGAGATTCCAAGGACAAATCTGGTTATATGCTCTAATCAGCTCTTCTTCCAGTGATGGATGCACTGGGGTCAGCGAAGTGCAAAAGAACCATGTTGCGCGAATCACATTGGCGGCAGGGCTGAGTGGCGCCCAGTACAGAGGGTTCAAAAACCCCCGCTGGGCCACGTACAAGCGATTCAATCCAACCACAACCCCAGATTGATCACCCTGCTGGTACGCCTCCTCCAGGTTTCGCGTATCGTATTTGCTAAATGCATTCCATTTCAAGTTGGGGCTGATGGTGCCGACATACGACGTGACAGTAAACACGGGTCCCAGGGGCGGCGGAGTACCTGCTCTTTTATTCTCTTCTTCTTGTAGCCGTCGAACTCTTGCCTCCGCCTTTCTAAAAGCAGTTGCGTCGTCTTCCAATGTTGGATCCTCGGGCTCGGTGCTAGGAGTCTCGGGCTCGGTTGGCTTTAGATCTGCCGTGGTTTTCGAGCTTGCAGTGGGCAACGGGGCGTCTGGATCGTCCAATTGGGTAGGACTGTCATGGAAGAACCAGGGGATAATAGCAGGAGGTTCTCCTTGGGTTTCATCCATTTTTTTGGTAGTGGTGGTTTGTGTTCAAAGTGGATGATGAACATTAGATTCGCAAACGTTGATGCCGCACATGTGCGTTTAATTGCTTTTACTGCACGAGTGGTCCGAGGCGCTGAGGCATGACCACACCGATGAGACAAACTTATAGTGAAAAAGATGGAGGTTTATAACATGTGAATTTTAGCAAAGCTTAAGACATGGTAATAAATGCCCCACAATTCGGCCTGCTCTATAGGAAGCCGAGTTAATCTCTATACCGGTGGCATAAAATCTATTCTTTCTAGAAATCCTGCAGATGTATGCCATATATACATATTCTGCAAGTGATTAGGGTTATCAATTTAATAGCTAGCTTTACAACGGGTTATATATAAAGCAATTCGGTGGGGCAAAATTGAAAACTGGTGAAACAGTACTTTATTTTGATCGGTTCAAACTACTATTCAAAAGTTATTAGTGTTTATATTGTCTAGAATTGTCATATTTTAAGGGTTCTCATAATTTTCAAGACTCAATTTTTCCCCTGAGACCCAATTCTATCACGAAAAATGAGACTAGCATCATGAAATCTTCTCAATATCACAACGGAAAGAAGCGAAACTACGAAGCGAAAACACCAGCATTTGAACTCACACGTAGGAAAATCATTGGTGGGAAGGCTCGTGATTCGGATGAAAATCTCTTACGTAGTGACCATTCATCGTTGAACGGCGATTCCACCTCGGTCGGTACCGCTCCCTTGTGTTCTAGAAACCGTATTCAATTGCCATACAGTCTTGGCAAAAAACAGTTGAAGGAAAGAATTGCTCTATGAAAAGGCAGATCGCATTGACGTGACAATTGAGATCTCCGATTGTCATACTTCGGCGGCTAAGGCATTCGTCTTTGAAATCGTTGAGTGGTTAGGCTCCCGTGCTCGGAATTTCTTATTCTATAATTCCGCCGGATTGCTCATAATTACGATTGTATCTGCACCACATGAGGAATGCGACGCCTTACTAAGAAAATTATTGCAAGGGGTCTCGGAGCGAATCAGTTCTATCAGCAACTTTACTGTTGAGGAGGATACAATTGCCAGCAAGGCATCTTATAATGTAAATCTGTATGCATTTCCTTCTCTATTTGATCACGATATTATTGTCGGAAATGACACGGTGCATAGGAAACGCAGTAAAAGAGCCAGTGTGGAGAGACTCCCGGACGGATGCATTCGACCGGCCCATTTTTTGGTCTTGCGTCGGATTCTGGGGATGATAAATTACCCCGCGTTTATTGCAAAATATGGTGTTTCTGAGGGCGATGACAGTGTCCAAAGAGACTGTAAAGTCCTGTCTTTCGGGAGTTCATTCTCAAATTCCGGGGTCATTGCAGTGAAAGTCTTCCGCGATGCAAGGAAGCTCGAAATGCGAATTCATGACATGAGTTCGAGCAAGTTGATAAGGATGCTTCGGGAATTGTTTAGGGAGCTGCGTCTTGCTATAATGGCTCTTGGTGATCGAGTCAGAGCTATTCTGCCACCATTGATTTTCAAAACATTCTTAGCTATTCAAGATGCAAATGATCTTTTACGGATTTTAGATCTGGACCCTAAAACAGCCGTTATCGAGTCATTGGCAAAAGAGTTACGAAGTCGACCTCTACCGGGGTGGCTAGTGAACCCAGCTCCTGAGTACCTGAATGCAGGAACGTTGTTAACCTCCACACAGATTATGGAAAATAGCGGGCGGCTATTATTCAGACTATTAGAAGTGCCATGAAGCACTTGACTGAATTTGCGGCTCTCGTAGGAAGATTAGATTTCGCCAGCTTAATTTCCGGCACGAATTGAGGGAAGTTTCAGCCAGTATTATTCGACCAGTCGAGTCCAATCGGATTCCCCTGGAAGTTATTAACTCCGAGGAAACCCCAGCTCTGGACGTAGTAGTACTTAAGGCAGTAACTGTAGTTACCAGAGCTATAGATGAATCAGCGCTTGTAATTATTGATGCTTTCGAAGCAATGAATGAGACAGAGGTGTTGGCTTTTTCTGGAATGATGATCTAACCAAAAGATCAAATAGAGTATTCAATGGCAAATGGATTTACAAGCGAATCATCCTCAGCAGGCTTATCCGTGATGCAATTTGCTGGATTGACTCATTGGGCGAATGCTAATGGTCATCCCGTGGAGCTGGGCTGTGCTCAAATAGAAGCTCAAGCTTGGAAGGATTTTCGACAACGTCTTGGGTACTTTGCAAAAAAGAAAAACAGGTGGTTCGGACTCATGAATTTTGAGGGACTGGCCGATATTTATTCTTTACTTTATTTAATAGCAAATAGCTAATAATTTGCATTAGGGTCGAACTAGTGCCTAGGGATGACAATTCCGCACCATTACACTTACCCGTCAAACTGACATTGAAAATACTTGCCATGTCTATTGTCAGAACTTTGGTATACTATAGCCGCAAAGCTGAAACATTCACAATTCACATAAAAATATCTACATCTAATACATTTTATATTTGGATTAGCACGATCTTATCCTTAGTGAACTGATCTCCGCTCCGATAGGACGATATGCATCGATCTACAGTTCGGCCAGCACTATCGACATTTATTTTTCTCATTAATTATGGGCCTGAGGAGAGATTAGACTCGAGCAGAAGTGTAGTTGTAAAAATAAGAACATAGAGTGTGTTAATGTTGTTAGCGATGCTGGCCGTGATAATGAACTCTTTATATATGAATTTATAGTTCTTCTCAGTATTTCATAACAGCGAATTGCCAGAAAATCAGATAACACTGTTTCAGACGGTCACCTTCCACAGTTGTCAGCATGTTGAACGGTTCTTAATCTTCGCTGGTATAAATATGGTACAGTTACAGAAGCAACAACATTCTTTTCCTTTCTCCCTAAAGTTTTTTGATAAACAGGAATGCAGCAGAGTATCTAAACAATTAAACAACTTACATATTCTGATCAGCGACATATCTTTCTTCAGTGAAACTTTGTCACTTTATATAGAACATGATTTCACGGTGAGCTCGAATGAACCGACTCTACTCCAAACCAGCATTTCACAAACCTCAACTTTTTTATGAATAATGGTCACTCCCAAACATAGACATGTACTAATAAATAATCATATCTATTTTACCCTCGATAACTATCCCTTCCAACATCCCCACTCTTATAATTATAGATATCTCTCTTCACTCAACAACCCAACCATTCCTCAATATACGCGCCCCCGCAGCACTACTAACTCAACACCCACCAAACCACACCCAAAATCATACCCAAACCCCGCTCACCCAGGGGCCATCCATGCACCAGATTAGCGGGTGAAAAACTCGAGGAAATCAACAATTTCCAATTTAACCAACTTCTTCCTATAAATCATTTGGTGTTACTTTTCTGTTTTATTGTCTCAACAAAACAACACAATACACTCAATTGATATTTTTTCAACCATTTATTAATTTTTTGAAGATTCTCATCAATTGATAATCAAATCCAAAAAAAATGTCTGCCAACGAGAAAATCACTCGATTCGCTGCGCCCTCAGCAGAGGATAATGTTCCCTCGTATCAGCTGTTCAGCAAGAAGACTCGAGCCTTTGTCTATGGATTACAACCTCGAGCTTGCCAGGGAATGTTGGACTTTGACTTCATCTGCAAGAGAGACACTCCCTCGGTCGCTGGTGTGATTTACCCCTTTGGCGGTCAGTTCGTCACCAAGATGTACTGGGGAACCAAGGAGACCCTTTTGCCTGTGTACCAGCAGGTCGAGAAGGCTGCTGCCAAGCACCCCGAGGTCGACGTCGTTGTCAACTTTGCCTCGTCTCGATCGGTCTACTCTTCCACCATGGAACTCCTCGAGTACCCGCAATTCCGAACCATTGCCATCATCGCCGAGGGTGTCCCTGAGCGACGAGCCCGAGAAATCCTCCACAAGGCTCAGCAAAAGGGTGTCACCATCATTGGTCCCGCTACTGTCGGTGGTATCAAGCCTGGATGTTTCAAGATCGGAAACACCGGTGGTATGATGGACAACATTGTTGCTTCCAAGCTGTACCGAGCTGGTTCAGTTGGTTACGTCTCCAAGTCTGGAGGTATGTCCAACGAATTGAACAACATTATCGCTCAGACCACCAACGGTGTGTACGAGGGTGTCGCTATCGGAGGTGACAGATACCCCGGTACTACTTTTATCGACCATATTCTGCGATACCAGGCTGACCCCAACTGCAAGATTATTGTCTTGTTGGGAGAAGTCGGAGGTGTTGAGGAGTACCGAGTTATCGAGGCCGTCAAGGCTGGAAAGATCACCAAGCCTATTGTTGCTTGGGCTATTGGTACTTGTGCTACCATGTTCAAGACCGAGGTCCAGTTTGGACATGCCGGTGCTATGGCCAACTCTGACCTCGAGACTGCCCGAGCCAAGAACGCTGCCATGAAGGAGGCTGGATTCTTTGTTCCAGACACCTTTGAAGACTTGCCCGAGACTTTGACCCAGGTCTACGAGAAACTCGTCAAGAACGGAACCATTACTCCTGAGAATGAGCCAGAGGTGCCCAAGATCCCTATTGATTACTCGTGGGCTCAAGAACTTGGTTTGATCCGAAAGCCTGCTGCATTTATTTCCACCATTTCGGACGATCGAGGACAGGAGTTGCTGTATGCCGGCATGCCTATTTCCGAGGTCTTCAAGGAGGACATTGGTATTGGAGGTGTCATGTCTTTGCTGTGGTTCCGACGACGACTGCCTACCTATGCTTCCAAATTTTTGGAAATGGTCCTCATGTTGACTGCCGACCACGGTCCCGCTGTCAGTGGAGCCATGAACACTATCATCACTACCCGAGCCGGTAAGGATTTGATTTCGTCGCTGGTCGCTGGTTTGCTCACCATCGGAACTCGATTCGGAGGTGCTTTGGACGGAGCTGCTACTGAATTCACAAACGCCTTTGACAAGGGACTGTCTCCTCGACAGTTTGTTGACACTATGCGAAAACAAAACAAACTCATTCCTGGTATTGGACACAAGGTCAAGTCTAGAAACAACCCTGATTTCCGAGTCGAGTTGGTCAAGGAGTTTGTCAAGAAGAACTTCCCCTCTACTACTCTGCTTGACTACGCTCTAGCAGTTGAGGAGGTGACTACTTCCAAGAAAGACAACTTGATCTTGAACGTTGATGGTGCTATTGCCGTGTCTTTTATTGATCTGATGCGATCTTGTGGTGCTTTCACTGCTGATGAGGTTGACGACTACCTTAAAAACGGTGTTCTAAACGGATTGTTCGTTCTTGGACGATCCATTGGTTTGATTGCCCATCACTTGGATCAGAAGAGACTCAAGACTGGTCTTTACCGACACCCTTGGGACGATATCACTTATTTGGTTGGACAGGATGCTGTCCAGTCTGCCAACAAGCGAGTCGAGGTTGACGCCAAGGGAGTTTCCAAGGCCAAGCAGAAGTAAGTAGGTTGTGTGAACAAAGGGTGTGTGTGCTGAAAAATTAGATTTAATGCCAACAAATAGTTAATAGAGTAATTTATGGTAATTTACAAACAAAAAAAGAATAATAATACGTACTATACTGTACTGGGAACAATGCTCTGGTTGTTGTACTACTTACTCCCCCTCTATTATACTTCCAGCTTGATAGATTCGTTCCAAGCCTTGCTTAAATATCTCCACATTATAGTCGACCAATGTCAACTTTTGAACACCTTCACTTCGAATCAGACCCACTAATGCCATGCCCTTTTTCAATTGGGCCATATATAATACAATTCCATTTTGTAGTTTCGAGGTACATTTGATACCTCCATTGAGGTCCAGCCGTGGGCCCGAACTGCTGTAATTTGGGCTATATAGACCGTCCAAGTCTATGGCTACGTCGATAAAGTCCGAACAAACTTGGTAGGTTTCCACGTCCACAGGAGAACTGTCTGTGGCCAGGTATATTTTCGAGTTGATGTCGTACAGAAATGCTTTTTCGATCCCAGAGTGTTGACAGAGGATGTTCAACATGCTTTCCAGAGTTGGTAGCTCCGGCACCAGTTTCTGTATTATCCGCGAAAATGCTTCAAAAATAGTGTGATCAAATATGCTGGTCAAGTGGAAGGACAGGTTGGCTCCTTCCAGATTAGCATCTATCAGCTCATCCGTGACTCGCTGCATAATGTCTCGTTGTGTGTCGAGTCTAAAGTCATCGCTCAGCCCGTCCACCTTGTGGATCAGGACCTCAAAGTTTATAGTGGGATTTATCTTGACTGCGTACTCAATAATGCTGTGTAGGTTTTGCAGTGCGTATAAATATTCGTCTTGCGAGTCAATGACATAGATAAGGGCGCCCACCGACGAGAAGATGTGATCTGTATCGTAGCTGGGCTCAAACATGTCCAATTGGCCGGGCATTTCCTGGACGGCAAAGTCGATAAGAGAACTGGTTAGACGACACTGTAACACGCGGAAGTGAGCATACGTACTTGAACCTTTCAAAAGTGGGTTTGGCTGTGCTCTCAATGTATAACGTTTCCAACGGCTGCATGTTATGGAATAGGACTTGCAATATTGATGACTTTCCTCCCCTTGTTAGATAACGACTTTGAATTTTATTTTATCTGTTCATATTATCGTACCTCCTCAAGCCCATTAGCAGAATAGTAGGACTGTCCTGTATTCGAGCCACCACCGACGCTTCCACATCCCTAAAGTCCATGTTATAACTGATTGAGGAGATGATGAGCCTCAGATCACCAAAATATTACACTTATTCGATTGACTGCTGCGAGTTAGGTACATAGAATAATATATTGTCATAGAGCTGTAGTAAAATGAATACAGATAAATCTTTTGATAGTAAAAAAACTAATATTATTGATCAGATTAATGGGACAAGCGAAAGTAATCCCGACGCTTCTCCAAAGGGAACGCTGGACACTCCTTTGATACCTCTCATTGATCTGATCAATGGACACCCGGATATGGTTACCACCAGTTCGTGTTCAGGGAGAGTGAGTGTGTTTTTGGAAGGGGAAAAGGACGCTAAGCTATTGAAAAAGGATTTTGAGAAACTGGGTGGAAAAGGACAGGGAGGGCGGTGGTTGTTTGTAACTCATGATCCGAGCGAACTAGATTCGAGTTGGTGGAGTAAGGTAAAATGCTGTACGGTGGAGCCCAAGTGTCAGTCTCAATCTCGCAGGTATATACTATACAAATTTGAAGCAATGATTCTACATGTAAAATGTCGAGATTTCCCAACTGCCTCGAAGCTCTACACTGCAGCCATGGACTGTGGGTTTCGAGAGTCCGGAATCGGACCCAATAATTTAGTTGGTATCAGAATATCTATCAAACTGGATATTCCGGTAGGATGCATTGATGACAACGGGAGGGTCAGAATGCTGGTGAATGATGAGTATATAAACGAGATTGTTGACATTTCGAAGAGTCATTTTGAAAAGAATGCTCGAAAGATCAATGAGTTGGAGAGTGCAGTGAGGGCTCTGATGGAAAGTAAGTCTGAGGACAAGACAGAGACAAAAGAAGAGAGAAGAATACGAAAGAGAGAAGAGGGATTGTCAAGGCAGCGAGAAAAGGAGGAGAGGATTGAAGCTCGGAGGTCGTAAGACTCGAATAGGATAGGCTCGCGGTAGTAAGTCTGCGGAGATGTTTTCAGATATTCCGCCATCACCTCATCTTTGTACAATTTGCATATTTATCTACAATCTAATCATAAAATGTATATATAAGCATATCCGACACCTACACCGACACACTACTCTTTAGCATTAATCAATTGATTTTCACTCTATAATCTTAATGCTTCCATTCTCTCATACACTCTGCCTAGTGCCGGTTAACACCCCCCACTGATATTTTTCAATCACCTCACAGTTTCTTTCCACCTCTCTGTGACACAATGGCTGAACAAGTGACTAACAAAGTAGAGAATCTCAACATCTCCGAGACCGCACCTGTACTCGACGAAAATGGACAACCACTAACGAAGTCTGCTCTCAAGAAGCTGGCCAAAGAACAAGAGAAAGCCCGAAAAAAGGCTGAGATTGCCGCCCGACTCGAAGCTGAAAAAGCTGCCCGGGCCGCAAATGAAGTCGATTATTCGACCCAGTACTATGGCAAGAAGCCCTTGATCCAGTCGGCTGAAAAGTCCGGCGAAAAACGAATCCAGATCAATGCCATTGACAAGACCTGGGCGGGAAAAGAAGTGATTTTCCGAGCTAGAGTTCACACTTCTCGGCTGCAGGGAAACAAAATGTGTTTCTTGGCTTTCCGACAGCAACAGGCCATTATCCAAGGATTGCTATCCGTCACGCCCGATACCATTTCCAAGCAGATGGTCAAGTGGGCTGGTTCCATTAACCTGGAGTCCATTGTGGTGGTCCACGGTGTGATTGAAGCTTCTCCCGAGGAGATCAGCTCGGCAACCGTGAAAGATGCAGAGGTCAAAATCACCAAAATTTATACTATCGCCGAGACTCCAAGTCAGTTACCCATCCTCATTGAAGATGCTAGTCGATCTGACGCCGAAGCCGAGGCTGCTGGTCTGCCAGTCGTCAACTTGGACACCCGACTGGACGCCCGAGCCATTGACCTGCGAACCACCACCAACCAGGCTATTTTCAAGATCAGCTCTGGCGTCTGCGAGCTGTTCCGAGAATTTCTCATCAAAAAGGGCTTCGTTGAAGTGCACACTCCCAAGATCATTGGAGCAGCTTCGGAAGGTGGGGCTAATGTGTTCAAGCTCAATTATTTCAAAAGAGATGCTTTCCTAGCCCAGTCTCCCCAGTTGTACAAGCAAATGCTGATTGCCGCTGATTTCGAAAAGGTGTTTGAGATTGCTCCTGTTTTCCGAGCTGAGAATTCCAACACCCACCGACATTTGACCGAGTTCGTCGGACTCGATCTGGAAATGGCTTTCGAGGAGCATTACGACGAAGTCATTGATGTGCTTGTCGAGATGTTCATGTTTATTTTCACCGAGCTGAAAACGAGATTCTCCAAGGAGATTGAGGTCGTTCGACGACAGTACCCTGTTGAAGAGTTCAAACTGCCCAAGGAAGGCAAAATGGTCCGAATACCGTTTAAGGAGGGTATTAAAATGCTGAGAGACCATGGCGTCGATCTTCCTGAGCTGGAAGACTTGAACACTGAGAATGAAAGACTGCTGGGAAAACTTGTGCGAGAGAAGTACGACACTGATTTCTATATCCTTGACAAGTTCCCGTTGGCTGTGCGACCATTCTACACCATGCCTGACCCCAGCAACTCTGAATACTCCAACTCTTACGACTTTTTCATGAGAGGAGAGGAGATTTTGTCTGGAGCTCAACGAGTCCATGATCCCGAATTACTCAAGGAGCGAATGAGGACCCATGGCGTTGATCCCAACACCGATGGACTGAAAGATTGTGTGGATGCCTTTACCTACGGAGCACCCCCTCACGCTGGTGGAGGAATTGGATTAGAGCGAGTGGTTATGTTTTACTTGGATCTGAAGAACATTCGAAGGGCCTCTTTGTTCCCGCGTGACCCTAGACGAGTCCATCCTTAGTGAAACGATAATAATACGTATAATATATTGATATCTACTAGACTACTATGTGCGGTTTTCATGCTAATCGAGTGGATCCAGGACTTTACCACTGGAGAACTTATTACGCGTAGCTTTCTGTGAGTAGCGCTCTCAGCTATGGTCTGGCCAATCGTGGCCCTCTACCAGGGTAACGGTTGACTCCGACTCTACGTATGCTGGTGCAGTTAACTACCATTGGTTATACCACTGCAGTCGTGTTCCATATCAGTACATTCTATAAATTATTGCAATTAAACAAATATAGTTATGTTTCGGTTTATTAAACTTAATCCTAACTAAACTACGAAACTTAAAGCTCTAGACTTGGTTTGAGTAGTCCCGACCATGTATAGCTGGGGGCTGATCGACATATCTTGCATTCGCTCCTGCAGGCTAAGGCACTCAGAATGGTTCAAAACAAGGAGATGCGGATCCAATTCGAATGGTATGTGTTACGTGGGCAGAAACGAAACTTTTGGTTGAGTTAATTGCGGAGAATTTCGGGAAAGCGTTTTATTAAATTGAAGAAATCAAATGAAAATGAAAGAAAAAAAATATAGGAAGAAATCCTCGATGTCGTTTAGTTTGGGTTTTCTAAACGTTTGGATTTTTTATACTATACTATCACCATCCCGTATCACTCTCGTTATCGTCAGCTCATTGCCATAGTAAAGTATGTAATCTATAGTCACGCCCTTCAAGTGTCTAGAGTCTCTTGTATCTGCTCCCCTGAAAGCTCTGGGTATAGAAGAACCACAAGAACTTTTTGCTGCCCAAATAGGCATAGATATCTGAACCTGAATATAAACTGCAGCAATGGAATTTTCTGCCTGCATCTATAAGCACAGCTATAGCATATATGCTGACGAGATATTTGGGTAATTTTGTGACTCGGGAAGCTGAATGAAATGTAATGTTCGCTGTATGGCGTATATGGCACATCCGGCTTTAAATATCTACAATACGGTGCTGTGCTTAGCTGACTCCTCGGTAAGGATTCCGTGTTTTCCCTCAATTTGAACAATAATGTAACCATCAACCTCTTGAGCCAGCCAGAAAAGTACGATTTTCCCGATCTTGGTGCAGGTCGTGAAATATTATCGACAATCCTCCAATCAATCAGAGCTATAGTAGTACATCTAATAATTAGCTAGTTTGAGTTAGCACTCTCAGAATAATATTATTGTACCATTGACATTGAACATATACATTTCAAAACAATCTCACACTGACTTCTTACTATCTTTCTATTATTATACAAGGTCTCCCTACCCCTGTAAATTTATTCACCGATTCCCTCCCTCTCCTCCCCTTATAATAGCCCCTGAGATGTACGTTAGTGTATATGGCTTTAGGTCGATCAATCTGTCACTTCATGCATAGTGGTACATGTGTAGTCCACTAAATCAATTTACCCTGGTGCCGTCTTGCTTTTTCGCTTAACCCACAAAAACTTATTATTCGAATATCTCCACGAGCGCTTTCAGCATTTCTCTGTTAAACTTGGACTTTTACCGTGTGGATTTTGACACCGCGTAGCAGATTATTTCCCTACTGCTACTGAAGTTTAATTTCTCACAGTCTGGGCATTGAGGAACAAACAAAGGAGTTGTGTTCTGTTAAATCAGATACATATACAAAAACAAACTTGCAAGGTTTTTCATACTTCCAATTATCCCAGCTTATCGTTTTCGTCAATTGATTGGGGGAAACAGAAAAAAGCGGGGGGTGAATATCTATCTGTTGCTCCTACTGTGAGATCTAGGAAGTGAGCCGACTATCGATCTACTCGCCCATCAAATCATTTAAGATTGACTTTGAACAATTGTTTGTTGTCGTAATCTTAATATTCCCTTTCTCAATTATCGCCCCGTTTGCGTGTGCGATCTTGTTGTAAGATCTCATTGTACGCGCCCGCCCTTATTGGATTTTTTTCTCGGAAGGTGGGAACAATAGACTGGCTGTGGGAATTGGAACTGTTCGTTCATCGACTACAAATAAGATCGAGTTTCTTCTCTTTCAAGCTTCTCGGGTGCCTCTATTTTTGTCTTTAATAACCATCGGGATATTCAATTAAACTTTTTTAATTGCAATTACATCTCCTTTTAAGAAAAGCAATTGGTCTCTTGAGCAAGTAATTAACGGGAAAAAAACTTCTTTCTTTCCGACTTTTACTTGCCCGAACTAAAAACTGACCACTGCCTCTCTTTTCGACCCCTGATATTATGGCACAGAGACTAGATCCACTATCACAAAGTTTCTTGAACTCTTCTCTCACATACAGGTCGACAAATATGTATGAACCGTTGCATCAGAAGGAATCGGTGGTGTCCATGGCCTCGTCGGTGAACTCCGCTGGTTCTAGTAGCTCGGTCAACTCCGTCCAGCCAACAGTCAGGATTATTGACACCGTTATGGCTTTGTATTCGTACAACTCCGACAAACCGCACTCGCTGTCATTCAAACGTGGCGACACTATCTACGTGTTGACAAAACTCGGGTCAGGGTGGTGGGAAGGAGTGCTAGCTTCTGCCCAGCAAGGTTGGTTTCCTTCGAACTACACTCAGTCCTTGCCAGTCGCTCAGCCATCTGCTCTACCTCAGCAGCAGCAGCAACAACAACAACAGCAACAGCAATTTCTACACCCTCAGTACAGTCAGAGTATACATAGCTTTACCTCGTCAAGCCGAGATGGAAGTATTGTTACAGCTGCTGATACTTCTGACTCCATAGACCCTCTGCATTCCAACATTGGAATAGCCACAACTACTACAGCGGTTCACAATGGAGCAAATACCCCGTTGTTCTTGCAGACAGGAGGTGCCCTGGGGTTTGACGTTGACGAAGACTCGTCGACCTCATCATCTATGCCCGCAAATAGCCGCAAAGGGTCAGTCGTGAGTTACGGATCGTCGACCAACGACGTTGATCATAATCTGCCTCCTCACTCTGAGTACCTGGAAGGCTACAAAGCTGTCGCTGATACCAGAGACCCTGCATACAACTATCCACCAACTTACTGGATCCCGCAGATTTCAAATACCGGCAAGTTGCTCTATGTCAACACGACAAGAAAGCATATGACGCATGATCTACCATTTGAAAAGTTGGACCCCAATTTCAACGAACAGGATGAAATCATCAACAACCATATCCCTGCCCCTCCGGAAATTGTGGACAACACAAGAATAGTCATGGTAGACGACAGAAAAATACTCGACGACTCGTTGAATGCATTTGCTATTGTAAGTTTCTTATTTATTTCTAAGCCTAATCTATCTTTGCCCATCTCTAACAAGCGAAAATCAAAGTCAGAAAGTTCCGACTCCGGTTCAAGGAGACAAGTTCTCGAGCATGGCTATGATCCTGGTCTTGGCATTGGAATCGAAATACCAGAGTGTAAAACCTGGTCTGAAGTCATGACAATGGTGAAACAGGATGCGTTGGCAACCATGAAGAGTTTTAGCTCTAGAGATCCTTCGCTCGACCACAAATTCGAAATCCTTTCTCTTTCCATTCATCGGCTGAGTTCATATGCCGGTGTACCTCCTGGAACGTACCCATCTTTGGCCGAGTTTAGTGAAATTGGTCTAGTTTACCGCAAACTGGTCAACACTTTGGCCAAAATGGGACTTTACAAAGATATAATGGTTAAGCAACGCGCTCAAGGCATCAAGGACCAGTCTGACGGGTTTTCGGACTTGACCAATGACTTGGTAGCATTAGCCGTCAATTTTGTTCAGTTGTATAAATCCTTTGTTAACAGCGAATTGCAATTTTTGTCTGAGGTCAGGCATGGTGAGGATGAGATCTTGCGACGCCCTGCGGTTTTCCATGTTCGTCATTTCGTCGATGGTGCGTGGAGTACTGTTACTGTCAACGCCATGGGTCAGTTGGTCGTGCCTGAAATTGAAACCCCATCTTATAATATCGGTACTACCATGCGGCCCAGGGTGGACCGAGAAGTTGAACTGCCATTGCTGCCTCTCGAGTCTTACAACACATCTTTGGATTTGGACAACGAGGTGCTCGAAAACCTCGAAGGGCGTAACAAAAATCTCAACAACATACTCGCTCAAGTGTTTGGAACTGGCAGTCCCATCTTACCACGAACGGTGGAGGGAACCAGAGACAGACGAAAGCTGCTGTCATCGTCTTTGCACACATTTAGCAACGTCGTTCGTCTGATGCTCAACATTCTCGAGTCAATCGATCTTTCAGTGTTCCATGGCGCTGGGAACGAGCCTGCATCTCCTAAGTCGAGTCACAATATGCTATCTATTTTGTTCACTTACTTGGGTACCAAGCAATCACTCTATGAAAGCATAAATGACTTGAACGCGGCCATTAAGCAGAATGACTCAACTGATAGTGATCTTATTGCTGCACTTACTGCCAAGTTTGAGCAGACGCAAATTGAGGAATTCTATTTTTCTTTTGAACAGTCCAATGAAAAACAGATACGAGAAAAGGCTGAACATCTGCAAACTGAAATCGAAACAGCTATTGGCTTAATCCGTGTGCTTTCGGCTTCTGAAGAGCGAAGTCCAAGGCCATCACACAGTTCCATTGCAAGTGTATACCCCCATATTGTTGCATCTCGGCGGTCGTCATACGACGCCAGAGACGTTTCCAGCGTCCGTTCATTATCTACGACTGGGTCGGATCGAAGAAAAACGTCAACTATTAGCAGCATTCCCGATACCATTGTCACCACCGCTTCACATGATGGAACTCCGTGGTACCTTGGTTTAGAATATGGCAAGGAGCTAATTTATGACAAAAAGGGAGGACCTAGGGGTGGTACTATCAGAGCTCTTGTGGAACAGCTGACACTTCACAATCGTTTAAACTCAGAGTTCAACACAGCGATGTTGTTGACTTTCCGAAGTTTTACAGACGCCACTGTGTTGTTTGATCTTTTGCTCGAGCGATTTCTGATTCAGCCTCCAGAGGGCCTCACTCAGGAAGAATTCAAGGTTTGGTTGGAAAAAAAGCAGCGCCCAATTCGACTAAGAGTAGTCAACGTGATCAAAACTTGGCTCGATGCATATTGGTTTGAGGACGATGGTGAAGAGCTCACTCCTGAAGCTCGAACCGAGTTGTTCAACTCCCTCACCAAGTTCTGCAATATGCTACAATCCCAGGCTTTCCCAGGAGCAAATGCTTTGACTGCTCTTGTTGAAAAGAGGAAGAACAACATAGAACCATCGTTTAAGCGGTATGCGAGGAAGAGCGACAACGATCCACCGGCTCCCTTGGTTCCCAAAAATTTGAGAAAGATCAAATTGTCGGATATTGAACCGATAGAAATGGCCAGACAGTTGTGTATTCGAGAGTTTAGGCTGTTTATGGTTATTACCTCTCATGAGTGTCTTCGAAGGGCCTGCAGTGGCCGAGGCAAGAATACCAATACTGGTGGGCAGCGCATTGGGGATTTCATCAAGAACTCGAACAACCTCACAAACTGGGTTAGTTATTCGATCTTGAAGCATGCGGAAGCACGACGACGGGCTGGTTTGATTCGATACTTTATCCTGGTTGCTGAAGAGTGCCGAAAGCTCTATAATTTCTCCTCGATGACGGCAATCATTTCTGCCTTGTATTCGTCGACCATTCACCGAATGAAGAAAACTTGGGATTATGTTACCCCCAATAATGTGCAACGGTTGGAGACCATGAACCGGCTGATGAACTCTTCGCGAAACTTTAATGAGTATAGAGATCAACTAGGCGTTGTATCTGGACGACCTGTGGTACCATTTTTTGGTGTGTATCTTACCGATCTCACGTTTGTCGAGGATGGTAATCCGGACTATTTGCAGGCTGAGCAAGGTATAATCAATTTTGCCAAGCGAATGAAGGCTGCCGATATCATTGAAAGTATTCGTCAATTCCAGACTACACCATACAATTTTGTGGATATCCCTGAGATACAAAGATTTTTGGATGAAGGATTCCATACTGCCCCACCTATTGAAGAGCAGTACGACACTTCGCTTAATTTTGAGCCCAGAGAAAAGCCCGGTGCTGCTGACAAGGTTGCCAAGGCTTTGGAAGAAAATGGTATCTTGTAATGTAATAGTAGTATGTATACTTATTTATTTACGATTAACGATTTGCTACTAGTTGTATTTGAAAGTTGTCACTCGCCAATACCAAATATATATATTTTTTTAATTTACACCCTTCTTTACGGCATCTTGACGCTCTTGCCATACAGTTTTGCCGGAACAGCTACACACTGTTTTCATGTTTTCCCAGATTCCAGCACTTCGAGCAATCACTCCCACCAGAGAGTCTGGGACTATCGTGGGTGAAGGACTGACCGTTATGCTTCGGCCTATCAGCTGCGAAATGCTAATATCTTTCTTTAAAAAAGCTTGACCGGAGTAGCCAGTGGACTGGAAGACCAAGCTGCTACTGTTTGTGTCGGGAGCTCCGTCTACAACAACTTCACCCAAGTTCACAAGCTCTTTCCCGGTAGAAAGTGCTCCCTGGGAGAGGTCTCCCGAAGCGCGAACAGAGGGATAATAAATCCCTTTTGGTAAACCGTTCAAAGTAATATCAAAAAGTGTCTCGCTCGGGGAAACAGCCACCATTCGAGCCAGACCTTTCACCGGCTGGACTGAGTCAGCATCATCAAACGACTCCAAAATGCACACTGCTGCCGAATTGGGCCGGCCAGTGCCTCTTACAATTGCGTCTTTTCCGGTAGCTTGAATAGCTTTGACTACCTGAGACGGTGCGGAGCTGCCAGTAACAGACACAATTTGGGTACTAATATCGCATTCCACAGAAGTCACTCCGGCGACAGAACCGAGAGCTGACTTGACACTGTCAACACAGCTTTCGCAGTGGAGGTCGACTGCATATGTTGTCTTGTTAGAGACACGACGGACAAACAATTGATGGGTGTGTATATTCTTACCGTAAAAGCGTTGTCAAACGAAGGCATTGTATTGTGTCTATTTCTATTATCAAGCAGTTAAATCGGTTATTATATCGCATCATGATAATGGTTACTAATACGGGATATCGGCCATGCAAGCGGGAGGTAAGGGTGCGCACCTGGTGGGCAAGGGTTCTATACGTCATATACACGATGCGAATTACGTTGACAGTTGTGAACTCACACTGTGCACAATGCTCGGGAAGCTGAGCCAGATAGGGAAAAATCTCACTGAAGAGTGGGAACATGCGGTCAATGCTGGCCGAGCACCTCCCGGTCGAAAATCTACAGAGGCGCCCAGCGCCAGCCGGAAAAAGGAACTGCTAGCCGCCAATACCCCGGAGCCATCGACTTTGGAGGTCGACGCCGACGAAAAGAAGGATGAGCAGGCCAAAGACGATGGCGGGCCAGACATTGTCAATGAGAGCACGGCGGAAAATGGCAAAGATGAAGACGAAAGTGAAACAAAGGATGAAACGAAGGCAGTAGAGCCTGCACCTGCAACGGAAGAGGGTCTAGTCGATGATACGGTTGATCTACCGGCCGACGTTCAGAAAAAGCTTCGTAAATTTGACAAATATGAAGCGAAGTATCCACGTATGCAAAAAAAATCTATGATTTACAAGATTTTCGTCAAAACTAACCAGTGCTCTTGAAAGCATATAGAGCGGAAAAAGAAAAGGGGAATCTGATCAAAGCGTTTGAGAAAGTACTGGGGGAAAACACACCTTGTACTTCAATAGCTGAAACTGATTCATTAGTAGAGTATCTGCAGAACCTCACACAGAAAAACGACTTGCTTGCCGAAGAACTGCGGCGAGTGTCTGCAGAAGTAACTGAGCTTAAAAGCGCAGCTGCTGAGGATAAAAAGGCATTGCTGGAAGTGCAGGAGACATCAAGCAAAGACAAGACTACTCTAAACGATGAAATCGAAAGTATGAAAGCCCAATTGGCTGAACGGACTAAAGAGGCTGCCGAAAACAACACAGCAGAACTCGAGACCAAACTTGCCGACTCCGAAAGGCAAATAGCGAGTCTAAAGTCCGAGGTTACACAATATCGTGAATTGGACGAAACATCAAAGTCTCTAATTGCCGAATCGGAAAATAGAGTCAAAGACCTTACTCAGCGAATCGACAACCTCAGAGTAGCAGATACTTCCTTAACTGAGAAGAACAAGGCTATGGAGGCAGAGTTAGCTGCTAGTTTGATTGAGCATGAGACCACGATACAGACACTCAAGGAGTCCCATTCTAAAGCATTGGAGGACAAATTGTCTGTAATTGACGATTTGACCAACAAAGTTATAGCCCTCGATGAACACAAGGAACCTGCAAGCACCACCACTGAGAATGTTGCGAGTTCAGCCCCTTCAACGGGTAAAAGCAAGAATAAAAGGAAGAAGAAGGGCAAGAAAGGCACTGAGCCTACTTCCCAAGATGCTAAGGAGGACGAGGACTCTTCCAAACTCGATGTGTCTAAATCCGAGGAGGTTGACGTTATCACTACCGCCAAGGAACTGATACGCGTGCAAGAAGAGAATATCCGACTAATAGATGAAATATCAAATCTAAAAGATATGGTAAAGTCCATGGGCTCTGAAATTATAGACTCACAAAAGGAATTCACGGATATCAAAAAGGAGTGGGAGAAACTCATTGAAATCCATCGGCTGTTAGAGAAAGAGTCGAACAAGTCGTCAGAGAATGTAACGTCACTCACCAATCGACTATCGGAGGTTGAATCTGAAAATGAAAGGCTTTTGGCAAAACTCAAGGAGTCAGCCAAAGCTTATGAAGAACGCATTGCTGAACTGCAGACGGAGGCACGAGACAATGCACAACTTGCAAAGGACCGCTATGAGGAAATTTCAAAAGCGAACGAATCAATCGCTAAACTGCGAAAGGAACAAGCGCAACTACAAAAGACTGTCGGCGATTTGAAGGAAGCAAACAAGGCTCTGGAGAATACCTCTCAACAAGAAAAGACTTTGCGTGATAACGTCGAAAAAATGAATAAATCTCTATTCGAAAAGGACTCTGCGTTGCAAAATTTCAAGCAGAAAGCAGAATCTGCCGAGGCTGCTTTGAGTAAAATGGACGGACGTGTTGCAACGCTCCGACAGACAGTTCAGCGATTCGAAGGTGAACGAAAGGAGAGCCAAGAGTCTATGGACAAGCTCAAACGAGAGGTTAATGTACTAACATCTACTAAAAATGCATGGGAGACTGAGCGTAAAAAGCTTGTGGAGGAAATAAGCGAGATTCGAGGACGGTTGAGACTTCAGGAGTCCGAGAAATCTTCCGCTGTCAATCTCGCCGAGTCGATGAGGAAGCAGACTGAAGAACTGGAGATGAGACTGCGTGAGACTTCGAGCCGATGTGATGCATTAGAGGAGGACTTATCCGAGGCACATAAACATCTTCAGGAGAGAATCAAGGAGTCTACAACTATGAGACGTTTGCTTAATGAGAGCCAAGGTACTGAAGAGACAAAATTACGGGAGGCGACCGAAACTATAAAGGCTCTAACAGAAGAACGAGACCGACTAGAGAATGACTCTGTTTTGTCGTCACTCAAGCGTAGCCGTGAACTTGAAGAATTAAGGGGTAAGATCAAGACTTTGGAAGGAAACATGGCCAAGCTGTCTGATGAGCGCACACGATATCGTCTCGAAATCGAGGAACTAGAGGCTTCGCGAGGACGAACAAATACAAGGATTGAACTGGAGCAAAAGGAACTTGTCGAGTCTCGACAAATAATTGACAGACTGCGAAAAGCATTGGAAACTGCAGAAACAGGTATAAGAGAATCTGAAAAAGCCAATTCAGTTTTGCGTAAAGTTACTGAAGAAACACAGCAAAAGTTGGAGCGTGCCCAAAAAAACCAAAAGACACTTGCAGAAGATGTGAGAGTGCTGCAAAACGAAAATGTTCGACTGCAGTCCGACTTAAGGTCCACAGCCGGCTCGCCAGTAAGACGTGAATGTGATCCTAGGTTATCATCACTCACTGATCGAAATGAAAAGAATCCACAAATAAATCTGTCTTATCTGAAAAATATTCTCTTTTCATTTTTGGAACGCAAGGATCACCGAGAGGAAATGATTCCGGTTTTATCACAGTTACTTCATTTCGAGGGTAATGACCAAGAGCGATTTTGGAACGCTTTTTCAAAGTGATTTTTTCCGTTTTTCTTACGACCCATCGCATTTATATTTAATGATATAACAGGAACGCTAGCATTATAGACATATACACGGCACATGAATGTAGCAGTCCTTGGTCAATACTCCCGCCATTCTTGATTCGAGCAAAACCTGTTACGTTGTATCCGTTTGATTTTTGAGCAGCAGATATTGGTACAGAGTTATTGGATCCATCTATCGCACTTTCCGGTTGGCTAGCCTCTTGTCATTGGTTTTGATACCATGGCCCGTTGATGCACTCAGCTACTGTCAGTTGTCTATAGCCTAAAATTCTAGATATTTCAATTCCGACATTGACGGTTTTTATGGTCGAGTCATGCTCAAGGATTAAACCTCCTCCGGTTTCTGCTCTCCATAGCTGAACGTCCTGAAATACTTCTGCGTCAGTTTTAGAATTGTCATTTACTCTCCAGTCAAAAGTATCTCGGTCCCAAAAGACGGGAACAAGGTTGAACTGTCTGGTTATGGCACGAACACGGTCATCAATGGCTCCGTATGGTGGTCTAAAGTAAATAGGAATTATGCCAGCAGTGGCATTCATTGCCCAAATCGACCATTGGATCTGAGCTATTATCTCTTGATTGGAGAGTCCAGGCAGATTAGCGTGACTCCAAGTATGAGTACCTATGAGATGTCCCTGAGCGTGCTGCTGGCGAAAAGTCTCGGGGAAACGAATGACATTAATTCCCTGTGTGAAAAATGTAGTTCTGCCTTGCAACTGATCTAAAAGCTTGGGAGTACTGGGACTGGGACCATCGTCAAAAGTTTGGGTCAAAACAGGACAAGAAACAACATCCTCCGATGAAACACATCGATAGCAGTCAAATGAGCAATGGGATCGCTCGACATTTCGGCAGTCACCCAGGCTTCGTCGAGGGATATTGGTTGGGATTTTTGATAGGTCAATGTTACTCATTGGGATATAAGGCGGGTTCTCTGACGGCCAGTCATGAAGGCCGGTGAATTCTTTGAGCCAAGCGGGAAATGGTTCACGTAGTTGGATATATGCACTGCTCTCTTGTACTGGCTGGTCGTAATCCGGGCCATTGGCTAGAAACGGGAATGATGGAGGAGCTTGGGGTGCTGCTAGTTGTATTTGTGGTAGTTGCTGTTCGAATGCCAAACACAGAGGTAATAGAAGCAGAAAACTGGCAAGCAACATATTGTTTTTCAGAGCTGTGTAATGTATCAAGAGCTATGTAGCAAAGAGCTGTTTTTATTTATCTGCCGTTACTATTCACATTATGTTGGTCAAGATTATGGATCGCATAATTATGGAAGTTTAAATGGGAGTATGTAATGCATGAGATCAGTATTTACGGAGATCAACTTTGGATGAGTTTCTATAAGTTGGACGTTTTGAGTGCGGTGGAAATGATCGAAGAACGGCGTTGATTATACAGAATGGTGTTAAGTAGAAAGGCTGTTTTTGCTCATCGGTTTGTGCATGCATAAAACCGTTGAAACGATCGGCACACTCTAATTTTCTGACAGCGGCGGTGCTGATGTAATTTTCATATGACGCAATACTAATTCGTTGTCATTATCTTTTTGATATCTTCATTTTATGCGTAGAAGTGGTCGACGTTTTGCAAAAGCCAAAGCATTTCAAGTATGACCATAGACTTTATTCAGCCCATTAAGCATGATGCCAGCGAAGTCGGCAGTCTTGATAGCTTGCCCGACATCGTATTAGGTGCTGGAGTTTTCAATTATCAATACACCGATACGCCCCATGATCTGGAGGCAGTGGCCGTGTTGAGGCGAGCCTTTGAGTTGGGAGTTCGAGCTTTAGACACTTCGGCGTACTATGGGCCATCCGAAATCATTGTCGGTGAAGCATTGGAGAAGCTTAGAGATGAGTATCCGCGGGAAACATACATGATCTGCACCAAAGCGGGTCGGGAAAAGATGGACGAGTTCATCTACACAGCAAAACACATCCGGTTTTCGGTAAAACGGAGTCTGGAAAGGCTGAAGACAGATTATTTGGATGTTCTATACATTCATGATGTGGAGTTTGTGTCGACGAAAGAATGCCTCGAAGCTATCAGCGAAGCAATGCAACTGAAAAAGGAAGGCCTCGTTCGAAACGTTGGTATTTCTGGATATCCTTTAGACTTTCTTTTATATTTGAGCAAGACAGTGAATGATCTGGGACAAGGTCCCTTGGATGTAGTACTGAGCTACTCGAACTTCTGTCTTCAGAATACGTTGTTGGAAGATTACCGAAGGCGATTCTACGAAGAAGCAAAGGTGTCCAAGGTGTTGAACGCCTCTCCGCTTAGCATGTCGCTTTTGCGATCTCAAATTACACATGCATTTCATCCCGCTCCTGAGGATCTCCGTGCTGCTGTTGTAGATGCTGCTATTTACTGTAATGCTAGAGGTGTTGAACTGGCTGATCTGGCCAGCAGATTTGCACTCCGAAACTGGAATGGTCCAACTGTTTTCGGACTTAGCAATGTTCAAGAAGTTGAACAGGCGGTCAAGACTTACTGGCAGGCCAAGGATCCTTTAGTCACGGCTGAGGATGAACCTTTGGTAAAAGCCGTTAAAGATATCTTGGGAGAAACATTGAATCTCACCTGGCCGTCAGGCATTGCGCATCCAGATATGTCGGTTTAACGAAAAGCAGTATAATGATATAACGAATATAGACGTTTACGATAATATGATGCCACGAAAGGACACTGGAACCCTTTAAATATTTATTAAATACATTAGATGCACTTGCGATTTTGTTGTTTTTTTTTGGCTAAATACGACGACAGTTTATAAATCACCCCAGTTTCGTCTGCAACTAAAATTTGAACCACACCATATCTACTCCCTTCTCGCTCGAACAGTTCGCGATAGATGCTCAATTTCATGATCCTTTTCGGTCAATTTGATACTTAGATCAGCCAGCTTCTTCTTGAGTTGGTCGTTTTCTTTTCGTAATTGTTGTATCAATGCATTATCGTCGGATGGACCATTCATGCTGAAGCTAGCCCGTGATCCCCGTTGGGCCTGCTTCGAGCCCATGTCCTCAGCATCCGAAATCGAGTATCTCGATCGGACGGACGCATTCCGAGACATGGACGACGACGAAGAAGTAGACTGCGACCGGCTTCTACTTCGCTCTGATTTCAAATGCGAGATCTCTCGCTGCAGTTTATTGACAATCGCTTCCTGTTCCTTCTCCAGTGCGTCAAATATCTCGGCCTGATTCATCGCAACTGGTGATCGCACAGGATTAGGAGGAACCTGGGGGCGAGCCGGGGCAGTCATGCTCAGTCTGTGACTACTTAGTCGCCTGCCTCGTGTTTCAGACATGTCTGGCTTTGAACCAATCGACGGAGATAACAGCGGTGACGTGATTGAAGGGTTAGATGATTGCCGACTATGCTCTCCGCGCTTTATAGAAGCCTGACTCGGGGAGCTACCTACTGGAGTTATGGAAACCGCTGCTGCCTCTTCTTCTTTGTGGTTCGCCGGGGCCGGGACCGAAGACGTCGAAGACGCCATTGAAATTTGTGTGTACAAACGTTCAGATGGTAGATGTTGGCGTATACGGATTACTCTGCAAGCGATTGGGGTTTAATAGTTGGGTTTTGTGTTAAAGAAACCAACTTGTTCTGGAATATATGTTCGAGTTCAAAGTTGGGAAAGAAACGAGCATATGAATATTATTAAATACAAAAGTGGCGCGCGGAAAAGCGGTGATCGACCCCACCTACTGGTTGACAGGAGAGAGAACAGGAATGTGAAATCAATTAAAACGTTTCACATTGTATAACAGGCATAATCGCGTAGATAAATATAAAAAATTGTTATAAAAACATTACTCATCGCAGAAAGACATCTCAAAAAGTATCTTTGTCCCAGTTGAACTCAGACACTCTGGGTTTGGTTGGAGATTTCGTAAGCTTACTCATGGCATTTTGTCTCCATCGGAGATAGTCCGTATCGGTCTCTTCATCTCCGCTGCTTGAACCGTCGTCGTAGGTGGCCCAGTTTTCAGATGGGTTAATTGTGGTTACGGACGTGGCCGTGGACTGGCTGGACAGAATCCCCGTGCTAGCACTAGACTCGGTGCTTGATGCAGAGACATGCCTGATATCCTTAACAGCTCGCGATGGGCTATTCTGAACAGTTCCACGCACTGGACTGCGTACTGCACTGTTGAGAACATTTGCTTCTGTTGGTTTCAGTGGACTGGTATTTCTCTGAGGACTCCGTTGTGGACTACCCATGTTCCGCCGAGGACTCAGCGGCTTTCTTTGAGGACTAGGAGAGTTTCTTTGGGAATTCGAAAAGTTCCCTTCTGTTATGGGGTTCCGCTTAGGACTCAATTGTGGTGGTCCCCTCAGCTTATTGCTATACGCTGCTATTGCCCGCGCTTCATCATTCTCCTTCCCTAAATAAGTCGGTCGAAGTGTGGAGCCTTGAGGAGTTGGTCTTCCTCTCATGGGTACCGGGGTTTCACTATCAAAAACTCTGTCGTATGATCGCACCGGTGGCTTCAGCACAGGTTGCCGATGTTGCACAGGCACAGGTCGTGGTGGTTGTGGCTGTTTAACCACTCCTTGACGAGGAGGAGGGAGTCGTCCAGCGACCCTTCCTATGTTTGGTACAACACTTGATTTGGTTGAAATAGCAGGCTGAATTGCAGTGCGAGTTTTGATTGGCGATCGGCCTGTGTTTGCAGATTGTTGGCTTACTGGCGGTGGTTGCCGAGTTGCAGGCTTAGCGACCACCGTCCTGGCTCCAACCCCATGCCGTCGCGGAGTCTGTCTTGGTAGATACTTGACAGATTCCTCTTCAAGAGTATCTAAAAAGTTATCCCCGTTGACCATGAATTTGCCACCATATGTTTGTTCCCAAGAATTGATTGCCGCTTGGAGATCATGGATAACGCGCGGCAGCTGCCTGGCTAGTCGTTTGCGTGTTTGCTCTTCTTTGAGTAAGCGACCAGGCGCACCTCGAGATAACAGTCGAGATGAGTCCTGCATCTGAATTTCCAACTCATTGGCTTCGACCTGTAGAGTGTCAAATTGCTGTATCATATTTAAGATTGGCCGTCGTTGTTGTAGTATGCCTTCCAGTCGTTCAATTTCCGATTCGTGGGCATCTAGCGATGCATCGGTGTATATATCTGTCCAAGCAGGGGTGAATAAAAGTTTTTCCTCCTCTGATAAATACAGCTGGGACCAAAGATCCAGTAGCTTTTCTCTGGCATCCTCAATAAATACATGAATGTGTTGTCTTTTCTTCTCATTGAGACGGTCCAACTCCTTTTGGTATTCCTCAAGCACGGCTAAACCGATTCCTCGGTTCGCCTTTTCAAAGGCATGTGTGTATTCTCCATTCTCGCTGAGTTTGCTCCACAGGTGGTGGACGTCTTTTTTGTACGAGGCTAATCGCTCTTCTCGAGAAGCTTTCTCTTTGTGTAGCATGGAACAGCGGTCTTCGAGATACTCCAAATCTGCTTTCAGTGTACCCAGCTCCTCTGGTTTGCTGCGATAGTAATTGAGAATATTGGAGTCAATCTCGTTTTGGGGTGTGCCTAGGTCTGCCCAGAGCGTGACTATTTGTGAGGCGAAATGGGCGGCTGCATTCACTCTGGTTCGGTATTCTTCTTTCCATCGCCGTAATTCTTGCTCTAATTCTAATATGTGCGAGTTGGAGAGGTCGAGGTTGCTGTAATTATCGCTGGTTTTGAACGGAAGCATGTCCATCGGCACCTCAAACCCGTCTAATTTGCTTGACAGCTTTTTGAGCTCTTCTAGGAAATTGTTTGCTTTGGCAAGTCGGTCATTAAATATTGAGTCCAGCTGCGTTTTTGCAGCCTGCAGTTTGTTGCATGTTTCTCTAAACGGAGACTTGAGCTCCCCTAGAATTGAATTTGCAGTAGTTCCAAACACCATTCGGCTGTCGACATCTTTTAGAGCCGCAAGCATAGCCTGGATCTCCTTTTGACAGTCATAGCACTGTTTCTTCAGGTCGTCTCTTTCCTTGGTAACATCATCCACGTAGCCGTCCAATGCTTCTACCACAGCAGAGTACAAACAACGTTCACGCTTATCCCTGTCGCTTTCCGACAGCCCTAGCTCATCAAACAGGTGCTGGAGTTTGGAATTGATTGAATCTATCTGATTCAACACGTAAGATTCTCGTCTCCCCGGCATGGCGAGGGTGTAGAAATGACGATAGTTCTACTAGAACACGTATTTTTTCAAGATATTTGACGCGTTGTATCGTTTTCTTTAACTAATTCTCAGTTTCAGATTGTAAATGTAAACAATGATAATGTGAGGAAGAACAGCCGTGCGTTATCCGGAAGTGTGGTATAAACCCTTGACCTGACATCTAAGTGATCGGCGGGATTTGAGGTCCAATCGGGGATTTTGGCAAATCTTAAACCACGAATGCTTAGTACAAATACTTGAACAACTATTGAACGTTGGTATTTGAAGAGCTACTGTGAAATATAATCTGATCATGAGGTTCCACCCGTTTGAGAGCAATGGAGCCAAGGAATTGGCTGACAAACTGAAAGAAGCTATGTCGACGGACCGAAATGAGTTTGAGATTCTGTCGACCATTCGATATGATCCAGCGTTGACCCGATCTAAACGGCTGAAAGTTGAGGATGATGACGATGACAAAAAACAGAGTTTTCTGCC
Source organism: Spencermartinsiella ligniputridi (assembly GCA_030583385.1). Lineage (NCBI taxonomy): Eukaryota > Fungi > Ascomycota > Dipodascomycetes > Dipodascales > Trichomonascaceae > Spencermartinsiella > Spencermartinsiella ligniputridi. Next base: position 323,577 of record JAJMIC010000005.1, on the reverse strand, counting down.
CTCAGATGCAAATTTTTTCCTGCTGCCTTATCACTGGGAAAGACTCAAATTCTCCATTGCTTTCTTTCAATGGCCCATAGATGTCCCCTATGATCATCTATTGGATGAGTTGATTGCTGCTGTCGAAAACTTAGATATGTCTTGCCCATACAAACTCCGAGTACTGGTTTCTCGAGAGGGCTCCATGAAAATTGAAGCCATGGCAGTGGCAGAACGCAACGATCTGCTGTCTGGACTTAAAGCTTCAATCCCTCCTTCCCCTCAAAATCCTCAATACTCTCTTTATTTGGACACCGAAGCTACTTTAATAAGTCCGTTTACATCGTTCAAAACTACCAAACGAGATGTCTACACCGCAGCCCGTGAGAGAGTCCTGCCCAACGACCCTGGACCCAATGAGGTTCTAATGTACAATACTCGGGACATGATAACGGAAGGATCCATCACCAATGTAGCCTTTCTCCGCAGAGGACAGTGGGTGACTCCTCCCATCACTTCAGGCTGCCTCTGTGGAGTTGTTCGACATCATCTTCTATCTGAGGGACTAGTCTACGAAGATGACGTCCGGCTGGCGTCCGTCAAGACTGGAGAAAAGATCCTCGTTTTCAATGCTATAATTGGGGTGTGCTCAGGGGTAATTATGCCGAGCACTACATGATAATTTTTAGCCCCGCATGCGCAGCAAACGTGCTGGTCAATCTATTTATGTGTGGGGTTTGGGTCAATGTCGGTCTGTTTACAGTTTATCATGACGCGCCCTAACCCGTGTCGGTCGGCCCACCACCTGGATTTTTATTGAGAACGGAAGAATATTTGTTTTCTGGACCCGAAACTGTTTTAGACGTTGGTTTTATCAAGTAGCTGGGAGGACCGAGTTGTACCTGTTGCTAGAAGTTTTATTCTTTGCTTTGAATCCGTCTTTTTTCAGATCTGGCTTGTAAAACCATTTGAACCAGCCTTGCATATTGGCTGTGAAGACTTTTTTTTTGTGGTGGCTGTCAGATCGCATAAGTTGGTGGTTTGAAATTATTCTGGTCAATACCACAACTTTTTTTGTTTTTTTTTGTGACAGCTCATAGCTAGCATACTAGAGTCGGTGAAGTGTGCGTACACACCTCAAAACTCATTACTCTCGTTCCAGTCGGCGAATGCCTGCACTAATAACCCGCATGAGTCAACTACCGAACGGGAAGATCCAAAGTCCGCTGGCACAGCCAGTGGCCGGACATTTACCGTCAAACCACCTGAATGGAGCTGTTTCAAACTCCAGCGGTGATCCCAACGGCTCGCGTCCATCTGTCCCGTCACTACCTGGACACATTTCTCGAGAGAGGATCGCCGAACTGAGTGCTAGCTTACGAACACGATTAACTTATGCATTTGTTAAGATTCAAAACGGGTGGACGTCACACTCGCTTGACCAATTAGAACGACTCACAGAAGAGGTTCCTGAACCTAAGAAAGCTGAGGACCCCGTGCTGGTGGCCAGTACAATCAACCATAATAATAGAGTTCAAAAGGCTCGCATGCATAGACGGTTTAACTCTGACCTGTCCATGATAAATATGCCTGACCCAAGAGTGTCGCCCAAGAAGGGAAAGCATAAACGGCCATCTTCAATATCTCTACCAACCGTATCAATTGAGATTCCCGCATCAAGAGAAACCAACGAAGCAGATGCAGTGGAGTCGTTGATGTTTTTGTCATCCCCTCATTCTGCCCATGCTGCGAGGTTTCCATAAAAGACAAAAGGACAACTATACCTACGAATAGACGGTGTGCCATACACAATACACAATTACGAATCTCACGCACCCACTCACAATTCACTGACCCTCATTCACAGTCTTTCCCTGTGGCAGACACTTTCATCATATTATATATTCTATAATGTTACTCATGACATCTCTAACGCACCCCCATTAAAACTCTATAAAATCGCCCATGAACCCAAGCTCGCTCTCATCATCATATACTCTGCTCAGCGCACAAAGTTTCTTGCTCCTCCTGAGTATATCCAAAAATGTATAAAACATCCTGCAGTGACTTTGTGTTTAACCGTGACGGGGCTCGCTGCTGAACTATGGGTTTAGCGTTGAAAGCAATCCCAAAGCCTGCAACTTCCATCATTTGCAAATCATTGGACCCGTCGCCAATGGCAACTACTCTATCAAGCTCTATGCTTTCCTTGGCAGCAATCTCCTGCAAAAGCTGTGCTTTGACAGAGCTATTCACTATACGACCACTGACTATACCGGTTAGTTCGGTTCCAGCTTCATTGAGCTCCAAGACATTGGCAAAGGCATAGTCTAGGCCGAGCTGCTGCTTGACCCAGTTGGCAAGAGGTACAAAGCCACCACTAAGAACTGCCAGTTTGGCACCTTCCTTCTTAAGAGCCCTACACAGCTCCCTGGCGCCGGGAGTGAACGAGATCTTTGATTTTAATCTTTCAAACACATCTGCTGGGATACCTTTTAACAGAGCAGCCCTCTGTATCAATGACTCGTTGAAATCTATTTCGCCATTCATTGCAGCAGCTGTAATCTTGGACACCGGTTCCTCCAATCCCGCATACGACGCTATCACATCGATAACTTCTTGCTGGATCAGCGTCGAGTCCATGTCAAACACAACCAAACCTTTATCTTTCCGCTGTGATTCTGCTTTTTGTAGAACGATATCTATACCAAGCTTATCGCTCAGTTCATACAAACTACGCTTGAATTCTACTACTGTTGACGAATCTACATCTAGGTAATAATCTAGAGCTCTATGTTCGCTCAATGTCTGGGGCCGTAAAACGGTGGCTCCTTCTCTTCGTACCACATTTTCGAACTCGTCTATAGAAAGTTGATCAATGTCATGGGCACTGAGTAAAGTGGCAACGTATGCCATTGTGAGAGAAATCTATATCTTCGAGAGAGATAGCTCTATCGAAATTGATACCGGCTATCGATCGATTGATCAAAGAATGACTGAATTATTTCTGTGTAAGTTTACTGTGGGGGTCTTATTACAATAATGTTAGGCGGGATATTGGTTCAAATTGTTGAGAGTGATAATGAGAGTGAGTGGTTTGAGGTGAGGTGAATGAAAGACGGACGACAAGACAATTGAAAAAGTACAAGGGAAGGTATGATGGAATAATTATATTTATACTTGTGGATCAAACTAGTTTATAAATATACAACGACTAGTCAAAAGCACTTGTCTGTTAGCCCAAATCTTACTAACCCAGCAGTGTAAGCTCGCATAATACGTTATACACCACACCTTCTCGGTGAGTCCAATCCTCATATATTTTGATGTGTTTAATTTCATTATTTCGTATTTCTTTCATATTCAATCTTTACAAATCCCTATTCGTCATGGTAGATGATTCGGAACTTGAACTGCTTAAACCCTGGGTTATAGAAAACCTCAAGGACATAACAGATGCAGACACAGACGTCCTGGCTGATTACGTTTTGGCTCTTCTCAAATATGATTTGCCGTTAAATGAACTACGCCAAACATGCGAGGATCAGTTGGCAGATTTCTTGCACGGAAACACGCCCAGTTTTGTGGCAAAGTTGATGGACGTGTTCCAACAAAAACCGTATCTTCAACAGAACCAGCCAATGATGGAAGTCCCCACCGGTCCTCGAGCTGACTTTGGTAATGGCACCGGTAATTTTCGTGGCGGCCGGGGTGGCTATCCTGGTCAACCCGGTGGTCAGTCGCATTTCAGAAATAACTTTCGAAATGACGCACAGACATCTTTCCCTCAGGATTCATATCCGCCTAACGGGGTCTGGGTAAATGGACAGTTTGTCCCCTCTCCTAACAGCCAAGGGTACCTACCCCCCATCAACTTAGGGCAACCTCCCCAGTTTATGAACGTAGGCTACCCAAATCAACAGAGAGGTAGAGGTGGCCAACGGGGTCAACGGGGACAACGTGGTGGAAGAGGTCGAGGAGGATTTGAACGCGATAGGCTGTACATAAAAGGGCCAGACACAAGTTTTACCAATACGAAGCTAGTAGTCGAAAAAGTTCCAGATGATAAATTTGACAAAGAGACAATCGGGACATATTTTTCCCAGTTTGGAAAAGTTGTAGATATTTATCTTGATCGAAAGACAAAGCTAGTTGAGTTGGAATTTGAGAGTAATAGCCAGGCAAGGGCAGCTTGGGGATCCCCCGAGGCTATATTTAATAATCGGTTTGTCAAGGTGTACTGGAAAAACGAAAAGAATGGTGTTGCAGAGGAACAGAAAAGTTATGAGCCAGATGTGGAGAGCATTAAAAGACTTCAGGAAGAAAAGCAAAGGGAGTTTGAGGAGCGAATGGCCAAAAAGAAAGCCCATGAAGAGAAATTGAAACAGTTGATTGACATGAAGAAGCAGATTTTGCAAGAGCAGGAAAAGCTTCTACGGGCGTCAGGAGTCTCTGAAGAGGAGATTGAGGAAAAGATAAAGAGTAAGACATTGGAACTGGAGCTGGAGCGGCTGAAAGCAGAAGCTGAGTCTCTGGGTATCAATGCTAATGCTTCACCGTTCTCATCGGCATTCCACTCACCATTCAATGCCAGTTCCCGAGGAGGGTTTAGAGGGAGCACCAGAGGAGGAGGATTTCACCCTTATCAGGGACGAGGAGCTGTGGCCAGAGGTGGGTTTGGATCGCTTGAGCGAAGTAACTTGGACCTTCGACCAAAGCATATCCTGGTTCGGCCAGTGACGCAGGACAAAGATGAGGCGTTTAGAAGTTATATCCTTTCTCTTGCGGATTTTCAGGATTTAAATCGATTTGACGATTCGACAGTCGCTATTGAGTTTAAAAACCGCCGCTCAGCTGAGTCGTTTTTCTTGGGAACTAAGTCCATTCCTGATGTTGGAGACATTGAGAAAGAATGGTACAGACCTCCTCAAGAGATTGCCCAAAAAGTCGAACATATGGAAGAATAGAATGTAGATTGAGTGTATTATTATTTATAGTTTCGTACGCCATTGTCTTTATTTTCTCTTGTAGTTATTCTTTATTTTCGATGTACTCTCCTATGTATTCGCTTTACTGATCACCATATGCATATCTATATGTACAGTGTCATTTATATGTACAGTGAATATAATCCCGCTCCCCACACCTACTTTCACTCTTCTCACAACATGTCTTCGAGCAAGCGAGATCGAGGCATAAGTGACGAGGATCGTGATTCATTTACTGATGACTCGGACAACACTAGTTATGAGGAAGACGTAGAAGACGAGGCTCTGCTGCCTCCCGTCCCCAAAACGCATTTGAAAATACATGTTCAAAGAGACGAACAGCTGCAAGAGCAGGAAGTCGATGAATATGTCCCCGACAGCGTCTCAAATATGTTTGGAAAGTCTGACTATTCGTATCTGCGTCTCAAATCTGATCATACTACGAGGCCGTTGTGGATAAATCCCGAAGATGGCAGAATCATCCTGGAAAGCTTCTCGCCACTAGCTGAGCAAGCCCAGGATTTCTTGATTACAATAGCAGAACCCATTAGTCGGCCGAGCCACATCCACGAATATCGAATCACTACCTACTCATTATATGCTGCTGTGTCAGTGGGTCTAGAGACCAATGATATAATATCGGTGCTGAACCGACTGTCCAAGGTTCCCACCCCAAAGAGCATTGTATCGTTCATCCATAGTTGTACTATATCTTACGGTAAGGTGAAGTTGGTTCTAAAGCACAATCGATATTTTGTGGAATCCTCGTCAGCAGAGATTTTGCAGATGTTGTTGAGAGATCAGGAAATTGGTCATTTACGGATAGAGGCATCAGAGACGACTACGAAGGATGGGTTGGTGACTGAGAGGGCTCCCAAGCTGGGTTCCTTGGTCATCCCGGGAACTCAACATAACAAACCAGCAGAGAATAAAAATGGTCAACAAAGTGTAGATGGGGTGACATCTGCGGCCGGCCAGCAAAACCCAGAAGACCTGTTTTCCTCCATTGTAGGCTTAGAAAGAGAGGACGACGATGATGACGCGGATGCAGTGCATTCGTTTGAAGTGGCGCCCGATTCGGTAGAAGCGGTCAAGAAACGATGCCAGGAAATCGATTATCCAGTATTAGAAGAGTATGATTTCCGAAACGACTTGCGAAATCCCAACTTGGAAATTGACCTGAAACCGTCGACACAAATCCGACCATATCAAGAAAAGAGTCTCAGTAAAATGTTTGGTAATGGTAGAGCACGATCTGGTATCATTGTTTTACCGTGTGGTGCGGGTAAAACTCTGGTAGGTATTACAGCAGCTTGCACCATTAGAAAGAGTGTAATTGTGTTGTGTACGTCCTCTGTGTCGGTGATGCAGTGGCGCCAACAATTCTTACAGTGGTGTACGATCCAACCGGAAAATGTGGCAGTATTTACTTCTGAAAGCAAAGAAAAGTTCGCGGGAGATGCTGGGCTGGTCATTTCTACCTACTCCATGGTTGCCAACACTCGAAATCGATCTCATGATTCGCAGAAGATGATGGACTTTTTGACTTCGCGAGAATGGGGGTTCATTATTCTTGATGAGGTTCATGTGGTTCCTGCAGCTATGTTCAGAAGAGTGGTTACTACCATTGCGGCACATGCCAAGCTCGGATTAACTGCGACTTTAGTGCGAGAAGACGACAAAATTGATGATTTAAACTTCTTGATAGGACCCAAGTTGTATGAGGCCAACTGGATGGATTTAGCTCAAAAGGGTCACATTGCCAACGTGCAATGTGCCGAAGTGTGGTGCCCGATGACATCTGAGTTTTACCAGGAGTACCTACAAGCTAGTCCCAGAAAGCGAATGCTGTTGTATATCATGAATCCGACAAAATTCCAAGCATGCCAATTTTTGATCGAGTATCACGAACGACGAGGAGATAAGATTATCGTGTTTTCCGACAATGTGTACGCTTTAAAAGCTTATGCGCTGAAATTAAAGAAACCATACATTTTCGGAGCCACTCCTCAACAAGAAAGAATGATGATTTTAAAGAATTTCCAATATAATGACGACGTGAATACTATCTTCTTGTCAAAAGTCGGTGATACAAGTATTGATTTACCGGAGGCTACATGTCTGATTCAGATTTCATCGCACTACGGATCCCGACGTCAGGAAGCCCAGCGATTGGGCCGAATTTTGCGGGCCAAACGACGAAACGATGAAGGGTTCAACGCATTTTTCTACTCTCTAGTTTCAAAGGACACACAGGAGATGTACTATTCGACAAAGAGACAGGCTTTCTTGGTAGATCAAGGCTATGCATTCAAGGTTATTACTCATCTTCATGGAATGGAAAACCTGCCTAACCTCGCTTATTCGTCTTTGAGTGAACGAAGGGAACTGCTACAGATGGTGTTGCTTGAAAATGAAGATTCAGCGGGTCTAGAAGTTGGTGATGATGCTGATAATTCAGTTGGCAGAGGAAATAGAAGTGCTCTTGCTCGGGCTCGAAGAACAGGAGGATCTCTTGCCAGTCTTGCTGGAGGAGAGGATATGGCATATGTTGAATACAACAAGAGCAAAAACAAGGAGCTGAAAAAGCACAATACGATTATCAACAAGCTGTATTACAAGAAACCAAAGAGGAAGTGAAAAAAAAGCCAGCTATTATAGTGGCATACTTTACTCCACGAAAAATAAGGATTTAAAAAGAGGGTTGTCAAAAAAAACCCAAAATCATATTATATCTCTACACTTTAATAAAACCAATGTTGTGTTATGTATGTATATATTCCCATAGTGTTATAATGTTGTGTTGATGTGTATGTTGTAATGTCCTCCTGGATTCACAACTATGCAACTGTCCGCTGTAGCCTTCTCAGCTGATAGCTCGAGCTATCGTCTTCGGACACATGCAATAGACTCTGATAATCATCTTCGTTGGACACCTCACTAGACAGAGGCGTTGCAAGTTCTGACTCAGAGCCGATAGACGAACCCGGTCGAATCCAACTAGAATCACTCACCGAGCTTCGTCGCGAGTATACCAACGAAGGTTCTGTGGAGATATCACTTATTGCAATTGAGCTGGTACGACTTCGGACAGGATGAAATTCGTATTGAGGGGGATCTTCATAGTAATGAATGTCAGACCCTCGTTGATGAAGACGATATGAAGGGGTACTAGGGCCAGATTCTGGGGACCGGGGTGTGCGATACTGGGCTGTGGATGAAGAAATCCCAGATGTGTAATATGAGGTAGAGTCTCCAAGATCAAATGAGCTCGTGACTGATCGTTCGTCCGAGTAGTCCTTCTCTCGAGACATTTCATGCAACGTAATCTCGTCGGATCCTCGCCTTTTCCGATCCGATGCAAAATTGCGGTCATTACTATCGTACAGATCACTATCTCCGTTGTCAAAATGCCTGGAGAGCATCTGCCGTTGGCGTCTTCTCTTGGGGCCCTCTCTCAATCTCCTTTCCAGCCGTTTCTTATCAATGTACGCTTTGATGTCCTCACGGTTGGCATAGATGGCCATGCCGACTCCAACGACGACTCCGGCCATTAAGAGCACTGGCAAATGGTAAACCATTGTTTAAATTAAGAAGTGGATAGATAATAAAATAAATGAAGCGACAAAATGCGCTCTATGAAATGTTTGTACGAGGTGTTAACGCTTCAGTAGGGATGTTAAGCTTTGGCCACCTGGGTTGATTATACAATTAGGCAAAGTTTCGCCCTACGTAGTCTGTTCGCCACCTGTTTATTATTCTTCTTGTTCTTTGGTGGTGTTGTTATTGTTCTCTCACTCTTCTTTTCGATATAGTCACCGGTGACTCGTGGTTTGATGACCTTCTGCTGCTAACTTTGCTGGTTGGGGAAAACGAGCTAAGCCTTCTCGAAGACTTCAAGCCGGCTTATATAAAGGGCACACCTGATCCCCGGCCGGTAGATAGAGTCACGTGGATAAATGTCAGAGTTATGGACTGATCGGCAGCGGAGTGCGTGAGATCTGCTAGTTTATGTGCACTACGGCGAGGAGCGGCGAAAATCATGCCTTAGTTGACGTGAGCCGTAGCTACAATTTGGGTGGGCGAAGCGGTCTTGGAGAAAGGGAATATATTCCGTGTCGAATGAATGGACGAATGTTGTCCGATAAGGAAAAGGACAACAATATGCAAGGCATGATATACGCGGGCTGATAACCTTCAAGGTGGTCCAGTGGACTACTTCTACTTTCGACATGTGCTTGCTTTCTTGTGCCATCAATCACTAGTAGAATCATAATCATGATTGCAACACACTACAGTATTGATCCTACATTCTGCACAGCCCATAAGCGACTGCAAAGTCGACTCATTGGGCGTAGTCACTCGACTGGCGGGTAATCAGGTTGAAGCTGAGATTCGCGTAGGAGGGTAACCCCATATGAATGGCCTAACCCTTATTATATCTCCATGACAACAACTTCCATGTACAGTGTATTTATCTTTACGGGTCGAACGCGTAAACCAGCAAATCGCTGAAGTTGTGATTAAATCCAAAGTGGAGTCGTCAAAACGCCGTTAAACGCGCTATAAGGCGCATGTCCAGTGTATTATAACCACTCTGTTAAAAACACCGCGCATTCCTTTTTGAAAATCATACAGCTACGAACTCCTAGTAACACTGGCTTCTCTAATCCCCCCCGCCATGACGCCGGCGTCAAGTCTACGGAAGCCGTCATATCGGCCTTCGATGGTACCACAGCCGCCGCCGTCGTCTACAAATCCACGTCAATCGATGATACCAGCACGTGGTCCTAGTGGACTTTTTCGACCAAATGGAAGTTCGTCTCGCCCGTCGGGTATATCGAATCCTCCAATGAGTGCTAGAGCCGCCCGTCCGTCTTCAGTAGCGCGACCGTCATCGTTTGGAATAGGTGCTGCTTTTGGGGGAAGTTTTTCTTCGACTGTACCAAGCACTCCTTCGATGCGAGACCCAAGGCCGCTACGAGACAAGACGTATCAGGCAAACATGTTGCAGACGGTACAGGAATATTTGGTCGCCAACAATTTTGAAATTGAAATGAAACACCCATTAACCCCGAAAACTTTGAAAACACCTACTCAAAAAGACTTTGTTATGCTGTTCCAATGGACGTATCGACGTCTGGATCCTGGATACAAGTTTACCAAGACAATAGACCATGAAGTGTATTCGCTACTGCGGGTAATCAACTATCCGTATCTTGATTCTATTAACAAATCCCAAATAGCTGCCGTAGGTGGACAGAATTGGCCAGTGTTCTTAGGCATGCTTTTTTGGATGGTCCAATTGAACCAGAACCAAGAAGCGTATGAGTGGAAGGAGAAACAATCTGAAAAATCGGACGATGCCTTGTTGAGTCAGATTCTCGATTCCTATGCCTCGCGGTCGTACCGTGCATATCTGGCCAACGAACATGATTTTTCGGAATATAAAAATGAAGTCTACAAAGAGATTTCAGAGTTTTCTGAGTCAATTCGTTCGAGCATCGACGAAGCGCAGGTCGAAATAGGGCTTCTGCAAAAGCGAAAAGATGAACTCGTCAAGGAAGATGACGGATACAATGCCTTGGAAAGAAAGGGTCAAGCATTGGAAAGTGACTTGATAAAATTCAAGGCGTACATAGATGCCATGGAGTCTCGTAAGGCAAAGTGGACAACAGTTTTGGACAAGATCAAGGATGAGCTGGCGAAATCTCAACAAGAGCTCCACGACCTTGAAGCTATCGGGGAGGCTCTTCAGAATCAAATAGCGGAGCAGGGATTATCACCGCAGGATATTGACACTATGAATACCGAACGTGAAAAGCTGGCGAAAAATCTAGATTTGGTTGCAAGCCGCTATGAAGAACTGTCAAGGCTGGGGAGAGAACGGGAAGTTCAAGCTCAGCGACTGTATGAAACACTTGAAGCGTCCTTACAACGGTATACGACTCTGTTATATCGTACCGGGTTATCTTCTTCGTCTGACGTTGATCTCAGTATTTCAATTCTACCTCCCTTGACAGAAGAAAACTTGGGTCTAAGGCCGGAGGGTCTACTGCGCAATAAAGATCTACGAAACCATATACGTCCGTCTGTGATTCAGCACCGGCGTGTGATCGGACAGAGACTGCACACAACCCAGGATGAATGCATTCGTCTCCAAGAAGAGAATGACCGGCTCACCGAGAGTTTGGCTGAGAAACGAGACAAAGTTGAGTCAAATGAAACTCAATTACACATTACTAAAATAACATATGACGAACTGTACGACAACATGAACTCGGATGCTGTTGCTTCGAATGCCAAAATCGAGAAAATGGAGCGGGATTTGCAAGCGATCAAGTCCGGAGCTCAGCAGCAGCTGTTACGGCTCAACGAAAAGGCTAAAGCAATAGCAATTCAGTATGAAGAGACTCAGAGTGTTGCTGTAGCATCCAAGGCAGCCATGAACAAGGAGATCGATAGAATGATTCATTTTCTTATCGAATTCAAACTCCATGTCCAGACTTCATTAGAGAACTACGAGAATCTGGTCGAGGAGGAGAAGAGAGACTTTGAGGACAACTTTGATGATGATAACGATGAATGAAAACGAAACAAATGTACAGTTACTGTAATTTTATTTATTATTGTATTTTTTAATGATTCTCATGGGGAGAATAAGACTGTTCAGTGAATATCGTTATTAATATTGAAATCTTGGCTACATGTATCTATTGATCAACCAATCGATTTCTGTAATCAGTTAGAGTTTGTGCATATGCATATGCGTACGCGCGGCGCAAGAAAAACAAAAAAAACTGAAAAATATCAAAAAAATATTGAACTTTCCTAAAGTAACTACCACTACTACTACTAGATCAGGTATTTAAAAAGATAGAACAAATGGCAAAGGGAGAAAAGTCTCAAGCATCCAAGGTCGATAAAAAAGAGATACTTCCTTATATCGTGCAATATCTCAAGTCAAACGGATTTTCCAAGGCCGCTGAAACTTTACGTAAAGAGTCGAAAGCCAAAGAGCATGAAGGAAGTTTTAATCTGGAGGCTATCTTTTGGTTGTGGAAGAACAATAAAACTATGAATGATTTCGAAGAGGATGCTCAGTCGACCACTGAGTCTGCTAGTAGCATGGAAGAAGACTCTGACTCTGAGGATGAGAAGGTCGAGAAGGTCGAGAAGAAGGTGGAGAAGGTTGAGAAGAAGAGTTCCAAAAAGGAGCAAGTGGAAGAGAGTTCTGACTCTGATGGTTCCAGTTCGGACAGTTCGAGCTCCTCTGACAGTGACTCTGACAGCGACTCTGATAGCTCATCTAGCTCATCTAGCTCCTCTAGCTCTTCATCTAGCTCCTCAGATAGCTCTTCTGACAGCTCTTCTGACAGCTCGTCTGACAGCTCTTCTGACAGTTCTTCGGATAGTTCTTCATCTAGCTCCTCTGACAGCTCCTCTGACTCGGACTCTTCTTCCTCCTCTGACAGCTCCTCTGATTCGGACTCTTCTTCCTCCTCTGACTCTGAATCCGATGAAGAAGCCAAAATCAAAGAAGAAAAGGCTGCCGAGCGAGAACACACCCTCAAACGGGCGCGAAGTTCATCCGAGTTGAACGACGAACCGAAAAAGAAGCAACGTCCTCTTGGACCCAGTCATAGTGCATCCAACAGCCCTGCTCCCGGTGAGCGAACATACTTTTCACGAATCGAACGTGAAAAGGTCGAGTTTGATCATGACACCTTGACCGACAACACGTACAAAGGAGCAGCAGGAACTTGGGGAGAAATGGCCAACGACAAGTTGAGCCAAGTACGGGGTAAAGATTTCACTAAAAACAAGAATAAAATGAAAAAGGGCAGCTATAGAGGAGGAAGCATCACCATGGCTTCAGGTAGTTACAAGTTCACTGACTAATCCCAAAGTCGGTTTGGCGTGGGAAAAAAAGCATATGCATAGATGTATTATTAATATATATTTTATTTACTAGAAGAAATTCAACAGAGTCTCAATTTCAGTTTCCAATTTTATATCTAGATCGAGGATTGTTTTTCCGCTTGTAGTAGTGACGTCAACCTCACCCGGGACCCCGGTTTCTGCTAACGCCGTATCATGCACATCTGGAACATTTCCCAGGATAATATATTTTTTTTCATACATCGATAGGTCATTTCTCCCTCCTTACTGTTCACAGTCTATCTTTTTTGAGGTATGAAAAACATATTGGCTCTGCTGCGAGGTCCTTTGCTACGTCGCACAATGTCTAGTCAAGCTCTGCCTTCGACGAATATCCAAATCTTCAAAACAATCTCCGATCTTCGGAGTTGGCGACGAGCCAAACTTCTGCACGAGTCCTCGGTGGGGTTGGTCCCGACCATGGGAGCACTCCACGGCGGCCACTTGGACTTGGTTGATAGATCGATGAAGGACAATGACACTACAGTGGTGTCTGTATTTGTCAATCCTTCACAATTTGCTCCCCATGAGGATTTGGGGTCCTATCCACGAACACTTGACGCTGATATCCGGGCTCTCGAGTCTCGGTTCGATTCTTCCAAGCTCGCGATTTTCTTGCCATCGGTGGAAGAAATGTATCCATCTGGAATCCCTCTAGATGTTTCCAAGCAGGTCGGCGCATTCGTCGAGGTCAAAGGTCTGAGTGAACAATTGGAGGGCTCTGTTCGTCCGCATTTTTTCCGAGGAGTGGCTACTGTAGTCACTAAATTATTGAATATTGTTGCCCCTGAAAAGGTGTACTTTGGTCAAAAGGATGTCCAGCAGACTGTGGTAGTCAAACGGTTAGTCAAGGACTTACTGTTGCCTTACGAGGTGGTTGTTGTGCCTACCACGCGAGAGGACAATGGGCTGGCAATGAGTTCCCGAAACGTCTACTTGTCCGATGAAAGCAAGGAGAAGTCTAAAGTGTTGTACCAAGCTTTGTTGGCAGCGCAGCAGGTTTTTAACTCGTCTAGTGGAGAACCAGTCAGTCGAGATGCTGTTTTGGACGCTGCTCATAAAGTCCTGGAACCGTACACTTCAGAACATGCTGAGTTCCCTATCGAAATAGAGTATATCGCTCTATCCGACAAACAGACTCTCCAAGACCTTGAGTTGGTGGAATCTGGAAAGGGTGGCATAGTTAGTGCTGCCGTCAGAGTTCCAAACGCTGCTGGTTCTAAAACAAGAATCATAGACAACGTTCTATTGGGTTGAGTGTTGTTTTTTTTTATTTCGTAGAGGAAGACCACCACCTTTAAAAAACTAAATTATTCTGTAATATAACGCACTGTAAATAAATATAGCATGGTTATTAAATAAATAAATATATATTTCATTTCATATTTCATATGCCTCGTCGCGCAGAAAATCGATTACCACCAATCTTGCCCGGTAGGACCACCGCAGACTGTTTTTTTTTCTTAAGACGGGCTCTATCTTTCTCAGTCTGTTTGGACTCCTCGTAAACTTTTCTATCTTTTTCAATGTTCGCTTCCAGTTCCATTCGCTGAGAAAACTCGACCTCGGTGGTCGTCCTATCTCGACTGGAATATCCCTTTTCTTTGACACTGTAAAACACGCCTCCAAGGTCTGCGAGCCAGTACGGATCCACAGCAGTCACAATTGACATGAACTGTTTCGACGTGAGAACAAGCTCATGGTAGATAACATAGTCAGGAAGATATCCCTGTCCGTACAAGGCAGAAGTTGGGTGCAATTGCATTGTGATATTTGTTCTCAGGTTCATGTACTCTCCTAATCCTTTTACTTTGGCAGCTTGGTGAAAGTATCCACTGCAAATACATTTGCGAATAACATCCCAATCACCTCCACATGAACTAATCCTTGTTCCTTGATTCTCCAAAATGTACTGTAGCTGGTCTCGAACTTCTTTCGCGCGTCGAAGGGACTTCGCATGCAAGAAATGTCTAACACACCAACCGTCTGAGCACCCATTCGATCTCCATTGATTGAATATATGCAATAAAGTCAAATGGTCTGACTCTGGCACGAAGAACTTCTCTCTTGCCGAGTCCGACTCCTCTTGTCGTTCTTTTGGTCTATAAAACACAGAGGGTACAGACAACATCGACACTATTGACAGCATCTCCTGAGAACAGCCGTAATCGACAGACATAATAATGAGCTTGGACAGAGATGGATCCATTGGAAAAGATGCCATTCTCTTTCCTAGTGATGTGAGGCCTCCAACATTATTAAGTGCTCCCAACGACCACAAATCATACAATGAGGTCGTCATGGTATCCATTGGTGGTGGATCCAGGAAATTGAAATCTAGCAAGTCATCGACTCCTAATGATTTCAACAATAAGAGCGTATGTGCCAAATTGCTTCGCTGGATCTCGGGTATTGTCTGAGGGTACAGTTCCTCCACCTCGGCTCGCTCAGTGTATAATCTGTAAGCGACACCTTTACTTGTTCTTCCGGCTCTTCCAGATCTTTGATTGGCATTTGCCTGCGAAATGGGCGCAACCTGTAAAGCATCCATTCCCATTTTCGGATTGTAAACTTTCATTTTACAGAATCCACTGTCCACTACAAATCGTATTCCATCAACTGTCAGTGAGGTCTCTGCAATGTTGGTAGCCACCACGACTTTACGCGTTCCTGCAGGAGCGGGCTGGAAAATCTTGGCTTGCAAATCTGCAGGCATTTGTGAGAAAATAGGCAAAATTTCTAACGGGTCAGGATTATCCAAAAGCTTCAGCTTGTCGGCTAAGATTTCGCAAGTTGCTTCAATATCTTCCTGACCGGTCATGAATACCAGTATGTCTCCTGGACCCGACTGCAAATGAATCGAAAGGACCTGTTTCACGGCCGCATCAACATAATCTTCGACAGGACTTGAATGGTGTAGGACCTCTACTGGGAAGGTTCGTCCCGGAATAGTAAACTGAGGCGCACCGCCATAAAATTGTGAAAAGCGATCAGCATTCATGGTAGCAGAGGTCACAATAAGTTTTATATCTCGCCTTCGGGAAAGAATGTTCTTGAACAAACCTAGAAGGACATCTGTATTCAATGCCCTTTCATGAGCTTCGTCCATAATGATACACGAGTACTTGGACAGATCTGGATCCACGAGACTCTCTCGCAATAAGACACCGTAAGTCATGTATTTGATCAAAGTTTTCGGTGACGTACAGTCCTCGAATCGAATTGCATATCCAACTTGCTGGCCAAGCTCTACCTCCATTTCCTCGCTAACTCTTTTTGCCACGCTCATAGCGGCGACTCGTCGAGGTTGAGTGCATCCAACAAGACCTCTTGACCCATAGCCATCTTCATAAAGGTACTGAGTGAGTTGGGTGGTCTTTCCTGAGCCCGTTTCTCCAACTATTATAGTGACTTGGTTATCGCGAATTACTTTTAGTAATTCTTCACGGACAGCAAATGCGGGCAGGAACTGTCTCTGTTCTTTTAGCGTTTTTTTAGAACTGAAATCTCCAGTTGGTTTAGACTGTTTTTTCAAAATTTCGGAAAATTTATTGCTGGCGCTGGATGGTTGATAATCATCCTCGTCGTCTTGGATACCTAGAACATTTCCCAAAGTGGTTCCGGCCATGGAAGCAGCAGCCCGAGTCTGCTTTTCTCTTTCCTTGCGCTGTCTTCTCTCATGGACAAGTCGGCTGCCCTTCCTCGCAAATACCGCGAGATTACTTTGAGGGTCGCGAACCGCTGAAATGGGATCTTTTTGGCGTGTGAAGGTTTGATGGCCGTCTAGAAACGGAGGAGTGAGATTGTGTACAAACAAGTGGGTGCGACTTTCGTCCTCGTTGAAATCCTCGTTGATGGCTTCTTGAGACAGGATGCCCGAGCTTTTCATACGGTTTTGTTCCCACTTGTCGGAATCCTTTTGTTTCTGGGCTGCCAAGGCAGTCATCCGCTTTTTCACTTTTACCTCCATTTCAGCTTCAGCTACTTCGTCGTCAAACAACGACGTTCCTCCATAGAATGGATTATGTGCATCTTCGCCAACGGTGTTGCCAAACTCGTCCTGGGTGTACCAGTCTCTGTCGAGAGCAGCCTGTGACTCGGGGTCTTCTTCGTACTCCTGCGAGTCAGGTTCGCGCGTTCTCGGTGTATCTGCGTTGAGTTTCCTCTTTCTGAATTGCGGCCTTGCTCGGTCATCAGTTACTTCGACAGAACGGGATCTTACAGGTTCAACTGGTTCAACATCCTTTGACTCCTCTTCTATCTGTCTTTCCGTAGCCTTCGTCTCCCGGCTTTTTCTGATTTCAGCCAATCTCTGTTTGGCAAGTTCTGACAAACCGCTTGACTTGAGATCATCTGGTTCACGAGTTCGCCGGCGGGAAACTACAAATTTGCTATCATTTAAGTCCACGGTCTCCCTGACAGGTTGGACCAATGGTTTCTTAAAGTGTTTCTTTTTCGAAAAGTCATCAAACGCCTCTTCCTCTTTGATTTCGCGCTTGAAACTGTTCGGCTCTTTCTTGATTTCCAGTTTAACTCGGTTCCTATCTTGTACATTATGACTCTCCAGCTTAGCGAGATCTCCTGATTCGGGTTTCACTGCAGCATCTTTGACAACCCAAATGGTTGCGTGAATCCTTTTCAGGAATACTGGGTCGAAACGGCCAAATGCTTGACAGGCGCGCACAAATAGTTGTGGGTCCTTTTGGCGGGCACCCAAATTCACAACCTGTTGTCCCAATTTCTCGGCAATACTGCCACTTCGGTTGAGCGTCTGCTCTATTTCATTGGCCACCGCTTTCTCCAACTCTATCCTAGAAGCATTGTCCATCTTCAAGACATACTGTTCTGAAGTACAATGTTAACATGTCGCAACGTTCGCAGATCGGCGCCAAATATTAGATCAGGGTACGGGTTAGTGTTTGGGCGCTGATCTGAAAAATCTCACCTCAACTCATTTCACTACCTCAATTACAGCCCTCACCATGCTATTAAATGGGAGTTGTAGACGACAACTGACGTCTTTGGTATCAAGAGCACAATCATTCTCCAAGTCATGCGTCCGATATGGCAGCACCAAAGTCACACACCGATCCGATCTTCACAGCGACGGAAAAACGGCTACCCGGTTCCCTACCCGGTACAATCCTGTCAGATCTGCTGTGAACCCAGGAATAATACTTCCAAAAGGTTTAGTTTACAATCCTACTCCTAGTGCTCCCACCCCGTATGAGACTCCTGCTGCATTTTTACCGAAATCCGATAAGCGAAAGATTGTAAAAGATGCCAAGGATTACAACGTAGACACTATGCCTCGACTGAGTGAAGAACCCACTACACAAAAGTACCATTTAACAGAGGCAGACTTTATTGAGATTCAAAAGTTACGGCACGAAGATCCTGATAAATGGACTCTCAAGGCTCTGGCCGAGAAGTTCGACTGCAGTACATATGTCATCTCCATAGCATCTACACCCCACCCTGAACGAGACACCGAAATGCAGCGACGGCTCGAAATCATTAAAGGCATCTGGGACGAAAAGAGGACTCGAGCTCGACGGGATCGAGAACGACGAAAGGCGTACTGGTTAAGAGATGCCATTTAAGGGAGTGCAAGACACTTGACCTCTTGTCTAGAGACTATTATCTAGCTAGTCTAGCTATTTGTATATATGAGATTATGATAATATCGAGCGAGCTAAGAGCAAGCTGTTGTAATTATGACACAACTATGAATAATGATGATGCAAAAGGGGACAAACATGTATGTAGTAGATATCCATGAATAACATACGAGAGACCACCAGTCAGCTCAACCAACAAAATCTCCAAAATCATCATCAAATGGATCCGACCGTGGTTTGTGCTCGACCGGTTGTTGTTTTTGTGCATTGTGCTCCACATACTCATGTATGTGCGAATGTACTGGTGGTGGAGGCGGGGGTATCAGTGGAGGAGCTTCAGGCTCTGGTTCACTGGATGATCCAGCATGGGAAGCAGACCCAGCACCCCAGCCAACATTTATATGTATCTGTTGTCCCTCTCTCAATGAGTAGTCTCTCTGCTTCACAGAGGAGTCTTCTTCTTCTAAAGGAGCGGAATGCTTCCGGAAATCTTGTAGAGCTACATTAAACTCAAACGCTTGGTTCCGGTCAGCAAACCCCAAGCCCAGAACAGCCGTTTGCGAGCCATTCACCACTCGGACGGCAAAAAACCGAGTGGAATCTAGTACGGCCATTATACCTTTGCCTTGATTGTTGTACGGAGCAGTAGCAAAATGTTCGCCTGTGATAGCATCATCCAGTCGAACTTCGCACCACGTTTCCCGTTGATCGTTTTCGACTTCCACCACAGTCAACCTTCCTTTCCATAACGGGCTGTCTACATTCCACTCGCTAGCTTTGTAACCACTTATATCTTTCAGTGGAGGGATTTGGTAGATGAACACCTCGGGGTTTACATAAACGATTGATTCTATATTGTCGGCCATGTTAACGAAATTGGCTGTGACTAGCAGTGATGAGAAGAGATGCTGCATAGTAGTATAGCCTTGGAAGATCCTCCAGGACTGCGTAATGAGTACTCCCATGTAGCCCCCAAGTAGCCCCCATACTAATTAGGCATTGCATGGTAACGTTAACCGACTCTTCTTAATTTCTAACATCAGCTCATGCGCAAACCATGTCTCGATATCAAGATTATGACGACGACGGTTAGTGCAAAGAAAATGCATATGCAATACAGAACTATACTAACTAGACGTCATAGACTATGATAATGACTACTATACGGACGAGGGTGCGTAGAACAATTGTTTCATGTATATGTGAATCACTGTGACTAACAAGAAATTGATCCGGATGAGCAAGGTACTTGCTTTTTTGTATGCCGTAGACTAGAATTCAATCTGACCAGAAAACCTCCAGCTAGCCATCATCCAAGTAAAGTCATTGCTTGACAGCCGGCCAATTTTGGACGACCAGATCAAAGAATCTTTGTATTATTACGATTTCGATATCGAGAAAACAGCAAAGTACTTGAGAGAAAAGTTCGACAAACAGACCAAGCCTCGGAAGCCGTCGAGTCAATCACCTGGTAGTTTGCCGACCAATTCGGCCACCAAAAAGCCTGGTAAGTATGGTATTGCATTTTCCAACCAATCTCTAAACGAAAAAGACTCTGAACTACCCAAAATGTCAAAGTTGATGGCTCTCGCCCAATCGAAAGCGGGATCTGGGCAAAAGAGAGATCCTGGGGCAGCAAATGAATCTGAAACGTCCAAACTCTCAAAGCTGGCTGCTCTTGCAAAGCAGAAGTCGAACGGGGCACCAGCAGCATCATCGACAGGACTGTCGACAGGATCATCGGCGCTGACTGCAACATCAGCATCGACAGCAGCCACGCCACACTCTCTGCCCTCGTCGTCTCTCGCATCTCTGAGCATCTTGGATAAGATATCCAATCGACCACCCACCTCACCGGCTCGTTCCTCTGCACCTCGACCCAACCCACTTGCATTCAAATCAGCATCGAAAATCTCAAAACCCACAGTAACAACGCCGCCTCTCTCTAGAGTCACCAAGCGGATAAAGGCATTTCCGGACATCAACTTCCAAATCTCCTTTGACATTGAGGATCTTCGAGCCCCGTCATCCCAGGTGGGCAGTTTGTTTAGAGCATCTTCCTCTTTTCCTAAATCCAAGATAACTAACACACTCTTTCTTCCAGACAATAGAGATCATATAAAACAGGCATTCAATAATCCTAGTCCCGACGACATTGTCCTTCAAGCTCAAGACGCTGGATTCACCAAGGTCGAAAAGGGAGTTCGGAATCTAAAGATTTCCGAACCAAACTCTTCCTCACCAAGTCCAATAAAGAATGTGAAGAAATTGAACATTGAAAATGAAGTGGCTGCTTCCCCTCGCAAACATAAAGTTAACTTTGTAGTCATTGGTCACGTAGATGCCGGCAAGAGCACGCTTATGGGAAGATTACTCTACGATTGTGGAGCGATAGACAAGCATACTATCGACAAGTACAAGAAAGAGAGTGGTCAAATAGGCAAAGCTTCTTTTGCATTAGCCTGGGTTTTTGATCAGACAGACGAAGAGCGAAAGCGAGGTGTGACTATCGATATCGCTATTAGTACGTTTGAGACAAAAACCTCAACTTTTACTATAGTAGACGCCCCAGGACATCGAGATTTTGTTCCCAACATGATTGCGGGATCCTCACAAGCAGATTTGGCCGTTCTTGTTGTAGACGCTTCGACCGACGCTTTTGAATCTGGCTTTGATTTACACGGTCAAACTAAAGAGCATGCTATTTTGGTGCGATCTCTCGGTGTGGATAGAGTTATTGTGGCTATCAACAAATTGGAGACTCTCCATTGGTCTCAAACCCGATTTGACGAGATCAAAGTTCAGCTTTCCGAGTTCTTATCGAAGATTGGCTTTTCCACTCACCAAGTGTCGTTCATTCCCATAAGTGGGCTACTAGGAGACAATGTAGCCAAGAGAAACGTTGTGCCGGGGCTTTCTTGGTACAAGGGCCTAACTTTGTTGGAACAACTCGAGTCTAGCACTGGCACTACAAAAGACGTTGAGTTTAAGAAGGATCTTCGCATGATTGTCGCTGATGTCTACAGTGGCAGCCATACCTCTGATGTCGTGGTACAGGGACGTATAGGGAGCGGGTCCGTCCAAGTGGGCGAAACGGTCTCTGTTGCACCCAGTCTTGCCAATTCTTTAGTCAAATCTCTGACAGTTAACAGTGACAACAAGGAATGGGCTATCAGTGGAGACAATGTGACTTTGAGCTTAGCCAATGTCACTGTAGACGATATTCGAGTGGGTGACGTTGTTTCGAATTTGGAGTCACCTGTGCCATGTTCCGGCACATTTACTAGCAGAATTGTTATATTTGATTTGAGTAGGCCATTGCTACATGGTACTAAAGTGGTAGTTCACAGAGGTAGGACCAATGAGCCGGCAAAGATCACGAAAATAATAGCTACAGTCGACAAAGCCAATGGACAGCAGTTGAAGAAAAGACCGCGGCACTTGATAAGTGGACAGACTGCCATAATTGAGATTCAGCTGGAAGACCACAAAAAGATTCCGCTCGAGACGTTTAAGGTCAATAAAGAACTCGGACGGTTTATTCTACGAAAAGACGGTTCCACAATAGCTGCTGGTGTGGTAGATGAAGTAGAATTATAACCACAATGAGAGTTATTTATCAGAATATTAATTTACAAATATGATTTGTGTGTAAATAGTGGATACTCGAGTCAAAACGAGCACACAAACTGTGTCTAAATAGTGAATACTCGAGTCGAAAAGAGTAACACTCCAACAACATATTATAGCATCCAATCGTAGAACAGCAATATAATTGCTATAATGAGGGATGCGTACACAATCATTTTTGAGGCTCTTCTATTTCGGGTTCGAGCACTTTCTAGCTGGCGATTTGCAGAAGCAACATCTATAGAAGTCTGAAATGCATCTTCAAGTAGGGTTTGTATGCGGTCGTTTTGCGAAGCCAAGTGGGTGGCTAGGTTGGTCTGCAATTGAGATATCTCAAACAAAGCCTTTTCAGCAGACTGTGCTCGTTCAAGTGACTGTTCTAACTCGTTGAGCAATGCATTATTTTCGCTCTCCAGCTCCAACAGCTGGTCCTGGGGCAGTTGAGACGTCAATTGCTCTTGCTCATTTTCGTGCATGACAACAGGTTTAATCTTATGAGCCGGTGCATGCTGAGCGTAGTTCGATTTGGACTTGTCCAATTGTCTCCTCAGTCTCTGTTCCTGCTGCTGAGCATGCATTTGAGACACGTTTTTCAGGCTGTCATTCAGGAACCAAAACATCCCTGCCCGGTGCAGCTCAATGGTTTTGCTAGTTCCTTCGGTTTGTGGATCCGACAAGAACCGGGCAAGCCCAGATCGTTTCCCGTGTCTCTCTACGCGTTCTTTTTCCAGGTCTTCTAGTGCCCTGATTTGGTTCATCTGTCGCTGCAGGATCATTCGAGTCTCGTAATCGATTTCATCTCGTTGTTTGTCAGTCAATGCTTCGTTATATGCAGATGGTTTGGAAGATGACAAGTACGAAGGTCGTATTTTTATTAGATAGTCTTTTAACTCATTCAATCGTTTGTACTAGTTAGCATTTGCCGATATAGTTGTATCTGATATTCACGTACAATCTCAACGCACTCCTGAGTAAGCCTGTCGTGCCGGGCTGGGACTATCTGATCTGATCCCTCATCTCTGGACTTGGCAGACTCTCTTTTGCTTCGAACAAGCTCTCTATATATATAAGTCAAGTCCATATGGGACCTATTGCAATTCCATAAGTTGGTAACATCGACAGACAGCTGTGGAGTAAAGGACCTAACCCAAGAAGAGTGACCCTGGAGTGATTCGCTTCTTCATGCGGTCGAATATACGAAGGATTGGAGTTTTTGAGGTTGACGTTAAGAATCTAACCAGGTTCTCTAACTAGAAACAAGATGAGTCGCTCGGACGATAGATACTCGCCATCTCCTGACGCTAAGAGGCGGCGGGACGATGATAATGAGGAGGATGATGAGAGGTACGACAGCGATAGAAGCAGAAATAATCGCAGGAGTAGTGATCACACGAAGCGGCTTGACAGCTCTGCTGACTATAGTCGGACGGGCAGCCGACGAGACAGCCGAGAAAAGAGCCGTGATAGTCAAAGTTATAGGGACAGTCGAGAATATCGTCGGCGAGAGTACAGTCGAGATCGAGACCGGGAGCGGCGGCGAAGCGACGATGGCCGCAGATCCAGCCGGGACCGCAGATCCAGTAGGGACCGTAGGTCGAGTCGAGATTATGACCGCTCCAGCCGTGAGTATGACCGTTACAGTAGACACAGTGACTACCACAGCGGCTATCGACGTAGAGAAGATCGAGATTCCAGATCACACCGTCAGGATTCAAGAGACAGGTCAGCTGAACGCCGGGACAGAAGAGCGAGGAGTAGAGACAGGAGCGATAGGAGCGACAGAGACAGGAGCGACAGGAGTGAGAACGGTAACCGATCCTCGTCTAGACGCTCCCACTCTAGGTCATCCAGTTCTCGGTCGCGCTCTTTGTTCGAAAGAATTGGTAAACGAGAACATGATTCTAATGACAAGAATGAAAACCGCAACGACGACGATAGCAACCCTCACGACAAACCAGATCAACCAGCTAAACGACCAAAAGTCGACCCTCTAGCTCTGGCGGCTGCGGCAGCTGCCAGAATTAATGCTCAGATCGCAATGCAGAAATCCAAGAACCCAGCACCCGAACCTACGAAGGAACCCACTCCGCCATCAGTTCCTAAGCTAGTGGCCCCACTTATCGAGAAAAAGGAAGTAGTGTTTACAAAAGACGTCGATATCAACGATTTGCGTAACAAGTATTTGGTAACTAAGCTGCAAACTCAGCAGGAAATACAGGGCATCACTGGAGCTAGCGTGACCACCATGGGACGGTATTACCACGATCGATCAAAGGCAACAGCCAAAGTGCCGCCTTTATACTTGCATATCGAGGGCAAAACCGAAGAAGCGGTTGATCGAGCCGTCGACTCTATCAACGACCTGATATCCCAAGAACTGGGTAGTCTGATTGACGAGAGCCGCTTCAAACGGAAAGATCAAATTGAAGAAGGAGAAATGGGCGGCGGCCGTAAGGAATGGATGGAAGAAAAGGTTCCTGCTGACTTGGGTCGCCCCGGTCATGTAGTTAGAGGTTTGATCGTCGGCCAAGGAGGGCAAAACGTCAAGCATATTCAGAGTGAAACTGGTTGCAAGATTCAAGTAAAAGGTAGAGGATCTACGTATCTTGAGAGAGATACAAACGAAGAAGACGACGCACCACTTTATATACACATTAGGAGCAACGACAAAGACCAACTTGCATCAGCCAAGGCCATGTGTGAGGATTTGATCGCTGCTGTAACGGAGCAGCTGGCTGAGAGAGAGGGAAGGACTTCAGAACCGGTCGAGAAATCTTATCAGAAATCTTATCACCGTTCTCCCAGTCCTGGAGCTGAGGCTAGTTTTCTGGCAGAATTTGGTAGGCCAATTCCGTCGGGCCCACGTCTTGGTTTACAAGGTCCTCCTCCCTTACCACCTGGACAGTTAGGGTTTCCCCCTGCACCGCCTGCAACTTCTATGGGTGCTCCTCCACTGCCCTCTGGTCTTCCACCTCCTCCACCTCCGTCTGGAGCTTTCCCTGCACCACCACCACCACCTCCTCCTCCATCTTTCGCTGGAACTCTTCCTCCGCCTCCCCCTCTGTCTGGAACTCTCCCTGCACCTCCCCCTCCGTCTGGCACGCTTCCTCCTCCGGCGCCTCCTTCCTTATCTCCTCCACCTCCACCAACACAGGCACCATCGATCCCCGCTCCTCCTCCTCCGCAATGATGTAAATATACCTTGTCACATGAAAGAATAATATCTATTAAAAATATTACTTATATAAGGTAATTACGAATCAATAGATTATTATGACCACTGCAAACACTAAAACATACTAATCCTTTGGAGTCATTTGATTCAATGCTGCTGAAGCTCGCGGTACTGATTGTTGGAGAACGCGTCTTGATTGTTCAGTTCTTGTTAGTGGTCAAGAGTCAAGTTTCAGTTTCTGACAAAAAAAGTACCTTTGACGTAGTTTATTAGAAGTTAAGAACAATGACTCCAAGGTCTTGTTAGCTGACAAACTACTGATTTACTCTTCCTAAAGCAATATTCACCTTTTGTAAACCTTTTGAATTGTTCTCCTGGGTCCCAAACTTATCGAGCTGGTGCTCAAATTCCTAGTCAGAGTCTTATTTGCTTTATATTTACGTTTACTACTACTTGAGAACTATAATTTGCTTGTAACTTTGAAGATTTGGCCAAAGTCATTTACTGCTATGTTTGGTTGTTGGTGGTGGGGAGATTGACATAGGAGAAAGTAATTCGACATAGGTGAGCTACATGGCATAAGCATATATGGGGTAACATGTACAATGAAATAAATATATAATACACTACACTATGAAGATGCATACTTTTTCGCCTGCTCACGGACCTTTCTATCATATAAAGGACGGTCTCGTCTGAAAGCATGATACGGATCAGACTGAGCCGGAGAGGACAGATTAGGATTATCTAGTAGTTCTTGAATACCAAGCACCAGCTGCTTCATGGTGAGGGCAGGTCGCCAGTCCTCGTCTTCGTTTAGAATAGACAGACAGATCGTGCCAGAGGGATAAACATTAGGATGATAGAAGCCAGATTCAAACTTGCACTTGGGGGGTTTAGAAGGATATTCGTTAGGGAAGCTGATGCTCAGCGGGAAAACAGCTCCTTCCCAGAGGGTTCCATCTTTGCCTGGGATTCCCACGTTCCAGTTCATGAGATCTAAACTTCCATCTTCCAGCTTACCAGGTTTAGCGAAAAAACCAAAAGGATGGTCCTTTCTCCATTGTTTTCTCGTTAGCTATTTCATACTTCTTTAATCCGTGTGTTATCTTGACTAATATTTCACCGCACTATACATACCTCTCTTCCTGTAGTCGATTTAAGCATAAAGAAGACATTTTTTGGCTAGATTTTTACGGCTGATTTTACGATGATTTTTTGGGGGGCTTTCCTTTTAAATATTTAGCTATATGTTCACAAAGATATCTATTCACTCCTCTTCAAAGTCTTTTTCTCCTGGACGATTCTTGGAAAGTTTAAATATATGACGCGTAAATATTTCAGGTTAGGAGTTACGTCAAACAGTAGTTACCCGGGTGACTAGCACTTAACGAGTACGTACTTTAGAACTTAACTTTGGATTTCCTTACTTCGCCTGCGTACCATGTGGAGGTCAAACAGGACGAATGAGTTGCAAAAGTTCCAGTGAGCTGTTTCAGCTTGCAACGTTCATTTTCCAGATCTTTTGACACAGTTTACATGCAAACAGTTTAATCGAACTCTTCCCAGTCCATTTCATTAGGATTCTTTCGTCGTCTTCAAAGCTTTGTTAAATACTATTGAAAGGTCGTCAAAATCATCGTGGCTGTCAGCCTCGTCATAATAGGGGAAACCGAAGAAAAATACTCTACCCTCGAACAATCTCATGTATTCGGGGCCAATGCCGATCTGAACACCATGTTTGAGGATCTCTTGAAGAGAAGTACGGGCCAATTGATAATGCTCCAGACTAGAGAAGTCCGGCTCAACATCTCCAATATCCTGCGTTATCAAATATCTCCCCTGTAGCAAATTGAAATTGTGGTCCTCTGAGTAATCAAGTATAGTTCCATATTCAATTAGCCGCGGAATGCAGTGGCCCTGAAGACTCTCAAGGGTAAAGTACGTGCAAACTTCATGCATATGTTCATCGTTTTCGAGTTCGTCAACCTCTGCTCTGCTCGAGAGCGGATAACAACGATCGTACCAAGGGTCCCAATGGTGAGGGTACACAAGAGGACCGGACCAATAGTCCCGTAATCGGAGGATATACGAGACATCTAGAGATTGACAATCCGGAATAATTGATGACCGGACGCGATAAGCCTGAGTCGAATAGTTCGGTCCGGTCTCGATATCTTCGATCGTATTATACAAAAGTTCTCTCACAGCTGGGTTTTGGTAGTTTTGTTTGACGGCGTCACGAACTGGACCAGGTTCTGTCAGTTTATCAATAGCTGTCATGGATTGAACCGTTGGTCTGCCAAGAACCTTCAATTGATGTATGGGTTTAATTATTCTTCGAGCCTGTTCCAATTGTGCCGTTCCAAGTTTTTCTGACTCTTCACCGGGTGCCGGGATCGCTTCCCACAAGATAGAAAGTAGTACGTTTCGCAGAGATATGCTGCCACGGTCAGAATATGAGACCAATTTGCTTGGCGTGTTCATTTCATTAGGATTGGTGCCGACTTCACCTCTAGCGTCGAAAAAAATCATATTGGGCCCATCGGAGATCGCAAAGAACTGTGCATTGGATTTCAATGAGTGAAAATAAGCCTCCTTGTATTTGTCTTTGTACACCTTTATACATTTGGTCCTGAAGTCTTTATAGAAGTCGGTACCCGCTACAAGAGCATCCTCTAGCTCAGGAGGAATATATGCTGGGTCGTTCTCGTGCATGTAAAACAAGTATCCCCAAACAATTTTTTTAGTCCAGGTGTTTAGTTCAAGGACAAGCAGCAATGGTATTGAAACTTTTTTTTCACCACTTTTCTTCCCCTGATATATAATGCTCCTCCTTAATTCCAATAGATACTTGCTATCCGCTACTATTTTCACATCTGTGCAGTACAGTTGCCCAGCTACTTGCCTAATAAGTTCAACACAAGGCGCGAAAACTCCGTATTCAAAACGAAATGTCATAGAATCATCATTAAGAAAAAAATCTGCTGCCGTATCTTCCAAGGAGAAACGATGGAAATAACGATAATAAAAGGCATAATTGCTGACAATCATATCTGTGGCTTCCCTTAGCATCGCCAAGTTTTCCGAGTTTGCCAACAGATTTAGCAAAACAGTCTCTAGATTTCGCTGCAGAGGTAATACGTCCAGTTCGCGTTTGACATGGCCAAAGTCACGAAGAAAAGTCATGGTAACGCTCTGCGCTGGCTCAAAGTCAATGTTTTCCAGTGATGCTCTGTCTGGCCGATTTTTGAGCATTGTAAAATCTGTGCATTTACCGTTCCCCATAGTATATCGATTCAGAGCTGGGATCCTAGGGTCAAAGAGATTCACCAATGGCCATCCCAAGACGCATCGCATCCAAACCCGAAGCGAATATGGCGCGGCGGCATCCATCAATCTCTCCAGGTCTTTAAATTCAATTGGAGGCTCTCCGGGAACAGTGAATTCATAGCCATCAAATGAAATTGGGACGAGAGCTGGTCCAGCGACATGCAACGATGGGTCGCACAGAAGAATTCCTTCATTAACAATGTCGTCGAAACGATTTTCGGAACTCTGTGGAGGGGCCATTTTTGCTCCTCTGTTTTGAGTAGGTTTGCCTACACGAACAACAGAAAATGTTAATTTTAAAACGTTGTCTCCTTTCACTTTACACACGGGAGTAATTCAAAGTTGGCTAATCACAGCCTTTTACTTGATTTACGTTTTAGATTTATTGTTCAATCTCTATTAGTTGAAATCCACAAACGGATATACCAAAGGATCAGGCTTCACCTCTATTAGTAGAGCACTTGCCAGCAGGGAGCACTGATCTTTATATGAAGCGACAAGAGTCATCAGTGCATAAATCAGTCTTATTTCTAAGTACGGACCTCTTCAAGAATCTCTTTAGCAATGGTACTTTCCAAATAGACTTACGTAGACTCTAGGATATTGAATCTTGAAGTAAGCTTTCCTGTTACATGGTAGGAAAGATGCATTTACGGCTTAGTTGTTTAATAATATGTTAAATCTAACGTAACATTATTATGTAGAGTAACTAGTTACATGTTATGTAAAATAGATCATCATCTGTCGGTAATGTGGGGTAGGAATCATCAGTCCATTATCATACAGATTGGAGTCTTGAAAGAGAACTGCGTTAAGTACGTACGGATTCGACCGATTCAATGCCCATAAGTAACGCAGTAATAGTAAGAATTGTTACCTCCGGCGATATCTAAAGGGCAAACGTTCGCGTAACCGCGAACTCGTAGCCGTGCACTCTTAAACACCTCTGAGCACAGGTACACATCTGATCACCTCCAGTTTGGATTTTCCCCATTAACCTCGGCGATTTAATTAAATCAGGGCTAGCGGTGTATACAATATACGATCTGAGAGAAACAGAACATTTTGTGATCTTTACAGCTGAAACACCCCAGCAGAGACATATAGCAAGAAGAGACGTCAACAAACGAGACAAACGGTCCAATAACACTTGGCAATAATATTAATAGTTAATTGCACTCAGAAACTATCCTCTCCACACTAAGTGCCCCAATATGTCCCACAGATCAGACGAAGAGCTTGACGAGCTCGATGATTTGGATGACTACCTGGATGAGTTTGCCGACCAGGTGCTGAGTAAACCACCCGGAGCGGATCTAAGTGCATCGGACACTCCAAAAGCAACCGGTAGTAGTACGGCCGACACTGCCAGCGGAGATGTATCGGTCAAGAAAGAGGCAGCCACTCAGTCGGGTGCCGCCACTGCCAAAACAGTCAAAGATGACCCGAACAGTCAAGAATTGGACGAGGAATTTGCAGAAAAGCTCAAGCTAGGCGTGGATTATCTTCTTGGAGAAATGGATGAGTCGCCAGAGGCGAAGCAGTCACTGGCAGCTTTGCTAGCTGGCATGGCGGAAGCTACAGGTGCGAGTTCAAGTGTCCCTTCAACTGACGTACACGCAAAAACCACAAAGGACAGCGCTGGTGCTGCTGGTGCTGGTGCTGCTGGGACTTCGGAAGATTTCCACGACACCATTGCTGCTACGATGAATCGATTAAAAGAATCACGACAGGAACTGGACAACCAGGCAGAATCAGAGACGGATTTCTTGGCAAAAATGATGAAAGAATTAGAAGCAGCAGCTGGAACAGACGGAAACGGGCTAGAGGCTCTACTCGGGGACCTTCTCCAAGAACTGTCGTCGAAAGACATTCTCTACGAACCTATGAAGGAAATGCACGAAAAGTATCCCAAATGGATCGAGGAAAATGAAGCAAAGCTGGATGCGGACGAGCTCACTCGATACAAGACCCAGCAGCGAATAGTAGCCGAAATAGTGGCCAAGTTTGACGACCCTAGCTACAGTGACCAAGATGCAGAGTGTAAAAAGTACATTACTACCCGAATGGAGGAGATGCAGAGCTCAGGAGCAGCTCCAATGGAACTGATGTCCGACATGACTTCAGGAAGTATTCCCGGTTTGGACGGCCTAGGTGGACCAGGAGCCGGAGCACCTCCTAAGGACCTGGAGGATTGTGCGGTGCAGTAAAATCCACTACGAACAACAACTGCAAGTGTATAGATGAATATTTAGAGCATTAAATAACGTTTTAATAATAATTTAACCTTTCCGGCTCATGCATATCTTGCAGGGTTCAATGCATAGATCGCTCCGCCACATTTATTGTGGATCCCCACATTTATGTGAGGGCGAGGTCTGTCTTCTTCACCAGCAGCGATAGTTCATTTACTCTCTCTCTCTCCGTCCACTAGTCAATCCTTATAATGGGTATGTTACCAATTGCTCTATCTGTACCTGCTCTAACCAGACAAAGAAATTCAACGAGGTCTCAGTGACCGATTGTACGATAAGCGGAAGATAGCCGCCTTGGAATTGGAACAAACAATTCGAGACTGCCTCAATGAAGGAGACAGGGACAAGATAAAAGCGATTATAGACCAGCTGTGTCGGGACTTTGCATATGCTGTCCATCATCCTAATGCGCGAAACGGTGGTCTGATCGGTTTGGCCGCTGCTGCAATTGCTTTGGGTCAAAACGAGGTCGCCGTTTACTTGGAAGATATCATTCATCCTGTTTTGGCATGTTTCGGAGACCAGGATGCGCGAGTCCGATACTACGCATGTGAAAGCATGTACAACATTGCCAAGGTGGCAAAGGGCGAGATATTGTTGTACTTTAATGAGATATTCGACGCTTTGTGCAAGTTGGCCACTGATTCAGAGACTTCGGTCAAGAACGGGGCCGACTTACTGGACAGACTGATAAAGGATATTGTGTCAGAAAAGGCCGCGACTTATGTGTCGATTGTGCCAAAGCAGATGCCATTAATCCAGTCAATGCACTCAGATGAGAGCGCTGATCCCTCTAAACCGACAATTCTAAACGAACCGGCACAAGATGAAGCAACTTTTTCGCTGGCAAAATTTATACCGCTCCTTATGGAACGGATATATGTGATTAATCCCTTTGCCAGAATGTTCCTGGTATCATGGATTACACTGCTCGATTCTATTCCTGACCTTGAGCTTATTTCATACCTTCCTTCGTTCCTGGGGGGCTTAATATCATTTTTAAGCGACCCAAGTAAAGACGTCCGAGTTGCCACACATTCTGCTCTGGATGGGTTTTTGCAAGAAATTAGAAGGATAACAGAAATACAAAAGACTGTAGCTCAGAACAGGGCGAGAGCTGCGGCCAGGGAGTTGACAAGGGGATCGCAAATGTCTTTTGGTGCTAAATCAGATGCCAGTAAACAGGGGGACACGGGTCCCAGTACACGCAGAACGAGCACCGAACAAAGTATACGATCATACGAGGCAGGAGATGATCACAGTAAAAGCATAGTTTCTCAAACCGACGTCTCAATCAAAGAAGATTTTGAAGGAGAGCTCGAACCAGAAGAAGATGACCTGTATATCCCCGGACAAGACGTTTCTATTAAGTTTGATAAAGTCATTGAGATTCTTATCTCACATTTGGACTCTTCCGAGGAAGAGATCCAGTTGACCGTGTTATCATGGCTGGAAAGTTTGTTGGACGTGTCACCACTAAGCATATTAACGTATGGCCCGCGCTTACTTTCGGTTCTTTTACCGGCCATGGCAGACGATGGGCAGAAGATTAGACATGCTGCGGAGCGCGTCAACACTAAAATGTTAGATCTCATACTGAGTCTTCCCGACAACTACGAAGCTTCCGACGAGTACGAGCATGGAAAGTTGGATTATGCTGCCATTGTAAATGCTCTAACGTTGCATTTTCTGAACGAGAATGAGCAAACACGGGTGGCTGCTCTGGATTGGCTCATCATGCTCCATCGTAAAGTCCCTCGCCGGATCCTTGCAATTAACGACGGTACATTTCCTGCGCTTCTCAAAACACTCTCAGACCCTTCAGAACAGGTCATTACCAAAGATCTCCAGCTGCTGGCCCAGATCTCCTATAATTCGGACGACGAATATTTTACTGTGTTTATGGTAAATCTCTTGAACCTTTTCAATACCGACCGGCGGCTGCTAGAAACCAGGGGGAACCTTATCATTCGACAGCTGTGCATCAGCTTAAATCCAGAGAGAATATATCGCACTTTGGGTGAAATTTTGGAGCATGACGACGATTTGGAGTTTGCTAGCGTGATGGTCTCAAACTTGAACAACAACTTAATAACTGCGCCGGAACTGTTCGACCTGCGGGCAAGATTACGTTCTTTGGACGCCAAAGAAGGGGCACAGCTCTTCGTTTCGCTGTTCAAATCGTGGTGTCACAACTCTATCGCTGCTCTCTCATTGTGCTTGCTGGCTCAGGCATACGAGCACGCCTTTTTAGTGCTTCAAATTATTGTGGAGTTTGAAATTACAGTCAATCTTCTAGTTCAGATTGATAAGCTGGTTCAGCTCTTGGAAAGCCCTGTTTTCACCCAGTTAAGAATGCAGCTGCTGGAACCTGAAAAGTATCCCTTTCTCTACAAGTGTCTTTATGGAATTCTTATGATCCTCCCGCAATCACAGGCATTCACCATACTTCGAAATCGTCTGAACAGCGTGTCCTCTATTGGGTACATCCATACTCCTAACCGACCAGTGGCTAGCAACGGTACCAGTGGAAAGCCTCGCATAACTAGCCGAGAAGACGTCAAATGGACGGAACTATTGGACACATTCAGAACTGTTCAACAAAAGCTACAAGCCAGCAGAAACCGAGCATTTTCCAGGAGCGTTCACGATATGAAGTCCCACAGTGATGATAAATCAGAAGAATCTAGAAATGGGACAAATTACAGGAGAAATGAAAAGGGACTAGATAGAGCTATGGGTGGGCTAACTTTGGAGTCTGGAGCCCCTATCGTTCCTCCCAAACCTCAAGGTATCAGGAGATTTGCGTCACGAGGACCCTTCGGAATGAAGAAGTTAGATGATAAAAAGAAGTGACAGACATGAAACCTGTCATTATGAACGATATGGTTGATTGAGAGAACATTTTTTTCCGTGCATTGCAAAAGTGATTTAGATCATGACCTATAACATAATTAATAATTCCAAAACCCCGTAATCATATAACGACATAAAACTAAGTAGATTTCCGTCCAAACAAGCTCTTAGTCCTGCCAAGCTTCTTGTCGGATGAGTTGACCGAACTCAAGCTAGAACTCGTGTTCGTTCGACTATCTCGCGTCGAGGGCCTTCGCTTCACATATTGGTTCGCCAGTTTGCGATACTCCATATCTTGTTAGCTGATAAGATCAAAAAGACTAAAATTAGAAAACGTATAGCAAGAACATACGACTGGAGATTTTATCAAAGAGAGACATTTATAAAGAAAAAGAGAAGAAAAAAAAAAAAAAAAAGACCGTGAAATACAAGACACCTGTATGAATCTCTATACGTGGCCCTGAATTCAACGGCTGATATTTGAGTCTGCAAATCTATAAATTGTATTAATAAACGCGGAGTAGCGTCAACGTTACGTTAGTGTATGCTGATCAAAAAACGGTGCGGCCCAATTACTATACTAGATCTGGAAACTATTACACAGATCTCATGCACTGATCCTCGAGGGGGATCATCAGGAAAATATATGTAGATAATAATTGAGTGCGGGGAAACAATAGGTCGAGTCTTGTCTGATGCGAAATAGAAGCTGAAACATGGACAACAACAAATAAATAGTGCACCAAGTGCGAAAAATAAAAAGAACAAAGGATTTAATCCGTGTGCTGGGTCGTGTTGTCCAGCGGGTCTGGCATATCTGTGCCAGCAAATGCCACCGCACATGAAACGGCAAGGGCGAGGAAAACCGCGGAAGCCATACCCGGAGCGAGCCATTGAGCGAACCAGTAGTAGATAATAAGAAGAGTGCACTCAGTGATAGGATAGAAGAACGAAGCTGAGAAGAGGCTGTTTTGTCTAACGATTTTCATCATGTTGACATTTGCCAGAGTTGACAGGATAATGGCTGGCGCCCAGATCGCAATTTCAAAGTCAAGCTCTGAAATGGCCGACAAGTTGCCAGGTACACCGCTGATGATCAGAGCAGCCAGAATTGATAGTATACTCTCGAGACTGACGCAGAGCCAGGGATCCATTTTCAGCGGCACGAGTAATTGGTGGAGCAGATACAGGCGGCTGGAGTATGAGCCCGCGAGTATCAATGTTGGAACAATGGCTGTGAGACCTTGCATGAAGCAAAATCCGAACCAGCTTGCCAGATAAATAAATACGAGAATGGAACCAATTATCGGTTTCTGGGCAAGTTTCAGCCATGAGCCAATAAAAAGAAGAGGGCACATTGTCTTGGCAACGCTCAGCACGTAAGTATCAGCTAAGTCAACTTTTAGTGTGTACGTATAAAGAGCGGTCAGATGGGTGATACTGAGAAGCAGGAGAAGAATCGGGCGCATAATTAGCGGTGATGAAGATGTGATTTCAGATTTTTCAGCCAATTCAGCATATTTCCGAGCGGGTGGGTTTTCCTTTGACCGTTTCACGAGACCATAGAAAGCAAATGGACTGGAAACAACCAACATGCCAACTGCATATATTAAAAATACGGCCCATGGGCTCCCGTCATTTTCCCCGAGGATAGCTTTATTCAGAAGAGTCGCTCCTAAGTTGAAGACGAGGGGAATAACGATATCCCCAATAGAGTTGAGAGTCATGTCAACAAATAATAATCGAGAAGAGATTCGAAACAAGTGCGTCAAGTGAATTGACAGAATTACGTTGAAACTATTGTAAATTTGTACGTTGGAAAATACGTATTTACGTTTACTTTGGGAGAAGATGATCCAGATTTCCTGCAGATCAGATAATTTATATTTAACACACCTCTTCGAATTAGAGATAGCTATCTAGCACACCGAATTCAGATGAGAAATCTGGAGAGTTCACTAAATCGGTTCTAAGATCCTCTGTGCACAGGTATGATTTGGCCGATACAATCTGCTTCATAAGAATCTAACGTTCTTCCTGTGTACATGCAATGTGACGTAGTTTGATCATAATAGTACCGTGAACGCGTCCAAGCAATAACAATCGAACAATTCGATATTTTTGTTCGGCCGCAGGTAGTCCACTGAGTATAAACCGGGACTTTGAGGAAGAGATTTGAAGCTAGTCAGCTTCTCATGCACATTAGCTTCTTGGGAATACATGTATTCCACCCGAGTAAATGGATGCAATGAAGAAAAGAGTGGATCGGTAAAACTTCGCCAGGATCGGTTCAGTGGTTGGGATTGGGAGGTAATATTAACCACACACCCTGAAATGGACACGAAGGACCAACCGGAGTTCGGGAGACCATCTCGTCTTTGTCCCTGGTATTAAATGAGGGCTACGTATAACGCAACGTTTCAGCTGTAGAATTAAGCATGCCGTATTTGCACGCTTCCTTCGAGGATATGCAGGGAAAGCACCTTATCAATCGAGATTGGAAGATTTCTTGCAGATCATAGCATTAGTATACATCTTCACCGGTGACTATCTGAATCGTTAAAACCTACATCATCAATTATAGCTAGCTATATACTTCATTATTTCAAGCCCACCAACTACATTTCCAATGGAATCACCTTTTCTAAGAATTTTCTTCCTCAAATCCTATTCCTTTTGTAGGTGTGTCCTCGCGGAATTTCTCCATACCTTAGTTCACTGAAATAGCCTGTTCTAGATGAACTGTGCCTTGGTTCTGAAACTTAAGCCAGCTTGAATATTCGCATTTGTCAATGTCAGATATATACGCTTGGTCATGAAGAGATCAGTAAAGTCAACGATTTTCTTGTAAGACGTCACCAAAAGTTAAATTTGTTTTATCAGATCTGCCGTCATGCAAACTGGATATGAAGATGACCATAGTGTTATTAAATATACATGCAACATTACATCACTACTGTAGTAGCTCATCTCTGAAATGAGGCTGGTTGTTGATAAACTTATCACGCCTGTAGGAAACATTCCTTTGTTTCTTCTCTTCTTTCCAGACTTGTTTCTGAGCTTTCAGTTGTGCAGGGTCTCGGATGGCTAACATACCTCCAGCTGCCCGGGGATCCACGGCCAAAACAGTTCCTTGGCCATCGGTGGCAGGCTCAGAAGGTCTGAAGTTTTGACGGTAGTATCTTTGTAAAGATCTATGACCAGCTCGCACTCCTGGCGCCAATGTAAGCTCAAAGCCGTCAGTGGCCAGTACTTCTTCCTCAAAGTCTTCTTCGTCGGAAACTTCAGCATCTGATCCGTCATCTGAAACGTCTTCCCATTCCTCGTTTTCATTGTCGGCTTCTTCAGCGACGGGTTTGGCAGCTCTACTCCTCCTGCTCTTTGCGTACGAAGAGGTGAAATCATAGAAATCGGAAATCTCCAGCTTCTGTTCGGTCGTATCATATGGCAGCTTGACGTGTCGCTTGTCAACCATGTGAGCTCGTACACTATGCACTGTTCGGCCTTGGAAGTTGCAATATAGACATAGATTTCCCAAACCAACTTTTTCTCCAAGATATGCAATGAGTCCTTCTAGATCAGTGAGATACTCTCGTTCAGGAATAAATAAACCATAGGTCTTGGTCATGTAGTTTACGTTTTCTTCGACATTCTCAAACTGCTTTCCGTCTACCAGACAGACCGTAGGAGGGATTTTCACCGCCTTGGCGATTCGTCTTCGGATTTCTTGTTCGTCTTCGTTGGCCGAGCTGTTGATTTCGCTGTTGTCAACAGTGATGTCGGCTTCAGTGTTAGCGGCTTCTTCTGCCTGACTTTCTGGCTCCTCCTCTTCCTGAATAGTACCGTCCATATCATCGACATCGTCAAAATCATCCAAGTCGTCTAAATCACCGTCAGTCGTACTAGGAGCATAAGCGGAACCTACGGGTTCTCCCAATGAAAAGGTTGACGACACAACACTTCCCTCTGGGCTCTGCGGTCGCTCTATATCTCCCGACTGACCCTCACGATGATGGTGGTGATGGTGGCGGTTCTGGCTAGCTCCTTTCCGCATCAGCTTCTCCTCTCGCTTCTTGTCCTTCTTTGTAACCTGTCTGTTTCCCGTACTTCGAGCAGAAGAACCCCTGCCGGATCGTTCGTCGGCGAGGTGCTGCATGTGTTGCTGCTGGATCATTTTCTCAGCAAACAGTTCGGACGAAATAGCAGGCAAGTTGGCCACTCGTCTTTTGAGATTGTACCGGTGCCATTCGGTTTTCATATGAACTCTTTGCAATTCAGCGGTCGGGAATCTGAGCCCGCAGGTGTTGCAGGTGAACATTGGCACATTTTCATTTTCCTCGGCGGGATGTACTGCCTGTATTTGGTCCATATTTATTTTGCAACTGATGGCGTTAAAAATGGAAGGTTGGGGAATATGAAAATATATATTTTATAAAGAAGTGATTATTAAATGGAGGAATTTTGTCTTTTTGCAGGCTGATATGCATAGGATATGCACGGTTGGTCATGTTATGTAATCCGCTCTACAGCGCGTGAGTGAGTGTCAGTGAGTGTCTGGGTGTCTTTGAGCGGACCAAGCACAAATATTAACAGTGATGGAACAAGTCGTCATCAACACTCCAATAATTACAATGAACACTTGTCTACAAAGCAAATGAACTCACAGCCTACTACGATCCAGTATATAATGATCTACAGCCTACTATGATCCAGTACACAATGATCCAGTATACAGTAATCTACAGCCTGCTGTCCCACAGTCTACTCTAACCTCCAGTATAATAAAGTAACCAGCATTCTTATGCCATTTTACTACAACATCACATTACATGTCATAACCATTATAAAGCTTTTTGATTTATTTGTACTTGACAAATCCAATGTCAGCAGCCTTTTCTCGGAAAGACTGTCGACTGATCATCAATCCGTACTTTCGGATAACGTTGTTTCGGGATCCAGTGACTCGACATTGTCGAGAGCCCTTTCCGTATTTTCGGGGGTGAGAGTACCAAACGTTTTCGTGAGCCATCTTGTTAGTTCTAATACTATACAGTAGAGTTGTCAGGCAGCGTGAGAGAGTTGGATGTTTCAGTCCATCTAGTGGTAATAACAAGCTGGATTCTTTCACTGTGAAAGTTACAGTCCTTAGTTCGTTGTTATAACTGTAATCTTTAGTTTGCTGGTTGAACTCCTCGGTCCGTCATTATAGCCATAGTCTAGTTGGTCGTAGACATCGCAAGGTCTTACACTACACTACGAGGCCGGAGACCACAAACAGGTTTGACACATCCAACTCATTTACATCACTGCCATTCGACTTATTATCTTCCTTCATCTTAAGCACTCTCACATACATTGACTTTATTCTATTTTATCGATGATAACGTGTAGGTAACGAATAATCGAATTAACGAGAGCTTTGAGAGGTGCAGTTGGAAAAAATTCAACCCAAATCTGTCAAAGGGAAGAGAACCCTACTGTGGAATTGCCTTTTTGGGACAGTGCATATCAACACGAAAAATGTGATAAACCACTAGACTACACTGCGGTGTGTTGAACTTTAATGTACGTAAAACATTACATAACCATATGCACGGGCTCTGAAAAATCAAAAAATGTTTAAAATTTCCAGATCTCCAATTTCAAGGTCTCTCAGCATTTCAACAGAAACAGTTGCGCTTTCAAATACTTTGGTAAACTATGGGCCACTCTCATAGACCTACCCAGAAAAAATCCCACAAATCATTCAAATCAAAGCACGCCACCAAAAATGCGTTAAAGACCAAAAACAAGGGCAAAATTGAAAAGGACTCAGCGAACCCGGCAGCTATCAAACATGTCATGTCCAAATCAGAGCGAAGGAACAATGCTCGACAATTGAAAGCACACAAGTTGGTCCAACTGACTGAAAACAAAAAACTGTTTCAAGGCAGAAACGGTGCTCCAAGAATCGTAGCTGTGATCCCTCTGTCACCGGACTGTGACCCTCGAGAGATCATTCACCACCTCAATCAGTCGGTCGAGGTTAGCAGTGAAGTTCCCAGCGCTGGGTCGGTCACAGTGAATGTGGACCGATTTAAGCAAAAGTTACAGTACATTGTGCCCAAGAGATCGTTCCTTGATATTCTTGATGCCGCAAAAGTGGCTGATTTCGTGATCTTCGTGCTGAGCTCCACTGTGGAAGTTGACAGCTTTGGAGAACTTTGCATCCGATCTATCGAGTCCCAAGGTATCTCCAATGTCATCACTGTTGTGAACAGGCTGGAGGATGCTGGAAATTCCAAGGCTCAAGCTGATGTGAGAAACTCTCTGTACACCTACTTCAGCTATTTCTTCCCTACTATAGACAGGATCCATGCTCCGGAGATAGCTGCCGAAGCCCTCAACGTCACAAGATATTTATGTCAGAAATTCCCTAAAGGAGTCTACTGGAGAGACAGTCGGCCATATATTTTGGCGGAAAGTGTGGGCTATGACCATGATCAAGCAAGCATTGTAGTTGAAGGTGTACTGCGAGGTAGAGGTCTCAACGCTGACAGGTTGGTCCATATACCTGGATACGGTGATTATCAGGTAGCAAAGATTGAAAAGGCTGTTATTCATTCTGTCAAGGGAGACGTTGAGATGGGAGACACTGACATCTTGGCTGTGCCTACAGAAAACCAAGAGTCCCTTGATGAGTTTGCACCGGAATCGGCTGACCAAGACATGGACATGGATATGGACGAAATGGAAGACGAGAGCGAAATACCCCGAGGTGTCAGGCTGGATGGTCATCATTACTTCAACGACGACGACGACCTCAGTGATTACAACAGCGAAGCCGAGGATAATGCTCGAACTCGCAGAAAGAAACTACCAAAAGGAATGTCTGAATACCAGGCTACGTGGCTTGATGAAGAGGACTTGCAAGGTGCCAAGGACGATCTTGACGACGACGTTAACGACGACCAAGACAGTGACAATGACATGGTGCAAGACAATGGAGAAGAAGAGGGGTTTGGGGAGTCTAAACCAGCTGCTTCGGAGTACGCACAAACTGAAGCCGGTGATCTGCAGAGCGAAATGTTTGTGGACCTGTCTCAAGAAGAAGAAGCAAGACAACTGACGGAATTCCGGGCCAGCGCTAAAGAAGATATGGATTTCCCCGATGAAATTGAACTTGCGCCGAATGCGAGTGCAAAGGAACGTTTACATCGCTATAGAGGTTTGAAGAACCTTCGAACGGCTGAGTGGGACGTCGACGAAAAGGATCCTCGGGCACCAGAAGAATGGAAACGACTGTTTAAAATTCCCAACTTCAAAGCAACCACCAATCGAGTGAATAAAGATTCGCTGCTCAATGCCAGTGTTCAACCGGGAACCAGGATTCGACTATACATCCGGGCGCCTGAATACATTGCAGCATCTTATACTCCCGAATCTCCATTCATTGTGTTTGGTCTTCTCCAACACGAGCATAAACAGGCCATTATCAACTTAAGCATCACACCAAACAGCGAGTACAAACAGTCTGTCCCCTCAAAGGACACAATAATCATGCAGTGCGGACCACGACGATTACTTGTACGGCCACTTTTTTCGCAAGCTGGCTCAAATGCCGCCAACGGTGTATACAAATACGAGCGGTTCCTCCACCCTGGTCGAACCTCCACGGTGACAATTCAAGGCCCAGTTACCTTTGGCAACGTGCCAGTTCTATACTTCAAACAGAACCAAGACAAGTTAGACCTTGTTGGTACTGGAAGTGTTATGGACGCCGATCGTGGCCGAATCCTCGCCAAGCGAGTAATCTTGACGGGTCATCCACTCAAGATCCACAAGCGGCTGGTCACAATCCGTTATATGTTCTTCAACGTTGAAGACGTGTTGTGGTTCAAAGCGGTGCCTCTATTTTCAAAGATGGGCAGATCAGGATACATAAAGGAGAGTCTAGGTACTCACGGGTACTTCAAGTGCACCTTTGATGGA
The DNA here is from genome assembly GCA_030583385.1 of Spencermartinsiella ligniputridi. Taxonomy (NCBI): domain Eukaryota; kingdom Fungi; phylum Ascomycota; class Dipodascomycetes; order Dipodascales; family Trichomonascaceae; genus Spencermartinsiella; species Spencermartinsiella ligniputridi. The sequence goes on along the minus strand of JAJMIC010000005.1, from coordinate 281,828 downwards.
AAGCTGAATTCCCAGGACACTATCGGTATGGCTCTGTACAAGCGAGTCTGGCCCCGGCCCAGTACGATCTGGAATGGCTATGTATAGGATGGGCATATAAAACTAACTAATGAGCTGTAGCATGTATTATTAACTAATGAGTTTGTACACTAGCAACTACATTTAACTATACGTAGTCATACATGTTGTTAACCTATACATGTATAGATTTATTTTCGCCAAACGCCCAAACCGGTCAGTGATCATCGGTTTATGCAATGACCTAGTGCATATCGAGACACCCTTGCCCGGCTTTCTCCCCACCCCTAAGCGCCAATTGCGTAAAATCCTACGGCTCAGTAAGGGTAACATTTGTGCACGGCTCTGCTGCCATGCCAATCTTTAAGTGCCGTTCATGTACAAATTATCGATCCTGACTCCCGGCACCAACCAAAAGGCGTAGGTTGACGTATACTCCATCCTTCTTCAATATATAAGAGTTAGGTCTGTGCCTCTGTGTTTAAAAAAATGCCGAATCCTTACAAAACCATTTTGGGTGGTTGGAGAAACATGAATACTTCAGGAGGACCCCCGCAAGCCTCGGGAGAACCTCCGAACCGGCCGACTGGAGGACCAGCAGGAGCTGAACCTCCCCAGGATAATAATAATAATAATAATAACAACGGCGCAACGACGACTCCTGGTGTCCCTAAGGTGCCGGTCGAAAGATGGCCCGCTGATGCTGCCTTGGAGCAAGCAGGACCTTCAAATCAAAGTATCAGGTCCGGCAGGCCGTCGACTATCAGCAGTTATCAGTCAAGTCTGTTTTCTAGAAATGCTAATACCGTGAGCACAATGTCCAGCATGGGCTCCTCTTCACGGAACCCGTATGGGTTGAGCACGGTACCAGACGAGGGCAACCTGGCTGCCTCTGCCAACTCGTCTACAGCTTCTATGGACCACGGACGTCTAAAAGTCAGAGAACCCGAAGAGATTTCAGGGCTTGAAAACGTTGCTCCTATTCACATTCGGCAACCTGCCGCGCCGACTCCTGTCCAGCAACGAAGTTTCACGACTATTGGACCGGGCAGTGGCCTGTATATGCCTGATGTTCAACTTCAGAATGTGTCGAGTCACTTGGCTGCTGATCTAGGACCCGGTTCCTCGCCGGTAAGATCCTCGTCTTCGTCTTCGTCCTCCTTGTTCCCTAGGTATGGCATGAGCAATAGCAGCGGCAATAACAACAACAGTAGTAGTGCCAGCAACCCCAGCAGTAATAATAATGTCAACAGCCAAACGCCGAATGGAGAACTACGGAAACTAGCAGATGAACTACGAGTAGTTCTTGACCAATACAACGCTAAAGTCATGGACCTCACACGAGCTTCCAACTCGGTAAACCAGCTGTTGCGTGCCACTGCTGCCTCTCCTGTTCTGGAGTCAATAGAGCATGGCACGATGTCGCTACAATCTGAATCAAGCATAACCCAGATTCTCAAAGTAACGTTACATTTCCTTGATACTCTATTGCGACCACTGCAATATCAAAGACTGAAAATGTACATTCTGCGGTCATTGTATCAGTTAGGTGTCAAGCTAAAGTTAGTCCCTCAAACACTGGGAACTGTACCATACCCGACAAACTTTTCTGTCGGTTCCATTGAAGAACTACCTGCACAGAGTACTCTGAATCGTCTGATGGAACGAGTTATTGCTTCATCAGATTCCAGTAGCATCTCTGAGCAAGAAGGAGCATTCATAGCACCTGTCCTCCGAGGTCTGGCCCCTGAGTTCTCACTCCTGACCTTGAGCTTCGGCTTCCCCAAACCAGAGACAGAGCATTATGACATGATCGCCAGCATGTACGACATTACTCGAGATATACACATCTACTGTCAAAAAAATTACATCAGGACGTGTCATGGAGGATTCAAAGCACCATACCGGGTCCCCACAGACTCATCATCTCCCCCTATTTCTGTTTCCCTAGCCACTACCGGGGCTGCAACGATCAGCGGAACCTTAGGAGGTTTCTTATACCCAAAGATTGATAGCAGCGACCCCAATTTGGCTGACTACGCAAGATCTACTTTTGCTATAACATGTGCTCATGTGTGTCTGTCTGAAAATTCTGGAAACAGTTATCCTCATGTTTCAGTGCCTTCTCCGGTACTGATAAACTATTATCGAAAAGCCCTGGAAACTGAAAAGTCCAAGTTTCCAGTCAACTCATTGGAAAGGAAAGAATTTCAAAGGGCTATCCAGTCGGTTGAAAAATCATACAAGGAGGCCCAGTCGAATGAACCGTTTGGACAAGTGGTATGGGGTGAACGGACGATTGTAGATGGTTCTATCTCGGACCTGGCGATTTTGAAGTGCAACAAGAATCTACAGTGTCGAAATTATCTAGGAGATGACATCTCCTTCTCAGAATATGATCCTGCCTTGATGTTTGGCAACCTATATGTGAAAAAAGTGGTTCGAAAACTTGTTCCGGGTATGAACGTTTTCAAGTATGGTAGCACATCCAAGTATACTAGTGGAAAGATCAATGGTCCCCGGCTAGTGTACTGGGCTGACGGCAAAATACAATCCAGTGAGTTTGTGGTTGCCTCAGAGTCACCACTGTTTGCTTCTGGCGGCGATTCTGGGGCTTGGATACTTCAGAAAGGTGACGATGAAATACTCGACGAAGATAGCTCATCCAACTCCAACACTGTCGAAAACGTGTCAGAACATGGCTCTTCGATCACTAGCAGTTCAGGTGGGCTGGGTGTCGTTGGTATGATTCACTCCTACGATGGAGAACGTAAAGAATTTGGGCTATTCACTCCCATTACTACGATTTTAGAAAGATTGGAGACGGTCACTCATATTAAGTGGGGCGTGGTTGGGGTACCAGATGACAATAAGGACGAATCACCAGCTGGTGGAAGTGATAGCTCTGGTGAGGAAAATGATGACGGTGCCAGTAGCGATGGCAATTAGAGGAATATTATATGGGTCTGCGGGCATTGTGCCCTTTATTTATTATTTTATAACAAATTTTTTAATACACCAGCTGTAATATGCAAATTGGTTTACTTTTTTGGTTTGTATGTAACAGTCTTTCCTTTGGCTGGCTGTTTGGCCTTTTTGGCCGCTCTGGGACTGTCGACTGAACCGTAAGGATTGAACTGTCCGTTTTGTTTCTTCTTCTCTGCTCTAGCGGCTTTTGCAGCCTTTTTCTCCTCCACTTTCTTTGCAGCCTTAGATTCATCAGTTTCCAGTACCCTCTTCGCATTTTGCAAATCAAATGCATTGAACGGTTCAGAATCTTCTCGGGCTCGAGTCTCTGGTTTCGGTGCAGGAGATGTTTCAGTTCCATCGAGATGTGCAATCTGACTAGCCTTTTGGACTAATCTCATCTTCTTTCTCTTTATTTTTCTTCGTTCTTTGGACGGAAGCATTGTCAGATCCATTTCATCGTAGTCATCTTCAGACTTCCTCTTGGTTCCAACAAATATTATATCCTCTTCAGGTGCTTTTTCGACTCTTTTTTCGGGGGCTGTATCAAGGATCGACTCCTCCTCTTCGTTCTCGGCATCCGCCTGCTGCTCTGGTACCACGCTTTCTTCCTCTTCACTCTCGCTTTCGCTCTCGCTGGCACTCTCAAGCTCGCTAGCATTCTCATCACCATCCTCTGGAGAAGGGATGTACAACTGTACCTTATCCTGGATCAGATTGAATCGTCGACGAAGTTCGTCTTCAGACGCAATCAGAGGTGTCAATAATCTTGCGTGCGCTTCAGCTTTGCCATATAAATGAGATAAAGGAGCCCTTAGAGTCTTGAGAGTTTTCGTGACAACCTTTTGATCAAAGATTTTATTCTGACCTTTAAGCGCCTTTTGAAACGCTTTCTGGTACGTCTCATAATCTTCAATAGGATCTAATTCAGATTCCTCGCTTGACTCAGATCCAGCATCCTCCATCTCGATGTCGTCCACCTCCCGTTCAGCTTTCTGTTTCGAGTTCTCTATAACGGTCACAATGTCTTTGGCATAACTGCGGACGGAATTTGTGACCCCGGTTCCAGCGCTCAACACGCTTGCAACGTTTGTGGGCATCATCACACTCAACGAAACCATATAGTGATTGGGCATCACATATCGGGGGCTTTCATCAAGCTTTCTGGCGACTTTATCTCTCCATGAATACAAGTCCTTCAGCACTATCTGCTGAGATGGACTTAGGCGGTATTTTATCAGCAGATTTAAGAGAGGCTCAGACTCCCCACCTCCATAGCCGGCAACCTCATATCGTTTACCTGCCACTTGTCTAGATTCCTGAAGAACTGAATGCAATTTATCCAGCTTTGTCAGTTCATTTCGTAAGATATCATAAATATATAATAAAAAATGGGTATCGGCCCGAGCATACTGAAGCATCTCCTCGGGAAGAGGCCGCATTCTCCAGTCCGCTAGCTGATATTGTTTCGAAGCCTGGAAATTCACGTATTTTTCGAGTAGAAAAGCCAAACTGTGCTTCTCTAAACCCAGAGCACCCGAAGCATAGTATGTGTCGAACAAGCTGACAACGTAAAGACCAAAGTCTCTTTGTAGCCATATTATATCCATATATGCACCATGAAACACTTTTATTATGTTTGGGTTTGCAAGCACTTTGTTCAAAACCTGCAGCTCATCTCTGAGAATTAATGTATCGACGATCCAGTCTTGTTTTCTATTGGAAATCTGCATCAAGCAGACAAATCCTCTATATGAGCGGTAATCATGGTGCTCCAAATCAACTGCTATCTCTTTAGATTCCAGTAGACTGTCTACCATATCATCAAGCTTTTCAACTGTGTCCACATAGATAGCAGAGGTGGATGCCCAGTCGTTGAAGGGTATAGGGTCTAAAGGCTTCATCGCGGGATACGACTGGTTTTTAATTTCGTATGCATAAGGTTGCTCGTAATATGGCTCCATGCTATGTTCTGTGGTGACTAGCTCTAGGGATTTCTCTAAAGGTACCATAGCATGGGGTTTTGATGTCAGCAGAGGTCGGAAAGGTTGATCTGAAGAATTGTCAATTGGTCGTGCAAATTTCAGCTGTGGTTTCAAAATATTCTTTGCATGCCTAATCGCCTTGGCTGTCGTTGTTGTTGTCGTTTCAGGCCGATTATATTTAGGCGCATGTTCCTTGGGAGCTTTGGCTTCAATCTGGATCTGAGCTCGACCAGCAACACTGTCGAGAGCCATGTCAGTTCGCTCAAACAGTGTATCTATCACACCGCTGACAGACTTCCATCTGTCCTGCAGATCGTCCAAGTCTGCTATTGGGTCTTGCTCAGGCGCCACGTTCTGAACAATTTTGCTCGCCAGCTCCAACAGCCGGGTGCTAACTGCCTGCCTTTCATCGTTGAGAGAAGTGTCCAGTCCAGTGTAAAAGTTGATATCCTGGGCAGCGACTCGGCTTGAGCCTCTGATAGTAGACACCAGTGAGCTGTAGATAGGCTTACTGATATCTTCTAGGTGGTCTGACATAGCCGATGAGAGAGGGTGGGAAAACGTTCAAATGCACTTTTGGATCTTTTAATTTTTCGATTTTCAATTTTTAGCGCCTTCAAATGTGAGGCTGCATGAAAATATGCAATGCGGTGTGTCGATCTATTCGATGACCATTATAATGGACAGCTGAAATCATGGCTTCAACATTCAGATGTCCAAGTATTTACTGTGAAACTTGATTGTGAAATTGCATTAGTTTGATTGTTTTGAATGACATATAATGTACATAGTATGGTAAAAGTAAGATTTGTTGAGGCTGCCGATTGTCATCTCATCTATATGCTTGATAAACTAGGGTCATATATCGTAATACATTTTGTGCTTCAGGACTGCTGGACAATTGCAACATAAAATTTTAAAGACACTCAAACTACTCGAAATCTTGAAGTTCGTACTCCTCCTTGATTAGTTTGACGGTTCTTTCCATAATATCTAATCTTTTAAATGCCACTTTTCTTCCCAAATCTGTTTTCATCGATTCAGGAACTTTCAGCAGTTTGACGAAAAAATGACCATACGTTGAGTCAACATTGGGATCTGGATGGTACAAAGCACGCCCTCTTGCCCCCGAGTATGCTGCGACTCGAAACACCCCGAATGCACCAATAGCATCGAGTCTATCAGCATCTTGCACGCTAGTTAGGTTGATTACACATTTTGAAAATGTTCTTGGCAACTCTTCTTGACCAACACTTACCAATGAAGCTCCCGACAAGTTTCATGCCAATGACTCCATTCTCCCGAAGCCCGTAATTTCAGTTCATGACTATAACTTGTATTCTCGATTATCTTCAAGACAGTTTCACTTTGCTGTGCACTCAGTCCATGCTGGGACATTAGGGCTTTCAGCTCCTCGACAACAGACTCGTCTTTACTGTACTTGTGATCTGTAAGATCATGGCCCAGAGCCCCCAGTTCTACTACCAGTATATCAATATTAGGCTCTTGAGATGCAATTTTCAGGGCCATTTTGCGGACTCTGAAAACATGCAGATCGTCATGGGAGGGGTCATATTTTCCCATGTGCCTCGACACTAGAGCCTCTACCTGAGAAATAAGCTCGGCGGTCATTGCTTGAACTTTCCAATTTATTGGAGAAGTAAATGACGATGCGATAGTGTTGTAAACAAATGATGCATAACGTTATACCCCACACGAAAAATACATGAACGGCACGCGTAGGTAGGAGGTGGTGGGTCATAGGATAGCGGAGATATGAAGATATCAGTAGTTTTAAATGAAATGAATAAATAAATAATACTTGAATGCCTCTAACCACACTCGTCAAAACACTCGTCAAAACACTCGTCAAAACACTGCTCCACCAACTATAAACAGTCTCTCCTCGTTCTGCTTAATCCAAGCAATGGCAGTGCGAACACTCTGAGCAATTGCTTCCTTGGTGGTCGTCCCCGTTACACAGTACATCTCGAAAGAAGGTGTTATCCATGCCAAGGCTGTGGTGGAATGCCTCATAGTGTAAGACATCCGTAGCTGACCCTTTTTGGCGTGAATCACTCCATGAAGTTGATGATACAATGCCATCAGTCGTTGCTTCATCTCTGGTTCATAGTAGTGCGTCTCAAAAGTAGGCATGACGAACTGAACGTTTGCCTTTGATTTATACAAAAAATGACGTATGAGCGGAACAGGTATGTCCATGGTTTTGAATCTGTCCTTTCGAACCGATTGCAGGATCGGCTCAATTAAATTCTGACTCTCGAGAAGGGACATCATCTTGGCTTTGGATTCACGAAGCCCGAAAAAAGCATTTTTATCAGGACTGATCAAAACAAAAGCGGTCTCTTCGGCAAAAAAATTAATGTAGGCGTATAAAAAGCCAGTAGAATTGAATTTAGGCAGACATATTGGAGTCCAATGTTCACCGCCGTCTCGAAAAGACGTAGTGTTGAAAAGCATAGAGAATACCAGGTATAAATCTGGAGGATGCAGGCTGTGTCGCCTAGGACGTATAACACTGACCAAGCGCGACTTTGCCACAATCATACCATACAGTAGGTCGGGTGTGCGACAGTCGATAAGCACATTGTTTATCTTTTCTCTGATAGATTTACGGAGCCGTAAGCACTCGAGAGCACCCAGCAGGATCCCGGGAGACCCCAGAGTCATCTCTCGGGTGAGAGCCTCAAGGAAAACTTCGGTACCACCCAACAAAGTCCGCAAATCAAAGCTCTTTCTTCCCTCAAACACTTTAGAGATTTGGGATTTGGTCAGTGTTGACAAGATCTGAGCGTATACGACGCCCAACTGAGCCCTCAGCTGCTGCTCTGACTGTCCCAGCTTATCAACCGCCACAAGAATAAGCGGGTCTTCAATGGTGGCAACAAATGTGGTGTTACCGGCTTTGAAAGACTTCAAACTATCGTTGGAAGGAGTTTCAAAATACGACACAATAGCTTGCAATATACCGACGTAGCTTGAAACGAGCTCGTCATTGCCATGCATAGAGTAGATCAGTTTCCCTGCAGTCGAGAGCACAAAATACTGCTTCTTATGACTCAAAAACCTCTCCAATGAACCGTCTCTTTCGTTATCTTCATCCTCAATGTCGCTTCCTTCCGGCAATCCATCTGAATCTCCCTCTCCCTCCTCTGTCCATGGTATCTCCTGTCCCCAGGGCTCGAATCGTCGACCCTGACTTCTGTTGACTTCTGACGGCATCTCCTGTGACGAGTTCAGCACCTCAGAGAGCATCTCCGCCACATCTGCGGTCTGGCCACTGATCTTAAGTGATGGAATGATCCCACTTGCCCCAGTGCGGGACGATGTTTCTGAACCATTGCCAGGAGCCCCGGCCAGACTCACAGCTATAGTCGGCTTGGCTTGCAGGTCACTGCCCAAATCGCTTCTATCCTCAGGCAACGAACTAGCGCTTTCGGAGAAATCTCCAAACGACGGCTGTCTCGTGATATACTGGTCATCGGCTATGAACGGCGTTTCTTGGCTTTGGGACGCTTCTTGGGACTGGTTTGGCAGATCCTCGGGTCCCGTTTGATTGGGCTGGAGCTCTTGAATCCCAATTTTTCCTTCAGAATCATTGCTACGCCCATCATCTTCTCGGCTCCTCATACTTTGAGGAGTTGCGATGTTGGAGGAATTGGTGGATTGATATTTACCGGGTAATGTGGGGTCTTAACTGTTCGTAACAAATATTTTTGTGAGAGCCAGGTTGTTTGTGAGAACGTGATTCTCACTTGCAAAAAATCCTTTTTTTGTAGTAATATGAAAAATAAAACTCAATTGCGTTGATAAATTTGCATAAGTTAAGTGGAAGTTTCCAGTTGTCCAACATAATAATAACGAAAGTAGGGGGGCAGAGAATATAAAATATAGTCTAGGTATAGTTGTAAGCTGGATGCCATGTAAATGTGAGAACACGGCCAGAAGCAATTTCTACTATTCAATTAAACTGCTTCTATAGAACACGTCCGCTTCCCATGACCGGATACTAGAATTTTCCGCTCTTTCCGAATTTGTCCCCTGTCGTTCTTGAAAGAACAGCATTCATGTAGCCGTCTCGACACAGCCGCTGCACCACTGCCATATACACATACATCAAACTCACCAATGCAGTTATCAATTCACCTTACACTTTAATCTGTTAATACCTGAGACATTGTGGTCCTGTTACACATGCTATAACATCAAACTTCGTGCGTTCCAGACGTAACGATCAGCAATCTCATTTTCTTTTCCCTACCGCTCAGTATGCAACTAAGAACCATATGGACTTCTGTACAATACGTATGTATATTTATCTATATAAGAAGCTTATCTTTAGTCACACGGTCGTCACACACACAAACAATGCGTATACTACATTTCATATAGATCATCTAAAACTGTATAAATAGAAACAACATCTCATCATTTTTTGGCCAAGCTCGGGCTTTGCTTGATATTGGGAGAACTGGCATCTCCATCATCTAGTTTCGAACTAGCCCGCCGCCTTTTAGCCATTCGAGGACTCGGCATCGGTGGCGCTGCCCGCGAATTGTCAGGCACCACCTCAGTGATTTGGTGGTTTACCCCCCCAGGTGTCAACTGCCCAGGAACAGCAGGAGCACCCATAGTTTGCATGTCCATAGGCTTTGTGCCCAGTCCCCGATTTTGTAATGCTTTTGCCAAAGCTTCCAAACCTTTTAGAGGACCCCCCGATGCAGGAGTCGCTGAGAAAGCCATAAGATCTCGCATGTGTGAAATGGTCTCTGCAATTTCTAAAAACCTCATGGTCGAACTCGTGAACCCGTAGCCAGTGACCTGGCTCGGTACAAGGTTGTAGAAACCACTGTTGTTTGGATCTTTTTGATTGTTCTGATTATTACTTGCGCCAGGAAGAATGAACGAGGACAAGGCGTTCCTGCGGATCAGCTCAGTATGATCCTGGTTATGCTGTTCCATCCATTCGATTTGTAATGATGAGTTAAACAAAATCCGAGTGGGGCTGTGGGAAGTGACCACTGTGCCGTCTTGGAACCAATACACCAACGAACATCTACTGCATTCGACAAAATGACCAGTAGAGGCGTTGTAATACTCTCTCGGGTTTTCGACGTTGAACTGAATCCGGGATATACCAGATTTGAAAAAGTTGTGATAAAAACGCGGTATTATCTGGAAGGGGACTTCAAAGTTCTTGACCTCCTTACCGCTAGTGACAGAGAATTTCAATACTCCGCTTTCGGAGAAAAAGTCATGGATGACTCTTCGCCAAAACTCGAGGTCTTTAGCTTGTTCACCAGCCCCTCCTATTGTTTCGGCAAACAGGAGTAATCTGACAATCCCGCTGCCAGATGGTTTTGAAGGGGGGATTAAACCACCCGCTGCTGCTGCTGCTGTACCTGGCACGACAGATTGGTGTAAATCAGATTCTCGTATTGGGCCACCTCCCCCAACCACTTGGTTATTTGGTTGTTGCTGCTGCTGTTGCTGTTGCTGCTGTTGTTGCTGTTGTTGCTGTTGTTGCTGTTGTTGCTGTTGTTGCTGTTGTTGTTGTTGTTGTTGTTGTTGCTGCTGCTGTTGTTGTTGTTGTTGTTGCTGCTGCTGCTGCTGGAGCTGTTGTTGTATTAACTGCTGTTGCCTTTGCTGGAACTGGAGTAGCTGCTGCTGTTGCAAAGCATGCTGTTGCTGCTGTTGCATAGTAGGCGGTCCACCCTGCCCTACTGGTCCTCCTGGTCCACCTACAAGACCTCCTCCTCCAGCAGTAGCCTGGCCATTCACATTTGGCCCCCCAGTCACGGCCGCCGCCGCCGCCGCTGCTGCTGCCGCTGCGGCCACGCCAGCCTGCTGCTGTTGTTGATGCTGCTGCTGCTGAGCAACTGCCTGCTGGCGTGCTTGTTGCCTTTGAGCTAGGAACTGAGCCTGTAACTGTTGCTGCTGAGGAGTCAACTGAATGGGTAAAACGTTCCCTCCAGGGGGACCTGGTATGCTCATGGATACCGGCACGGGGGAACGATGCATTTGGTTGTTGAGATGAGGAGATGCATTAAATGGAACTGATCCAGGCGGCTGCTGCTGCTGACCAGGCTGACCAGGTTGGACTTGGCCCTGACCCTGCTGAACCCCAGGACCCCGCGGACCTTGTTGCTGCATCACGATCTGAGCTTGGAAAGGAGTCATCTGGCCGGGCTGAGCCGGCATCTGCTGTTGGGCCCTCATCTGCGGCGTATTTTGAATCTGTGATCCCGCTCGCTGAGCAGCCATGGCCGCTCCAGTCCCTGGCGGTAGCTGATGTCCTTGAACGGGGGATGCCGACATCATCTGAGCAGGTTCATGGACTGTGTCAAAAAAAAAACGACCGAATCCCTTTTTCCTTATTTTACAAAGTGATAAATGCCGAACAAAATGCTATTGGATGGTGTGTGTTTTATCCTTGGGTTTTTTTTCAAAGGGTCGTTCCTTTCCCTGAAACACCACCTTTTTTAATATTTCTGTATCTCTCTGTTTTTCTCCCCTATAGAATACCTATCCACTCGGGACACACAAAAATCAGAAATACAGCCTCTAATACACCTGTCAAGGATCCTCCCAAAAAAAAAATAATGCCCTTATCGGCCGATGAAAAGAAGTCGATGCGGTTCGATTTTTCCGTCCAGAACACCACCAACTAATGTATGCCCAAATTAATGTAGGATACAGCTTCACACACACCTGGTAGTTTAAGCTGGAGGTTTGATATGCTATCCAATGGTGCGGGGGGCGGGTAATTAGAGCGAGGTAGCGCGCCAACGACGATCATCGGGGGTTGTGGGTTAGGGAGATAGTTTAAAAATCGAACAATTCGGACTTCGGCGGTGTTTATCGTAGGATGATAACACTTATCGCTTGGCAGCACTAGAGATGTGAGGTGGTTCGCTGTATGATGCAAAGTGGTCATTGAAGCGGGTGAAATATAATAATTCAAGATGCTGGCAATATGATTGAAGGGTTCAAGGACTCGACAATAGTTTTGATAGTTTTGGTAGTGTAACTATAGGGTCATTGATGTGTTCTGAGATTTGTTGGATCAGTACATAGTAAACTGTATAACTATTTGTATAATACAGCCAGTGGATGATACATCTCGGGTACTTCAACGTTATGTGATGCTGAATGTCATGCTGATGTCTTAACCTACGTTGAAGCTATCTTTTACTGTGCACTGTATGGGCCTATATATATATATATATCAACAAGAACACACAGTTCCACATTTATGTAAATATCATGTACTGCGTAGTAAGGAGGCAGAACACACATTTCACCGGTATCTAACTCTCATGTACTGCGTAAGGACGCACCCAATTCAGAACTTTTCAAATAATTAGCTGTTCGAATCGTTTTATGCCCGTGGCGCTGCTATGTCCGTAAGTGATAGCCCAGCTGGCACTCAAGTAGATAAAGCTCGTGCCGGGCCCGACCGATCCCTCAACTCTCCTCCAATAGTCGGAGCTTATAATATGACGTCTGCACTGTCATACTCGACTCCGCCACTAAGATGGCAAATTTTCACTCGTCTACCTTTTGACAGAGTCTACAGAAGTATGCACTACAGCATAATTACAGTGCTGAGTCACTACCTCGCTGATCATCTGCAGATATGATGCACAGCCGGTACGATCCCGCATTACCCTTGGCCAGCTATATAACTCCGCACTTTTGGCACAAATAATTCTTGGTTTTGCCATCAACAAAGATAACAAGTTGAACACTGAATTCTAATTGTGAACAACAATATAATAATGTCAAACTCTTCAAACTCAAAGGCAATTGCTTTCTTCGGCGCCACTGGTGGTAGTGGGCTGGCTGCTCTTAAAAAGTCCCTGGCTGCTGGTTATACTTGCATAGCTCTTTGTCGGACCCCGTCGAACCTGACTTCGCAGCTGTCGGAAGAAGAACAGAGCAAATTGCACCTTGAGCAAGGCAATGCGCATGACGTGGATGCTGTCACCCGTTGTTTGCTCAATCCCAACAAACCAAACACCCTTGTTGACAGTGTGATTTTCTCAATCGGCGGAAAATTCGTTGTCAAGAGTTTCAGTTTGGACGACACTCATGTCTGCGAAAAGGGCATTGAGGCCGTACTGAATGCTCTGAAACAGTTGCGGAAATCACCAAATATCTCGTCTCCAGAGTCTAGTCCGCTCATCGTGGGTGTGAGCAGTACTGGTATTACACATCTCGGACGAGACCTCCCTTATCTGATGAAGCCATTGTATGCAATGCTGGCGATCCCGCATGCCGACAAGAAAGCCATGGAGGACCGTTTGGCTGACTCCGATGAGGCTTGGACAGTGGTGCGTGCCAGTCTGCTTACCGACGGTGGCGAGTCGACGTCTCCCGTTCGTGAAGGCATGGAAGATCCTAAAGCTGGCAAGGTGGAGAGTGTAGCCATTGGATACACGATTTCCAGAAAGGATGTAGGTAAGTGGATTTTTGAGAATCTGATCAATCGAGAGAATGACAAATGGGTTCGAAAGATAGCCACCATCACTTATTGAGAGAGTTAGTCTTTGATGGAGTCACAATTTTTTTATTATTGGATTTTACAAATTGGCAATTGGTTTTTGTTTTTAATCTAGGTAGTCAATTTGGTGTATAAATAATGTAATCGTTTTTGGGTTAGTGATAATTCGTGTGTCCCTAGGAAGACTGTTTCTGTGCCAGCGAACGTCGACACACCGATCGGATAGTTCAGATAAATATTTTCAACAATTAAATAGTACACTTGATTTCACAGCTCAACAGCCTCTCGCTCTTCTGTAAAAGACAACGTAAACCCAGTCTTGGATGAGCTCCACCTATGCATAGCAGGGTGGAGAGGCATAAGCCTACTCTTCTTGTCAACGAAAGGCGCGTCTTCATCAAAAGCAGATTCATCGTCATCTCTATTCCGCCTGCTACTTTTTGGAGCCCTTTTCTTCAATAGTTTGTCCAACGTGTCCTGCTTCTCTTCCTCTAATCGTCGTTCTGACAAATTCTTTCTACGTCGCGCCAGTTCTGCCCTTTTCAGCTGCTGCTCCTCAGCTGTCAGCAGGATTTTGCGCTTAATAGGCTCAGGCGGTAACTCTAATAAACTTCCTTCCGGAGCGTCACTGGCATATCGTGCCCGCTGTCTAGCTGTCATTCTCGTGAAGTCCGGAGTAGCAGTACCAGAATCTAAACTCTGCTCATCCTCTTCATCTTCTTCGTCCATTTCAGCCGTGTCCAGCGTATCTTCCACAGACAGGCCCTGTAGCGGCGTACCACTTTCACTGTCATCAGAGATGAATTTCTGTTTGCTCCGCACCGGCCGCAGGTCTTCTTTCTTCTCGGCCGGTTTCTTATCATTGCCGACCCTTAGCACAATTCTACTGTTATATCTTGGTTTTGGTGGAGCACCAACAGGCTCTTCATATTCGTCTGCGCTGTCTTCGAAATCGTCTTCTTCGTCCAGTTCTTCGTCGTCATCGTCGTCGTTCTCGTCGTCATTCTCGTCATCGTTGACTTCCTCGTTTTCGTCCTCGTTCTCATCGATTTCATCCTCTTCCTCCTCAGGATCTTCTTCAATCTCTTGATCCTCGACGATGTCTTCTGGTTCAGACAAGCTTATATCTGATAATTCGGAGCTATCTGACATTCTGGCGGGTTGACGGTGGCAGAGAGTTGTAACGACAACGGCCATTGATTTGGAGAACGTGAAAGAAGTAAGGAGGGTAACTGTGAGACCGTACTGTTGAAGTATCAATTCTATGAACGACTAGTGGTGTAAAGTATATGATGTCAAAAATTCACATGAAGTACATTTTAAAGGGAGTACTATATAGGTCGATGAACTGGTGGACGTTCTACTGGCAGAAGATTAGTAGTTCTTTAGTTCCACATGTTCGGCACCCTCTGGTGATTTCATCCATTGACGTTCACCCCGGTCAGCAACCCTCTTCTCAAGCCATTCGTACTGATATACCTACCTCAGTTATCGCAGATTGCCGAAACTGCCAACCGTATAGTCGACTTCCGCCCCATTTGTCAACATTATATCGCGACTCATTAAAGTTGCATTCTCATCGCAGATCATGTAGATCATTGCAGAATATCTGCAGGGTGGTACCCAAACTTTTAGTTGACCAACTTCATAATTAGTACATTTCAACTTGATCAATTGGCCCTTTATTATAAATAAATGGATTAAGAATCTATCTAACTTCTATCAACGCAACTATAAAATGATTGCTTTATGCCTTCACCGTCTCCTCGTGGAAAGGATAGTCAGCATATCCTTCATCACCAAGATGATAGAAGGTTGATCGGTCGTAATCGTTCAACTTCCAGCCATTCTTCAATCGCAAGACAAGATCTGGATTGGAGATAAAGTATCGACCATAGGCAATAACGGTTCGATCATCTTTATCAGCAATTTCCTCGCCAACGTGGATAAGACCGCCAGCCTTGACAACAATCCCGGTCCAAATATGCTCAAAGATGTCATTGGATCCTTCAGGAGTAATGTCAACATTTCCAATGACTCGAGGTTCAACGAGCGACAGATAAGCCAGTCGGTTACCTTCGAGTCCTCGTCGCTCTAACTCAGATACAACGTAAGAAAACTGGGGAACGGGAGAAACACCATTTCGCACGACATCCATAAACTCGGACCAAGGAGAAAATCGGATAGCAAGTCGATCAGCTCCAACGGTTTCAATCAAATCATCGAGAATCTCCAAGATGAGTCGAGATCGGTTCTCAATGCTTCCACCGTACTCGTCAGTTCTCTGATTGGTGTTGGCATGCAAGAATTGATCCAGGAAGTAAGAGTTGGCAGCGTGAATTTCAACTCCATCAGCTCCGGCTTCAATGGCATTCTTGGCAGCGTTGACGTAATCCTGCTTAAACTGCTTGATTTCATCCCGAGTGATCTCTCGAGGAATAGCATTAGGATTGAGGTCAGTAGAAACAGCAGAAGGGCCGACAAAAGTGTTTCCCTCTTTGGCTAGAGTTTCAGGCTCAGCCATATGGCCAATACTCCACAATTGAAGAAAGACCTTGGATCCCTGATCATGGATACCTTTAATGACTGGTTTCCAAGCTTCGGTTTGTTCCTTGTTCCAGATACCGGGAGTGTTGTGGACACCTCCAGACCAAGCACTGACCTGAGTGGCCTCAGTGATGATAAGAGTTCCAGGGTAAGAGGCTCTTTGCTTGTAGTACTTGACGTATCGGGGAGTGGGGACGTGCTCATCGGTGGCTCGATGTCGAGTGACAGGAGCAGCGGCAATTCGGTGGCCGAGCTCAATTCGTCCGACCTTGATGGGCTTGTAGAGATTTGAAGAATCTTTAGTCATGTTTGTGTTTGTTGAAGGCAAGTGTGGTTTTTCTGTTGTTGTGTATTAGACAAGAGAAGACAATTGTAACGATGATACCTTAAGGGATTTGATCCCCATTTTATAGTTTTCAACTGTCCATTGGTCAATTGGCTCTTCCATCACTTCCATCACTTCCACGATTTCAGCTCACTACTGACAAATGGAAATTACTTGATGCAGAATATGCAACGGGGATTGACCAGGGAAGTTTCCATTTAAGGTTTGGTCTCAGCGGAGATATGCAGTCAGATAACTACTAATCCGGTGACTCGGGTGTCAATCACTTATAAATTGCCTAAAGCTCGTCTAAATCGGAGCCACTAACTGGTTTGAATAATCCAGTAGAAGCCCCAGCAGCACGGCTTCTCCGGCAACACTTTATAATTACAAATTTATAGTTAAAGTGTGAATGAACCCTGCGTCGAAGATCCATTTCTATAGCCGTAAGGGTCTTTTCTCAACAACAGCCGTATAGCTTTTGTGACTGACAAACAATTGTACTGTATATGTTCCCATATATGCAATATTTCAATATAACTATGAATACAGTTTTATGACAAAGCTGGTATGTTAGCTGTTTCATGTTAGTAGTCCAAAGCATTGTCTACTCAGTCCAATTAGCTATTAACTCCGACAATTCCATCATGCTGACGATCGAAAGCCGTATATCTCAGTTCCGACACTTCCATGACCTTGCCCTAGGGCCATCTGCAGATAAAGTTAGCTTAGTTCTATTTGTAACATAGTGTTATGTACGTTTGTTTTGTATATCTTGTTGGGCGTCAGTTTTAAGGAGCTGATTCAGAAGTCCACTAGTTTTGAGAGTAGTATAGGAGAGTTTGCTGTTAGCATCGTAGAGTGCGGATCTGAATGCCTGTTTTACCGAAAGAGCAGTAGATAAATAGATAATTCGATCAAGTTTGCTGGGATAGGAAGCAAATATCTTTTGATCAAGGACAATTTCTACTTCGCTGCTAAGGTTCAATTCTGTCTACGTACCATAATCTTATTCCGATACAGCCGTACGCAAAGCACTGCTCTTCCTTGCGAGGAGCGAGAATCATCTGAGTACATATTTTCTAGTAAATCTTTTCTAGTAACTACATCTTTTTGTACTACATATTGGATTTTCAAAACAAGCCAGACAGTCAAGTACCTTTTATTGATTTCCCAATCCTCGGACAAGTTATTCGCTCTATAAACCTCGTTAATGGAACTTTTTGGTATAAGTTTACATTAAATTACTACTGTTGTAAAATATTTCGTTTCTATCGATCTACCATCAGTTCTGGATCCCTAATAAGGGTCCTTGTCACAAGTTAGTCCAATTGAGTGGAGAAAAGGTACGATCCTAGAACAGTTGACCGATAGAGTAATTGAACACCCTTTTTGATATTCTCCCCACATTAATCCTGGTGTACAAATAACTAAAACTCTCCATACTAAAACTCTCCATTCTAAAACTCCCCATACAAATCCCCCACAGTAATTCCCCAACCTCGGCTCTTACCATCTTCACCTCAACCACCATGGAACGAATAGTGTTCCCTGAACTGGCTCTAAAAGCTTATCCTTCGAGAAAGGAGCTATCATTCAGACATATCCTTGTAATCGTCTATCTATTTGGCGGGGTTTCTGCATTCTTGGCTCTGGTATCAAAGTCGGTGCTGCAACCGTTGTTCAACCAGCTGACTGATGACCGAAGAGACTTTGCACAATTAGCCACTCGTCTTTTACGGCACTTGAACACAAGGCTAGCATCCCATGCTTCATACGTTCCTCCAGTGCGAGAATCACAAAAGGGGAGAAAGTATGTCGACGGAGAGACCCAAACAGACGAAGACCCTGTTTCAAAGATGTTTGTAGTCTCGAAACAGCGATCAAATGATGACGAAACGGCTCTATCTGCTGATCTCAATGATGCATTGTCGAATATTCAAGATAACAATGAGGCATACCAGTTGGATGGGCTGAAATTTGCTGTAGAAGAGCTGTCGACGTTTGTTCATTCATTGAATTTCTCATTGGTGAAGAATCTTGGAAAGACAGCTGAAAAGGACAAGACTCCAGAAGTAGACCATGTTTCTGAATTCAAAAAGGAGATTCGATCTATTAAAGGTTCGCTACTAAGTGCGAGAAACTTTCCCAGTGTGGCCAGTTGAAAGCAGACGTAGAGAACAAACAAAAAGAAACAACATATTTATTGTGTAGACCGGGCAAATAAACTGAAGCTGACAGAGCACACTATACCATGCTGTGCATTACACTACTGGGAAGTATGTGATACATTAGGATCTTGGTACTCTCTGAGTTTTCTCAAATTCTCATTGTCTAATATTATATTTACATTCATATGTACATCATAAAAATCATAGCATCATTACACATTAGTATCCCTCAGAACACCTTGTCCTGGACACTCTTTCTATTCAAACATCAAAACATCATGTTTCCAATATCCTTTCCATCCTCGTATCTTTCGAGCCTCTTCTTCAGCCGCCTACTAACTTTTGGAGCCTTTTGAGAAAGCTCGGTAATAAGTGTCTTGTGCTCTCCACTCATCGGTCTCCCTTGCTGCTTGAAGACTTCCTGTAGATTCTTGCCTCTTTTCAACCACCGCTTGTGAATATGCATTTCTTCCTCTGGCTTAGGAGCCCATTTACTTTTCAGAATCCGCCGTACTGCTTCGGGAGGAATTTTAAAGTTTGCTGCAACTTGATTTATTGTCAAATCGGGATATGCTTGTCGCAAGGCTCGGATACCTTCCATTGCTTGCCGCGATACTCGCTTATTTGGACGCCATTCACTACCATGGAACTTCTCTTTCAATGCAAACATTTGTCTCTTCCAGTCAGGCAGATTATCGTTCTTTCTCCAATTTTTCGGCACATTGGGATCAGTACCTAGCAGAAATCCAAAATCTTTCAACTGTTGTTCTTCTTCTTGTTGGGCATCTAAGTCCTTTTGTTCTGAAACAAAACGTCCATCTTCTGTTAGACGTGGAAGTTGCCAGGTTCCTTTCAACCATTTGGGCACCGGCCTTAGGTCACTAGTAGTAACACTGGACGGATGATCTGATGTGGGCTCAGCAGACCTGTGGTTTTTATCATTATCACGACCGTTACCGAAATCACGTTCTGTGTAGTTGTGAGCCTCCTTTGAAGTACCCTTGCCAAACTCTTTCGACATACTCTGACTGAACCATGCAATCTGTCCCTTTGGATCTTTCAACTGCCGCCACGGACCATGGCTGTAATGCAAAACTGCACCTCTAAACAGAGAGCCATTAAGCAGCCTGGACATAATCGTGCACCTCGTTTGACTCTATAGAATGATCCAATAAAAATCTATACTTTTATTGAATTCCCAGTTGATGTAAACTCCGGTCAGCGATGGAATATTTAAAAACGAAAAAAACCGATGATCTTTCAGCTTCTGCATGCAGGAAGACGTTGCAGATCACTCTTACATAATAAATACACGCCGCACAAGCCGCGCATGGCAGATCGTTCCCTATTCAGTCGTCTCCCAAACATATGATAGCGGGTTTGTGGTCAACACCTCAAACAAAACCGACAGTTGTGTACAACATATCTAGGAGGCGAAAAGAGTTTGTACTCTGCACAGGTTTGCCGAGCTCGCGCGATTAGTATTTGTCCACGAAAGTTTGTGCTTATATCCGTAATTTTTAACGAATTTTACCAAGATTTGACCAAAACTTGGAGCACCCGTCATTGTCGTTTTCAACTGTGAACCGCCACAGCAAACAATCAGTATACAGTATGAATTTCTTACGAAAAATCCTGTCTAGCAACACAAAGGAAGAATTGGCTGTGATTCCTTCGGGCCAACTCTTCCTGAAACGATCTGCCGATTCTCCTCGTGGAGTTATCGAATGTTTGTTCAAAGATTCCGTAGCTTCTATTCGTCGAACAAGCACCGAGTTCAATTATCAGTTGGTAATCCAGCGAGTTTACGAAGAAGGAGAAGAAGACCTTGAAGGCGAGGAAGACACCAGTGATCTCGAGGATGAGAACAAAGAAGAGTGGGCGTTCCTCTTAGACGAAGCTCTTGAAATATCTTACTTGGGTCGCGATGGTCATGTGGTCGTTACATGGCTCGACACCTCTGGGGATAATGGTGACGTCTTTGAATTCATTTGTGATAAGGACATCTCACCAAAGGTGTTTGATCACTTTGATCAAGTTGCCAAGCTCTGTCAGTATGAGCGAAAGTACCATAAATCGTTCAACGGGGATCCTGCAGTAGATCTGCTGGAATTCGACTTTGAACCACCTACGCCTTCCACAACTTCTCCAGTTGCCAGCCCAACTGGTACACCTACCGCATCGCGGAAATCTTCCCTGCAAGCTAATATCGATAGGAGCGACTCCCCCAAGAGCCCTCCTAGTCGTACAATAGAAAGCTTTCAGACCCCAGTGAAGCAGCGGGCCGTGCCTCAGACCCCTGTGAAACAAACGGCACAACCACTAGTACCACGGGTAGCTTCCCGACCGTCTGTTGCGCCTGAAGGAGCGGTTGTAGACAACTACAGGGCATCATTACACATCTTTGATCCCCACAATGGTTCATTCATTGAACAGTCTGCATCGACTGACATCACTATAACAGAGATTGAACCTTTTAGCTTTTGGATGGAAGTATCTAGTGATGAAAAGGCCCAGCTTGGTATGATCATCGACTCAGATATGAATCCTTGTTTCAATTATGACCACCTCTCATTTATATTCAATTATTTTTCTGAACAGGGGGCATTTTCTTGGTTGCTGAAGTTTGACAACTTTGAGCACCTAGAAGAATTTCAGCTTGGATATATGCGTTCCATGTGGGAGAGTGCAAATAAGCAGCGATGGGCTACTGTGAATGACCAGCAACGTGAATATGTGACAGAGGCTCTCGGAGATCTGTCCCTCGAAGACGCACCCGAAGATCTGGAGGAAGAACAAGAACAAGACGATGAAGAGCAAGATGTACCCACGCGATCAGCGGCTGATGAGGACTATGACGAGGATGAAGAACATGATGAAATTGAAAAGTTTACAGGTCAAGGCAAGAACAGCCAACTTGCTGTAGGCGTGTCTAAAGATAGATCTTATGTCGTGCGAGGGAACAAAATAGGAGTGTTTAAGCAGACACTTGAGAATGACCTTGAATTCAGCACTACCATTGATAATATTTCTACTCCCTCTGGACGCAGTTTCTCACCTAAAAAAGTCATGCTTCACACTCAAGATACCTCTCTCCTGATTCAAGATCCCGAGCATCTCAATAAACTTTTCCGAATGGACTTGGACTATGGAAAAGTAGTTGACGAGTATCAGGTTAGTGAATTTTTCAAAGTGAACGCCTTTGGACCATCAGAGAAGTTCTCGCAGATGACTGGCGAGCAGACTTTGGTCGGTGTGGCTGACAAAGCTCTGTTCCGTATTGATCCTCGACTCTCCGGTGATAAGATCGTTGAACAGGAAAACAAGATGTTTACTAAAAACGCGTATATGAGTGCTCTAGCCACAACTGACAAAGGTCACATAGCCGTGGCTTCTACCACAGGTGATATTAGACTGTTTGATCGAATTGGAGTCAATGCTAAAACCCATATCCCATCGTTGGGTGATCCGATAACCGGCATTGAAACTTCTGCTGACGGTAGGTGGATTCTTGCTACTTGCAAGAACTATCTACTGCTTATTGACGCTCTAATAAAAGAGGGCAAAAACGAAGGGCAGAGTGGGTTTATGAAACCCTTCGGCAATGATTCGAAACCGAAACCCAAGCGACTTCAGATCAACCCTGAACATGTGGCTTTTATGCAGGGTGAGACAGGCAAGCCACTGTCATTCACCAAGGCCTACTTTAATACAGGTCCTGATGTCAAAGAGCAGTCGATTGTTACAAGTACAGGTCCATATGTCATTGCATGGAACCTGAAAAAACTACTTCGCGGAGATAGGGAGCCATACTTGATCAAACGATATGCTGCCAATGTCACTGCCGACAATTTCAAATTTGGTACTGACAAAAAAGTGATCATAGCCCTGGAGGATGATGTCGGCATGGTGAGCCGAAGCACATTCCGGAAACCGACCCGAGAATCTCTTGCCACTCCCGCAAGACGAGTTCAGGCTATATCGCGGAATAGCATAGTTAATAGTCCTTTTTAGTTTTTAGATGGTAAGCGATTTTTACTTGTAACGCGTTTGTGTACGTCAGCTCTTTCCTTTCAGGACATTTTTAAACTCTTGTGCAAATAACTTCATGAAAACTTGCACTTTTTTAGCTCGAATTGCCAGTGGAGAAGGAAATCCGCTGTCTTCTGGTGGAGGGATTGGCTCACCCTTAATTCTTGCGTTTGTGACTCTGACAAATCGATGAAACCTAGGACTGTCCAGTAGCTAGTTAGTACGATTGAGCCGGCTGACAGAAGATTCTATCCAAACTCACCTTTTTCACTATATATTCGTGAACAGCCTGATGCCAGGACATTAGATATATTACAGATTAGAGATCAATTTATATAGTTAGTTACAATAAATAAAATTATAATGTACGTGCTTTCTCGGCCCCATCTGAAGTCCCCCACGTTAGATCCCGAGTTTGTATGGGATACGAACAATCGTTGATATTGATCTTGGTTCTTGTCAGTACCAAATGCAATGGAATGGTAGAGCCAAAAACTACTACCACGGACGAAGCTGCCGAAGTTTCTCAACCCACAATCACAGTGGACGCGGAGAACATATCTCCGCTTGATTCCGGCGAAAATGGAGCTCCCTCTTCAGCTACGCACGGACCATACTTGGGGCCCAGCCGACCACCGTTGAGTCTTTCTCCCAGTGTGGAGAGAGTTCCAATCTATCGTGGCTCATACAGATCCCACAAGAGGTCACAGAGTCCGAAATCTGAAAACTCATCGTCATCCTCCTGGCCAAAACGGCCGGGCATGTCCCCGCGGAATTCGTTCATTGATTCCAGTCTGAGAAAGATTGTTGGAGACGATACTCCGATCAGGAACACCTTTGGGTTAGAGGAACTTCGAGATGGGTTTTTTGACGCAGTGTTCATGTCTCCCACTAAGCTGCAAGAAAATGCCATGCAGAGGGCTAAGTTCTTCTTTTCTACAATGTCGCCAGCATCTATTTGGCCTCGTATTGGTCTGACAGACTTGAACGGAATACTGCAGCTGTTAAATTTGCAGTTAGGGGCTGTGATAAGCTTTGTGACAAGTTCACAGTGCCTCCTTACGTTGAAAGCGTTTCTGGCGTACTTCGTCGCTTTTATTCTTGTGCTAGTGCACCCTGTAAACCATTGGTTGGGTGCACATTGTTATTTCGCTCCATTTGCGGTAATTCTCCACCACCCCTGCCGTACGGTTGGCTCCCAGATTGAAATCTCGGTGCTTTCCATCTGTGGAGCGTCTTTGGGAATGGGGTGGGCAAGTCTGGCCCGTTATTTAGCTATTCGCACTCACTCGCCAGAATTTGGGTATGGAGGAATCCATGCTACCTCGTTATTAATTGCATTATTTATTGCTGCTTGGTTTGAAGCCAATAGAGTACGACTTCATCATCTTCTTCTCAGCTTTGGAATTGCCCTGTTGTTTCTGGAAACCGTCGATGTGATGAATGTGAACTGGAACTTAACCTGGCAGTTTGGAATCCCTTATTTGTTTGGCATCCTGTGCGCCCTAATTATTAATATTCTATTCCTACCTGATACCGGACACCATAAAGTCATGGAGGCTACCTGCCATGTTCTGGAGGCTTGTGTGGTAGCGATTAGACGCATTACTACTGGCGACACATTTGAGAGGAGTGCTTTTTTGAACAAACTGAACAATTGTTCCTTAGAACTTTCAGAGTCGTTTCGAGAAATGTCAAATGAAATGGTACTGTCGACTATTACCAGCGGGGAGATGCTAAGAGTGAGAAATGCTTTGCAGACAGCCATTGGCCGTTTAAGAGCTATTCCTCTGTCTCTGTCACTATACTCGACTGATACCGGCCAGTATAGTCCTTGCGCAAGTCTTCTAAGATCTTCTTTTCAAGATCTTTCAATTGACTTGGTCAATGACTTGTGCAGTGCACTTCACGAATGCCACTCCTTTGTAAATTTTCTCGATTCCGGTGAGAGAATACAGCGCCCGAATGATTCGTGCTCAATGTCACTCAAAGCTTCAATTGATAAAATCGAAAACTCAGTTGCTAAAATTGGCACAGAGTACCGACAGGTGATTACCCAAGAGCTAGCGATAACTCGTGGCATGTCCGACCCTGATTCTCTGGACATATTACTACACATTTTTTACCTTTACGAGGCCAGCAAGGCAGTACTAGGAATTTGTAATGAGTTTCAACAATTAGCTGAACCTAAAAGACGATGGAAGGTTTCTTTCCCCATCTACCCGCTTGGCAGAGCGCTTCGGAGAACCACTCGTCAGATTATTCATGATCGTGGAGGTAATACGGCAAGTTATTACTATTGGGCCAAAAGAGATTTGGATGATATCTTTCGCATTATTTACAGTGTAGACACATCGAAGAAGGGCTTGAATGAAAGATCTCAAGTTGATGAAATTAAAGAGGCTTCATTTGGACATTCCATTTGGAACATTTTCCATCGGCTTCAAGGGTTTGAATCTAGATTTGCTTTTAAAGTGTCTATTTCGATAACTCTCCTGGCGCTTCCGGCATGGCTGACAAGTAGCAGGGGCTGGTATAACGCACATAGCGTGTGGTTTTCGGTCATTACCGCATACGTGACATTCAGTCCGCGAGCAGGTGGAAATATATGGGACCTGTTTGTAAGAACGCTTTTTTGCATTATCGGATCCACTTGGGCTGGACTGGGATTTCGAGCAGACGATGGCAACCCATACGTCCTGGGTGTGTTTTGTACACTTTTCATGATAACATGTCTTTACCGGTATATATTCACGGAGCATCCCAGATCTGGACTCATTGGCTGTGTCGCATTCACTCTGATTGCGGGAAAGCTCTACTGTACTCAACTACACAATCGATCAGTGGAGATCTTGACAGAGACCTGGACTGGAGGTGTGTCTATTGAGGTGGGTCTGTTGTGCTCGATTGTCATAAGTTGGGTATTGTGGCCATTTGTGGCTAGACACGAACTTCGCATATTCACTTCAAGTATGCTTAAGCATATCAGCGAGTCGTATCAGGTAACCGTCGACCGATATCTCTATCGGGATGCCGGTGATGATGTGACTGAGCTTGCTTTACAAATGGGAGAGGTTCGAGAAGCAAGGATGTTACAGAGCTACAATGCGCTAGGTAACCTGATTGAAATGACAAGACATGAGCCCTCACTCCGTGGCAATTTCGAGGAGGGCCCGTACGAAATGTTGGTGAAATCATGCAAGACAATCTTCCATAAGATTTCCGAGGCTCGAATCAGTACCATTCATTTCAGTATTTATCAGAGTGATAGCGATGCCGAAGTTACCAGGAGGCTTCTGTCGGTGAGAAGAGATGCAGCCGCGGCAGCGATATTTGTGTTTTATATCTTGTCATGCGCATTCAAGACGAAGTCCAAGATCCCGCTTTACCTGCCCAGTGCCCCACTTTCTCGAAAGATCCTGTTTGATACGGTCGCAGATTTAGAGCTGGGCCATGTTTATAAACAAGACAAAAAGAGTATAGAGAAGAAATTGTGGCACATGGTTCATGAAACAGCATTCAATCGAGCATTTACAGAAATTACAGAAGAAGTCGAGAAGTTGATTGGATACTCTCGAGTTATTCTCGGGTCACACAAGGGCGACCACGAGGACTAATTATTTATAGCATTCTACTACATATTAAATAATGACATCTACAAACAATTTTCTTATCGACAAACCCTCTCTCCTAGTCATTCTGGTTAGCACCAGCGCTTTATATGGGTTACTTGACAGTTTCCAACTTACCATTCCGGTTTGCCTTTTGGACTGTTTCTGTTTATGGTATGAAACACCAGGATCAGAACCATTGTGATCATTCCAAGCGATACGGCCACATCATTCAGCTGTCTGTCGCTAATCATGATGACGAGTTATAGTGAATGAGTTCAGCTGGAGTTACGGTAGAGTCGTGGTCTCTCTCCCTCGACACGTAGCAGCGAGCACACAGCGGAGCCACGTGATCTGACAGATCAGAGTCACGTGACTCGCTTATCTGGCTTCTCCGCCTTTCCGTCGATGAAGCGTCAGCGATGAAGCATGAAGCATCTTTGATGAAGGCGCTAAGACCATTTGTCAAAGTAAAGACGCAACGCTCTCATGCGGGAGGTACTTCAGATGATGCGTCTCACAATTTGGTGCAGATTACTACCGAATACAAGCAGCTAGAACAGGAACACATGGCACGGCTGCTGAAAGATCCGGAATTCTCGAATTGCGATGGCCAAAAACCGGAAAATGCACGCAGAAATAGATATAGAGATGTTCTTCCTCTAGATAGAACGAGAGTGAGGCTTCCCGTCTTCCCGGGCCACAACGATTATATCAATGCGTCTTGGGTGAAGTTGCAATCAAGCAACTCATCGCAATCTACCGTTAAAACATACATTGCCAGTCAGGGCCCTACAAAATCAACGATTGACGATTTCTGGCAGATGATATACACCAACTGCGGTGATAGAATAGCGATAGTCATGCTCACTCCTCTTCAGGAAGAGCGAAACCGCAGAATGATCACGAAATGCGACCAGTACTGGCCGGATAAGGGCAGGGAAATATATATTAGTAAAGATGATCGATATGAACAAGACTTATTGATACGATGCATAGATACGCAGAGCTTTGGATATTACGATATTAATAAGCTCGAGCTGGTCAATG
Source organism: Spencermartinsiella ligniputridi (assembly GCA_030583385.1). NCBI lineage: Eukaryota > Fungi > Ascomycota > Dipodascomycetes > Dipodascales > Trichomonascaceae > Spencermartinsiella > Spencermartinsiella ligniputridi. The sequence continues at coordinate 254,595 of JAJMIC010000005.1, read as the reverse complement.
TGGATAGAGCCCAGAAGAAGGAAGTTACCCATTATTATTTCCATTCTTGGCTAGACTTTGATATCCCCCAAGACGGCCTTTCGTTACCAGACTTTATACAGACGGTAAACGAGAGCAATAGTCCGGAGTCACCTCTGGTGGTGCACTGCTCGGCCGGGATAGGCAGAACAGGAACGTATATTGCATTGGATTTCACTCTGAGCTGTGAAACAGGGCTAGACCTTAGCAGCCAGCCGGACTATATTTACAATCTGGTCGACGAGATGAGAAAACAGAGAGGATTTATGGTCCAACAGCTGAGCCAATATCAGTACATATACCAACAGCTCACAACTCGTCAACTTGCATAAAACACATTAGCGATAATATTAACATATATATAAAACATGACCATTTAACCTGAGCACATCTCACAGGCGCCAGGGTTGGCAATCGAACAGGCTAGCGCCTTTTCGTTGTAAATGTCGATTTCAGACTTGTCTCCTTCTGTGACCGGAAGCTCAATATTCTCTTTGTTTTCTTCAGTATCTTCAACTGAAGTAACTGTCACCTTGCCTAACTTTTCAGTGAGATCCTCTACTGGAGTAGCAGGGGAGGCTGGCGACGATGATGTTGAAGAAGGAGTTGTGCTCACCTGTCTGTATTGCTTTCGAACCAAGTTGTTTCGGGCTTGATTGGGGTCACTCACTTTAAGAGCCTCTTGGTCGACAGTGAATTGAATAGGAGCAGAAGCAGCCTGAGTTCGCAAATAGTACATACCAGTCTTGAGTCCCTTCTGCCAGCCGTAAAAGTGCATGCTGGTAAGTTTGCCCATGGTTGGAGCTTGGATGTGGATGTTCAAACTTTGACTCTGGTCAATGAAAGCAGATCTGTCAGCCGCCATGTCAATGATGGTCTTTTGCGACAGTTCCCACACCGTCTTGTACAAAGCCTTCAAGTCTGCAGGAATGTTAGGAACGCTCTGAATGGAACCATTGGCGGCAATGATTCGATTCTTCATGTTCTCGCTCCACAGTCCCATGTCAACCAAGTCTTTGAGCAACCAAGGGTTGACAACCTGGAATTCTCCAGCAAGTACTCGTCGAGAGTAGATGTTGGAAGTATAAGGCTCGAAACACTCATTATTACCCAAGATCTGAGAAGTGGAAGCTGTAGGCATAGGAGCAACCAACAGAGAGTTTCGCAATCCATATTTGGCCAAGTCAGCCTTGAGGGTATCCCAGTCCCACAAATCAGTAGGAGTCACGTCCCACATATCATATTGCAAAATGCCCTTGGAAGCAGGCGAACCTTGATAAGTCTCATAGGGCCCGTGCTCCTGGGCAAGCTCAATAGATGCTTCAACAGCACCGTGATAGATGGTTTCAAAAATTTGGATGTTCAACTGCTTGGCTTCAGGAGAATCAAAGGGGAGTCGCAGGGCCAGGAACGCGTCGGCCAGACCTTGAACACCAACGGCTACAGGTCTATGTCGGAAGTTGCTCTTCTGGGCTTCTGGAACAGGGTAGTAGTTCTTATCGATGATGTTGTTAAGATTCTTGGTTACAATTTTAGAGACATGGTGTAACTTTTTGAAATCATACCAGACACCTTCTTCATCACTCTCAACAAATGTTGGCAAAGAGATCGAAGCCAGGTTGCAGACTGCAACCTCATCGGGCGCAGAGTACTCCACGATTTCGCAGCACAAGTTGGAGGATTTGATGGTTCCCAAATTCTGCTGATTGCTCTTTCTGTTACAAGAGTCCTTGTATAGCATAAATGGGTTGCCAGTCTCCGTTTGAGCTTCGAGAATAGCGTACCAAAGCTTCTGGGCTTTGATGACTCGTCGTCCTTTGCCTTCTTTCTCATATCTTTCGTAGAGTGCGACGAACTCGTCGCCGTAGACGTTGTCAAGGCCAGGACATTCGTTAGGGCACATCAAGGTCCACTCACCGTTGTCCTTTACTCGCTGCATGAACAAATCAGGGATCCACAGAGCCAAAAACAAATCTCGAGCTCTCACTTCTTCCTTTCCGTGGTTCTTTCGCAGATCCAAAAACTCAAACACATCATCATGCCAGGGTTCAAGGTACATGGCAAAGGCACCAGGTCGTTTGTTACCACCTTGGTCAACATATCGAGCAGTATTGTTGAAAACTCGCAGCATAGGCACGATACCGTTGGAGGTTCCGTTAGTGCCGGCAATATACGAACCAGTGGCTCGAATGTTGTGGATGGAGAGACCAATACCTCCTGCGGATTTGGAGATCAAAGCGCAAGTCTTCAGAGTGTCGTAAATGCCATCAATGGAATCGTCTTTCATGTTGACCAGGAAACACGATGACATTTGGTTCTGAGGAGTGCCGGCATTGTACAAAGTTGGAGACGCGTGAGTGAAGTACTTCTGGGACATCATGTTGTATGTCTCGATGGCCTTGGCAATATCCTTGCCGTGGATTGCAACAGACACTCTCATGAGCATGTGCTGGGGTCTTTCAGCGATTTTGCCATTGATCTTCAGCAAGTAAGCTCGCTCCATGGTCTTGAATCCAAAGTATTGGTAGGTGAAATCCCGGTCATAAATAATGGCCGAGTCCAATTCCTCGGCGTGTTCTTGGACAGTCTCGTACAGCTCCTGCGAAACCATGGGTGATTTCCTGCCATTCTTGAGGTTCACGTAGTGATATAGATCGTAAACGACTTGGGAAAACTGTTTCTTGGTTTGCTTGTGCAAGTTTGAGATCGCGATTCTGGCGGCCAGGATCGCGTAATCGGGGTGCTGTGTGGTCATGTACGCAGCGGTTTCAGCTGCCAGGTTGTCAAGTTCCACGGTAGTCACGCCCTGATACACACCAGAGATGACTTTCTGGGTGATTTGAACCGCGTCGACATGATTTGCGTCGAGGCCGTAACAGAGACGCGACACTCTGGCGGTGATTTTGTCAAATTGGACTTTTTCTTTTTTGCCGTCTGGTTAATAACAAGATTCTGTGAGTGACATTTGTTGATAGACTTACCTCTTTTATAGACATACATGTTGGCGAGAAGGGTATATATAAAAAGATGGGATACTGAAAAAGATTGGAAACGCGAGGGGGAGGGCCGCTATTTATTGAAATTTTTCGTGTTTTGATGGGGCCGACGCGTGTGAGGCGCGTCTTAGTAATTGTGACGCGTACCGATTAATTTGTTTTTATGATGGTGACCAACATAACAATGGCGATTTACCGCGAGATGGAGTAGGACAATTGTAAAAAATAGAGTAGTAAGAGTGTGCTTTAGAGTGAAACTGGGTTTTAATTTTTTTAATGAGATTTTTACGTACTTTTAGTATTTTTTGCGTTAGATTTGGTACGCGACGTCTTCGCTGGTTCACGCGAAACAAACACGTTTTGTCAATTAGAGGGTCAAATTGAACTGCAGATCAGGAATGTGCATAATATGAGATCAGAGTAGGCTACAGTAACTATAAAATTACACAGTTTATAAGCAATGTTTTGAATCGACGGTTATGGAATAGTGTTATGTAGAGCATGTTATCTTTAGTAATATCAATGTTAATACAGTATGGGTGCTGCATGAAGCCAGTTGACTTGTTTCCCGAGCTCTGTTATTTGGAAAATTCTGATAATATAACTACTCATTTAATGATATTTCTATATAGCCGACAATTGATTTCAAACTTCATGTCTTGTACCCTGCACATGTGAGATTGTAGCAATTTGGGTACTAGTACGATGTCGCACCTTTTGAACTCTAGCTTCCTCGATCATGTACGCCCGCCGATCATCAAAACAATGCACTCCGGGTAACACTGTGTCAAAGTTAGTCCAGTTGTGTCAAATCTTTCCATTGTATGCTCATCCATCAAGAGACCCCAGTTATTACATCCAGACTGTAATAATAATCCCCCTATCAATCGCGTCTATTCATTACCAAAATTGAACTGCTCGTAATGGCCAGAGGTCACTCTCTAGTAGACCAGGATGATGGATTCGACCACGGTCACGTTGACCCAACAAAGCTCTTTGTTGACGACCGCGGCACTCCTTGGCCGTTCTATATTCATTCATCCGTCCCCGATAAAGAGACGTTAGCCGGGGATATTCAGGTGAGTAGGCCGGTGATAAGATTGCTTGATTCAATTGGATCCGTGCTGAGGATATTTTGCATGCACATTTGACTAACGAGCACCACGGCGGGCTCGTGACCAGCAAACCGAGCCATAAATACATCAACATAATAGCGCGGGAAGCTGTGCCCAAGATTGAGACAACTCGTCCGTATCGGACCGTCGCGTAGGTACCAGAAGCGTACAAAACACTCTTCGTACATTGGGTTCTAACCAGTTTTTTCTCCTCAGATTTCATCAAAGACTCTCTGAGCACTCTGCAAGTCCCTCCAATTGAAGGGTACATCTTGAAGCAGGGCCAGTTAGATGAGTACTCCTTTCTTAACAAAGCCGTGGTTGAACCGAGCCTGGCTCAGGTATCGCAGGTTGCAGCCGCAGCAGTGGCCGGGTCGTCCCAGGTTCCTGCTGCTGAAGTAGCTCCAGTGTGGAAGAAACCCCGACCTACGCGTAAAGGGTTCACTATCGAAGATGATGCTACAATAGTCAAAGCTACGCGACATTATCTGTATCGAAAAGTCCCCAGTGAGGACTTTTTCAAAGCACTGACTCTGGTTATTCCAGACCACACCTTCAACAGTATCAAACACCGGTTTCACAAACAGCTCATGGCCAATAAAGAGTTCTACAGAGTGTCGAGCGATTTCGAAAAGATCGCATATCCGATGGAAGAGTTTGACCAAGCAATGCAAGAGTACGCTTTTAAACTCAAACAGCAAGAAGAGTTGTCAAAGGCTCAACGGGAGTCGCCTATAGAGGGAATGCCGCGAGTTAATCCAGTCAGCCGATTGAGAAATACATTCACACCGGAAGAGGACGAGCTATTGACTGAATTCATGCTTCGCATCCCAGAAGGGAGACGACGTGGAAATACTGTCTTTTTGACTCTGGCCAACACTCATTCCCAGCATAGTGGTCCAGCTTGGAGAAACAGATGGGTTCGTTACGTCAGTAAAAAGAAAGATGTCATTGAACGACTCAAGAGGGCTGATAGTATGTTGAACAAACCTGGAAATCCTGACGCGGCAAACGCTTTTCTCAGAACCACCAAAAGAACACAAGATAACAGTGACGACTTTATGTTTCAAAATTTCCTTCCTGGCCTCCAGGCTGCAGGGAACCCAAACTACGCCATTTCTGACACACTGACTGCAAGAGATGCACAGGAGAACCCATTCAAACCAGCGGATCACTCCCTAGCTCTCCGTCACATTAGTGAAGATTCGGGAAGTGAGTATGATAGTGGAAAACATGGTGTTGAAGGATCTTTGTCGCAATTACCAAACTCGCAAGCTATGTTTTCTGACGGTAGCTTGAGTCAAGTGGTTTCTGAACTTCGAAATTCGGTCAACGGGAACCCCAGTACTAAGCTGATTGAGGACGCCTTGTTAGCGACTAACCTGGACATTGAACTGTCCAAGGTTTACATAAATAAAGTACTCACTGAAAAGCGAATACCAGAAGAACGAGGTATTTGGACCGAACATGACGACAAAGTCTTTACAACGGGGTCGGTACCTGTCGAGGAGTTTATGCGGGTAATGCGAAAACATGGCCAAGAAAACTTGGAACAGAGAAGGGCTACATTGGAGAAGCTTGCAAAGCATGGGAATTAAACTTTCTCTCAAACTCGTAAATGGCTTTCTCTTTTTTTTTGTTTTGGAACCGTGGGACTTCCTCCTGATGATAACGACTACTTGTATTACAATCATGACAACCGTAACTATTTAATAAAATTAATATGCCAACAAGAAAACGTAAAAAACTCTAACCTCCTCCCGTATTTGGTGGGCGTTCCACCTCTTTCACTTGAATAACCTCTCGGGACAATAATTGTCTCAGTTCCGGCGTTATAGATGGTAAGTTGGTATGTTCCGTCGACTGGGTGGGTTCCTCTCTTCTCCTGTCAACCATGTCAACGGTTTTCTTGAACCGATTAAATAACAGTTCTGCACGCACAAGAATGTTTTCCAGGTCCAATGTCATGGAAAGATCGTTCATGTACTTGAGAATCTCGTCAAACTGACTCAAATGCTCCATAATTGCATCCTTGTGCTTATCCAGGATCGCTAAAGCAATAAATAAATGAAATTGTGAACATAAATAGTCGGTCCATAGTACTTCCCATAGCCGTAAAACGTCATCCCAGTTGAATTCTCGCTTATACCAGACCAGTAACATTCGGAAGAAGAAGAAAAAGTTAGTGGAATCCGCCTTTTCCAAATGTGTGTATAATTTGGGAAGCATGAGCTGAACGAGCTGATCAAGCGTCAAAAGTTGTGCCCGCATACCAGATTGATCTCGTAAAAAGTTCCGTTCCATTCGTTTCATAAAGTTAGAGAAAGCCCAAAAAGCAATAGCATCATCTTGAAACACAACGTAGAGCGGGGATAGCAGATCTGACATGCCTTGAACATATCCCAGATTTAGGTTTTGTTCGTTATAGGTGATAAGCATGTCCTTGAGCTGTTCGAGATGGAGGTTGGTACCTACTTCAGCAAAGCGGCTGTCAGGATCGGGATGAGGAGTATCAGAATCTTGAAAAATTGAGATGTTTCGGTCAGTTCTGTGTACATCCTTTTCGATTCGCGACTTTTGGTCTTTCCAAAACTCGTTATTTTGCTGCTTGTCGGCGTCATCCCACCATTTACGCTTAAGCCGGTAGTATTCGTTCCGTAGCTCAGATAGAATCGACCGTCGCTCTTCGCTGTCACTATCCCACGGATACACGTTGAGTAGAAAGAGCCATGCTTGGCCTCGAACTGAAGGAGCTAGCCCACCATGGAATATGCGCTCTTTAACCTCGTTTTCAGTAATGCATAGACGCCCAGTGTGGTCGAAAAAGGCGTTCCATTCGGCCTGTCCGACTTCATTTCTGCGTTCAACGCTAAAGTCGACAGACAAAAGCTCAAATTCACCAACAGTGCTGCTGAGAATGTCCTGATAGCCATCGTTCCACACAACTCGTGATCTACTTCTCTCTGCCTCTTCTGCAATGCCCATGGCCCATTTAGCCAAATAAACCCTCGCACTATCAAAGTCATCTCCTATTCGTTTGACTTCGGGTTTGTTCAAGAGTTGCTTGACAGATGGCGGGCTCTTGTCTATGACGTTTTGGGCCGCTCTTCGTGAGAACCTTGTGACTTTAGCCAGGTTCTCCAGTATTGTCCACCGGGCATCCTTGAACGCTTTGGCCAATGGATCCTCTTTCACCGACACTCTGGTAGCGGACTTTGGGCTGAAAGATAACCTGTCCTCAGGATCAGGGTTCACCAGAATTATTGCTGGTTCGAGGGTGCTTCTTTCCAGAGCTGCATATTGCCTTAAAACCTGAAGAAACTGCTCCCCACCCCAAAACACCTCTGTTCCATTGACAAACGGGTCAAAGTTTTTTGTTCTTTCCTGCCGTTGCAAGACAGTGGACTTTGACTCCGAGTCGTGGAAGAACAAGGTGGGCAGCGTCTCTTCGCTCCTAGTGTGCAGGACAATGCTGCCCCACCACCATCCGAGCGTTGGTGGCCTCGTTTGAATAGAATAGAGGTTCGAGAGCGCCACGGAAAACGCATACGAAGACAGAGAAGATCTGGGAGGCGTCGAGACCAGCACCTCGTCACTGGCCGACGGCAGCGAACTGTCTGGATCCAGGTCCACTTTAACATACGAATTCAGGTCTTCCGAATCCTGCAGCAGCGATTCCGGGATCCACGACATGAGGATTTCTAGATTGGTGCCATTTTTAGGTCTCACTAGCGCCAGATAACCGGGGATATTGTCCTTCGCCGATTGGGTGGGATGGACATAGACCTTTGACTTGCTGAACAACAACTGTACTCTATTTGACGACATGACGATTACAAACTGCGAATCCGACGACCCAGACCCAAACTCACTATCTAATTCGAATAATGGAGAACGCGGGTTTGAGTCTATGATACTCGACATGATCTGGTGGCCAAACGCAGGGCTGATTTGAATTATATGCAAGGCACTTTGAAAGCCGTGTGTTGCGCCACTATCTTCAGGGTGATTGAGGGAGTGTGGGCTGTGGTGCGAGGGTATAGCGCTGTGGTTTGCTTGTATTAAATAAGTTTAAAATGTTTTGTGAATGATATTGAGTTGTTGATGCTGGGGAACTTGTAGTTAGTGCTATGAACAAGAAGATAACGGTTGTGGCATTAGTCGTGGTGCAAGGCGGCCCTTAGTTGGTCAATGTCAATCACTAGGAAGTTGCGATTTGATAGGCAGAGAGGAGATGTAGTTGGGCAATTTATGAGAGGAAAGTACAGTGGTTCTGATCAAATACAATTAAAAGAATGAATCGATTTGCTAAAATAATATAGATAACTATGTGAATTAGTAGTCTTGCATCTGGTTCAATGAAATTTCAAGCTCGGCGTTGATTACTGGATTATTAAGAGGACAATATTGTGGGCAATTCACCTCAGCCGTCGATCACTGATAATGCGAGAAGCGGAAAGGTACATGAACTTCAACAGTGAGTGAAAACGTTAACTACAGAAGATTTATTATGTATTGTATAGCGGGTAGCTGAATCTATTCTCTAAACACCGCGTAGAGTACTACTCGTTAAACTGTGTTAAAATATTAGTATAATTAATGCAGCATCTATCAATAAATTAATGTTTCTATGAGATGCAAGACTTAGTTGGCATATCGAGACCATTGTCTAATCTTGGCTCCATATCGAGATAGCAAAAACAAGATTGGAATCATCGCAATTGAAATACCCGCCAAGACTGAACATCCTCGACCAACGCCAAGATTGCCAAACAGAGCTCGTCCAAACAATGGAAAAGCGGCAGCAATCACTGATCGGAAGGCAGTGTTAGAAGCCATGATGGAAGCTCCATACTTGGGATAAGACATTGGCAGATAGACCATGATTGTCTGGAAAAGAAGGAAGATTCCTGGGATGTAAAGAGTAGCTCCAATGATGGGAACGATCCAGTGAACACTAGCTCGAGAAGTCCAGCCAAAAATAAACAGACTGGTTGGAATAAAGAAGCTGACAACAAAAGCAACCTTCAAGAAATCTTCAGGAACCATTTCACCTCGAAAGGCTTTAGGAAGCATAACTTTGGCTTGGTAAGTACCATAGGCAAGACTGGAAAGCCAGAAACCCATCGAGATACCCAAGAAAGGAAGTCCCTGTTCTCCTTGATTGAAGTGGTAGATTTCACCAAACACAAATGGAAACGCTTCAAACCACAGATAGAAAATGCCATAAGCAAGACCGAGATAGGTGTTCAAGAAGAGAACAATGGGCTCAAAACTGAGTTGGAAAGGTCGCACCAAACTCTCAAAGAGGATTTGACTACCAGGAGTGTTGGCAGCAGTGATCTCAGACTGAGATCGCAGATTCTCATTTCCGGTGAGTTTTCTCAACTTTCGAGCTCGCTTAAGCAACAAGGTGTCGCCAGAAGTCTCCGGGAAGAAGAAAATTAAAACAAAGAAATAAGCTGCAGACATGATGAGCCATAGCTTCAAGGGCCATCGCCAACCTTCATTCTGAGCCAAGAACCCACCCATGACAGGACCGAAAACTGGACCCAGAACAGTGACTGTGGCCCATACGAGAACAGCCAAAGGCATCTGAGCCTGAGAAAACATGTCTTGAAAAGTGGCATAACCAGTAGCAAGAACGGGGCTACCCATGAAACCAGTGAAGAATCGCATAGCCATGAGAGTGTTGTAGTTGTGGGCAAAGATAGTTGGGATCTGGAACACCACAAACACCAGGAAAGTTGCAACATAAATGTGCATTCTACCGATAGAAGGGATCTCACTCAAGGGAGAGAAAAACATGGGTCCAAGACCGTATGCGATGATGTATAGAGTCAGTCCCAATTCGGCTTTTGTTTCTGAAACTTGAAATTCTTCCATAATTCCGGGGACAGAGGCAGTATAGATACCAGCTCCGATGTAGATGGTGAATGTCAAGAAAGACATCACAATTGAGATAAGGACTTTACGAGACATGGGCCAGTTTTGAGGGTTCTCGGGGTCATTGTCAGTCCAAGTAACAAGGTTAGGATCTTGACCTTCTTCAGCCTTGGAGACGTTTTCCGGGGTGGAAACTGAGAGGGTACTCTGAGAAGGTTCTACACTAACGCTAGTGGACAATTGATTATCCTGGCTTTCCTCCTTATTCTGCTCGATGTCGCCATTAGCTGAAGTTACTCTGACGAGTGAATCAGTTTCAGTCGATAGGAGAGAGGAAACTAAAGTTCCAACGAAAGATCTCTGAAGAACAAAAGACATTGTAGTTCGTGTGAAACACAGAAGCGATGAGAAGATGCTGATGATGACGGTCGATGAGACCCCTTGCAGCCTTATTTATATATATTTCAGTTTTCATTTTTCAATATGACTTTTCGAGCTTATTCCAAAGGCGATGATGACCAGTGGAGATGCGGGTTTGTAAGAGTCCCGGCGGATATACCTACAGATGTGTTAATCCGGACGGAGATCGACGGTGCAATGCAGCGGACTTGGACAGAATAGGCAATTTACGGCCAAAGTTTACATCAATTACAATATTGTCGGCCGTTGGCCAAGCATTATTGTTACGTCCGCGCTGGTTTGGTGGTTTGCATTATGGTTGCAGTACAAGGAAGGCGGCTGTTCAATTGCAGCTCCCGAAGGTCTCAAAATTTTCCACGGAGCTAAGAACGGGCAACGGACGACGGCCGTCTGACTGTTGTAATGTTCTGCTTATTCAGCAAACCTTAATGGCCGTCTGACTATTGAACGGCCAAAATGTTGCTGGAGTGACAAACATCAGATAGAACATTAGATAATCAAGAATTGTGTGTCTTTTGGTTTCTAAATTGGCTGTTCGTGGCCCAGCTAACAGGTTACGTAGTGCGTGAAGAAGAAATTGTTAGACTTGAACAATATAAGGTACAGGTGATATGGAAGTTATGATTCTAATGATATCTATGGTGGCTGGGAAACAGGGCCAACAATGTGCATCAACTTCCAAAGGAATCCAGGAAATATATGAGCCTATATCGGCTGCAGACAAAAGTACACGGTCAAGTCGTTAGCTGACATATAGTCTCTTACATAAAACCCCCAATCCAAAAGAGTAAGGAGCGACGACGCAGTATAAAGATCAATATGCAGGGACTATGCACGATATATCGTGGCCAATTTTTTTAAGCTTGTGGACACCGTGAAGTTCTTTTGCTATCTACATTCTTACTTTTCTCTGCAGTTGCAAAACACACCGTCAAACACGGCTATGTTAACCTCAAAACCGGGCCAGAGAGACGAGGCGAACCTCGAGATCCAAGTATGTGCCGCAGGTTATATTCTGACTACAACGCTGGAATTTTAAAAGGACCCGAATATGATGCACACATTTGTTTCAGTAAATCAGTCAAAGCTATACGACAAATCAGTATGAACACATACATTTCGTTTGTATGGCAAATCCAGGAAATGGTCATTTTGATCAATTTTGACGATTTGGGCACGATTTTGAGTCGATTAACCGAAGAAAGCAGGGTTTTTCGGTTGTATGAACCACTAAGTGGATGGAAAACTTCAAGTGTTTGGCAGAACGAGGACATGAAAGGACGACTTAAGGAAACGGCAAGGTTCTTGCTTTTAACCAATTGAATGGTTTACAAGGTAACGTGAATCCACGATTTTGTTAACGACAAACATTGACCAGCATTGAATGTGTCATCAGCTGGCTGCGATTAAGATGGTATAGCTCTAGATCATAGGAAACTAGTAGGATCCCACTAACATATATTATCAGACATCTTGCCATCTTGACCATACACGCTTGATTTGAGCTTTGTTGCTTTTACTACCTGAATTGAACTTACAACTCAATGTATGAGTGGTTCTTTTCAATTGGAGTATACGATAACTGGACTTTCGTTCGATTCATTTCTAGTTGAACGGCGGCTTTTGTAAAACAGCATTGGTTGTATCACAACAAGACATTTTAAACAGTTTGAGTTTTCAATATGTTACGAAATTGAAGTATATTTTGTAGGTATATGATAAAGTACAATATGTTCCTTTATACTTGAAATCTGGAGGCCAGCTCAGTGGAATTGTTCAGTCATCATCTTCGGAAGTTTCTCGACCCCACTACCCCGCGTTTCGGCTCTTTCTCGGGGCACATGCGGCGAAAACGAAATACCCGACTTGTTACGACAAACTTTCCGTTTGATCTTTTCACCAGCATTTTTCTGAAAATTGAAGTCGTACCATATAAAATGTTCAAGCTAGGACTGCGACAGTTTTCTACTACCATCTCTCGGTCTGCTATTGACTCAGTAGCTGTGATTGGATCAGGTCAAATGGTAAGGCGACAATCGGCAGTGAAACTTTGTGTTTGGTGGAATGTTTGACGGATATCTAACCAGGGAATAGGAATTGCTTATGTTGCAGCTGCCAATTCGAAAGTTCCTGTTCAGATTATAGATACGTCTGACAGAGCTCTGGCAAAGGGCGTTGGATTCATTGGTAAGTTGGCTAATTGCAAACATGTCCAGAGGGCCATCCTAATCAGACAAACTCCTCCAGAAAAACCTCTCTAAAGGGAAAATTACTGAAGCTGAAGCTTCTGAGATCAAAGGACGAATCTCCACCACCTCCGATCTGAAAGCTGGCGTCAGTAACGTTGACTTGGTCATTGAAGCTGTCCCTGAGATCCCCCAGCTGAAGTTTGACCTATTCTCCACTCTGGCCAAAGAAACTAAACCCACGGCCATTTTGGGTACCAACACCTCATCTATTGGCATTACTAAGATTGCTGCTCAAGCTAAGGGTGCCGAGTCTCGAGTTATTGGTATCCATTTCATGAACCCTGTCCCAGTTCAACCAGGTGTAGAGATCATTACTGGTTTGCAGACTTCCAAAGAGACTGAACAGGCTACATTGGACTTTGTGTCGCGACTGAACAAGAAACCATCATTCTCGCAAGATTCACCGGGTTTCTTGGCCAACCGGGTACTTATGCCATACATCAACGAAGCCATTATTACTGTCGAGACCGGGGTCGGTAAAAAGGAAGACATTGACAATATCATGAAGAATGGCTGTGCTATGCCTATGGGTCCTCTTCAGTTGGCTGACTTCATTGGTCTTGACACTTGTCTTAGTATCATGAATGTACTGTACAGAGACACGGGAGACACCAAGTACAGGCCGTCTGTGTTGCTAGGAAAGATGGTGGATGCTGGCTGGCTGGGTGTAAAGACTGGCAAGGGATTTTACGACTATCCCCAGAAATAGAGGGGACACGAGTAAACAAATTATAGTAAAACATACTAAACGGTGAGTCGTTGCTACTCGTTGAAATAAAACATACTAAACAGTAAGTCTTTGCTACTATTTGAAAATTGCAAACTAACATCATACTCTACATCTGTAGTACATATTTCCATACAAGCATTGGCAATTGACAGCCGACCCCGTACGTACACAAAACACAATCATACTCTACATCACTGGCCACACTTGAAAGCTCAGTCACAGACCGTCTCTTAAGCAGTCTGCTCAGCCTTGACTGGCACATCCAATCCGCTTGCTTCAGTCTTGAGTCGGATTTCCAGTTGTCGCAGTTCCTCTTCTCGTTTGAGGAGCTCCTTTCTCTTCTGGGCAATCTCTTCCTGGACCTTTTGTTCAATGGATCGTAATTTTTCTTCTTCGGCCCGCAACTGCTCTTCTCGAGCAAGATAGGAACTGCTGTTGATAGACTCATCTTCCACGCTAGTGATGGTTCCAGCCCGTCGGGTTCGGTCAACAGAAGGTGACGTAGAAGCACTGGGCATGTCCCGAGACAGCTTTTCGGTACGGTAGCTTTCGTACAAAAAGTCGTTTGTGGTCTCTTTCAAGTCGTTCAGATGAGTCTCAAGGAGAACCTGTTTTAGCACTGGCAGATCGCTGTACTGGGTGTTCTCGACATCGACAAAACCCCACGGGTACTGTCGCACCAGCACAGACTTGCCCTTGTGTTTGATCAAGTTGGTACTGCCAATGATGGCAAAGGGCAGCAGCGATCTGAGCGAATTGTTCTGAGTGGTCGATTCCTCGTCGCTGTCACTGTCACTGGGGAAGTGATATATAGGGATATTGTAGTGATCTATGTCCTCCATAATCATTCGTTTGTTCAATTCTAACTCCTCTGGGGTCAAAGCGTCCGCTTTTGAGATGACTGGAATGATGTTGACTTTGGTAGCCATGAGTTTCATAAACTCAATGTCCAATTCTCGCAGACCGTGTCCCGTAGCGATAATGAAATATATCAGGGCGTGCACTCGGTTATCTGTGAATTTAGGATTTCGCTTTATACGCGACTCTTCAGCCAACACGTCATCGAACTGGTCCTCGATGTACGAGGAGATCTCCTTGAAGCATCGCGAGTTGTCGATGTTGTCGCCGAATCCAGGGGTATCGATGAACTTGAGGGTCAGGACACCGTTGTTGTCGTCTGGCAATTCTTCGAAAATAGATCTGAACGCAATGCCCGGTTCCTTGTGGGCGTTGGCAGGGTCATTGCCGTCCTCTCTGTGGACCACTTCTCTTCCGCACAGGGTGTTGATGAATGTGGTTTTGCCCGACCCTTGCGGGCCACAGAGCATCAGGGTGAATTTAATCCCTCTACGTTGGTTTCTACGTTGTCGGAGCTGGTTAGCATTTGTCTGCCAAAAATGGTGCAACAATTCGGCTGTCGTAAGGTACACTCACCATTGAAGCGGACGGGACTCGGTTCATTACAAGATTAGTACCGTGTGATTTTGACTTAAATTGATGATATTTCTTTTCTGCTGTTAAAAATATTATCAATTACCTTTGGTTACTACTATACAACCAAGATTTATATTTGCCAAACTGAACAACAAAAAAAGGGGAAATTGTTGCAAACGGAGAAGGGGGTTGAAGGCAACGAGTTTTTGGTGTGGAAAGGTGGTCGAAAAAGAGGCCAGGGTGAACTTTAACACTGTGGAGCTTTTTTGCGACGCATTACCGATCTGCGGGTCCCGCGTCTGGCTGGAGTTTTTGGCTGTCAATCTGGAGGATATTAAAGTTTCTGAGATACGCGAGATGGAAAAGGATAGACTCTCAGTTGGGCTTGAAGTTTTGTACAATCCATTTATTACTATATGACATATACATGTGTTAGATTACAGATGAAACACACTCAGCCGTGAAATAATTCTTTACCCCTGAACCCTGCAACTTATTTAGCGAACAATTACCCCTGAAGAAGGGTAACGAGATCGGCAGTTTAAACTTAACGGTAGTTAATCGATTGACTGTAATATCTAATCTGATTTAGAATCAAGGCTGGTTCCCGTTGAGACCGTTAAAATTTCAAGATCCAACATTAATTAACATAGTTATCGATTAAATTAATACAATCCAATAAATAAAATCAGTAGTTCTTTTGTCCCCATCACTTCTTCTACTTGGTGGTCTCTCACCTCAACACCGCAATCACTGCAATCATAAACAGCCCTATCACTACGAATGCAATGTGTAGAGTAATCCTGGGCTCAATCTCTATAAAGCGCTGGAACAAGGCGAGCGAAACTGTCTGAGCCACCAAAGTAGACACCTGGGCCACCTGGTTCATGGCTCCAAACACCATCCCAATGTGCTTCTTCTCGGCGTACTTCACAACCGTACTTTGAATCACCGGAGATGCAATAGCAGCCACTTGCGTAGAACATAATCCCAAAAGAAACAAGGCCGGAGTGTTGGCAAATCCCAGCAAGCCTAAACCGACGGTAATTGCAACAATACTCAGCTCTATGAGCCGAATGTCGACTTTGTCAATCTCCGTGGCCGACACTTTATAACTTTTGCTGAACACCTTAATACCAAATGGTACACCAAGCGTCATAACCACCGCTCCCACAACCCCAATCATAGTCATGATATATCCAAGTTCAGTCGCTCTCCATTGGAAAGCCATTTCCACCAGAAGTTCTATAGGTGCTTCTCCAAAAATAATTGCCGACATGGTCATGAATTTGATCACAATCAGGAAAATCGCAATTCTTCGGTGTTTCGAGGTCATGTGCGAAAATGTCAGAGTCCTTAACGGCTTTAGGAAATTAATATAGTCCAAAAACACTTTCCATGGTGATCTATGATCGCTGTGGGCTTCTTCGTGGACCGCTACTGACATTCTTCGATCACTCGACAATCTAGACTCTGCCATCAACGTCACAAATACGATGAGCGCAAGTGAGTCCAGAGCCAAACTCAACAGAAGCTCCCAGTCCATGTTCTTTTGTCGTTTGAGCATCTGGCTTCCCAAGTTTGGAGCGATAGAAACCGCTATAAACTGAATTCCACTCAATATACTGAAATGACGGGCACGTCTACTGTCCTTGATACAGTCACTAAGATAGGGGAAAGCCAAAATCTGGACTCCCGTAAACCCGCCTCCAATAGCATCTAATACAGAAGAAACATACAAAAACCGATAGTTCACCAGAGGTGTCGACATCAAGCACAACGCATCGATCAGATGGCTGGAAAATGCAAGCACAGCAGCAAAAATGAAAAATGGCCGCCGTCCAACTCGGTCACTGAGGGAGACTAGTCGAGGAAGAACAGCAAAAGCAAGAACCCCCTTCACGATTTCTCGATTCAAATTGAAATTAGCGACCTTGGCCATGATTGACGGTTCCCTGCAGCGGAGATCTCGGTCATTGGGCAACAAAAACAACCCGTCGAGTGCTTCATCACAGATCAGTTCAATGGTACGGTCAACCTGCGCAGCAAGCAACAATGTCACACTGAAGGTTATAAGCAAAATCGTTCCTGATAACAAATACGGACTGGGCCTTTGCCAGTATGGCAGCCGGTAGAAGGCTGGTTTTAGATCTCCCTCGCTCGGGTCCTCAGGGTCTCCTTCTCCGTCACCGTCTGCAGAATTCAGCTCGTCATCATCGACCGCTTGATCTTCCACTCGAATGCCATCTTTCAAAAGTGGCGATGTCTCGTTCAGTCTATCCGAAATTTGAGCCTCCTCACTTATTGCCTCTGCGATAGCACTCATTATTCTTTTCTTTGCTCGAGGAAGGAAATCTAAAGTCGACCAACCTCTCCGCTCTTATATCAGAGCGCAACTGGGGGGCGAAAAGAAAGCCGTGGACGTGCTGCAAGAATTACTCGTAGGTGACTAACTCCTGTGCCTTACAAAGTGCCCGACAAAGGTTTTAATATCTAGGTGGCGGACCTAACTTATGTATGCGATAAGAGTGCCGTGCCATATTAAGTACGGTGGAGAGATTAGCTCAGATCGGCGCGAGAGATCTACAGAGTTAGAGAAATATTCGCAACGTTGCGTGATTGACAAGGAGCAATGACAGGAACGGATGGAGAGAAATAAATGAGGCGATTATGAGACAATTGATTACAGAAATATCAAAACTTGAAAAGAGTGTAGAAAATCATAAAACTTATAAGTAGTTTTGGACATTAACTTTGGTTCATCTCGTTTGTGCTTTGTTACTGTTCGACAGATCTTAGATTTTTTTAGCGTGGCAAATATTGTAGATCGCAACTGATCGTCGGTGGATCTATGCATAAAGTTTGCATATTGCCCTATCTCCCTGCATATCAGGAATTTCAGAAAACTCCGGAAAAAAAAATACATATCAAACTCTCTCTAATAATCCCTCAACCCCTGTTAATTAATCACCCTTTTAATCTGAAATCTAGTTCGTATTATATTGAATTATTACCTCCACAATCATGCCTCATTAACTGCGCCGTATCTCGGGGAAGGCGACTCGAAACTCGTAGACTCGTCAACTTCATCCAATCGCACCACCCGCTCTCGGGGATAAAGCACCAAAGTGGTGGTCAAAAGTGTCAAAAACAATGCAGCCACAATTTTAAAGACCATTGCAGGATGATTGGAGCTAATGGTGTATCGGAAAATAGTAAAGAAAATAAACGGAATCACGATCATGCCAATGTTCGTTAGTAAATTCATAGCTCCCAACAGTTCTCCAACTTGACTGTCCTGAGCATGCTTGATAATTGCATTTTTAACTGTAGGCATCAAAACCGCTGCCATGGAGTCCATTACAACCGCGGTGGCAAAAAGCTCTGGCGTCGGAGCAATACTGGCCAAAAATATCCCAATCATATTGATTGTCAAACCGGCTCGAATCATGTACAGGTCGGCAGGTGTGAACGACTCTCCACTTTGATACTTGTGTTTTAACAAATATCGGTTAACCATGGGGAATATTATACCCAAAACCAATACTCTACCAATTCCTGCTGCAGACATCATATATCCAGTTTGAATAGAAGTCCATTGGAACCGTGCTTCTACGTAGAACAGGAGCAATGGGCCAAGCGAACCACCCAATTCAAGGCAGATGCTGCCAATGGCGACCAGCACACGAGCATTACGTCTGTCCTGACGCTTTTCAATGTGGCGGAACATGAGCATTCCAAGGGGTCGCAGAATGTTCAGCCTATATCCAACCTTTTGCCAGTTGGAGTATGTCGTTCGCATATGATGTCGGTTAGCTGCATATATCGCCTGCGAAGATCGCCTCGACTTTGGTGCTCTGGACTCCGGTAGGAACAGAACAACCAGCAGTGTACAGGTCAGGTTCATGGACAGAGTCGTACCAAACAATGCTGCCAAGGAGCCAAACATTTGCAAAAACAGACTTCCCAGCGTGGGTCCGGTAGCCAGAGCTCCAAACAACACCGCATCGAGAATACTGAGTATTGCACTGCGAGTAGCAGGGTCTGTGCAGTCGGAAACATACGACACCATAAGAACCTGGAGGATAGAGATGTTTCCACCAATGCCCTGGAAAACAGAAGCCAGTAACAAGTAATGATAGTCGACAGTATTGGGATACTTGACACAAGCAAAAGTGATAGCATCGCAAACACATAAGCACAGGCCGCACCACACCAAGATCCATTTCCTGCCATGTCTATCAGAATAAGCAGCTATCCGGGGAACAACAATGACACTCAGAACAGCCACAATTATTGTTCGATAGCTGGCAAATGACGCCGCTTGACCGGTAACCTCCGGAGTCTGACAGTCTTTGTCAACACCACCACCAAGTAGCTCTCCACCCAGAGACTGCTCGCTTCGATAATGGTGTCGACATATCAATTCTCTCAGGACGTCAATGACCGACGTCATAATTATCCCCTGAGAGAGCGTAAACACAAAATGCATCAGAGTTATCATCACCGGGCGGGGTTTATTCAGCCATTGAACATTGACGAAATTCGACCGTCCGGGGTAATCTTCGTCATCTTCGTCGTCATCTTCGTCGTCATCTTCGTCGTCATCATCGAAATCCTCTGTCTCTCCAATTTCTTCAATGGCTTCATTACCGCCATCAAATCCATGGTACCCTTCTAATCTCTCCGCTAGATTGCTGCTGGGCTTTTTCAGCCGTTTCTTATCTATATTCCGGAAATGATCAGAGTCCTGGACCACGGCATCGTCCACAGCGTGCGAGACTGCCTCTTCATTCTCAACAGACATTGTAAATAAATAACAAGTCCTGGAATCAATGGGTCGACCCTAGGCCCTTTTCACAATCTATGAAATGTAGCAAGATACAAAAAAAATAACTTTATCTGTTACGATGGTCCGTAAGCAGAAATGTTGTTATCAATAATTAGCAAGATTGAATAAGCATCGGCTCGGAGTCCGCCTTTTCCGAGAGTTCGATGCAGGGAGGTTCTGCACGGTCCCGTCAGGGTTCAGTTAAGGGTACAAAAGTGGGAGGCACAAAGTGACAGGTTTGGCGAGACAGTTGTGGCGAGACAGGTGTGGCGAGACAGTTGTGGCGAGACAGGTGTGGCGAGACACACAGTTCTAGACCATTTGTTAATGTTAATCTAGGAATGGTTATAAGGAAAGAAAGGACGAACAATGTAACTCAGGATTCATAGATGTAAAAGTATCAACAGTTTCTTTACTGTACAGTATAAAGAATTAGCCGCTATTCAGAGATTGGAGGTCTGCCATTGGTCAGTGGTATGCCTTATATATTAGAGTAGTTAGATAATGAGAAGAGAATGATATCATATGAATAACCGCTCCTACAGTGAAGTTGATCAAAAGAGATTAATATAATAAGATTCTGTAGCAACTACCACCTTAGTCGGTCTACCCACTTTCTCATCTCCTTGTTGCAGCCCACCAGTGGCTAATACGAGTACCTCTTCGGTTACGACTCATTTGTTACTACAGTTTACACTGTAAAGAACATTACCGTGCATAGCCGGCAAGTCAAAGCATCAGAAGTCGTCTGTAATTCAAAATGAGTTTGGCAACACGCGAGTATAATACATATGACTAACGACTTTGAGAGGACTCGAGTTTGAGAGCAACGCTTTCCAAAGCAATGGTGGAAAGAAACGGCTCAAGTTGACAAGTCTGCGATTGTATCGCCAGTATCACTAATATGTTTTATACATTGCTCTATCTGCCCACCAAAGTATACTCTATTGTCATAATAATTTTGAATTATGATTGCATTCCATCTTTTACATAGCCGCCGATCATTTAACTGATAGTCCAACTTATTCCTCTCCCAAGAATAAACTTCCATCTCACATGACTAAAACTTCCTTTCCCGGCAATTAGATTCGTACTTGCAGATATTTCTTTTCACTTTCGGACTCTTGGCGACTGAGTCAAGTTTTTTACTTTATATAAAGAAGAGCGGTAGAATCCCGAGAAAGAAATGACTGAGTTTCCTGATCATCAATAACATTAAAAAGAATACACATGAAATGGGATCAGAAGTCGCAGCAAATGTACTTGGCACCATAGGGACCGTCCTGTGGTGTATTCAGCTGGTTCCCCAGATCATATACAACTACCGAAGAAAATCATGCGAAGGACTGCCTGCTAGTATGATGTTTTTATGGGCACTGTCGGCCGTCCCGTTTGCCATTTATTTTATCTCTCAAAAGACAAATATCCCTATTCAGGTACAGCCTCATATATTCCTGGTTTTGGCCCTGATAACTCTGGCTCAGTGCATGTACTATCCTCCAGTTGGGTTGAAACTATGGAAAGTGCTCACGTTTTTGGGAGTAACTGTTATTATATTTGCAGGAATAGAGGTAGGCTGTGTTATACCATTCAAAAGCTTGTATGCGAGAGGAATACACTGGCCGGTAACCATGGTTGGAATCCTTGCTGCAGTTTTGCTGGGAGTAGGTCTACTGCCTCCATACTGGGAACTGTACAAACGAAGGGGGCAAGTGGTGGGAATTAATTTTATTTTTTTGACTATCGATAGTCTAGGAGCATTGTTTAGCATGTTTAGTCTGGTAGCACAGACGGGTGATTTTGATTTGTTGGGTTGCATTTTGTATGTGGTGATTTTAGTGCTGGAGGCAGGAATCTTTGCATCCCAAGCGATCTGGTTGTTGCGAACTCGAAAAGAGAGGAGGGAAATGGCAAAGCAGGTGGAAGATTTGGAGAGGGTGGAAGATTTAGAAAGGGATGAAGTTGGATCCAACTTCGAGCGGCAAGATCGAGCGGTGATGTCTATCCAGAAAAACGTGGACGGAGCAGATGCCGAGGTTATGGTCGAGAGTCATGGAGCAGAGATAACGAGTGATCTCGAATCACAAAGACCGTCAAACAGTGCGGACGCTATAGACGAAGAACAAGCCAGAGATTAAGTCTCATAGAATTTACGATTTTACATCATACATGCTCTTCGATAATAATGTAAATATTGATATGTACATTTTCAGTCTACATTTTCAGTCTACTGTACTCTTTCTACTCCACTCCAAAACCGATCGCCCATAGAGTCAACTTCTCCATCCACCAGTATTTTCTCTTCTCTAGTCCACCGCTCCATACGATTACTGGTTAGACGCTTTGGTGCACAGTGTAATATCAATATCGACCTACCTCACAAAATCTTCAAAGTCCCATTCCTGCGGATCCAGTTTGTCTTCACCTGCTATCCACAGATAGACATTAGCCTGAACCCGTTCCCCAGTATCTAAATCTTCGACTTCTACGACCTTTCTCTCATACTCATCTCCTTCAAATACATCTAAATGTTCTATTTCTACTTCAGTTAGATTATACGCTACAGTTCCAAGCACACTACATCCGTCACTAGCTATCACTGCAGGATAGTCCATATCCTTAACCCTATGTCTTTGAAAGCCCTCAAGTCTAGCTCTATGAATCACTAAATGGTCCCCCAGCTGGAGTGACTTGGCCGTAACTCTGGCCAGCACCGCAGGGCTCATCAAAGTTCCGTAGCTGGTGAGTCACAAAGATGAAATTATTGACTACTGAGTAATAATAATATGATAAAACCTACAAAAAGCTTATATGTTGTGCTTCTCCCATATATATCACAACTAAAGTCTCTTCTGGTAAATTGGGTCGACCTCAGTCATCTATATGTCAAAAGATCGTCGGTCTCGATAAGATAACAACCTTTACCCGGTCTGAATATTTTACGCATACACACACAGTAATATTTGTTAGGCATCGAAATATACGAAACCTGTCAACTGAACAAAGATCTTGTTCAATTTCACTAGAGAGAGTTTTCGTTAAACCCTTTAATTATTCATCATGGGGTATGTAGATAATATCGGTTTGTTTGTCATGTGCCTATCTAACAAGAGTTCCAGCCTTTTTCCGATGGCTGTCCCGAAGATATCCCAAAATCATTTCACAAGTTGTGGAAGAACCGCCGAAAATAATAGACGGTGTTGAATATCCTCCTGATTACAATGGTCCAAACCCAAATGGAGAACTTGATAACCTTTACCTGGATATGAACGGTATTGTACATCCGTGTACCCATCCGGAAGGCCGACCCGCCCCGGAAACAGAAGACGAAATGATGCTGGAGGTCTTTAGGTACACAGATCGAGTTGTTTCTATGGCACGACCTAGAAAAGTGCTGATGATGGCAGTCGATGGAGTTGCCCCGCGTGCTAAGATGAACCAACAGCGATCGCGTCGTTTTAGAGCTGCCCAGGAAGCTAAGATCCAAGAAGACGCCAAGGTCAAGGCTATTGAAGAGGCAGAGGCTAGAGGAGAGACTATAGATAATGCAATCAAGGGGAAGAAAGCATGGGATAGTAATGCGATTACTCCAGGTACGCCATTCATGGACACTTTGGCGGTTTCGTTGCGGTACTGGGTTGCGTATAAGTTGAACAATGACCCAGGCTGGAAAGATCTGAAAGTCATAATAAGTGACGCCACTGTGCCCGGTGAAGGTGAACATAAGATCATGGAATTTGTGCGAAGTCAGCGGGCAGATCCAGCTTACAACCCTAACACCTCGCACTGTATATATGGACTGGATGCTGATTTGATTTTCCTGGGATTGGCTACTCACGAACCGCATTTTCGAATTCTCCGTGAAGATGTATTTGCCCAGGACAATAGGAAGAAAAGAGGACCGGCTTTTGCTCTAGAGCAGCAAACAGACGAACAAAAAGAGGAGCAAGCAGAAAAAGAGTCTAAAAAGCCGTTTATCTGGCTACATGTGGACATTCTACGAGAGTATTTAGAAGTGGAACTGGCGGTTCCGCGGTTATCTTTTGAATACGATTTTGAACGAGCTATAGATGACTGGCTCTTTATGGGTTTTTTTGTGGGAAATGATTTTTTGCCCCATTTGCCGTCACTAGATGTACGGGAAAATGGTGTCGACACAATGCTCGGAATTTGGAAGAGAAGCTTGAACGAAATGAAAGGATTCATGACGCTAGACGGAGTAGTCAACCTTAAAAGAGTAGAGATCCTACTCAGAGGAATCGGTTCTCAAGAGGACTTTATTTTCAGAAAGAAGCGGGACCAGGAACTGCGACGATTGGAAAATGAAAAGAGAAGAAAATTTGAACGAGAAGAAGCTAGGTCGAGTAAAATGGGACCCCCTCCTGTTCCCTTGAGTAAAAATCGTGGAGAACGTGCCCCAGCACGGCCTTTGGAGAACATGCCCTTGTATTCACCGTCAGGTGAGAGTGTGGGTGAAACACACATGAGTAACTCTGAACTAGTCGCAAGACGAAATGAGATTAGTTTGGCCAATATGAGCAATAAGTCGGCCGCTCAAGAACTCAAGGCTCAACTGTTAAAGGGTCCGCACTCCGGCAACGATAGTGGTTCTGCGGAAACACCAGAGAGCACGGTGGAATCGAGTCAGGAATCAGAATTCGAAGAGCCCGCCCAATTAGGTGAAAAGCGAAAAGCTACTGTCCCGCCAATCAAAGTCGACAACGAGTACGACGAGCCCGAGGATAACATCCGACTATGGGAGCCTGGCTACCGAGACAGGTACTACGAGTTCAAATTCCACGTTAGCCCTGATGACAAGGAGTTTAGAAAACAGGTGGTCTATAAATATATCGAAGGAGTCTGTTGGGTTTTGCTCTACTACTATCAAGGTTGCCCGTCGTGGAATTGGTTTTACCCCTATCATTACGCACCGTTTGCGGCAGATATCACTGACATTGCTGACCTGAAGATTGAGTTTACAAAAGGCGTCCCATTCAGACCGTACGAGCAATTGATGAGTGTCCTTCCAGCAGCTAGTAATGCCAGTCTGCCTGCGGTTTTCCACCCCCTTATGAGTAATCCTGATTCTGAAATCATTGAGTTTTATCCAGAAGATTTCCCTATTGATATGAACGGAAAGAAGATGTCCTGGCAGGGTATTGCCCTTTTGCCGTTCATTGACGAAGCCCGGCTATTGGCCGCTGTTCATAAGAAATATAGCTTGTTGACAGATGCAGAACATCGCCGTAATGAGCGGAAAGATGATATACTGCTGATAAGCTCGCAAAGTAAGCTGTTCAAGTTAATCAAGGGAAAACTTTACGGCGAACCGGTGGCTGAAAAGGTAGAGTTTGCATCAGATCAAGGTGATGGGTTGGCAGGTACTGCACTGAAAATCACCGAGTTGTCTGATGAGAAGCTGGTGTTCCCGTTGAATGTTGGTGAATTCCCGGATATTGAAAACAATGAGTCGCTTACCGTCGAGTATTTGATGCCAAAATCCTCAGTCTATCACAAGAGTATGTTACTAAGTGGATTGAAGATGCCTGAACCTGTTCTGAATTTTGATGACAAGGAGTCCCTCCGTTATGGAAGACGAGGTGGCAATAATTACGGTGGAAACCGAAATGATGGTTATTCTGATAGCACCAGTAGTAGTCAGCGACACGGTAAGTCACGACCTGGAGGATACCGAAACTTTACAGAGAATTTCCGATCTGGCGGAGCGGTTGATAAAGGTTATGACAGATCTGGCGGATACCAGGGAGACAGAGGTGGGTATAATCAACGGGGCTACGATCGCGACAGGAACCATGGTCAGAATGAGAATTTCCGCCCCAACTACAATCAAGGATATGGGCAGCAGAATTATAATCAAGGCTACAATGGCAATAGTCGCGGCTATAATCAGCAAAACTACGGCCAAAGCTATAACCAGGGTTACAACCAAAGATACCAATCCAATCAAGGCTCTAACCAAGGCTATGGCCAAGGAGGATACCAAGGGTATAACCGGGGATATAACCAAAGTGGTTATAGCCAAGGTGGAGGGTACAATCAACAGGGTGGAGGATATAGTCAAGGTGGAGGATACAACCAAGGTGGAGGATATAGCCAAGGTGGACAAGGTCAAGGATACAACCAAAATCAAAACTACAATCAGAGCTACGGTTCTGCACAGAACCAGCAATACGGCCAAGACAACTTGCCACCTCCCAATAGATCTTCTACCTATTCTAGAGGTCGAGGAGGTTATCGTTAAACATATTACATATGTATTTATTATTGTACGATCTATACATGACGGAGTTTTTCCGGCAATTTTCCTTTTACTACGGCGGTTACCGTCATAGGATATTCAGTAGCAAGGTGGCCACTGAGCAATAGATTTATCGGACAAGATCTAACTAAAATTCACTGCACCTTGACGGGTTCCGTGTTGATCATAGATTGTTATCGGTCAAGCAATAACTAATAGGGGGGGGGTACGCAGGGCCATGTGGGGCCAAAATAGAACATATATATGAAAATCATTGACAATCTCGTATTCCAGGATCTAGCTACTTGGCCTATAAAACATCCTACATTTCGTTCTAAATAACTGACAGGTAACAGACGCCACATATCAGCCACAGATCCTTGAGTTATTCCAATTCTGTATTAGTGTATAAGTATACACTCTTCAATCAACCAGTAAAATTGATCAGACCATTGATAACGACGGTTAACGGCGCCCCGAACCCACACAGGAAAAATAATACGCCATAGCGAAGCTATTCCACGTGCTAATGCAGATAGTATTTGAGCTTGCATATTTAATTTAAATATCTGGACAGGTTTCAGAGCCCAGCAAAATCGCATTTTATTCTGAAAAGGCGTGGTTAATTCTTCAACGATGACAAACGATTCGTACGAACCAAGACCGGACAATCTGCCGGACAGTGACAAGGTCTGGACGACTTTGATCACAAATACAAAGTATATGCCAGGGCTTCTAACCTTGGTGTACTCGTTGAGTAAACACTCCCAGTACCCACTGGTGGCACTTTACACCGACAGTCTGGAGCCAGAAGGACACAAGGCTCTTGATATCCGAGGAATATATAAGAAAAGGATAGACTATTTGTTGCCCAGTGCACACAAAGATTATACCAATGACTCTAGATTTTACGACTGCTGGTCAAAGCTCCAGCCCTTTTCGCTGACTGAGTTCAAAAGAGTGGTACAGCTAGACTCTGACATGGTCGTCATCCAAAGTATGGACGAGCTAATGGAGTTGCAGTTAGATCCCGAGACTGGAGCTTTCGCTGCTACTCATGCTTGTGTCTGCAACCCATACAAGAAACCACACTACCCCAAGGAATGGCATGAGGAAAACTGCGCCTACACACATTATCATCCTATTCACGCCGAGAAATCGGACGCCCACATTTACGGGCCATCACCTAGTTTTGGGCTAGGAATATGCAACGGTGGACTACAGGTAGTCAACCCATCCAAGAAGCTTTACGAAAAGATACAAGAGGCACTGGCTAGTCCCTTGCGAACTGATCACTACGAGTTTGCAGACCAGTCTTTGCTCTCCGATGTATTCGAAGGCAAATGGATTCCTTTATCTTATAAATATAATGCGCTGAAGACACTGAAGAAGTTTCACCAACAGATCTGGGATGACGAAGAAGTTAAAAACGTCCATTACATTCTCACCACTAAACCATGGGATGTAAGGGACAAAACCAATCGAGACGAATTTGATGACACTGATACTTTCAGATTTTGGTTTACCCTCGACGATGAACGATTGAAGTTAGAGAGAGATGCCGGTATTCATGACGGATTTTAACCAAGATTTTTAACCAAAAGAAGAGATTTAGTTCATATAAGGATAGAAACAAAGAACGGATATAGTTGTGGGTCTGTGAGCTTATCACACGATCTCTAAATCGTCGTCCGAGTCGGTCTTGGACGGAGGAGCCAAAGTAGTTTGGGAGATATCTACCTTGTCTATGGTGGCATCTTTCGGTGCATTCTCCACCCTTCGAGTTGGATCAAAGCCAATCAACCGAATTTGCTGAGGGGTGAAAGTTCTAGCTGCCGGTACACTAGAATCCTCAGCTGTAGGTGGCGGGCCCGTGGGTCTTCCCTTGGCGTCGTATTCTCGTAGTAAATGACCATTTGGCCTCTGAGATAGCTTTTTGCGGATCATGAGTTCGTGATCGAGCAATTTTTGTCGTTTCAGTTCATCAGAACCGTCTTGCAGTGGTTTTTCGTAAGTATCGTCAAAAAAAGCTGCTGCAGGTGCTGTGTAGATTCTGCCTGTATTTCCATCCTGGAGGTCTGCTACTGGAGCATACGGATCTGCCAAGAGACCATTTTTGGCCGTCACGGATCCACCTTGAACGAACTTCATCTTGCGGCCATTTTTGCGGGGCGAAAACACTTTTGTCGAGGTTGAGTTGAACTCCATACGACCACCTCCTGTGCGTCGCACCCCAAGCTCGACATGGAACTCACAGTACGTAGCTTTTTTAGTATTGATCCAGTTGGAGCATTTAGATCCTTTACTGGTAGTTGCTGGACAACGGCCAAGGTCAGCAGCTTGCCCTAATTCCAAAATCAGATCGTAGCCTTTCGTGATTGTGAGTCCAATTGATTTAGACAAGGGTCCATCTGTGACTTGTTGACCACTGACGTAGACCCCAGGATTGAGCACAGCAATAACTGTCCCCTCCTGAATCTTCCAATACCTATCAAAGGCGTCACCGTGTATTGCAAATGGAATATCATATTTCAAGTCAGTGAGAGTGAGTACCATGTACTTTGACTTTAATTTATTTTCCCGTACCTGACTCTTCTTCGCTACTGCACCCAGTACGACGTAATTGTCATAGGTAAGTGGACAGAAATCTGGAGGACAGACTTCTGCGTAGAGCTGGGGTATGGTGAGGATCTGTTTGTCCGCTAGGTCGTCATCGACGGCACCCTGGTCAAGATATATGCTCGAGAGTCTCAATGAAGAGTACTTTTCTTTGACAGCATTATCTGTAGCATTTGTCTCATCGAGCTTTTGCTTTTGATTGCTATGATCTTGATACGACGTCTTAAACGAATTCTGCCGGTTCTTTACAACGTCGGCAACCTTGGCCGCAGTCTCTTTCGAGAGCTTCGCCTGCCCTTTGAGACTATCTAATTTCTCAGCAAAGGACGGCCCCTGTGAAAAGTCAGGAGGCGGTGGCCGTTTGAGAGACACGTCTTTGGCTCTCAATCCTTTATCAACTCCAAGCAGGATCCGAGCAGGTGAAACTGGAGTTCTCGAGCTACCCGTAGGAGTCTTCGAGGAAGTGCTTGGGGTTTTCAGCTTGGGCGTGGATGGAGAAGAAAATTCCGATATTACTTTTCGCGGCGGAGTCTTTGGGCAGACCGGAGACTCGGGAATCACCGTTTCATTCGTTGATTTCAAAGTGCCGCCGCCGGTGGTCGCGGTTCTTAACCGTTTCTGCTGCTTCTTTGCCAAGCGATTTGCCAACATTTGGATTCGAGCCAGAAGGGACTCTTCCGTTTCACTGTCGCTACTATCCATTGCAAGACTTGAGGGCCATTGAGGAGATTTATATGGATTTTTTCTAAAAAATGGTAGGAACCACCGGAAATCGGGCAGATCCAGCGTACGCGATTTAACACACGCGGACATCGCGTTTAGCATACACTGAGTTACGTAAACACGCGCAGAGTCGTACTAACACACGGGCACACATTTGACAGGAGAGATGAGCTGAGTAAAAAAAGAGGGAGAGCTGAGCTCAGTATTTTATAAAGTCTATATACTATTAATGATATTACTGTATATTAGTTGTTAGACTTCTCGGCTGGTTGAGCAGGTTCGGCGGTTTCTTCAGGTTGAGCAGATTCGGCGGTTTCAGTGGGAGTAGGCTCGGGCTCAGTAGTTTTGGTGGGTTCAGTAGCTTCAATAGGAACAGGTTCAGTAGCGTCAACAGGAAGAGATTCAGCAGCATCAACAGGAAGAGATTCAGCAGCGTCAACAAAAACAGGTTCAGCGTTGTCGGCAGGAGCGGCCGTTTCAGTGGCTGGAGTGACATGCTCAACAGGTTCCTTAGGCTCCTTAGGATCGACAGGCTCGTTGGGTTCCTTGAAAGGCTCGGAAGTCTCCGCTTTTGGTCCCACGTCAACCCCCTTGGGCTCAAATGAAGTGACTTTAATGGCCGACAAGGACTCCGCCTTTCCACCGTAGTTCTTTGGCACCCATTCACCCAATTGGGGGGCCAGGTTTTCTCCATTAGCAATAACGTGGAACTTGGCCACTGTCTCCTTAGACAAAAATGGTCTCACGAAAGCAAACATCCACTGCATAAAAGTAGGAATGTTGACAAAATACTTGGAGTCAAGAAATTCAGGATAGTAGTTTTGGAATAAATCAATTGCTGCTTTGGATGCTGCCTTGGTGCTCGCGTCCAGTCGCAAAAAGCTGACATTGAAGTAGTCGTGCACCTGAGTCATGCTGCTTTCGTCCTCCTTGGTAAAGTTAAGCAGGGAAATACCGTGCTCCATAAGGGCAACACGCCATCTCAAAAACTTTTCCAGATCCCCAAAGATCAATTGACGGTCGGCAACAGCACCGTACAGATTCCAGGTAGTCACCAATGAAGTTGACCCCTTTTCTGTCACCTCCTTGGTGACAACTCCGACCCTATTCAGGACTTCAGGATGAGTTTCCTTATAGGCCGCATCCAATGGCTTGAAGGATTTGCGCCATTTCAACGTTTTCAATAGCTGCTGCTTTGTGTCCCCGAGTTCGTAATTATTGGCTTGCAAAAACTTCCTCAGCAATCGCTCTTTGATGATTTTGCCGTCGTCGGAATCGTTCAAAGTGTTCAAATCGTAACCATAAAGTTCTGAATACTCAGCCGTCTTGACCAGATCCGCAGTACTTTTATCCAGCTCCTCAAAGGCTAACTGCTTTTCGACTTCGTTCTTGCTACTCATTATAAACAAATGTGGCAAGGAGATGATTTTCGCCAAGTTCATGAAATATCGTGGATGGTGCAGATGATCGACAATCTGATAACTCCAAAGGGGCAATATCAGGAGAGAGTAACGGAAAAACCGTTCCAGGCAGTGGAAATCCAACAAACATAGCTGTGGACTTGGCAGCTATGAAAATTCTTTTGTAAGAATCTAAATTATGATCTTATGTACAATGCAATTATATATTTACAGATGCAGTCTTCGTAGTCGTTAAACTGCCCACCGCCTCCTCACATCGCCCACAGAGACTCTCTGGTTCAGGAGCAGTGAACTTCCAACATCGCGGACACTTGTGCCTCGTAGCTGGCACAATTGCAACGGACACTTTGTCACCAAGCACTTCCACAGCATTATAATAGGCCCACGAGTCCGTAGACGGAGTTTCGTTGATGTGTACATTGGAGGTAATGAATAGGTCCGCCAGCTCAGTTCTATATTCATCCAACAGTTGACTAATTTCAGAATTCTCAGGAACAGCCACGTAAACTTCGTATCCCAGTGAACCTCCGATTTTTCTTGTTAGTAGAGTTTTACCGGTGCTCCTTTAAAATTTCGAATACTTACTTTTGTGCTCGTCCCTCCTGAGCTGCAACATTGACAGCATACCGTATCACAGAAAGAGCATCAAAGTCTTCCTCGAGTTTTTCCGACTGCCATTCACCCGGCAACAGTGGCCAACCAGCTTTGAACGGCGAATCAGTTCCATCAGTGATATACTCTGGCGCATGGTGCCAGACCTCTTGGCTCAACACTGGAGTGATTGGCGCGAGAATGGTGCTATATGTTTTGAGAATCTCAGCTAGCACAAACTGAACAGCTCGCCTTGACAGCCCCTCTGTAGCATCGGCATAAAGTCGATCTTTCACAACGTCAAAGTACAGCGCAGACACACAGGTATTCATATGATAAAGTAGTGCTTGAATGATTTTGTTGTACGCAAACTCTTCATAATATTGCTGCGTTATATCTGCCAATCCTTTCAGGGTGCTCAGCATCCACTTGTCGACAAAATACAGCTGGGAGTAAGGCATTGGCTCGCCATTGTATCTACTCAAATTGCCCAGCAAAAACTTATAGGTAACCCTCAATTTATTGACGCTGGTTGCAACCAGCTGAACTCCGGCAGGAGACAACTTTACATCTCCGCTGTAGTCAGACTGAGCAACCCAAAATCGCAGTCCATCAACTCCTATACTGCCCTTTCCGGGCTGCTTGGATAGCCCATTCATGACCTCTTGAGGAGTCACAACGTTGCCTAAAGATTTTGACATTTTCTGGCCCTTTTCGTCCAAGGTAAAACCATGAGTTATGATGTTTTTGAATGGGGCGACCGGCTTATTTGACACAGCAATTTTGGTCAATAGAGAAGACTGGAACCATCCTCGGTGCTGATCAGATCCTTCGAGATAATAGTCGGCCGGAGCTGAGTCTTCGCCTCGACTGTTTAGCATAGTCCAACTTGTACCGCTGTCAAACCACACATCCATCGTCTCAGTGCCTTTAACATAGTTCTGTGATTCTGATTGCAAATTGTTTGGCAACCATTCAGCGAGGTCGTTTTGCTCTTCAAACCACTTTTGGACGCCATCGGAACCATAACTTTGGATTACAGTAATTATATGGTCGATAGATTCACTTGTAATCAGTGCTTCGCCCGTATGTTTATGGTAAAGTACAGGAATTGGCACTCCCCATACTCGTTGTCTGGAAATGCACCATTCTTGTCGCATCTTCACAAATGCTTCGAGTCGAGATCGTCCAGCAAGGGGATAAAAGTTGACCTTGTCCAAGGACTCCAGGGCATGAAGTTTAATTGAATCCACGTCAGCAAAAAACTGCGGCGTAGAGCGAACGATGATGGGAACTCTGCTTCGCGAATCGTACTGCACACTATGTTGGACAGTTTCCAGTCGAACCACAGCTCTGGTCTGCTCACAGACTTCAATGATTTTTTGCTGACCCTCTTCCCGAGCTCGCAACCCAGCTAAGAACTGTAGTGATTGCGGGAGATCAGAAGTATATTTACCATCTCCGTCGACTGGTGAGTATGGCTGAATGCCGTTCTCTTTACAGAGGAGATAGTCTTCATGACCGTGACCAGGAGCATTGTGGACGAGTCCAGTACCGGTCGTTGCAGTCACATAAGAAGCACCCAGGATTGGGTACTGTGTCGGCCCGCCTCTTATGAGACAAGTATAATGACTACCTACAAGCCTTTCTCCCGAAAATGATATTGGTAGTTTCTCGGCAGTATCTCCAAAAGTTCGATGTAAAGTCTCTTGATCTGCGTCAATCGATACTAAATGGCCAGCATCACATTTGACAATTGTGTAGTCCAGCTTTGGATTTACAGCAATTGCTCTATTTGCTGGTAAAGTCCATGGCGTAGTTGTCCAGATAGGGACCGAGAGATCATCGAGCGGACCAACAGTGTCCGATAAACAGCTTTTAAATTGGTTCGAAGGAACAAAGGGATACCGCACAGTGATTGCCTGTGAGGTGTGGTCTTTATACTCTAGTTCAGCTTCTGCCAATGCTGTACCCGCGGCAATGCTCCAGTAAACAGGTTTCTCCTGTCTGGATATAAGACCTCGATCAAACATATCCTTGAATACATGCAATTGTCGAATGACATAGTCTGGGGTTAGCGTCTTGTAGATACTGTGATCATTCCAGTCAGCCATTATACCATACTCTTTGAACGATTCTTTCTGACGTTGGACCATTGAGGTTGCCAGATCTTTGGCTAGTTCCCTCTTCTTCTTGACCGAATAGCCTCGAACTGCGCCACGACCGTGCTTTTTAGCAGCAATTTCCAGAGCCTTCAACTCAATTGGAAGACCATGACAGTCCCAGCCAGGGCGGTACTCGACCTTGTGGCCCGAGATCACATTGTATCGATTCACAATATCTTTAAGAATCTTATTCAATGCATGCCCCAAGTGAAGGTCACCGTTGGCGTACGGAGGTCCGTCGTGGAAAACTTTTACGTCTTTGTCAGACAGATTGTCCGCCTGCCATTTGTATAACTTTTCTCCCACCATATCCATATAAACCGTAGCGTCTTTCGCTTTCTGACGGGGCGGGAAAGTGGACCTGGGCAGATTCAGGGTTTCTCCGTATGAAGAAGCGTCGGAGTAGCTTCTATATAGAACGGTTTTCTGCGCATAATGCGATTTGTTCACCCAGAGCTCCCACGGTCCCGGTTTCCGTATAACACGGATCATTTATCTACAAGCCGATATATTAATTAATTAAGAATATCGGGGAGTGTGATCTGCAGTCGGTATAGTTTTTCAGATTACCCGGCTGCGATAAAGTGAAAAATTCAGATCATCAGAACCGAACCGTTTCAACATCGACGACCTATTATAGCAGTTGTCGAATCAAAAAAACCGGGTCAAAATACTACATTCTCATAATGATTACCAGGCTGTTTAGTAGACTGAGTATAGCAGCCACTACCCAAGACTGTGCAAGACTCTGTTTTG
This sequence comes from Spencermartinsiella ligniputridi, assembly GCA_030583385.1. Lineage (NCBI taxonomy): Eukaryota > Fungi > Ascomycota > Dipodascomycetes > Dipodascales > Trichomonascaceae > Spencermartinsiella > Spencermartinsiella ligniputridi. Next base: position 220,382 of record JAJMIC010000005.1, on the reverse strand, counting down.
CTGGTCGAAATACCCGAGGATACGCTACATACGAGACGCTGAAGAGCCCGGAATCTCGGAAGACGCTTCTCATCAACGAATACACGAAAATATTACGAACCAGCCCAATCGTTTTGGTTGCCCACAATGGAACGTTGCTGAAAGCTGAAAACGAAAACCTACGAGCTCAACTTAAGAAAGTAGGCGCCAAACTCACAGTGACTCGATCAGCATTGGTTCGAGTAGCTCTGCGGGGTCTGTCTCATGAAGAGCCTGCCAGTACTGAAGCCCACAAATTGCATAGATATACTAGGCATCCATTGATGGCGTACTTTCGAGGTCCATCAGCTGTCATTACTTTGCCAGAAATGGATCCTAAGAAGACCGAAGAGGTTGTAAGGATCCTGGATAAAACCGGGGACAGGCTCATGTTACTGGGTGCTTTAATCGATGGAGCTACTATGGACAGAGCCACAGTGGATGCGTTCAAGAAACTTCCTACATTGGAAGAGTTACGAGCCAACCTTGCAGGTGTTCTGACCGTTCTTGGTGGAGCCGGTCTGGTTCAAACTTTGGAAGCATCGAGCAATGCATTATATTTGACGTTGGACAGTAGAAAAAAGGACATGGGGGGAGAGACCAGTGAGAGTACCGAGACTGCTACTGAAGAGAGTGCTAAGGAGTAGTTAACTGAGAGATTCGAGTCGTTCTGGGATGATTGTGTCGCGCCAACACTGCATATATAAAATTGATAATGCCTGCATGGTTTCTGTAAATAATAACGAATGTATTGTACACATTATATATGATGAGTGGGTAGCACAAACGTAGTGTTGACAAACTGTTTAAAACACAGTACTGGGCAGTCCAATACGAGTATATGCGAGTATATGCACGAATTGGCGGAACAGTACATATTCCATGCAAGTCTCTTGACCGAAGATGAAGAAGTGGTCCGGTGAAATAGCAGTAGTTATATTACTGCAATTTCATGAGCCATGAGGTCTGTGAGGTGACAATCTACTTACAATGAAAATCTCTCTTGACTATTAGCGGACGGATAACACAACCACGACGAAGACCATTTTGCTCCACCAACAAAGTTAGTTCAAGGGAATATCAAGAAATCCAATGATTCATATCGAACAACAGCAAAAGAAGCCCTGAGATGAATTTTTCCGACCCTGCCACAGACATTTTGAATTTCGTTCAACTGTCATTTAAATTTCGCTTCACCGTTTGGATCACTACGATAACCAGTGCCTTACTACCTCGACTCAGCTGATTTACACGGCTACATATGTATGCCAACTCTGAATTCTCCGGATGGGTGCGAATTCTCCGGATAGTACGAGCCACACACCTCAACATCCGATTTACATGCACCTTATACGTTGGAAATATATCACCGCATATTTCACACCGCCTATTTCACACCGATATCACCCCACGGAATTATTAGGGAAAATTGTACACACCGGATAAAAAACAACCCCAGCCAAAACACCCCGCTGATAAAATTAAATTTACCCCAGGTATTTTGCTGGGTCGCTAAGAAAGGAAATGGTCGCGCCAATGCGACTAAATTCAAGCCCCCGGGCTTGAAACTTCCGTGAATCGTATAAATAGGAGACACCAAGTAGGCAACGCCGATTATAGTTTGTAACAATTAGATTTGTATTGGAAATTTTATTAAAAACTACAACCACATAAAAACACAAAATGGTTACTGTATGTTGTAAAGCTATATAATGATGATACAAATAAGTACAGAACTAACAAGGGCCCCAATCCTTCATTTGTTCTGGTCTCAAAAGACAAAATCAAGTACGAGGACCGACCGGTTCCTCAAATTGAAAACCCCACCGACGTCATTGTCCAAGTCAAGGCCACTGGTATCTGTGGATCCGATGTCCACTACTACGTCCATGGCTCTATTGGCAAATTCATAGTCAAAGACCCCATGGTCTTGGGACACGAAAGTGCTGGAACCGTCGTTGCCGTAGGCCCCAAAGTCACTAACCACAAGGTTGGAGACAATGTCTGCATGGAACCTGGTATCCCCTGCCGACAATGCGATGACTGCAAGGGAGGCCGATACAATCTATGTCCCGACATGGCTTTTGCTGCTACTCCTCCATATGACGGTACTTTGGCCAAGTTCTATCGACTGCCTCAGGATTTCTGCTACAACTTGGGCCATTTGAGTCTGTCTGAAGGTGCCTTGATGGAGCCTTTGTCGGTTGCTGTCCATGCAGTCAAGTTGGCTGGTGTGACTCCCGGATCGTCAATTGCTGTATTTGGTGCCGGTCCTGTCGGAGTGTTGATCGCTGCTGTTGCTCGATACGGCTACAATGCTCGAACTGTCACTGTGATCGATGTTAATGAGAAGCGACTGGACTTTGCCAAGGGATATGCTGCCACCCATATTCATGTTTCCAAGGCTGGACCTACAGCTCAGGAGAATGCTCAACAGATCATTGCTGCCAGTGGGCTGGAAGGCAACCGAGGGTTCGACTTTGCCATTGACGCAACTGGAGCCCAGCCCTGCATTCAGACTGCCATGCACTTGATTCGCCCCGGTGGATCTTATGTCCAGACCGGTATGGGTAAGGACGAGATCACTTTCCCTATTGCTGCCATGTGCATTGGAGAGTTTACAGTCAAGGGATGTTTCAGATACGGCAAGGGAGACTATGAGGATGCTCTAATGTTTGTTCAGACCGGGAAGATTGACGTCAAGCCATTGATCACTGGAACCGTCAAGTTCGAAGATGCTTTGGAGGCATTTGAGAGCGTGAAAGCAGGAAAGGGATTGAAGACGATTATTTTGGGTCCAGAGCAATAAATGTGGAAAAAAAGATGTAACAACATACAAGGTATATATGTATATGTATATTTAAATAATAATGATAAATGAAAATGGCTACTCTTGTCTGGTTAATGGTCTTTCGTTTCGATTTTTACATACTAGGTATATATGTATATGTATATTGAAATAATAGTGATAAATGAAAATGGCTACTATTGTCTGGTCAATGCTCTTTCGTTTCGATTTTTAAATACTTCTATCGTCAATCATGCTCTATATACTATTCACTCTATACAATAACACCTAAACTCCATCTTTGATATCTAAAAGTAGGAGAATACAGTTTGATCTCTCCTCCGGGGACTTGCACTATCCGCCCATCCACACACCACCGGTTATGACTGGGATCCTTATCCGTAATATTGATAACCACCACCGGCGAGGTTTTCGAGTTGTCAATCGGTTTGTACACCACCCGCGAATCCGAAATATGCCTTGAACCGTCATACACTTCCTTCATTATGTCCATGATCTGATCACCGGGGTATTCATCAAATTGTACAATGCGAATAGTGGTATCAGAGGGGGGTTTGCTGAGAGGGGAGATTTTGAATGTTTTTTCTAGCGATGTCAATGTAGTAAAGAGGAGATATGAGTGTGGCCCCGAGAGCTCAACTCGTTTGTTGGTGTGTGAAAAGCGGACTGAGGCTTGGTAGTTTTGTGCTTTGTCGAGGTTTTCTTGGGCTGCTCTCTGGAAACGAATGGGTCCCATTTCCCGGTATTCAGGGCGGTCGCTGTCGGCCACCAGAGCAGCATGAAAAGCCCATGAAAACACGACTATGGACTGCAGCGACCGGACTGGCCGCCCGCGATTTAATTCGATTGTTCCTCTAGGGAACTCGACTTTGTAGTTTGCCAACGGTTCGACGGATCCCAGGAAAAGCCGAGATACTGCGTGTGCGACTCCGTCGTGACCTACTGAATTGGACAACGCATTGCCTGTGCCTGTGGGGATGGTGGAAATAGCGATTTCCAGGTTCTCGTTTGTTCGGGGCAGCTCATTGACAAACTCGTGGATGGAGGTGTCGCCTCCTAGGAAGACGACGGTTGAGGACGAGCTGAATGCACTGGCATGGTCGGAGATGGTGGTTGAGGAACTGGTTGAAACGTAGACGTGCAAGGTTCCAAATGCTTTGAGAAGGGGTAACAGGATAGCAAAGTAGACCTCTGAGGATTTCTTGGCGCCGGAATTAGTGCTGTCGATGACGACTATGTTTTGAAGATGTTTAGGTAATTTTGATTCGTGAAGAGGTTCTAGCGGGTTTGAGATGATGCCAATGGCTTCGTTGAGCGACACGGCGTAGCTAACCTGGTAGGGTTTCAGCTCTTCTGGGACGGTGTCGAGCTGGTTTTGAACGAGAATAGGAGTGCCTCTGTCGTCCTGGTCGTATGAAAACTGGACATATTTTTTTATTGCGCTATCGTAGGCAATGACCAAAGGAATCATGATGCTCGGACATGAGCTGATGTGAGGAAGAGAAGAAAAAAATTAAACTGAGTGAAACAAGATTCTATAGCTAGGACAGAATTTATAGAAAAACTCTTTTTCTGTTTTGTTTTTTCTTCTTTTCAAACACTCAAAATTTTGACTTCCAGCTTCTCAAACAGACTGCTGCTGCCCTACGGTTTTAAGGGGGAAAAGAGAGGATGGGGGAAAAAGCAGAGGAGAGAATGAGTTGAGAATTTTCCAATGGTGCGTGGTTGTTTTGACGTGCCGGTGAGGTCGTTCCAGCGGGCTGTACACTTTATAATCTATTTATCCAGTTCGTGAGGATAAACTTTATTAAATTCGTCTTTGTTGATTGTATTGATTCGGTTTGATTCCTTCTTCGTTCCACTTTTCAGGGAATTTGTAACTACGTCCCGCTTTGCCAGCTTACGGGGGTGAATTATTAAAAAAAGTATATAATAGTCTAACGTTAACCTTAATGTTCACGAAAAGTGTCAAGATTATTTTTCAAATAACCTTTTACTGGCTTTAAAAATTAATGGAGAGAGATTTATTTTATGCTTGCCAGCAGCAATCAGTCGTTGTATTAACGGTCTTTTGGCCGTGTGTCTGTGAGTGTGTGTTTGTATGGGCTGTTGGCGTTTTTAACTTGGGTTTATCGGGTTAACAGCTGGAATTTTCATACATATTTTAACTTAGGCGCGGTCTTAAACTAGGAAACGGTCCCCGGATCTGCGAGAGATAGGTGATACGATTATACTAGCATATATTAAAAAATGCGCGAGCCAATGATAAGTAGTTTTTGGTGACTGTCTGGGTTGCGCTGTCTTTGATGATGGTCGCAGCCATTGGTGGAATTATATAGAGAATATATTCTCTTGGTCTACATGTGATTATTATCTCCCCCCTCGGTTCCGCCAGGATGCCTTGTGGTATAAGTTTGCCAGCCTAGCAGCTATGGGCTTAACTAATGCAGACCGTTAAGAGTGAGGATCTTCTGGTGAAAGCGATGATGAGCTGCATATTATACGGTTTTGGGAACTATGGGAAGTATAGCTGGAGAGAAGAGTGAACGAAAGGAAACCGACTAACAGTGGGAACAAATTGATGAGGGGATGTACTATACATCATTTGCACTTTGTCGTAGAGATGTATATAATGATACGCCACCCAAACAGTCGGCACACGCACCTGGAAATATTATCTGTCAGGCTTGGACGTGCATAAAACTTTCAATGAAGGTGAAACTGCAGCCACAGCAAGCCGTGGCTCGCAAGGTCATGTTCCATATATATGTACGTGCAATTTATAGTAGTCATTACGAGCTGTGGGTTGAAACTTTACTTGTAAATGGTTAACGCGCCCAGAAGGTGAATCTAGGATGTAGCACAAACAGAATAATGGCGAGCCAATTCTACGTGCTATAAGCACACCATTAACTCACGCTCTAGCCATCTTTGCATTTCAATACTTCAATTTCATGTATATGTTATATTGGACGTAAGTCGACTATAATACATGATTATCATCATCATCATCATCATCAACGTGCACATTTAACAATTCTTCATATGATCACTGGCTATATCAAATCCCCCTAACCACAATCGCACCCTAATCTCTGGCCGCTTATCAGGTTATCATGATCACCTGGACTCATCCTAGTTGGAGACTACTTGTCTATTGATTGCGGTGATTTAGTGCAAAAAAGCGTGGAAAATTTCAAAAGACAGGGCATCAACAGCTAAGCATAACAACTGTGCTTTACATCCTAACTGACTGATACTCTGTTCTTTCATCTAAATACATCATGTACCAGCAATGGAGAAAGAACAGAACCAAACCGCCGGTCGATTTGTCCCATCATTTCGGCAAGAAGGCGAAGGAACTGAAACTGAGCTCGGTCAATGATTTCCACAGATACACAAACGTTCCAAACATGATCAATGTGGCGACTGGCATGCCGAACGTTTCGAATTTCCCCTTTGACTCGCTGGAGGCTGGGGTCACAAAAGGAATCGCTGGTGCGGGGTCCTCATCGGCAACAAAGCCTGCTCATCTGTCTGTCCCTAAAACAGCAGAAGACGACACCGTTGTAAGTCTGGAAAGAGCACTACAATATTCCAGCATTGAGGAACATCCTGTTCTTCATGACTGGGTGAAGCATTTTGTTCAGCAGTATCAGTTTCACGTTTTATATGACGGTGGAGTGGATGTGACCTTGAGCTGCGGCAACACAGAGGCATTGAACAAAATGTTGCAATTGTTCAGCGATGAGTGGATTGAGGGAAGAGACAGACCTGAGTCGCGACGGTCGGTCCTGGTCGAAGAGTTTTCTTACACCACAGCCATTCAGTCGATTACTGCTAGAGGAATGCAAGTTGTTCCTGTGGACCTGGACCACCAGGGCCTAATACCTGATAAGCTAGATGAAGTGTTAGGGAACTGGGATTATACCAGAGGAAGAAGACCCCATTTGCTATATACGAATAGCACTGGCCAGAATCCTACGGGAACAGTAGTTTGTCTGAAGAGAAAGGCTCAAATCTACGCAATATGCCAGAGATACGATGTGGTAATTGTGGAAGACGAACCATACTGGTTTTTGCAGTTCGACAAAACGAGAAAGAGCGAGAACGAGGGTGACAGTGATGTTGTCGCCCATGAGAAAGACAAGAAAGATGACAGACACCAGAATGTATCAACAACAGAGGACAATGTTTCCCTGGCTAAGACTTTTTTCGACAGTCTAGTGCCCAGTTATATCACGTTGGATACAGACGGCCGTGTCATTCGTCTGGAGACGTTTTCGAACAACATTGCCCCTGGCGCTCGTCTGGGGTATATTGTTGCCCAGCCAAAAGTCATTCAAAGACTGGTTCGGCTGACTGAGCTATCCACTCAAAACCCATCGGGGTTTGCTCAAGCAGTCGTCACCAAGTTCTTGCACGAACTGGGTCATAAACACGATCCTCATTCTCATGGCCACCATGATCCGCATACTTCTGATCAATTAACCTTTCACTCCTGGATTCTACACCTCAAAACTCTCCGAGACCATTACCAGTCTCGGATGACCACAATGTGCAAAGCATTGGATCATGGCAACGCTGCTATTTCGTTCCTCCCCAACAGCGACGACTGGAATTTAGTACGCAAAACTACAATCTACGAGTTTGAATGGCCCCAAGCAGGAATGTTTGTCTGGATCAAAGTCCACCTTCTGGAGCACCCTCTAGCCCCCATGTTCAATGCACCCGACCTGGGTCATGCACTGTTTTTATGGCTGACACGGAAACCAGCCCTGCTGCTCTGCTGCCCTGGATCTATGTTCTCACCCACCAGACGAGTGGCCAAGTACGGGTCATTGTATTTCCGGCTATGCTATGGGGGGGTTGACCAACAGCAGGTCCAGGAATCAGCTGACAGATTTGCCCAGGGTGTTCAGACGTTTTGGAGTATCGACAATGCCCAGGTAATCCATGATTTGCTCCACGAGTACACAGTGTCGGGCTTTTTCACCGAAGCTAACGCATCTCCATGCATCTGCTAATGCATGCAAATCAAAAAATAGCAGGGCTAGGTTCGAGCTTTTTTTGTCGGGATTCGAAAGATAAGAGGAAGGGTTGTGAAGAAAGCACAGTGAATGAACAAACTATAAAAGCAGAAACGAGATTAAACTATGGTAGGATCACAATTTACAATAGTATAAGTATATATATATTTATTTTAAACGTATTTTTATGGAGTAGTTTCTATGCAATATAACGGTGAACATTAAAATCGACTTGCCTCTCATAAAGAGATCCCCGACGAGCGGCGCATGATCGACAGGACATATTACCAGACTTTGCATTCGTCGATCAAGCTGTAAGTGTGATACGGTAGCCATAAAATAAAATGCCCAGTTGACTGTTCACATGTTGTTTTTCTTTTCATCGATCCGCTGGTTTTCCGCAAGCGATTGTGTCGGTCGTCGTCACGATTAATTAAAAATAAAATCCAGGACTGCTACTAAGCGGCGGCGGCCCTAAGCGGGTCTCTTGAGCCCCATGGGGAAACCGGGGACAAATTCCGAGAGCTATTAAACTAAAAATGAGGGGAAGGATACCGAATCATAATACTACAGTAGCAAAATTGTTGAGGATCAAAATAAAGTACATTACGTAGTTATGCTTTTACTTCAAATGTATAATGATGTTTGTACAAGTTTATAACTTTTTATTGTAGAAGTAACACATTGCTTGCGGGGTACGTTTCTTCTCTGAAATCTGAGTACTGGTTTGACATAACTCGCGTCTCCCCTCAGCCCTCAGGGCTGACCTCCCATGTACCCCTCTCGAAACGTTTTCCACATGAATACCCCCTCCACCCATCGCCCACAAATTCATATCCCACGCTCTCTAGTTAATTAACCTCTTTCTAGCCTAGGCATAAAGCAATATGTACTTTCAGGCAGATTGAGCTATTGACAGGTTTAAATTTGGAGATCAGTGGCTGATCTCCTGGCTAATCTCGCCGATCCAGACGATCTAGACGATCAATCTAGGTTCGGCAGCTCCCTCCCATTCCTAGTAATGGTTACCCGGGGCAACTCCCGTCCTTAATGGGGACAAAATACCGGTATCCGCTGACGCACGGCCTGAGGTGTAACACGAACCCGGCTGAGATTAAATTTCTATATAAAAGCAGTGTCTACGGAAAAGATGTAATTGATCCTGAGTGGAAGCGAGGTTTACCCCGCTGAAGTTAATAGTATACATTATAAATAGAAAAAACTTTTCGAGAATAGACACAATTGACGAAGAACACAGTGCACGATATCTAAACGACAAATCTAAACGACGAACCTTTGACATCTTGTCAACTGTTTAACTGTTACTGTTTTTTATTGTTATTGTTATTGCTCTTGCTATTGCTGTTGTTCAATTGCAATTATGATCGACTCTACCTGGGACGAATCCTGGCTGGATGTGGGGTCTCACCATAACGGCCTCGACCTAAGATTCGACGCAAACATTATGAGATACGGCCCTCACAACTATCCACACGAGTATTCAAGTGAGAGAACTGCAATTGATGTGTTACCAGGTGAAAAACGACGAAAGAGAGCGGACGCATCCGCCGAAAAGTTAGTCTACTATCCTGATGAGCCGCTTCATTATAAACACAAGCTACCGGGATACGAGCGGGGTTATGAGCGGCCCGAAAGACCTGTGCCAAGGAGTCGGTCGGAAGGTGGGCCAAAGCCGTTCCCGCTGTCTCCTGGTGAGTACGCTAGCTCTCCGGATTCTGAGCTGCAGAGTAGTGCGCAGAATGAAGAGGATCAGGAACTCAACACCCAGCAGCTGGTGGAGCAGTACCTGTCGTTTGAAGATTCAAATGAAAACAGCTGTTTAGTAGACGACAGTGGAAATGCTGTGCACACCACTTTGCAAGGCCATTTGAGTGGTAACTGGCATTTGACTAATGGTAATAAGCATCTCAGTGAGGAAGGAGATTCAACCAAGCAGCTGACTTTTTACAGACGTAATCTATTTGATCTACGTACCAGCTGTACGTTTGATGCCCAGCCTACTTATGTTGTTGACGCCCATGATACTAAAACCCTGATTGACAGTCTGGTACTGGCAGTGGAGTTGTACTCTTCGTCTTCCAAGAGGAAAGACGCTACAGTGGTGGGCCGGTCAGGAGCCCCTGTCTTTGATCGAGTGTTGAAGGTCGACGACAAAGGTGATTCTCCCATTGTGGAGCAAGAGTGGACTAAAGTGAAGTTTAGTTCAGCCACTGTTAATAATGGAGCGCCCAGTTGTCAACCGTACTTTCAGGTAGTGGTTGTTCTGCGAGCTATAAGTTGTACAGGAACCACTGTGACGGTATCGAAAGCATCATCTCAACCTATAGTGGTGCGAGGTCGACATCCCCGGTTTTATAAGGACAGATTTGGAATAAGTCTGGCTTCTACTGACGTGAAGAGAAAATCTTCTGTTGGAGAGGATGCTCAGGGACAGGGACAAACACAGACACAGACACAGACCACTCGATTGCCTTCCAAAAAGTCTTCATCTTTAGCGTCGGCGATAGATGCTATTGACGCCAGCCGTCGAGCAGGGGCTGCACCGCCTAGTCCTCCTACGCCTTTGATGGATGAGCTTTATGGAAGACCTGGATCCAACGAATATTACTATTTCCCTCTAGATAGAGTTTCTCCGGAAGAGATGGTCGAGGGATTCTACAATCCTCATTTCCCGCACCAGGCATTCAGTGCGATTCGACAGCCTCAGAAAGGACTGTCATACTATCGATCACACGATGATGATGCAGAATGGAGCTACGACGAGGGAACTAATTAAACGGAGAAATTTTATTTATGTGTTTTACGAATTATGATAGAAACTGGTATGAGACAGGATAGTCTATGTATTTGAAATTTATAGAAAGTCGAACGGGTCAAAGATACGCCGACTTTTTTACACTGGAAATAGTTTATCATCTTGTGATTAGTAGAGATGCCCAACACTATAGTTAATCCGAGAAATATAGTGAGAACTCAGCTGGACCTTGAACAATTCGGCCGAACTCATTGCGTCAGTAACTCCGCTTTTTTTAATTCTTTGGGTCCGGGTGCGTTACGATTTGCGAAACGATTTGCAAAATGATTTGCGATATATAATTATTGTTTATCAGGTATTTTTTCTTTTTGTCTTCCCTCTGATTTTTCTTTTGATCTGTTTTACAATCCTCGTTTAATTTTTTTGTTTTTTTGTTTTAATTGGTTTCTATTTTTTGATTTCGTACCGCAAATCCAGAACCCTCCTTTTTGCTTATCGGATAGATTCATGGAAACGGCGAGTGTTCCTTGCAGAATGATACACCGATTGGGCTGCAGGTCCGGGGGTTGGGGCATTGAAGGGTAGCATACTGATTACAGAAATCTACACGACAGCCAAGGATAAGAGTGAAAATGAAATGCTGGCACAAGAGTCATAAGAACAGAAGAAAATACATTTTCTTGGCAAGCCTACATTTGCGACCAGTTAAAGCCAAGACTACAGCGCATTGCTATTATCAAAAACGGCTGAAGACCCGACCAACGAACGACGAAGACCCTTCAAATCCGTCGCTCTCCGGTTCAAGCCCCCACAGGATTATTAAGCTTAACCCGCTGCGTCGCCTATCAGTTCCCATTGATTCGGTAGATCGATCAACGCCCACTACTGCGCTGTATCTAAAGTTAGCAGATCTGGGCATATTGTACATGTAAGTAGATCATCAGCCACATTTGGTCCCTTACCTTTGAGAACTGATTATTTACGGTTAACACTAAACTCTGTAAGAACGCTGGAGTGAATCATCTGTACAGTCCACTATGATCATGCCATCACCGCTTCTTTGGCCAGTTTCTTATCGTCTTTAACCACCTACGATTCGTGCCCCAGGGCTGTTGGCTGCCCCCGTAGTAGACGTTTCCTTTGGCGCATTTATATCGAGCGCACAGACTGATTTTAACCATGGCAACAAGAAGTTTCATGCCCATTCACGTCGTCATATAAACCAACGTGGACTCTAGTCGTCTGTCTGTACGGGCATGAAGCCGTGCTGCTGCTGCTGCTGCCGCTGCCGCTCCGCTGAAATTTCCGCTGCATGGACACACATGCATCTGGCCCTGTCAGTTTAGCACGACGTACGAGAGTCTAAACAATCACGTCATAGCTTAATGTACAGTGTTACTCCACTACTGCAAGCCACCCCGCCGGTCCTATCGAAAAATCTCCCGGACCCCCAGTACCCCCAGACCCCCGCTCCGGATAGACAGATTGCCAAGGCCCGTGTGCATTGCATGGCGAATAATTATAACTTGCAGTTACATGGGATTGCTAGGGGTTGCTTACTCGGATTTACTTCGGGCCATTTATATTTGGATGGCTACCTTCAGCCGTACTCACAAGGCTGTAAAGAGTTCAAATCTTCTTCTCATCTTTTGGGGATCACGTGAATCGAGTTCTAACCCTTGCCCAGATTCATGCCATAATCGGAACATCATGCTTCCAAGCTGCTTAATTAAGCTGTAAGAACCTCAAAACTTTGTCTGGTTTTCACCAACATTTGTGTACTTCCGTAACGCCTAAAAGCTTGAAAGCACTCTTTCACAATTGTCTGAAAGCAGCAACGGTTTTCACCCGTGGAGAAACTGTGTCACCTCTCTCAAAATACACATCACATTTTCTGACATAACATTTGGAAGGAATCCGGTGGCTGGAAGGTACAGAACTCCGTCAAAGTGCCATCAATCTCTACGGTAATTTGCATCAAAGCAAACAGAATCGTTGCTCGAGTCCTCTTGACACAGCCTCCCGGCAATGTCATCTACCGACTACTATGAAATACTAGGAATACAGAGAAGTAGCACTCAAAATGATATCAAAAAGGCGTTCCGTAAATTGGCACTGCAGTATCATCCGGATAAGAATAAAAACAAAGATGCTGACGAAACGTTTAAACTCTTGAATGAAGCCCAGGATACGCTGACTGACCCGGCCCGTCGTAGGCAGTACGATTTCGAGCATCCTGTGGCCACTAGACATTCAAGCGCCTCGTCATCGTCTCGAAGGTACTACGCCAACACAAAAGATTACGACTATGAGTCATCGTTCAACCCTTCAGGGTTCAACGCATTTCCCTCGAATCCGAAATATGGGCCCAATGAAACCCCATTCACAAATCGACGAAAGACCCGCTCGACATCTGATAAGAGGCCCTCGTTCTATCCGACATACAATTTCGAAACCAATGATTTCACTGACTACTTCACCAAGTTCTGGGATTTCCCAGACCCGCATCGTGACCGTCGTTTCAATTTTAAACACTGGAATGGTTACGACGACTACTTTGACTCGTCTTCATCGGGAGCCAAGCAACGTGAGTCGGCCACAAGAGGGGACAATAGCGATATACCAAAATCTCAACCTGCACCTCCAGTAGAGAAGGAAACCAACTTCAAAAAAACTAAAGACGGCTGGAGTTACACATCTACCTCTTATTCATATGTATCTGGTGACCAGAAAGAAGACGGGCGAAGTTCCGGCCGAAGTTCGAGGAAAGACGGTCCGTTCAAGTTTTCAATGAATGGGAAGTCCTCGACCCGAAGTGGACCTAGCAAGCCTAAAAGCACCCAGTATCACCGTCACTTTGCTCCATACGATGAGAACGTCAAGCAAAAGCAGGATGGTGAGAGAGAGGACGAAGGTTTCGCTGACAGCAAGTATGCAAAGTCATATCATCACAAGGATGCTGGACATTCTCGAAATAACAGCACCAAACAATCTGTCCCCGAAGGTGCTACTGTCATTGATTTGACCACTGATGGTGAAGTTGGGTCCAATTCTTCTCCAGACATTGAAGAGATTCAAATAGACACGCCATCGCCTGAGAAAAAGCCATCTACTTCGCCAGGAATAGAAAAAATGAATGGCAGTAATACCGCGAATGATCAGCATCAGAGGGAAAATGGCATGCAAGGGGATGGGCCAGAGGTAAAAGCTGCCGAACCCGCCAGCGTCCCTGCGGACGAAACCAACAACTATTTCTCGTACGAAAAGTTGAAGTCAGATCCCTTGCTCAAGCGAAACATCCCCACTCCGTCCAACACTGACCTTCCCGGTTCACCTCCAAAGCGGCCCAAGACCAAGCCTGCTGCTGAAGGTTACCATAGGCTGAGAGAGGACTTCACCAATGTACCACCTTTCACGCAGACTTTTGGCAATTTCGACATGGATGAGTTGACAAGGAATATCCAAGAGGAAATGCAAAGCAGTGTGCCTTTAGAGCCATCATCGCCAGAAGTTGCGGAACGTCCACCTTCTCCAGCAGCCTCGTCGGATAATGAGCGAGAATTCTACACTGCCCCAGCCCCTGAGGCCACTGGCCAGCAGCCTCTCATGGACCTCCATGACTCTTCAGTGGTATTTGACATTTTGCCACCAGATCCTCCTGTGATTCCATCTCTCACGTCGACCTCATCCGAACTTCAGGAGTATGGCCAGCGCTTGGAAATGTATCAGAAGCAATGGAACGAGTATTGTCGAAAAATGTGTCAATATCACGATGAGAGAGCTATGGCCGATGTGAATTATGACATACAATACTATTTATCTGTTGCAGCCATGCAAAGATACTTAAAGGCTCAGCGTCAGGATATCATGATTAAAGAGCGTTGGCAGTTGGCCCAGCAGCGACATTGCAAAGTGTTGGAAAGCTTTTTACAATTTAAAATGGCCCAAGAGGGTCCCAGAGCATGATTTTTACGTTTTAATGTATTGCATATTATTTAACTAAATTATTATTATTATTAGCATTCAATGATCATTATAATCATAAATAGTAACCTTTTATATGGAAGATATACCCTGGTGGTTACTAGCACCTATCCGGCACGCCGCAGCAGCCCACGCACGCGCTTTAATTAACCTCGAACACTCGCTGAACTTTCCTCTTCGTGTCCCAACCTCTGTTCTACCGTTTTCTTCTAGTCGCTCTTTTTTTTATATCTTGAACATTCCCTTTTGCTTAGAGCCTACAGACGTTCATTTTACTATTTTAAAATGAACTTGCTCGGGAAATGGACGGTTCTTTTTGTGGGAATCGTGTTCCACTTCGCATTCCTATGGTCAATCTTTGACATTTATTTTGTCAGTCCCTTGGTTCATGGGATGCAACACCATGAAAGCACAGACTCTGCTCCTGCCAAACGGCTGTTCCTGGTTGTTGGAGACGGTCTACGTGCAGACAAATGTTTCCTGAACATAACGCATCCAAAGTCGGGCGTCTCCGAGTACCTGACCCCTTTCATTAGGTCCAAGGTTCTCAGTGAGGGAACTTTTGGGGTCTCGCATACACGAATGCCTACGGAGTCAAGGCCTGGCCATGTTGCAATAATAGCTGGGTTCTATGAAGACGTTAGTGCCGTCACTAAAGGTTGGAAAGAGAATCCTGTGGACTTTGACTCGGTGTTCAACCAGTCCTCGCATACATATTCGTATGGGTCTCCAGATATTCTACCCATGTTTGCTCAGGGAGCCTCTGATAAGGACAGGGTCGATGCAATTATGTACGGGTCTGACTATGAAGACTTCACCAAGTCCTCTATAGAGTTAGATCAGTTCGTTTTCGACCATGTTAAAAATCTGTTTGCTCGCGCGAAGACCGATCCCCAAGTCAATGCAGCTTTGCACCAAGAAAAGTTGGTGTTTTTCCTTCATCTGCTTGGAATCGATACGGCTGGTCACAGTTATCGTCCTTATTCTGCTGAATACTACGATAATATCAAATATATTGACACCCAGCTCCGAGAGCTCGAGCAGCTTGTTGAAAACTTTTACGCTGACGACAAGACTGCCTGGGTCTTTACGGCAGACCACGGAATGAGTGATCTGGGCAGCCATGGCGACGGACATCCTGACAACACTAGAACTCCACTCGTAGCTTGGGGTGCAGGAGTGGCCAAACCTGTCAGTGACGTCTCGGGTGCTCATGACGAATTTTCTGAGCCTTGGGGTCTCAGCTCAGTAAAGCGAAACGATGTTAATCAGGCAGATATTGCTCCACTGATGTCATATTTGATTGGCACCAACTATCCCGCCAACTCTGTCGGTGAACTTCCCGTGGACTTTATCGACGCCCCTGATAGCACCAAGAGTAGAGCCATTTACGCCAATGCTCTGGAAGTTATTGAACAGTTCCTAGTAAAAGAAGCCCAGAGGAAAGAAGCCCAGATCAAATTCGTTCCATTCCCCCCTCTTTCAGAAGAACGGTCAACTGCCCATCGAATCGCTGAAATAGAGAGCCTAATCGAAAACGGCGAGTACGCATTGGCCATTGAAAAGTCTGATGAATTCATGAAGTTGGGCTTGCAAGGGCTACGATATCTGCAAACCTATAATTGGCTTTTCCTACGAAGTCTAGTCACCATGGGATTCCTAGGATGGATTACTTATGCTGCTACTTCGTTCCTACATTTATTTGTTGTCCCCCTTGTGAAAGCATCAGACCACATCGTTACAGTTCGAACATTGGCGGTCGGAATACTAGCGGTCTTGTGTGGACTTCTTTACCAACAACAATCGCCGATAAACTACTATCTCTACGCAATTTTTCCGGTATTTTTCTGGGAACAGGCAGTAGAAAACAGAACTACCATTTCTGACGGGCTGCGCTTACTGGTCGAACGATCCCCATCAACAAACCGCGTTACCGAAGCAGTTGGGACAATATTGTTTGGGATTGCCTTGATGGAGTCGATTGTGTGCGGTTACTTTTACCGCGAGGTTTTCTCGCTTTGCTTTGGAGTGGCGGCCATGTGGCCATGGATTCACAATGCTTCTGTCTCGATGAAAAATATCAAGTTGAGTCTTCTGTGGGCACTTTTGTGCATTGGCCTGGCTTCTTTCACAGTCCTTCCTGTTGTCAAACAAGAAAGTATGATCCAAATTGCTGCCGGAGGCGTCATTATGACTCTGGTTAGCGCTTATCATTTGTTGGATTTAGGACGTCAACTCAAGCTAGGTCGGGCCACAATGGTACTCGGTGGAGTCCAGTTGGGGCTGATCATTCTATCTATTTTTGTCACTGCCTCTTCAGTTGCTTCATTGCAACAACGAAAAGGACTCCCTCTAGGAAATCAAGTTACAGGATGGGCCGTTCTAGTGTTTTCGTTGATTGTACCGTTTCTTCATGCTCTATACCCCGTGAGGGACTACAGATTCCGACTGCTAACTATATTTATGGCTTTCAGTCCAACTTTTGTTATACTTACGATTTCATACGAAGGCTTGTTTTACGTGTCGTTTTTTGCTATTCTTTTGGTGTGGCTTGAATTTGAATACCTCTTCTACAACAGTAGTGAGAATGGCAACGACAAAAAGCAACGAGAATTGTCACTGGCTGACTTCCGTATCTCGCTTTTCTTCTTTTTTCTGTCTCAAATCGGATTTTTTGGGACAGGTAATATTGCATCAATATCCTCCTTCTCGCTTGACTCGGTTTACCGACTTATTCCTATATTTGATCCTTTATCAATGGGTGCCATCCTAATTTTCAAAATCCTGGTCCCTTTTGCGGTTCTTTCTGTGTGTCTTGGGATTCTTAATTTAAGACTGGGAGTACCGAAATCTGCACTTTTCTCAATGGTCTTGGCTGTCTCTGACATTCTGTCATTGAACTTCTTTTATTTGGTTGTAGATGAAGGAAGTTGGTTGGATATTGGTACTGGTATTAGCCATTTTTCCATTTCATCGCTGCTGTGCCTCTTCATGATTTTGCTAGAATATTTGAGCGATGTCCTGGTGCGGGGAGTGAGGCTGGAAGAAGTTGCGGTTAAACCCACCACTGACAAAACTGTATCATAGACATTCAAAATCACATAAATATTAATAGTACATTCATAATATATACGCCATAGATCAACTTTGGTCCTCTTTCCTTTTCTTTTGTGCTTGCTCATCACCTGTTTCCTGAGATAGTACTCTCTTGCCACCAGTGTCTCCTCCGGCGCTGGCAGGATTCCCTGGCCGATGAACTACTGGTTTGGCATGAACTCCTTGTAACTTAGCTCCCGGTGGCCTAGGAATTCTTGATCCTCCGGAGACTTGACTCGACGCCGCAGCCGGCATTACTACACTTGGTTTCTGGAGCGTAGCAGTTACCGCATTCCTAAGGTTCGCCTTTGTGAGAACCCCGGGTCCAAATTTGGGCCGGGCCAAAGTATTTTGCATTGCAGGGCCGGTTGGCAGCCCTTGAGATGGCCCCACAGTATGCGGGACGGCCACACCAGGTGCCTGGGCATCGTGAGATTCATTCGGTCTAACGGGAGCGGCGACTGGTGCTGATGGTACAGGCACGGTGGTTTGACTTCCACTTACAGCTGTTTCTATGGATGATGCAGTTCCTTTCAACGCTTGCAACTGAGTTGTGAGAGCTTCCCTCTCCTTTTCTAGCTTCTTCAACAGAAGCGAAGATCGCATTTCGGCCTCTTTTCGTCCAGACGCCCGGCCCTGTTCGGTAGCTCTCTTAAGCTCATCAGCCGGTGACAAGGTCGCCGCAGCTGCAATTTGCTGGGTCAATTCCAAAATTTTTGCATCTCTTTCTTTGAGCTTCTTGCCGTACTCTTCGGTGTATTTCTCTTTCACCTCATTGACCTTCTTTTCAATCACCAATCTGATCTTTTGTGAACTGTTCGCCTTGTATTTTACCAGCGCCTCCTGTTCGACTTCCTCCTTTAACTCCTTTTTCAACGCTTCCCGGTCTTGAGCAGCTTCACCTGGAACCATTGGTTTCGCACTTCTTTCTTTTTCTAGCTCCTCTCTGAGCTCGGCTAACTTCTTTTCAGCCTCTTGGGCTGGCAAGCTGGCTGCCTTCAAGCTTTCCATCTCGCGCTTCAACTGTAATAACTCCTCTTCTACATCGGATTTAGATTTCGAAAGCTTAGCCATCTCTGAGGACGCGTCTCCACCATTGAGGTTTACAGCCCGTTGAAGCTCAATAACTTCATCGCTGACTCGGTTGTATTCACCTTCTAGCTCGGCTATTCGTCCATTCTTCCTAGAAATCTCATTTTCACTCTCAGTTCTCGATGCCTCGAGGGCGGATTGGGCAGCGGTAAGCTCACTCTTTAATTTCTCCAACTCATTTTTCATATCCGAACTATCAGTCGCTTCTGATAATTTAGCTTCTTGCTGGGCTGCCAAAGCCTTTGCAAGGTCATCTTTAGCAGCCTTCAATTCCTCGCGCAATTCCAAAGTTTCAGCACGTCTTCTTTGTAACTTATCTTGAGATTCCTTTCTCAGGTTGTCAAATCTCACCTGTAGTTTAGCTAAATCTTCAGAAACACCGCTGGAGACTGTCTCCGTTTCCTTGAGCTTCGACTCGGCTTCGCTCTTCTCTTTCTCCATGCTAGAGATCTTCGCAGCCAATTCATCCCGTTGCTTAGACAGAGATTCTATAAGGTTCTTTGATTCCTCTATGTTAGCTTTCAAAGAACTCAACTCTTCAGGGTCAATTCTCTGATATTTCTGCAACATCTGCTGAGATCTCGCCTTCCACCTATCGTTATCCTGTTGGATGAGCGCAATTTGATGGTCTTTTGCTTCCACTTCAGCAACGGCTTCTTGAAGACGTTCCTCTAGAGGTTCCACTCTAGCTTTGAGACCAGAGAGTTCTTCCTCCAGTTCCTTGGCTTTTTTACTGTAATAAGTACTTTGAGACCGCAGAGACGAATTGCTTTCACGCAAGACATTGAGATCCTCGAGTTGCTGAAGGACTTTCTGATGTTCCGTCGAAATACGCAATGCATCACCCTCCCGAGATCTCTCCTTCTCCAACTCAAAACGGGCCTCATCGAGAGAACTGGTAGTGTGCTCCAGCTTCTGTTGAAGTCTCTTTTTCTCCTGCAAAGCTAGATCGTAATTTAGTTCAATGATCTCTTTCTCACGTTTCAGATAACTTACTAGCTCTCTCAATTGATCATCTGAAGAGCCAACAACTGTCTTCTCGTCATCATCAACTGTCGAAGAAGGTCGAGTAGTGGCAGCTTCTAGCTGATCCAGTAGCATTCTATTCTGTGATGCTATATCGTTGCAGCGTCCTTTGAGTTGTTCAATCTCATGCTCATATGTATACCGCTGGCTATTCCAGCTGGCCTCAGAAGATTCCAATTGTTCAGTCGATCGCTTCGAAGTACTTGACAATTCCAAAACCTGCTCTTTCAGCTTACCTAGCTCTGCTCTAAGAGTCTGGGCTGTGCTTGCGGCTTCGGCATGTTTAACGAGCTCCTTTTCATAATTATCCTGTGCTGTCTTGGCAATCTCCGATTGTTTCTCCAACTCCTGTTTCAAAGATTCATGCATTTCATTGAGCCTCGACTCGTTCCCTCGAAGCTGCTGAACCGTCCTCTCCAGTTCGACCTTCTCCTGTTCAAGCTTGCTCAGACGGTCATCCTGAGACTTTTGAGCAGTAGACAGTTCCTGACTTGTAGAGTCGAGGAGATCCTTTGTCACACTCAATTTCTCTTGTAGTGCAGCAATTTCAGTCTAGTTAGTGAAAGTTTGCCAAATATAATTCCATTCTTGCTTACCTCCTTCCTGTGGATATTTTTATTCATGCTCTTCTCGAATTCGTCATGAGTAGTCGTTAGGCTCTGCAGGGCCTCTTCAGCGGCACCAGCAACTTCAGTCAATTCCTTAATGTGACTATTCGATATGCTGAGCTCGTTCTTTGTCAACTCGAGTTCTGATTTGAGAGTTGTTATTTCGTTTGTCATGAGGGCTTCCTTCGACTGAGGGTCAGTTTCCTGCGAGCGAGCTTGGAAAACCGCAACAGTTTCTTGGGCCGCCTTCAGCTCAGCTACCAATTCCTTATGTTTGAGTTCAAGTGCAGAAAATGAGTTTCTTGCTTCAACAACACTCTCGCGAGCAGCAGTGAGCTCTGTATTCAATTTCTCAACCTTGGATTGATATTCTTTCACATCAACTTCTCGTCGTTCTATGACTTGGCGAGCTTCCTGTGCTTCTTTGTCGAGCTTTCCTTGAAGTTTTGACACTTGTGCTTCAAGAGTCTCCACCTGAGACGAAAGACGTCGTCTTGCTTCAGAATCAGATGTTTCTCTTTCGGTTTCCGTCAGACGCATGTTTGTCAGGATGCCATTCAGTCGTCCCTTCTCCTCCAATAGTTCTGCATTTTCGTGAGTGATTCGTGATTCAATCGACTTCCAGAGTTGCTTCTCGGCTTTGAGGTTGGCATTCTCACCTCGCAGACTTTCGGCCAGCGATCTAGCATCTACCAATTCTTCAGCAACCTGTTGGGTCCTCATGTCTTGCTTAGCCAGAGAGTCTTGCAGTGATTGGCTTCTCTTTTTCAGTTCTTCATTCTCAGATTTCAGCATCTGTAAGTTATTATTGAGATTCTTGTAACGCTCATTGACCAGCTCAACTTGTCCTTGAGCTTGTGAAAGCCGAACACTGAGATCACTTCTACCGTTCTGCAACTCCCGTATCTGGTCGTTCAGTGTTCGAATTGTCGAAGAGTTCTCCAGTCGCTGGGCATCCAACAAGGCTTGTAGTTCCTTGAGAGCTGTAGCAGCATCCTCGTTTTGTTTGAGCAGCTGCTGAGCAAGCGCGCCGTTTTCATAGCCAGATCCGTTCGAATCTATCGCATTGCCATTATCAGCCTTACTCGAAAGCATACGTCTGAACATGTCTCTTTCTCTTTGAAGGGCATCTGACTTTATATTGAGTCCATCAACCTGTTCCTTCAGAGATTTGATGGTCGCCTTAGCCTCTTCAACCACCGACGATTCCAAACTTTCTAGTCGCATCTTGGACTTTGATTCTTCCTCCTCCATTCTCTGTCCCAGTTCGCGGGTTATCTTTAAAAGATACTCATTTTGTTTTTGGAGTTCAATTACGTCCTTGAACAAGACTAGTCGCTGAGAGATGAGCTTGTCGGTGTCAGAGTGACCGTCCATATCTTCCTCCGATCCACGCAGAAGTTTCTGGAGCGCAAAATGCTCCTGAGGTGATAGAGGGCCCTCTGAATCCTCAGATATGTAATTCTGTATCAAAAGATGTTGAATCTGCCGAGATAGGTCTCGAATCTGTTGCGACAGAAGATTGTTCTCCCGTACGCAATCACTATATTTGACATCGGTGGTCTTGAATTTTGCTCTGACTTCCTCCAGCTCAGCGCTGGACCGTTCTAATTGTACACTCAAGTCGGCCAACTCTAGCTCTAGTCGTCTATTTTCTTCGCGCTCTGCCAGAATAGCTGGAGCATTGGTTTCCATTTCCTCCAATATTTGATCCATTTCACGACGCAGTGACTCATTCTTGTGGCGTTCTCGTTCGAGCCGAGTCTTGGTCTCCTGGAACTCAGAGTATAGCTGGACCAAAGAACCACCACCCCTTTGAATCTCGGAGATGATATGGGCCGAAGGCGAGAAAACGGCAGAAGAAGGTGTAATCTGTCCTGCCGGGGTACGAGGCACACCAGGCGTCATAGGCGCAGCGGTTCCAGCAGCTCCTCTGGCATCGGCCTGCATATGAAGCTCTTCCAGCTGGGATTCCATGCCGTCCAACTGGGACCTCAGTTTCTCTGTCATAGATTTAAATCGTTCAGCCTCGTTCCTCCAGTGAGCCAGATCTCCAATGTCACGTTTCCGCTCTCGTTCTAAAGTTTTTTCGAGTTCCTGGACACGGGCTTTGGCGTCTTTAGCAGACTTCTCCCACAGTTCGCCAAGTCTTTGTTGAGACGACATTTCTGCTCTGAATGCCTCTTCGTTGGCCACTTGTGCACTTTGGAGGTCTTTGACTTTCACGAGCGAGTCATCGTAGGATTTAGATATTTCGGCAAATCGATCCCTGAGAGTTTCGTGCGATCTCTCCAAAGACTGATGTTCAGATTTCAGCGAGTCCATGTCGGATTGAAGTTTAGAGATGACGGCCAGCTTATCGGACCGAAATTTCTTATACTCTTCTGTTTTGGCTTTGAGCTCGGAATCGAGCCATTCATTGTCTCGCTTGACAAGTTCCACTTCTTGAGAAAGGTTCTGCTCACGCAGTTTAGCAGTCATTTGCTCTGATCGGACCTTTTGGGCCTGATTCTCGAGTTCGGCAATGGTTCTGCGGTTGTCTAGGTTTTTGTTCTGCAGCGTCTCCATATCGGAGCGAAGGTCGCGAATTTCTTTATTCCGTCTGTCCAAAGTCTCCAAAGTCTGACTTTTCTCGTTTGATATGTCCTCCAATTTCTTTTGCAGGCTTTTCACAGTGGTATCGCTGCTCGAACTCTGCCCTTGAGCCGTCGCCATCTGCGATTGTAGTCGAGATTTTTCCAGTTCCAGTCTCATTGTCGATTCTTTGAGTCGTTGAAACTCTTTTTTAGACTCTACAAGTTTACCTTCCAACTGTTGGGCACGACCATTGGCACCATGAATCGATTGTTCTGGTTAGTTAGTTCAAAGTAAGCAACGAATTGGGGCGACATACCATAAGAAACCTCATCCAATAGTCGTTGACTTTTCAAAGCTTCAAATTCATTGGCGCGAGCTGAAATTTTCTGAATCACTGCATTGGGCAGGTTGGTGACGAACGAGACGTCCAATGACAGAAACGACGCAACAAATTCGGGTTTGATGCTCGCTAATTCGCCCGCTGACTTCTCAGCCAACGCTGGTCTCGCAGCAGGAGCAGCAGGAGCAGCAGCAGTGCTCGACGGTCCGGCACCAGCGCTTGACGTTCCGGCCGCCGCTGGAATGTTTGGGGCACGTGAGGCCCCAGTATCCTCAGGTTCCATGGTTCAATGTGGGGGATTCAATGACAGAGTTCTATGGTCATGTACAAATTGATGTTGATTGTTATTTTACACTTTCTCCTGAGGAACGATTATTGATGAAATAAATGCGGTAGATATAGACGAGTATCAATCGATATCGATGGTGTGAGGATGGTGCGAATTGTTTGGGGAGTGGTGATGGGAGGGTAACGGTGGAGCGATGAGCATGGAATCAACTCATGAGAAATAATTACAAAATCTTAGGACCACATAGTTTACTGTCTATAAAAGTGGATACAATTGTAACTACCAAAATTATACTGTTGTACTGTTGACTGGTAGAATAAATAATTGAATACATCAAGTCCTAGGATATACCGTATACCACTTTTGTAGAGACAGTAAACTACATTGTAACTACCGTTGAGTACGGTTGACTGATAGAATAAATAATTGAATACATGCTAATTTGTTGACATGGCTAAACTGTCAATGCTAAACTTCATGGATGGGTTGCGACTCTCGCCCGGTACTTGGTTGTTCCCCAACCTTTGTAGCAGCATCATCACCGAAAGCTTGTCCAGCTTAGCCGGTGAGTTCACTAGATTTTCATCGACGTAGCGTTGTACCAAACCCCGGACCTCGCTAGCCGGCTGGCCCATACTGTCACTTATTGTTAACAGACACATTGACATCTTGACAACATCGTTCTCTGTCCAGTCAAGATGAGAACGTGATAATTCATTCAACACAGACACGCATGTCGGATTTTGAGAGGCTACTTTGTGGTCACTTAAGATTGTTGACAGAGACCCAATGTACATGTAAAATCGATATAACGGCTGGGTCGCCAGAGGTACTTCCCCGGCAAACACTCTCTGAATGCAAATATCGATGATTCTTCTTGCAAATTTGTAATTTTTATGCACCAGACTCGAATTTAGCATGGGGATATACAGATTCTGAACGACCTTTTCTTGGCTTACTCTATCGCCAACCGGTGATTCCGTGGACCACTTAGCTAAACTTTCCAGTAACAGTTCTCTCTTTTTCAGAAAAGAACATGTGGAGAACAAATATTTCAAGACATTAGTAGAAAGCTTGTGTTCCATGCAAAGTGTGTCCCAGGATTTTATGTAAGGTGCAATTATTTGCCATGCCAAGTCCGGCTCGTGCAGTCGAACGCTTTTCAAAGCTAACAAAATCCGAAACCTGTGGTAGTCACGAACAGTCCACCCCAGCTTGTTCTGATCCTCAGTAACAGTTGCCATATGTTCGGTAAAATTGGCCAGCTTCTTGCTCAATATACTCAGCGCATACCGGCTCTTCAACTTTCCATTGTAGAGCAGCTGGTTGAACAAATCCTTCAGCTCTTGTTCCGTTCGGCAGCTCGATATATATCCGTCAACAATCCCCGAGTTTAGAGAATGCACGACTTGCTTGGCTCGGGACTCGCTGTTTGTGAAAACCTCAAGGCCAGTGATTAAGTCCATAAAATGGTTTTTCACCGGCAGATTCACATCACTTGTAAAGTCGGTCTTCCTCATCGCCGACTGCAAAGTTTGCGCCAAGTCGAATTCAGAATGGACGCGCGGATTCAACGGCTTCACCAGTTCCTGAAGCATTTGGTCCCACTTCTCAGTGAATGGTTTGTTTTTGGCAGAGCTGTATCTGAGAATCTGTTGGCGTGATACTCGTAAAAGCACCGTACGACATGCCCGAGTTGGTTCGAGCAGCGACATTTTGTGTAGAGCTTTAGTATATTCAATTGCACAGCAATTGGTTGTTTGAGTGGTTCGATGAAGCTCGACTTCCGGGTATCTTTTTAGTGTTTGATTACACTTTTTGTATGCATGGATGATCCATTTTCATCATCCATGGTTAGATATGTCATGCATCGACAAGGTTATCGAGATCCCACCAAACGGTGTTTATAATCATATAGAATGATAAATATTTAATAAATATGTAATGTTACACTGACAATGTCTTTAACGCCATCAATCTATGTTATGCTGTCTCTTCAATTCTTCCAACTTGGCCCGTCGCGCTTCCAGGTCCTGAGCAGCCTGCTTCATTTTCTCTACTGAATGCAATAGTACAACCAAAAACTGGCCCTGAAAGTTATATCCCGACAGTTTATCACGAGCAATCCGGGCTTCCAGGTCATTTTCATAGACTACAAATGCATTTCCTCGGGTCTCTTTGATGTTCCCCATTCTAATTTGTCGGATCGAGCCAAATCTGCCAAACAGTTCATAAAGCTCTTCAGCCGTCACCGAGTCCGGCAAGTTTCTTACGAATAGAATAGAATTACTTGTTTGTCGCTAGTTAGCTCTGTCCCCTACTCAATATTACTGCCCGATCGCGTGTCATCGCTAGATCACAAACGGTCTACGATGCTGTGAAAAGTTCTCCACGCTTTCTTCTAGTATTCACTTACACCAGCTGCCATGATGCTCTAAAATATATTGTAGTATGAAAATCACTAAAGATCGGGTTTTCGATGTTCTCTCGCGTGGCTTCAACTTTTTGGATTTCTTTCTTTATATATATAACTAAAAGTAGCGAACTGCCGAGAGATATATCTTAGTTATATATTATTACAAACTATAATTCGGTTAGGCCCAAAATGACAAAGGCGCGGATCGAAAGCAGGTCCCAGTACCCCTCGACTAAACCATACTGGTACATTGTCATGACATCCTTGTCGTAATTCTGGCGATCTCGCACAGCTTGACGCTTTGGATCAAGCAAGTACACCAACTACCTGATACCGCGATGATTGACCTTGCCAGCTTCAAGGAGTTGTTGATTTTCTTTACCTCCTTGCTTGACCAACTCTGCTAAGATTACCCAGATCTCCCATCTATTTTCGCGTATCCTCGGGTAATTAATTGATCAAATATATAAAATTGCAAACTATATAGAATTATAATAGTGTACACAGTATTACATCCCCGGCACATGTCCGCTAGCGATTTAGGGCAGTCACCACGGAGAATCTTCAAAGTACTCCACTTGTGATTCACACTTATCGATGTTGGATACCACAGTATAGCGCACCGTGTCTAAAAATGAATTTGGTCCACAGCAGTGAATTGCCTTTGGTACGTCGTTCATCCCGAAGTATCTCATCACCAACTCACTCAAGTCTGGTTTGCCATAAACTATAGTCATACTCTCACCACCAGTAGTAGCTTTCCCTTTCAGGTTCTCTCCCTCAATCTCACTGCCCTCGCTATCTTCATCGTCCTTCTTTCCAGTAACATATATCGTAATATCAATGCCCTTGGCTCGTAAACTGTCTATCTCACGGCTAAATGACATAAAACTGGCCACACTCGAAGTCAACCATACTAAGTATGACCTCCCTTCGATCCCCATAGATGCAATGTAATTCAAGTATGAATACCCAGTGGTTATGCCTACACCACCTGCCATGAACAGTCGTTCGTTGTACATCCATAATGGATGACTGACCCCATATGGTCCTTCGATCAAGACTCGAAACAGCAACTTCTGCCGCGGTGCTTCTGCTAACAAGTCCTTGATTCTTCCCGTCAATCCGTTTTTCGGTTTGACTACACAGTGCAGCAGTAGAGCGTCCCCAGGATGCGCATAGACCGTAAACGGATGAGCTTGCCCTATCCAGTAAGATTTTAAAATCCTGATATATATATAACTTCCTGGCTTGACAACTCCACGGAACGGTGATGGAATGCTAATTTCTATCAGTCCATCCTGATTCAATAAAAACTCTCCATATCCTATTCTGTTGCAAGCATTTCGGTATATTCTAACTACCCGATCGACGAAATATAGCCCGCCTGAACAGTAAACCCAGGCCACGCATCCAAACTTCAGACAGTGGACACTGGTGGCAGCCAAAAACAACATAAAAAGGATCTTATGAGACCAGAAAAATGCTTCATAGGCTTTTGTTCGCAGGATTCGTGAAGAAAATACTGAAATTAGAACCGACACATACAAAGCCACATTCCCGCACCTCCAGTTGAGGAACTCTTTCCAACGGGAAGCAGCAGTATTGTTTAATATTTCTAACCACGTAAAACACAAGGAATGTATCACGGCATTGATGACAACTACCCTCGCAGTCCAATTATGGTACAAGACAAACCGGGGATAAGTTGATCCCATCAAACCTTGCAAAGGGTTGTTCCGCATACCAAATATGCACACCACCGGAATCTGAGACACAGAAATAACTCCAGTTCGAATCCCGAGGTATTTTAAAACCTGTGGCATTCTAGCATGGCCATGGCAGACTTCAAAGTTCAGTACCAGCAACAGCGTATTCAGCAAAATGTATCCTAAAATCACTAAACTCTGAGCTCTCGTTGGAATCTGGATCTCAATTAATCTCGCCAAAGTCAAAAGCTCAGCATGCCGTTTAGAGATCAAAGCAGGGAAGCTGATATACTTTCTCACTAGGTTCATCCATTTGCGCGTGACCAAAACATTGCCGGCTTTTTTGCGAAACGCACTAGAAATAATTGCCAAACACACAATCACAACCCAATAGCCAGTCATCATGAGCGAACTCAAAACCGCAAACTGATATTGCTCTCGCTGTATCACTGCCCGCTCATGCTCGGCATCAAACTGTGAACTTTGAGTTTCGACTGGGAATTCCACCGCTTCTGTGGATCCACTCAACCAATCGGGATCAGCAAAATGGTGAGAAAAATTGTGAGAGGTGAATTGCAGCTCGTCTAGCGAATATTCTATTTTTCCACTCTGCGAGCATACATCTTTGAGATAAGTATACCCCGAGAAAATCTCATTTTGGTCTTTTCCAAAGTTCTCAATGCAATTAATCACAGTTGTAATGAACAACGGATTCTCGCACTGACATCTGTATATAGCGGTATTTTTCCAGCATCCGAAATCCCAGTCGTGTGCACAATTCCAGCAAGCCAGTCCTACAGTACTGCTAACGCCAAAAGTGTGGCCAGAACAATATCCGAGCAAGGAGTGAATTATTATATTTACGCCTAATAATTTCATATCTGGTATATATACAAACCCGAGCCAGAACTGAGGTACATGACCGCCTACAAATAATTATTATCCATCTACACACATCTATATAAGCCAACTAATCGTTTTCTTGCTCGGTCACCCAAGTAAGCAGCACACTCCCTAGTGGCATGAATCACCACCGATGTGAATTCATGCTACGGGATTGATACTTGTCGCTTCTTTTTTCGTTCCACTCGGTTATGTAAACTCGGTGGACAAAGAACAGCACGAGTCTGCACGTCGACTGTCGCTATAATGAAGTTGTTAGTAATTCTCAATTCATTTAGGTTTATTTTTTTTCTTTGCTCTTATCAAAAATAAATAAAACTGTATCAAATAATATTCCCTCCTTAGCATCTCCTGTGTTTTGTTTTTGCGAAGACGGGCCAGTAGTTATCGTCAAAGCTAATAATGCATGCGCCGTGCATATTATGCAGGGAAAACATACCTAGTATGGAACTTCTGCATGAAGATCTCTTCTCTCTCTTTCATTATGCCTGGATACTGGCGGCATGCCAACTAAAGTAGAAGACGGTAAAAAAGTCGTCATATGATCCAGTAGCCAAATGGCACGTTACATTGAAATCATAAATTCTACGGCATGTAGCTTTTTTGCTGAAGCTGCGAAAACTGCCGAAGAAAGGAAAAAAAATGTTCAATAAATTAATTAACGATGAAAAAACTATACATCTAAAACTGCCATGTAGTCCTAGGTAAAGAGGTTGACGATAGGTGTGCGTTGCCAACATCCGTGGCCATTGATATGCCATAAGTATGTACTGAAGCATTATTCATGTTCTCATTCAAAGGATGGACAGCAATACTAGAAGATAAGGGTGAGTTGAGCATTCCGGACGATGCGGACGAACAGCTTTCGCTCGAAGAAGTGCTATAACTGGAACATGGTGATTCTTGATACTCAATTTTAGCGGCATAATCCACATTGCGGACATCCATTGCCGGGTCTGAATATCCCATCAACGTTTGCACGGGCTGAGATGTTTCGAGAATAAATGATGCTGTGCCGTACTCCAAGTATTTCGAAGGCGCTCGAGGTTGATAAGGAATGAGAAAATTATTTGATGGAATTCCAGCATTGGCAGCAGAGTTCATCGTGGCATGTGGTGATTCATTGTAGTAGATGTGTGGATAAATCATAGTTATGCTGGTTGAATTTGCTGGAATATTCGATGTCTGAAGCGAGCTCCCAGTCTTGGGCGGTTCCATCATAGATAATGGAGTTCCTGTAGTAATATGAGAATTATCACGGTCTAGCTGTTCCAGAGACCCGCTGTTTTGATCCAACCTTTGCTCGGGAAGCTTTTTGGGTACACGGCTAATTGTGGAACATTTTCCAGTCGTCTTCAATTTGGCATAACAGCGCTCATAATGCCTCTTCATGATATCGCTTCTACAAAATGTGTCATGGCATAATGGACAGACATGCGGTCGGAATCCAGTGTGTTTTCGGTTATGCCGTTTCAAATGCTTGAAATGAATATACGACTTGTTGCAAGTGGCACATTGAAACCTCCCATCAGAATCTTTAAGCGACTCTATGTCTTGTCTAAAGCTTTCTGCTAGTCCTCTTCTGCTAACCTTCTTGACCTGTAGGATATTTTGGCAAAACTGCTTGTTGTTATCCGTGACATTCCCGATTGAAGACATAGTTGCTCTCAACAAAAGAGTTTGTTGGAGAACAATGGGTAAAACCTAGAGTTGAGACGAATGCTATGGATAGAACCACTCAAATTCAAAATA
Source organism: Spencermartinsiella ligniputridi (assembly GCA_030583385.1). Taxonomy (NCBI): domain Eukaryota; kingdom Fungi; phylum Ascomycota; class Dipodascomycetes; order Dipodascales; family Trichomonascaceae; genus Spencermartinsiella; species Spencermartinsiella ligniputridi. Next base: position 189,957 of record JAJMIC010000005.1, on the reverse strand, counting down.
GATGACAATGGTTGCGCTGAAACAAGATATAGGCTACAAGCAAACTGGAAAAATACTCCGAATTTCCGGAAGACCTGTCAACATCTCATGCAGCTGGCTGCTCTTTTATACTAAATTTAAAGAGAAGACAGCGACAGAACAGCTAACCTGATAATTAAAAACAAAATTCATGATGAATAAGCTAAAAAAGAATTTATAGAAATGGTCTGCGGAGTTTGATATATGTCGAAACTCGGAGCTGAACTGTTGGCTAACGACATAATTTTTCGAAACACAGTCTTTAAAGTTAAGGCATCTGCTTGCAGAAGGCGCGTATTTTAAGGTTTTCCTTCCACTCCCTGCCGCAGAATATTAAAACCAACGTGTAAACCTTACATGAGATCACCTGAAATTTGTTTAAGAGCCAGTGTGATCCAAAGACACCTAGCAAGGGAAGCAGAGGTTGAAACCAGTTATATGAGACTGTATGATTCATGGAGGCATGTACCCAAGGCTGCAATGACTTGGCTGGTTGTGTGACTTGGCAGCCCATTGTCTCCTGCTCAAACTTTTCTCTGCGCAGATTCACTTGGGTAGATCTAAAAGGGTTTCGGTGTGGCCAAGAAAAACTCACACAGTGTACTCCTCCCTTCATTTGGCTTGGTACACAGATATGTATTTTTGAGTATTTTTTGACTTGCATCTCGGTGGGCCCGACGCAGTGAAAACTCAAACGTCATTAACTTTAATTGAAGTTACCAAAAGATTCGTTATTATTCCCACTATTCGGCTATTTTTCTGTGTGGAATCCGGCCATAATTAATTTGTTGACCATCTGGCTGGCTACGTGCAAGATGCACGTAATGGAATTGTTCATAATAAAATGTGAAATGTACTGATTTGTTGCGTCCGAAAGCTTCAATGCTACTTTTGTTTAGAAAGGGATGACATATTTTTGACATTTCCCAGCCCTTCAACGGTAGAGAGACTAAGGCGGTTTTATCCCGTGGGCTAGCTTGCCGGAATATGTTTAGTCACAATAATTAAAAGCACAGAAAGGAAGATAAAAAAAAGTACCAATAAATGGGTTTCGCGGGGTGAGAGGTTAAGATAATCGGTTGTGCACCGATGTCATTGAATAGCATTCTATAATAGTGCAGGCACTGACGGGACCAGCCCTCGTTCTGCGTTCGCCAAAGAGCACGAACCGTCAATAGTATGCTGAAGAAAATGACCCTGATGGATCCTCTCCATGAATGGCGAGGGAGGTCCACTCTGGCCGGTTTGTGAGTAAACTTTTCAGCGTGCATCACAATTTACTAAAATAAGAAAACTTTAAATGGCATCGCATTTTTACACTGAACTAAGACTACTGTGTTAACAGTTACAGTGTGTAACATATACAGTGTATGGAATGTGCCATAACAGAGTTTGAACGGATGTTGTCAGGTTCTCTTTGCTAGAGTCATGCTAGTCTGTGTCAAGAACATTGTTTGCCCAAGAAACGCATTCTTCGAGACCCATTTTTTTCTTCACTAGATCAATGACAAACTACTGGGTATTGGCATACCCGGTGGTTGGACACTCACCAAGACTAGGCATGACATCACTATTTGAACGCTGAAGATAGTAAGCTTGGTTGGTGGAATATTCACCACTTGTCCAAAGGCCACTAGTAGATATTCTTCCGTGAGCAGTGTCGAAGCAGTTGTAAATAATATCCTCATAGCCATCCCAGCAGTTGCTGTTGCGAACTCCGTTTGAGAGTTTAGAATAAGCTGTAACTAGCCCTGATTCAACATAACCAGAGTTATAGGGTCCGGTACGTTCTTTGTTGCACACTTGTGCTCTCATATTCCAAAGCGAGGCCCAGCCTTGGCCACCCCAGTTGCAAGGGTTATATCCGCTGCACTGGGTATACCCGGCGAGGACAGTAGAAAAGAGGATAGTGGACGCGAAAATAAAGGTAGTCTTCATGATGTTTTACTGCAAGTGACGGAGTGCTATACCAAGCGAAATGGGTTTGAGTCGACAAGAGCTAGAGTACAGAGCGGTCATATTATGCCAAGTCCTCTGCTTTTTCGCCGGTGCAGCCGTAGCGGATAGATATTTCTTGGCATAGCAGAAAGACAGCAGAGGGGACGGCCGTTTGACCGTGAAACTGCAACAGTATCACTGATTTAATGGGCCGTCCTCCCGAAAGAGATGACCTTGTTGAACAGCACTTGGACATACTCAGTTCTATTTTTGCGAATGATACCGATTTTTTTTTCTCAGTCTTCTCAGTCTCAGTAGAGCCGACCCATAATTGCTTTAGAGTCAACCGGCACTTCATCCGCTTCACGACGATCGTCAAAAGAAGACGAAATAAGACCTAGACAAGGATCTTGGATTGATAATCGTGGTGACGTACATCCTTGACGATTGGAGGGAAAACAGGATCTGTGGCATAAATGTTGGAATTAGTACAAGGTTCGGATAATCCATATATGTCAGATTATCCCCCTGCCGATCTCTCTCTGAAAAGGTGAAGATCATCGATTTTTAATACATACTGCGGGGAAATGCAACGGCTGTTAATCAGCACTCGAACATGTAGCTGTACAAAGAGCACAGTCTCTATCATTTGAGTTCACCACTCATTATAATATTTGAAACGTGGTAGTAGCCGCGCAGAAAACGCTTCTTTGTAGTGATCTCACGACTCTTCATATCTTCCTTGATCATTTTCACCGATCTCGCCTGAATGCTTTAATTTAAATGGAAATCTGGCTCATACCCTTTTTGTATAGTGGCGACTTTATATGTGGGCAAGACCCTTTGTGAAAGTGGATGGACCATATCTGTGGCCACCTGCTCCAGCAAGGGAACAAGCTTACTGAATGCCTCGGCGATGATAAAGTTGCGCATGCTTGTTGGGGTGTAAATCGTTGATATAAGATTCAATCTTCAGATAGACAATATTATCAGCAGCAGACTCGATGGGCAACCAGCAGAATTCTGTAGACACATCCCACGAGGCAAACGCTCTCGGCTGGTCCCCTTCATCGGCAACGTAGTGTTACTGACCGTGGGCACATGTCGCTACAGACAGTAGTTTCTTTCGTAATGCTCTTCAGATTCATCGTGGCATTAATGAGGGTGTCTCATAATTTTTCTCTTGCCGATAAGTTATTTGATGTTACTGTATTTGTTAAAGTATGCAATATCCACAGTTCCCCTGCATTTTTGAAAGGTACTTGAACGTTAAAGGGACCGATCGTCGCCGGAGAGATAACTCCCGAGAATCAGAGCGCGGCGGGATAGATCGACATTTCATCATCCCAGTTCAGAATTGTTCATATTTATAATACCGTGCAATTACTGACGAGTGTTTTCTTTAATTGCCATAAGAGTCAAGACACAAGTGATACTTGGCCATGTCAGAGTTGGATAGGTTTCGACAGGAATGGCAGAACGAGGTGCGACGCAGAGCAGCCCACCAGGCTGAACGACGGCGTCGAGAACCTGGGGGCAATGAAATCTCCGAGATCCAGCCAACAGTGGTTGTACGCAATGAGCATGATTTCAAGGCTGAGCGGCCCAAGGACGTGTACATCAATGAAAACTTGTCTGAAATTGATCTTTTGGCGCTGGACGACTTTGAAAAGGCTGTAGATCGAGAGCATATTGGATCATTAGGTGATGCGGTAAAACTTTACAGAGATGCGTTTCGGAAGAACGACCGAGTGGACCAACTTTATAGGGAAAAGTATTATTCGAAGAAGCCTGCCGTTAGCGGGAAAAAGGATGACCTTGCCGAGAAATTGGCAGACCTGTCCTTGAGGGGAGGTGCTCAAGAAGAAGAGGAAACTAGTAGCCCGCTTCTGGAGGCACCACCAGAAATATTAGAACACATACTGCGATGTCTGGCTGTTGAGGATTTCCGGTCATTTGTAGAAAGCTCATATACGTGCAAGAGATTCTACGATATATTTAGCAGCTCACAGTCGATCTGGAAGAGCCTGTGCATGAAAGAATACCCATTTCAGCAGTACTCTGAAGACTCACTGGTGAAGGATTTTGACGGATTGCTGGATCAGTCTGCTATTGTAGACAAGTTGTACAAGTCGGATTGGAGAAAAATGTATAGTCAACGGCCAAGAATACGGTTCAACGGAGTGTACATTAGTACGTGCAACTACATGAGACCAGGATGGGGAGAGACGTGGTCCACACCTGTACACATGGTGACATATTATCGGTACTACAGATTTTTCCGCGATGGGACATGTATCAGTTTACTGACTGTGGCGGAGCCGGTAGATGTAGTGCCTGTGTTTTTGAGAAACACCATGGATGGTTCGCATGCCGTTATTTATACGAGGGACGATGGCACTACATTGGCTCGGCCAAAAGAGATTTTGTATGGGACTTGGCAGTTGGCCAGCAACGACGGAGATCTTCTAGTCGAGACAGAGGGGTCGGTGGAGCGGTACACGTTTTACTTGCATCTACAGATTCGTTCCAGCGGGAAGCAGCATCATAACAAACTCAAGTGGAAGAAGTATTGGAGTTTGAATAAGTTGACATTGGGTGAGGGGGTACGTATAGTGAAACACTAGCTGAGCACAGAGACTAACTAGGAATTCTCATTACGAAACGACAAAGCATTTTATTTTGTAAAGACCCGTATTTAATTGGTAGATTGTCAAATGCATGTATTTATTGTGATCATTGATACAACTAATTATACTGTATATATTGGTTCGATCGCTGCCGGCTTGTGATGATCTTCCCCACTAAATTAATTTACCGAGATCTTTACGACCGACAATTTCACATGAAAGAAGCTTAAATGGGTGGCCAGGAAGAACATACACTGTAAACCCCAGTCGAGAGTTCTAGAGATAAATAATAACAAAAGTATATTGGGCAAATACGAAGATTGCAAATCGGCGATTGTGGGCACAGTACACACGTCTTAATAATTACACCCCTGCGATGGACTTGTACGGGCACGGCAGGACCGACCGAAAACCCCAGGATTCAACGAGTCCTGGCGGCGCCGAGCAGCCCAAAGGTTCGTCGGGGTCGCACGATTTTGACATTTCGTTTTTGACTGACTTTGACACTGCGTTTTCGCAGTTCTCGTCCGATTTCGCCCTGACAACCACTGAATTCCAAGATCCGTCCACGTCGTCATCACAGCATGTGGCACCAACGCGTAGTAGTCGCGCTCTGACACCATTGCTCAATGAGAAGGAATCAAATGCTTTTTCTGACTTCCTAGAGCGGGTCATGGTGGATCCCAATTTTCTTCTCGATCCGAAAATGGTTGATGAACTGCCACACTGGGCCGAGCCAGAGCCTCCGTCTTCAAGTGTTTCAGCGAATCGTTCGCTTGATCCGCTGCACACTGTTCCAGAAGCTCGATCCCTTCATTCAATACACAATGGGTTCTCTCTGGACCATGGCTTACACGAAATGGACAATCTACAAGACGTTAGCATACGCGATGGTGTACGGCACAGTATAGAAGATGACAGCATAAACAGCATTCCAGACGGTATGCAAAACAGTATCCATAATATTGACGACAGCATACATGGCCAAGGTGCCGGCCGGTCCTCCTCAGTCTCCAGCGACGTTGCTGAAATAAAAGACAGGTCCAGAAAGCGAGAGAGTCTAAGCGAAGACCAAAAACGACTCAATCATATATCGAGCGAGAAACGACGACGAGCATTAATCAAAGAATACTTTGAAGAAATCTGCTCGCTAGTTCCTCATTTAGATGCTTCTGCTGCATCCGGCCGATCCAAGAGCGAGACTCTCAACACTATTTATGACTACATGGTTCTACTAGTTGAACAGAACAAGACTTTACGAAATTTTTTACATGCCAACGGTATCAGTGAACTGTCCCGTTTGGATTTTTAATATTTATAAAAAAAGTGTGTACAACCAAGCATGCATTGCACCCTCCGCCACTCTACTCATATCAAACACGAGACCTGGCGTCTCGAGCTATGGAGCGAGCTTCATGGACTTCGTTCGGATCGCCGTCCTGGATATCTTTGACATAGTCGTATGCGGCCGCCCAGTTGCTGCGACTCATTTCATATCGGGCCAGCCAAAGCCGGGCATGTGCAAAATCTTTATTGGAGAGCCCGTCATCCGGCTCTGCAGTACTCAGCTTCATATATGTTTCTGCATTGTCAATATCGCCAATTTTCTCGTACATTGTGGCGAGTTTTAATAGTACGGCCGAATCCATGTCAAGTAGGCTTAAAGCCCTTTTGAAAGCTTTGATAGAGTCATTGACTCGATCTAGTTTTTCATAGCACCCGCCCAAAGCCAGCCACATTCTGTTATCCATCGGCTTTAGCGTTGCTGCTTTTTGATAGTAATATAGTGAATAATAATGCATTTCCAACAATTCATACGCTTGCCCCAGTCCATGCCAAGCACGGTAATCTCGTTTGTTAGCGTCGACGGCTCGTCGGTATGATTCGATGGCGGCGTTGGAATTTTTGAGTTCTACAAACTCGTGGCCCATCAATGTCCAGGCACCGAGACACGTTCGGTTGAGTATTAATGCTCGTTGGTAGTAGGTAATGGCCTTTTCATGTTCGGCTTTCAGACCGTAGTAATTCCCTACTACCAAGCAAGACTCGGCTCGGAACCGGTCTACTGATGAGACTAGTTGGGCTAGAAATGCCAGTTTGGGGCCCTTCTCCATCACGTAGAGTATGTTCGAGTAGATGTCTAAGTCGTCTAAACAATAAGGATCATTGGTGATTACCTGATCGAACAGTTCTTCAGACTCTCTGTACATCAGGCCGTGGTATGCCATTTTGGCTTTCTCGATGGTGAGGAACGTCGACTGGGGCAGGAGGACCTGTAGATGCTCAAGCGAGTCAAAAAGCTCTCGTGTGCACTGAGAGAATTCTTGTCTAGCATGGATAATAAATATGTCAGATATTAGGTGGTTCGGTAGTCGCTTTTCTAGCTCGTGCAGCTCGTCCAAACTACCGAGACAGTCTCTCAGCTCCAGCCACGCGCTCCAATTGTAAGGGAATAGGCTTATAGACTGCAGAAGGACCTCAATGGCTCGCGAATCAAGCTTCTGCTTTCTCAATGCCACTCCGTACAGGTACAGCAGAAACGGATCTTCGCGGTGGGGACTCGCTTCTATAGTCTGTATGATGCCAGAAATCTCTTGATTTGGAGCAGCATTGTCTTTAGGTGACAGTATCCCTTCCTTCTCTTCTTCTCTCCGCTTCTCGCCGCTGATGTACTTTGAGTACAATCGGAGAAACAATGCCAATGCAGAGTTTTCTTGCTGCACCATCCGTGCACATCTGTCGTACTCGCGGCAGTCAAAGTATGACTTGGCGAGAAGCACTTTGGCTGACGGAGGGTCGTCTGCTCGAACAGTGCTATGCTTCGTATCAGGTGATATCTGATCTTCGCCGTCCTGATTCTTTTCTAGATCATTCAGAGTTTCGGCGGCCCATTTTGCGGCTTGGAATAGTCCTCTCATCGACAGCAACTGAATTGATACAGTCAGCTCGGCTTTTAGCTTTGCCAGGTCGAGCGCCCCGTAATCTTTCATATTTCACTGTACTATCAGTTGATGAGTTGAGGTGCTCGCGTACTTCGTGTAGTTCTCGGTGGTGAAATCAGTGGGGGACATCTTTTGCTGTAAAACCTTTATATCAAGCCACTTTCTACGACGCAAATTTGAGAAAGCATTCGTTTGAGCAATGGACCAAACGACCGTCTTTTACGGGCTGGTGACCATTGTGGTCATGGCCGTCGCATATGACTACCTGTTTGCAACGTATCCCGATGTGGATCCTTACTTCATATCCCATCAGAGCTCGGTTGCTTCGATGAGGAGTCCCGGCGAAACTGCCATCCATCGGTCGCTGGTAAACCCTGTTGGAAAGAGATTGATGACAGGGCTGTCGATAAGAGGTGGCGAGGGGGGTGCTCTGAGGGATGGAGACATGTTAGATCTATGGAAACTGAGCTGTAAAGCAAAGATATCCCGGGCGATGAATGTCAAGGGACGGTACGAGGTGCGAGACATGGAGGAGAAAGAGTGGAAGGCCCAAGTGTTTGGACTGGCCAGGATGTTGAAGAAGTGGCTAGATAGCATAGAGAGTCGAGCGGATAGAGTGGTGGTAATTGCTTTGTCAAATAGAATAGAATGGCTGATAGCGTTCTTTGCTACGGTCATGGCTGGTGGGACAGTGGTTTTGATAGCAGCGGAAAGTATTTCGGGAGAGATGTTGGAAAAAGTTAACTCGAGGATCCTCATAACAGAGGCAGAGTTTTGGAACGAGGACGAAGAAGGTGGAGGTGGCAGCCAGAAATCACTCCTCTTGACTACACACATTCTCTTTTTGGACGGTCTGCCAAAGAAGGCAGTGCCTGGCTCGATAGAAGTTGCAGAATGGGAAAATATTACTGCAGCCAGCAGCAGCAGTCAAATTACTGATGAGAGCCACCAATTTGAGGCAGCTCTCCAGACAGACAAGGATATCTTGTGCTGTGTGTACGATGACCTTGAAGGAAACCCACAAGTGTCTACCTTCCAGTCTTCACAGATTGTTGCCGCCATCGCTGCTCAGATCAAATCCCTACCAGTGTCCTTCCAATGGTCGAGCAAAGACACAGTTTTGAGTTACACATCCCGATTATCTATATGCACTGCACTGTTGTCACTTACAGCAGTAGTGAGTGGCTCGTCGTTGGTCTTTCTCGGCAAAACTACTCACAAACCTCCTCTTGAGGTGATCCTAGAACTGGCTCCGAGCATTGTCGTTACCGATGACGATACGAGCTACTCCTTGGCTAATTCAAGCCGTGATCTGACATTGATTGGAAATATCCGACTGGCCATGGCTCGAGCATCTCTTTCGAGAGGAATACTACCCACTCGTGCTATCTATTCAGAGTTTTCGTCCGTCCGACTTATCCACTCGTCAGCAACCTTCTCTGGCATGATCCCACCTTTTGATCTGACCTCTGTAGACGCCAACACGGTTCGTGCACTCACTGGTGCCAGATTCATTCACGCTCTGTGCAGTCCATTATGTATGGGCCCAGTAACGCAAACGGGGTTCTACGACTACAGGCAGTACGACGAGGAAGCCGTCAACTACGGAGCTCCAGTTCCAGGATTGGAAATAATGTTACGAGACAGTAAAAACCAGTACTGGGCCCAAGATAGAAAGGGTGAACTTCTTGTCCAGGGGTGTGAAGTAGCTGGAGATGGCAACTGGAAACCAACTGGTATAATAGGACATCTCAAACAGGGTACATTTGCTGCCATTGTGTCTGATCCATTTGCTTGACCACACAGACGTACTGCTAGCTCGAGGAACCCCACATTTATTTGATCGCCGATTCCCTTGCCGGTTTAAGATTGAGATCGCCGATTCCTATCATCTCTCGCGTGAGGTTTATCAATTTTCCTATAACGAGTGAGGACACAAAATTAAAGCATATAATAAGGGCGCATATTAATTTATATATATTTCCATACAAAAAAAAGGAAAGATAGCTGTAAATAAAATGGTAAAGCATAGAGACTATGGGATGCTGGATGGCCCTGTCACACGATCCAAAACTGCAAATCAACGTAAAACCCGCGGATTCACGCCCACAGTGACAGGAGAAGACGAGTTCCCAATACTAAAGAGATTGGGGTTGTATGCAGCTCCCATCAGAGGCGACGGCAACTGTCTGTTCCGATCCCTGTCTGATCAGTACTACGGTGATAATGGAGACCGGTTTGCCGAAGTGCGAGCCACGGTGGTCCAATACATGGTTGAGCACGCCGAATTCTTTGAAATGTTCTTTGGAGGGGCAGGAATAGAAACGTGGGATTCGTATATCAAGAGGATGGCCAAGGACGGGGTGTATGGAGATAACCTGGAGATTGTTGCTTTTGCAAGACGATACAGGGCCAACGTGGTGATATATCAGAACGATTTCATGTATATTGTGTCTTGTATGGACGGTACAACAACAGACGGCGGGGGTCAGCCTGGAACCAGAGAGATCCATATTGCATATCACACATGGGAACACTACTCGTCTGTCCGGAACCAGGCAGGCCCACATAGTGGAGATCCAAAGGTGTGTCCCTCCGAGCCGCTGGCGATACAACCAGTGCAGGAGAGCAGTGATGCTCCAGCTCCTCAGTGGAAGGTGGATATAGTGAAGAAGAGCATACCGTATGCCAGTACGCCACAAGTCGAAGCACAGATTGTGAGGTTACTAGGGGAGAAGAAGGGAGATATTGGTGCGACGGTCGAGGTTATGCTGATGGCGGAGTTTGAGGGGGAAGAAATGGAAGTCGAAGGCGAGGCTGATCAAGGATCAGAGGGAGTTAGTGGTGGTGGAGAGCATATGATGAATGGAAATGATAGAAAAACAACAGCAGCGATGGATGGTGACACTGTGATGAAAGAAGATACCACAAGTCCTGGTGCAAACAGTAATAACCCGAACTCACGGCCCACCAAGGGCAAACGGGTTACAGCTCGTGAACGGAAAGAACGACAAAAGAAAGAAGCATTGGAGAGAAAGAAGCGGAAATTAGCGGTAGCTGACCAGGGTAGTAGGTCGGCATCTGTACCGGTTGGTGGCCGGCCGTCATCAGAAGATCGTTCAGATACGAGTTCGTACTCTACTCCGGGGACTATTTCTCAGTACATGGCTTCATCCGAGGTCAAGGCCATGTATATTTAGCATGGCACAATCATTTTTTCATCTATTCACTATCATTTGCATCATGATTCGACTCACCGAGTTGTCGATATAGTCGAGAGGTATCTCAGCAAGCCGACATAGTCACTCAGCGCAGTTGACAAGTCATTCGACATATCATCTCAGCGAGTCGACAGAACACATAGTCACTCGACATATCATCTCAGCGCAGCCGACATAGTCACTCGACATATCATCTCAGCATATCATATCGACAAGCCAGTCGATATGGTGATCTCTATAACGATTCTAATATAATGGTCTCTAATATAACGATCTCTAATATAATGGTCTCCCATATAAAGAACTTTACTGTACCCTGACGTAATACTCTCTCTACTGTATCGCTAATATAATAATCTCACTTCAATCTTCCACTATGTGTTTACTTCACCGTCTACAATAATGCCCTCATACAAACTTCCTAATATAAACTTCACATTTATTATCTATTAATCTATTAATGATCTAACCAATAATATAATATCCAACATCCATGATGATCTAACATCCATTCTGTTTTTTATACAATTTATATTTAAGCATACTCGGCAACAGTAGCTCTGATCTTTTGCACATTGGCTCCAACCACAGTTCCGACCTTTTTGCCGTCCTTGAAGAATAACAGAGTGGGCATGGCAGAAATCTCCTGCTGAGCACTGACTTCAGGACTCTGGTCAACGTCGACCTGGAAGAAATGAGCATCCTTGTTGGCAGCAGCCAATTGGTCAACTACGGGAGCAATCATCTTGCAAGGATTACACCACACAGCGTAAAAGTCAATGACAGTGAGGCCAGAGTACTTAACGGCTTCTTCAAATTCAGCCACGGATTTAAGTTGGGCAACCATGTTTGTAGTAGAGTATAGTCTTTGAGAATTAATGAAAACTGATCTGTTAGGCAGTCGTGAGCTAGTCCGGAGAATGTGTCTGGTGGTAGCTGATATCATACACTGGAGCGTTAAAAATGTGCGGAGAAGTTGTATTTATATTAGCGGGTAATTTTAAGACATTAATAATGGAACCCGTTGTCACGTGTGTTCTAGGCTACCGTTGATTATATATATGAAATATCAGGGCTGTGAGAGACTGCAGCGAAGCCGAGGGAAATCTTTAGGTACATACTGTGTAGTAGAAGTGTAAATATGGAGTAATCATGAGTCAGCTAGTCTAACTGGTTTTCGTTCGGTTTTCGTTCGGTTGGGCGGTTGGACTTGATGTCATGTCATGTCGATGGAATGTCAGTGGAATGCAGTCGGCGTAATTTTAAATTCCGCGGAATTGCTTCGTATATTATTGAGAGTGAGATTTATAAAGTTACGAGATTAATAGACAAAATAGATAATAGTAGAATAGTACAATGGTAGAATAGTATGCAAGTAGATTAAGATTGCAACAGCACCGCACTTTAGAGAAACCCAACTCGTTCAACTACAACATAGTCAAGGTACTTATACATTGTAGTATGCACTGATCGCCATTCAGTACGAAGCCTAAATATCTTTCATATTAACTTCTAATACTTCATATCACATTAAACCAACTTCACCAACACAACTTGACATTGCTTTCTTCTTATCGTTTACAAGTAAACTGAATAACTTCGCCAATAATTGTACTATAGTGTACTAAGTAATAATAATATTTCCATCCAATGGACGTAAAAGCTAGAATTCATATAGGCAAGTCTGAATAGAACGGTGATCCGGTCCGTATACTTATGCTAACTAGAAAACCTCGACGAGAGTGTAACCAAAGACTACCTCTACAATCTATTTGTCACATTCGGCAACATTGTAGACGTTGATCTTGCAACAGATGTCAAAGGACGGCCAAGAGGGTTTGCAAATATTCAGTTTGAGGACCCAGATGATGCAGATGCAGCCATTGATAACATGGAAGGAGCTCAGGTGTTTGGAAGGACATTAAGAGTCAAACATGGAAAGAGAGAGGTAGCACAAGTGAAGAGCTCAAAACCTGTTTGGGAGCAAGAAGAGTTTTTGAAAAGCACCAACCAACAGAGTGACAGTTGAGTGAAAACAGAGTGACAGTTGAGTGAAAACAGAGTGACAGTTGACTGAAAACAAAGTGACAGTTGACTGAAAACAAGTGATCAGTGATACAGCAGCGTTTTGTAAACTCAGTTATAAACCGAGTTATGGACACAGTCGGATAAAGTTTGGACAATGGCTGGTGCTACGTGGTTCGAGCTTTCTTTGTGTGTTCGTACAACTAAATTACTCCACTACATGCTACATCAGACTATATATACTGTTTTCTCTAATGATGCTCCTCACCATCATGAGGTCGCTTGCCAGTTCGGGTCAATCGCAAACTTCCGTCACTGAATTTCTTGGTAGCAGTATAACCGGCGAAACCAACTGCAAGTGCCATGACAGCGACTGGTTAGAAAAATCGAAATGTTGATCCCGCACTTAAGGGGTTGGAAAGCTACCTACACAATGGATAAGTTTCGACAGGAATCTTTGGGCCCTTTTTGGCACCTTGCTTCTGGTTAGCATAATTAGGTCCACGGTACGATAGTGGTACGGTGAATGGTACACGGTGGGACACAGTGGGAGTACACGGGACAGTATTCCTCGTATACTTCAGTTATACTGTACCACCATTGAATCAAAGTTTAATATCTCACGTACAGCAGCACTCAATAACATAGCACTAGGTCTCATTTTTTTACAGCTTCTTTTGGTTTGCAAGTATCTACGAAGCAAAATAGTTGACCCGGTTAGAAAATCTCCTGATAATTGGCTGGTGGTCACGTGGGACAGAGTTACATGAAGGGTAAAGTAGTTCTACAAATAAAATATAACTAACTTCGATGATATTTCACAGGAATGATCTAGGAATTTGTTTAATAGATGATTTTTAAGTAGAGAACTCAATTCACCCCTACGGTTGCACTCTGAATCTGTAGTTATCTCGACTGGTATTTTCAATGTTTGTGGGTACATACCATAACATTCAAGATTAACTTTATATACATACCCCAGTATACTCTCAGTTGCAATAATAATTTGGTACCTGTACTGCTGCAGAAGCAAAAACATGATTCCACTCGGAATATTGTTGACACCGTCCAGTCCGTTTTTAGGCCACGGTAGCTAGCCTTGCCAATTCATAGTGTAACGCAACTCCTATCCGTAGCCGTAAATCTAAAGGCTTGCAAAAGTCTCCGCTCGAGACAAAGTGCGCTGGACTTGATAAAACCGAGAAGTGGCCCCATCATGAAAAGAATCTTAAAAGCTCTGGTGCTACCTTGGCTGGTTCACCTCCTCTATTGTTATTACCTGACCCCACATGGTCCAATCCCTCAAATTCCACTCGCTTGACCCATGGAATAGTTCTCTGGAGAGCTTCAAGAGTAGGTGTAAAGTATGCTGGGCTCTCACTGCCACCAAGCAAGAGAACCTCTGACTCAATAGAACTACATTGCTCTACAGGGCCGAGCTCCTGGACAATCCGTATGTCTGGAAGAAGAGTTGGAAGGAGAGACCTAACTGATACCCCTCCATCGGCTGGATATCTCGTGTCGGTATCCAACAGCAGCCGTGCAAGGGAGTCAGCCAGCCAACGAGGAATATAGCGGAAAAATGCAGCGTGCGCTTCAAGTCCAAACATATATGTATTGAATGTGGACGCCAGTTTACCGTCTGTGAGCTCTTGCTCGAACTGTGGAATCCATTCAGTGGGGAATGAACACGATGGCTCGTAAATGGCAAGTTTATCTATCTGCGCTACAAGACCCAATGCTCCTTGATGCCAATGATCGCACCGGCACTCACTCCGAAGACCAGACGGGACCTGTCTTATTTAGTACTGCGGTTAGGTCATCTACTTCGTCCTGAAGAGTGTGGCTTTCGCCGTATGATGAACTGTTCCCACGACCGCGTCTATCGATACAGTAGACTGTGAAGTCAGATGATAATAACCCTGCGAGGTCGCTGTGACTTGCTGAGGTTTGCATTGATCCATGGACTATGACTAGGCCTGGGCCATTGCCGACTTGAGTGTAATGGATAACTGCTCCATTTTTCACAATAATCTCTGGCATTTTGGCTTAAGGCAAGTAAAGGGATGAGCGGCAGAGGAGCAGAACGAGCCAGGGGTTCCATGCTATGGTTATAGCGATTGTATTCAGTGGAACGATTTATTTTAAAAAACTACAATAAAACCCTTATCCAAGTGTCTATGATTATCTATATAGTGGAAGCTTACAATAACAAACTTGGAACTACGGAAACGTATACACAGTAAGTGCACACTGCACCGAATACACCACCCCACAGAAATTCCCCCATCAAAATTTAGCCCTGCGTTTGGCTCTGCTATCTCGCAGCTGATCACCAATCTTGCACTCTTCAGGCAATTTAAGCCTCAATCTCAGCAACCCCTCGTTAATTGAATTCCTTCTCCAGAATCTAAACCGCATTGTACGACTAAAGTATACGGGGACCACAGTACAATATTATTTGAAGAAATTTTAACTCTTAAATTTTTTTTTTCTTTATATTTATTTTTATATCTGTTCATATTTTCATATATACCTTGAACGACCACTAATTAATTGAGTCCAACTCTGTTATCGCATCATCACCAATATGGCATTTTACTTGCGAGCAAGCCAACAACATCCGTTTGTTCCGAACCAAGTCTTTGACGCCGAGTCTGATATAAATGAACAGGCAGCGTCGTCGCGAGAGTCTGGATATTCACTGTTGACTACTCCGTTGAGCTCAAATGTCAACAGGAGCGTTGACAATGACGAACAATGGACGGTGTTTTCGCCTCAGATAACAGCCACCACCAGTGGCGTGGAAACTGAGGACGAGGAATTAGAACTGGAAAACGACCCAGGAGCATCAACTCCGCTGGCATTCCCCAGTCATAATGGCACAGGATCATTCTTTTCCGCTGGCTCGGAGTTGGCGGACCGGGTCAATGCGTGGCGTATGGACCAGTCGCAGAGACTGCAACATTTGGAACATAAGTTTTTCTGGGCTCCTCCTAATCTACGGCCAGAGAAGAGCAGCCAGATGGAGAGAGAAGAGCCAAAGAGATCGTTTTGGGACCGGTTCATGCAGGATTTTATTGGGTTGAATGACGAGGTGTTGGAGATGCTGTTCGGTGATAGATTATTTGAGGAAGAGGAGGACAAAAGTCATAAGGAGCAGGACGCCGACGCCCACGACTACACCCACAACTTCATTCACTACAATCAAGCTCTCAAAATGGGCCCTCCCAGTTGGCAGCACCGTCTCATCAAAGAGGTATTAGACAGTCTGAACATCCCGCACGGGACAGACGTAAAGCTGCTACGTTATCTAGGGTCGCGCATTCTATCACTGACACATCCTCATCGAGAAGAAGAAGAATTCTACCAGAAACTACGCGACGTTCCCATTTTTGTACCCACACAAAACTACTGGGAAGACTCGTTGGTGTCTAGTAATTGGGAACATTCAAGTATCAGTACTCCTGTGTGGTAGATGTAATAATAAGTTACACAGTTAACACATACAGACGTTTTGTGACGGACTCAACGGTCGGCCACAGCTATATTGCTCAGTCCCTGTTCAGTTCTATATCTTCAACAACAAGTCCTTTGTGTACTCATAACTCAGCCAACTGCTGGCCATGGATGGTGCAACCTTCAACAAATTAGCGGAAAGACCCTTATACATTCCTCGCACCCCCTCTGACTTGATTATACTCTTGACAGCTCCCCAGACTGAATTGTACTGGAATCCAAGCTTCCCAGATCCCATAGACACAACTTGGAACCGTCTTCGCAAAACATCAAACGGATATGTGATGGTTTGAGCCACCCCTCCAGAGACAGCTCCCGACAATAACTTTCCTCCAGCCGAGGGATCTTTCTGGCCCTCGGGAGTGACGAATTTCCTCATGGACTCGTACACTGCAAAGTTGAGTCCTACATAGGGAGCTACCCCCATGTTTGTAGGTATCAGTCCCCTATACAGAGCTCGCACTCCTCCTTCTGTTTGATACATTTTCTTCATCACCGACCACATGCCCGGAGGGTGTTCGATTTTTTTGGCAGAGTGAGTGACGATAGATGCAGTTTGAATCGACAGTCGAGTCCGCACAATATCCATTGGATATGTTACAGTGACCGACGTGATCCCCGCCAGGGCTCCAGCTGTGAGTCTCTGGATTGTGCCCAGATCAGCAGTCCCCACCGATTGTTGAAAAAATGCCTTATAAATAGTGTATGATGAAAACTGTACTGCCGAGTAAGGGACAATACGTATGCAGTTGGTTCCGTTGCCTCGCATGAACCCTCGCCAACCTTCTTCTCTCCACATTCGGGCAAGAGTGGGGACGACTCCTTGGTAGGTGGCCGCCGATCCGGGGCCCTGGACTTGAAAGATGATTTTCATTCGTTCGAGGGGAGAAACCACAGTTCTCGAGACGGCCCCGGCGACTCCTCCAGCGAGGAACGATGCGACCACGGGGTACCTCAGGTACGTGCGAATTTTATCCCCGGAGAGCCCATCCCAGGACTTTTTGACATTTTCGACGTTTTTCACGTCTTTGACTGTTTCCATGTCGGAGTCGATGTGTAGTCTATACTCTTGAATCTATAAAATCCCGGTCAACGTTTGTCGATTTTTATGATGAGGTCAAATTAAAGAAAGCGGGGCGTTTTGACTCGGCTAAAGACTTTGAGCAAAAACGCGATCTATCAAATATATTGTTTAAAACAAAAGCAGATTCTATAAAAAGATCAAGTTTTTCATATACGTATCCATAAGCCCCAATATTATGCTGTAGTAGATATCGAAAATGAGGTTTGTGTGTGTGTCGGTAAGTTTCTTAGCTGGTGAACCTCAAAAAGTATTAGTAAATTAGTTATGTCGTTTATTTGCACCAGTCACTCGAAAAAGAATCGGGATTACGATAATTTGATGAGGGTACGGTTTACTGATCTCGGTTGGAGATTGACAGGCGATTAGGCGGTAAAAAGTGATTATAGATAACAGACGTTGCAAGTGCTGTGAGTAGATGCGCAAGGATAAAGTTGTGTTTTTTTAACGAGATAGCTTATTGTATTATACAGTGCCGTCTAGCCGTTAAGCGATCGCGGCAGCAGCTGTGCGTCTTGTCTAACCTGACAGTTTAAGGTTAGAGGAAAATAATACAGGCTGGTGACGTTATGGGCACGGTACCTTTGCACACAATGAGGTCATCAACACACCGGCCACTTCCAACACACCTGGATATCCTAACTCATCATCCCACCACACTAAATCTTACCCCAACCCTCCCGAGCGCTCAGTCATAGATTGGTGAAAAACTCTCTTTAAGAAACAAAAATCAATATAATCATCAATATGGCTGAAGTAGACAATGCCTTAGTGAACCAGGTGGTTGACTCTGAAGAGGTGTGTATTATTACGAGTGTATTCTGTACTCCCAGCTAACCAGACCGTGTTCGATCCTTCGATCAGGAAGAAGAAGAAGAGCAAGCCCAAGTTTGTCGAAGATGAAGGTAAGTGGCACAAGCGGGCGTGTATTGGCAATACGCGGTCACCTCTACAGTAGACTAACAAGATGTCGAAGAAGTCAGCGAAATGATGGCCGATTTAGGCAAGAAGAAAAAGAAGAAGGAAAAGAAGGCCGAAGACGACGAAGAGGAAGCCGCTGATGGCAGCGAGGACGGCGCCGCGCAGTTTGAGTTCAAGAAAAAGAAGAAGAAGAGTAAATCCGCCGCCACCTCTGCTTTCGACCAACAGCTCCAAGAGGCCGGAGTTGAAGAAGGCGGCGCTGCTGGCTCGGCCGAAGTCGAACAACCAAACCGATATAAAAACACCAATGCCGAAGGAGAGCCAGATTTCACATATCCCGAGCTGCTGGGCCGGTTTTTCGTTATCCTCAGAGAAAACAACCCTGATCTTTTTGGAGACCGGGCAGGCATGAAATACAAGATCCCTCCTCCCAGTGTGGGCCGAGAAGGCAACAAAAAGACGTTGTTTGCCAATGTCAAGGAAATATCAGAGAGAATGCATCGACCTACCGAACACGTTATCCAGTTTTTGTTTGCTGAATTGGGTACTTCTGGATCGGTGGACGGATCGAATAGATTGGTTATTAAGGGACGATTTCAACAGAAGCAGATTGAAACGGTGCTGCGACGATATATCATGGAATACGTTACTTGCAAGACTTGCAAGTCGGTCAACACAAAGCTGACCAAAGAAAATCGACTATACTTTTTGGACTGCAACTCTTGTGGTTCTCGACGATCGGTCACTTCTATCAAGACTGGTTTCCAGGCTGTTATCAAGCGAGCTAGGAAGTAGGCGAGCTGGAAGTAGGCGAGCTGGAAGTAGGCGAGCTAGAAGTAAGCGAGCTAGGAAGAAGACCCAACCGTTAACAACAACTAATGGCCAAAATTATGTAGATGAACGTACGCGACTATGTAGATTATCTATAGCACTGAAAAGTTATTGAAAGTTAGAACTCATCATCTAGTATAAAAATTAGCTATGGCATCGTCTCCAACCGTAGCCAGTAGCCGAGGAGTCCGCCAGTTGACTGCCAGCACTCCCTCCAGCGCCTGGTGATTCTGCAGTTCTTGGATAACACTTCGCGTATCAATAGACCATATCTTTACACTGCCTTCTTCTCCACCAGAGACAAACTCTTTGCCGGCTGGTGAGTTTGACAAACATGTGACGCTGCCGGTATGGGCATTTGACGCAGTGTACAGACAATGGCCAGTAGCAGGGTCAAAATGCTTGATAGCTCCGTCTGCATGGGCAGATAGTACCAAGTTGTCAAGATGTGAATAGGACACTGCATTGACAATGTTGGCTCGCAACTGTTCGAGAGAACCCGTACCGGACTCAAACGACAATAGTTTCACGCCCGTTTCAATGTCAATGAGTTGAATCTCATTATCTTCATACCCTACAATCAGCTGCCTGCCTTGTTCAAAGAACGCAACCGAGGTGGCAGAAACGTTAGACCGCGAGCTGTCGTGAGACGCTCGTACGGTAGTCAATAGTGACTTTTGTTTGGTCTTGACATTCCATACCTTGACGGTGCCATCGGAAGAGGCACTGGCTAGGCGATTCGACTCATCGTGAAGGGCAAGATCCCAAATAAAGTCGTCATGTGCCGTAGTCACATCCAACGACTGCAGCGAGGTTCGACTGGGGGACCAGGTTCTTAAAGTACGGTCCTGACCGGCTGAAAACAGCCGATTGGTGGATTTGGAATATTTTAAAGATGAAATGATACCTTGGTGACCAGGGACTAGCGGTGACGACTGTGGAGCATCGCGGCTGATGTCCCAGAGTTGCAGATTACCGTCATCATTTGCAAAACACGGATGTCCGTCTTGAATAAAAGCAATTGCTCGCATAGAAGATCGTTGACGCGAGTTATCTATCGTGTACTGTAGGTTCCACTCGCCGTACTCCTTTGTGGTTGAGCTTATCTCTTTGCCTTGTGATAATTTGTTCTCTGCGATGTTTTCGATGTTAATATTTGGACTTATCATTATTTCTTTAGGGGCTGTGGGAGAGCTGGAAGACGGTGCAGACGAAGTTGCTGACCCGGGGGTAGAGCCCGCCGAGGATGCAGACGACGCTGACAAAGTTCTTGTGGATCGTGGAGACCGAGGGCTACTAGCAGACCCCGTTCTGGAGTTCCACTTGGGTTTCCCAAATGGAGAGGTGGGCTCGTTGAATTTTGATGGATGTACGTCCTTTGAAAGGGCTCGAGTGGGTAATTCACGAGCTGCGTACTCATCTGGTTGTTGAGCAGGAGGAGACACCGCACCAGTTTCGAACTGCTGATCCAGGCTGGTGCTCTGCAGCATATATTCGACTTCTTGAATACATTTGTCGAGATACTGCCGTGATTCGATCAGAGGACCCAAATCGATATCTGAATGCAATGCCCGGTGGTGGTCAAACTCTTTTTTGATATTTTCCAGGTCCGCTTTTGCTGAACCGCCGGAATTCGTGGTGCCTAGCGATGTCTCTAGAATTTTGATCTTCTTTGAGTAGTTTTCAATATCCAATCGCAGTGCGCTGTTTTCTCCTTCTAGTTTAGCGATTCTTGTCTTGTTAGGGGTGATTATTTAATACCAACAAATCACTGACCTTCATTTCGGCGCGTTCCAATTCCCATTGAATTCTGTCTCGTTCATTACGCTGCCATTCTGTCTGCAGGTATCTCATTACTCCTTGTTAGAGAGAAACTAGTATAGAAGATTGAAGTACGGACCAGGCAACGAGTACTCCGCCAAAAAGGCATGTTGTGACATTTCATTCGATGGTGATAGTAATTGCGCGATGTTGATGGTTAATATTGTTAGAGAGGTGATGATGATGTGGGGGCAGTTGTGGTGGTTGCAGTTGTGGTGGTTGCAGTTGTGGAGGGGGTACAAACGTAAATATTGATATCATAGATTTGAAGGGTGTGATTTGTACGTAGTCTCTCGGTGGTGTCCATGCAATTACTTTTCATTTCATACTCTACTTAATGCTAATAAATATTTTCTTAGTTCAAGTCCACTGACTCAACTACTTTTCGTAAAGGAAGAACCCAGCTAGCGATTCCCATGTGATATAAACTGTGCTGGACAACAATCTCTCTGGCAGCAGCCTGCTCGCGGTTGAGGACTTTGTTGAAGCAACGGCTTATAGCCTCGAGATGCACAGAGTCAAGATTGGGTACTGTAGTCTGCAGTCGAGTTTTATATTGTCCGAATTCACGGCCAGAAAGAGTAGTGCGGAGTTGTAAGATTTGACCGAGGAGCTCGGCGACACACTCGGGGGTGGGAGTGTCAATAATGACAGATGTAGACACGGACGACGGGACTGAAGATTCAGAGAGAGACTCAGTGTCAGAAGAAGCAGAAGAGACAGACTCAGAGGCAGGAGGTCCTGCGACCGGTTTGGGAGGAACAATTTCTGCCCCTGGGGCCACTTTTTGATCCGGGGGCGATTTCAACTCTCCGGAAACTACACGTGTATTAACACTATTGCTCGAAGAATCCGCATGGATATAGAGAGATCTTTTTCGCGTGGAAGACCGCGATACCGACCGAGAACCAAACACTGACCGAGACCCGGGCTCTGTAAAATTAGTAGGAGCGCAGTCGTTCCAGCCCTCTCCTGTATAACGATCTTGAGTGGAGGCAGCCATGGTAAAGAACGTGAAAATAAAATAGTTGCCAGTAAAGAAAAGATATGGTAAAAAAAGTAGTAAAAGGTTCAGCGAGAGTGGGTTCAGAAGTACAAGGATACGGTTATATAAATAATGCGCAGAAGAAAGAGATTCCACGTTTGCACATCCATTTAAGGTTTAGATTAAATACTAAATCTAGTTAAGATTGGCGGGATGACTTTGTATGCACGTTTAATTATTACTTTGTACTTTATGGCTCAAGGATACAGCCAGCACAGTAGTTATGAAGTTGAAATTATATATATATTAAATATATATTAATTAAAAAATAGTTTATTTGATGGCTAGGTCATAGTTGTACAACTGAGTTAAATATTCAATGTTTGGTGTTTAGAGTTAACTGGGAGGTTTGGGACCAAGCACAGTCGAATCGTGCATCGCCTGCTGTATACCGGGTTCTTTGTGTTGGTTAGTGCAATCGAGAAAGTTTCTGCTGTTACACTATCATGGGCTAATCAATTTCGTCCTGATTCGCCGACTTGAGCTCTGAATGAGTTCGTGATGCATAGTCGGCAGAGGTCCCCATGTAATTGTACAATATAAAGTTCAACCGAATGCCAGCTAGAATGCCAGCTAGAATGCCAGCTAGAATGCCAGCTAGAATGCCAGCTAGAATGCCAGCTAGAATGCCAGCTAGTCGCCAGAATTCCAGCTAGAATACCAACAAATATCAATACAATTGTCGTGGCCCTTAGGCATACACATCCATGGGTCTGGGCACATCCTTTAGCTGCAATTCACCCCCGTGCCGCCAATCTCTCCTTCAGGTTCTCAGCATCTTGAAGAATTTCGTCAATAAAAGGTCGTTGTGAAGTATCAACGGTCAGACACTTCTTCACTATATTCTTCAACTCCTCAGAGTAGACCGGAAGTTCCGGAAATCTGTACTGTCCATTGGCTACAGCCAGGTTCAAACTTGCTCCAGTCTCATTGGTCTGCATCTCAAACGGAGACACTGAATACATCAATGAAAACAATGTACAGCCAAGACTCCATACATCTATTCGCTCATCAATACTAGAACCAGTCTTGACATCAAACAGTTCTGGGGCTCGATAAGGTAGAGTACAGTGTTCTGCTGCTAGATCTTGTAGCTGTAGAGCCTTTTGTCGGGTTTCCAGAGTCATCCGAGCTCGACTGCAGGATCCCAAATCCATCAAGACCGGCTTTCCCCGGTTATTGATCATAATGTTGGCTGGTTTCACATCTCTATGGGCAAAGGCTACCATTTCACTCATAGCAGTCCCACTACTAGTGTTGTTGCCATCACTCTCACCCAACAGTCGCTGCTCCTCGTCTTCTGGATCTTGACTATTACCAAACTCCTCGAGGTTAATGGTGGACTCCACTGAAGGCATATGGTGCTTGTGCATGACTCGCAGACCTTTACAGATCTGAACAAACAACTTGACCAATTCAGCCTCTTGGAAATGTTCATTGTTCATCAAGTTTCGGTTAATTCTGTCCTGCAAATTGCCCCGTTGATAGTATGGCAGAACAATATACACCGTCTTTGACCCGTCTGCTTCCTGGACCACACTGGACTCCAATGCTCGAATGACCTGTTCCGAATGGAAAATCTTATAACTTTCCACTTCGGACATGGCAACTTGTAACGATTCCTGGCCAAACGGGCACCGTATCTTCTTCAATGCATATTGTTGCCCATCCTGAATGTCTTCCACCAGGTAAACGTAGGAAAAGCCTCCTTCTCCGAGGAGCCGGAGTATTTTATATTTGTGTCGATTGACTTTTAGAACTGGGCTTTGGAAACATGTCAAGCACGACACGAGGCTATAGACCAAGTCTCCTATGTATTCCATGTCAGTGATGTAATTGATAACGTGCACTGAACGCAGCAACGAGTGGCTGACAGATTGAAGATCATTTATGCGAATGGCTCCATGTTGGTCTACACACAAACACACACACATCGTATAACACACATTGACACTCGTGGTTTATACTTGGAGTAGGATGAAGCAGGTGACAGGATGAATGTTTATTGTGAGTACGGGGTGTAAATAGGGTGATTAGCAATTACATGTATCTGTTTATATTCCGTATGTCAAACCAAAGGCTTGATGTAACAGTCAGCCAACCTCATATACTCAAGTTCGCGAGCACACTAACTAGTGTGGTTAATAACATATATTTACGTAACACCCCGGCGACCCATCCCATAGAAACCTTCTCATATTACTTGTGTTCGCGTGCACAATAACCGATGTGGTTAATAACACATATTTACCTAATATCCTGTTGACCTAACCCATGGAAACCACTGAAAACTATCGCGAAGAATTATAACAAAAACAAATCACAACTTTTGTACTTTATACATCATGGTAAGTAATCAATATTTATTGGTGTTGCTGTTGCATCAATGTCTAACCAGTCAATAGCCACAATAGCTAAAGCAAAAGAGCTTCGGGGCCTCAATTTAATAGCTGCCCATTCTCATATCACTGGGCTGGGGCTGGAATCCGACGGGCTGCGACCCAGGGAAGCGGCCCAGGGAATGGTGGGCCAGGTTAAAGCACGAAAAGCTGCTGCGATAGTGCTGCAGATGATCCGAGAAGGCAAGATAGCTGGACGAGCCGTGCTGCTCGCTGGACCCCCGTCGACCGGAAAAACTGCCATTGCCATGGGAATGTCCCAGTCATTGGGCACTGACGTGCCTTTTACAAACGTTGCAGGCTCGGAGATCTTCTCGCTCGAGCTGTCCAAGACTGAAGCGCTGACTCAGGCGTTTAGAAAGTCGATTGGCGTGAGAATCAAAGAAGAGACCGAGATCATTGAGGGAGAGGTTGTCGAGATTGTCATTGATAGATCGATTACTGGCGGGCATAAACAGGGCAAGTTGACTATAAAAACTACCGACATGGAGACAGTATACGAGCTGGGAACCAAAATGATCGATGCGCTCTCCAAAGAAAAGGTTACCGCGGGAGACGTGATTTCCATCGACAAGGCTTCTGGCAAAATCACCAAGCTGGGCCGATCGTATACTCGATCTAGAGATTACGATGCCATGGGAGCAGACACCAAGTTTGTGCAATGTCCTGATGGAGAGCTTCAACGACGAAAAGAAGTGGTGCACACCGTGTCTCTTCACGAAATTGACGTAATCAATTCTCGAACTCAAGGATTCTTGGCCCTGTTTTCAGGAGACACTGGTGAAATCCGATCGGAAGTACGAGACCAAATCAACACCAAAGTGTCTGAATGGAAAGAAGAGGGAAAAGCAGAGATTATTCCTGGAGTATTATTTATTGACGAGGTTCACATGCTCGATATTGAGAGCTTTTCGTTTATTAACCGGGCGTTAGAGGACGATTTGGCCCCAATTGTGATTATGGCTACCAACAGGGGTGTCAGTAGAACTAGAGGAACCAACTACAAGTCACCCCACGGTCTGCCTGTCGACTTGCTGGACCGGGTTATTATTATATCCACTAGTTCTTATAGTTTGGAGGAAATACGGCAGATCCTATCGATTCGTGCGCAAGAAGAAGAAGTAGATCTATCATCTGATGCCCTTGCCATTCTGACAAAGATTGGAGAGCAGACTAGCTTGAGATATGCTTCTAATTTGATTGCTGTCTCGCACCAGCTGGCTGCTAAGAAGAAGACTGCTACTGTCGAAGTCGAAGATATCAAGCGAAGCTATTCATTGTTTTTAGACTCTGCTAGAAGTGTGCAGTTCTTGTCAGAGTACTCTGATAGCTATGTCAACGATGCCGGGTCCGCCAATCTTTCTTCTCAGGAAGTCAGGCCTGTCACTTCCAACGGAGAACCAGGGGAGCAGCCAGCTGAGAGCAAGATGGATTTGTCGTAAAGGATATAAAATGTAACTTTTTACTTGCAATTCATGTATCTGATTGATATTATTTAGATGCGCATTTTTTGTACACAGTTCATATATATAATGTAATTATCTATCCACTTCCCTTTGTATTCAAGATCAATGCAATGATCATTCCGTACAATCCCAACACTTCGGCAAAAATCAAAATCAACACAATCCCTACAAACAGCCGAGGCTGCAACATCAACTGTCGAACTCCCTCGTCTCCTACAATGCCAATAGCATATCCTGCCGCCAGGGCAGGAAATCCAACAGAACACCCACAGGCCAAATGCATAAACCCATGATACAACGAATAAGACTCGGAAGGGGACAGAGAACCGGCTATCAGCACAGCCACGACAAGTCCATAAACCGACAAAATACCGGACATGACCACGGGAATCAGCGACTTCATAATTAGGTCTGGCTTGAACGTTCCTATACCGGCAATGCCAATGCCACTTTTGGCGGTTCCAATCGCAGCGCCCGCCGAACTAAGGATCATGGCGGCAGCACATCCGGCAAATCCAAAAAATGGAGCAAACCACGGAGAGTATTCTGTTTCTATTTCAGACCTGGTTAGCTGGTACTACAGCGCTAGGGATTCGCTCGTTTCTCTTACATTTCTCGTGGATGTGTTGTGTGTGAAAGTGGAATCTTACCCTGGTGCGTCGTAGTATTTAATATGGAAAACATCACCAAAAAGTACGGCAGCTCATGAGAAGATGTAAGCGAAAAGGAGAAAAGTGCTAATTCGATATCTTATAAATTGTAGAATTTGTAAATGAGATTATATGTAGACACAGCCAGTAGTACTGATCTATAATAAATAATTCATGCAGATATAAATATAAACTACGCCCCTGAACTGCCGTACAGAGAGGCCCATTTTTCAAACTCCTGTAGTCCCTCCTTAGATACACTGGGCCGAATGGTTTTGAGACTTGACACAAAGTCTTCACAGCCAACCGGTCTGATCTGATCAAACGTGGTTGTGAGAAGTGCCTCGCCAAGTGACCGTAGTGGGCCCATTGCCGCATCTTTTGCCAGAGCCGTGATATCAGAGCCACTGAATCCGTCAGTTAGATCGAGGAGATGTTCAAAGTCACCATCTGTTATGGCGTGTTGCTGATTACTCAGTAACTTTTGGAGATGGCTGCGCCGAGTGTCTCGTTCAGGTAATGGAATGTACTGACGTCTCACAAATCGTCTTCGGGCAGCTTCATCGATTGACCATGGTATATTGGTAGCTGCCAAGACAAGAACTCGTTGAACGTCTTCTCGTTCTTTGCCCGCTGCCGCATGCTGTAAATCACTCCATTGCACCAGGAATTCATTTTTGATTCTCCTCGACGACTCCTGTTCACCATTTGAACTTCTAGTCGATAGCAACGAGTCAATCTCATCCACAAAAATGATAGACGGCGCCAATTCTTTTGCAAGCTGAAACAATGCTCGAACCAGTTTCTCCGACTCACCTAAATATTTTGACATCAATGATGATGCAGAGATAGAAAAAAACGTAGACTTGGACTCTGTGGCTACGGCTCTAGCAAGCATAGTCTTACCAGTGCCAGGCGGGCCAAAGAGCAACATTCCACGAGCAGGTTCTCTCAAACCACTAAATAGATCTGGCCGAAGAAATGGGTAGACTACGGTTTCCTTCAACGAAGTCTTAGCTTGTTCCAACCCAGCAATGTCATCCCAATGAACTTCATCTCCCTTGAGAACAATCTCATTAAGAATCTGCTGAGCAGAGGCGTCGTCTACGCCTCTCAGGTTTTTCAAAGCAGTCTTGCAACGACTCTCCCACTCTTTTTCTTCCTTGGTCTTGGGATTTGTCGATTTGGCAGCGTCTTGGTTCTTAGGTTTTGTCTTTACCTGCTTTTCGTCGCCAACAGTAATGGCTATAGGAGGTTGAGGGTTGAGTTTTGCTGCACGAGCCTTGACTGCCAAGGTCGCTGCTTTTAATTCTGTTGCCTTTGGCTGAGATCGGCTTACCTGCTGGCGGCTCGCATTCTGAGTCGGTCTCTCAGGTCCATGATGCACTACAAGATATTTTTTAACGACAGGCTTTGCAGTTGCAGCACCAGGACTCGAGACTGCCGTGGGCTTCGACTCTCCAACTGGCACTGCTGGTGGCCGTACTCTGGGTACGGGGCTTTGGGACTTTGGACTAGGTGTTCTGGGAACCATCTTGGGAGTGTCTACAGCAGCCAGAGCGCGATTCAGAGAATCTTTAAATGACTCAGTTCTGAATGCGTCCGTTCTAACTGGAGCACTATGCGGAGCACTATTTGGGGCACATTGTGGAACACCTTGCGGAGCGTTGTGTGGCTTTGGTGTATGGCCGGAACTCAGAGGAACAGGTTTTCGAGGCACAGGCGGTCGAGGTCTAGGACTGCCTGACTGGGGACTTATTCCTGGTCCAACCGTCGAAGTCGGATTTGGCACATTCAATTCTTGACCAAAGTCGATCAGTGGTAATTCAGACTTTTGCTGTATACTGAGAGAGGGAGCAGAGGCATTGTGATGATGGTTTGCCGGGTGGTGAGGTGCGGCGTGGCGGTGCGTGGAATGATGAGTTGTTGTTTCTTGGTGTGTAGCTGGATGATGGTGTATTGACGGTTCAGGCTGTGTACTTACAGCATGACCCGACTTCGTAGCAGTCAGCTTTGGCCGTTCATTGGCAATCTCAACATGTACCTTACCGAACCCCTCCTTCCCACTATTCTTTCGCAGACTGTACTTCTCAAACCCAGTCGAAGAGTTAGACCCGAGGCTCAACGATCTTGCATCAGGTTCCCGAGGGGTTGCATCCCAAGCTGAAGTTGCAGCCAATGAGGCCGATGCGGGTGCTTTACGATTAGAACTCCCTTTCTGCGCCTTGCCGGTCCGGAGAGTTTTCACCAACACCTTTTTCGGCGGACTCGTCGACGTGGCTGGAATCGACTCTTTTGAGCTTGTCCTCGAAGTAGAGTTCGAAGATTCACGCCTTCCTCCATTTGCAAATGCAGGAATCGGCAACGGGTGGTTGGTTACCATATTATACGAGTTGTCATTATAGCCTTGGCTGTTGTTATTGAAGTTATTATTATTCTGACCATTGCTGATATATGGCGAAGTATTATAGGGCGACCCACGCCGGTCCAAAAATGAAATTCTGTCACGGCACTGCCGTTCTACGTCCAAAATCGAAGACAACAACCGCCGTTCATTATCTGTCCTCGGAGCAGCTACGATATTATTCAAGTTTCTCGAGACACACTGCAAGGTGGAATTCCATGACATCAAAGCTGCGTCAGGCTGGTTCTTGGTCTCCAGTATTATCGCATCCAAAGACAGCTCATAAGCCTCATCGTATGTTTTCTGCAAAGCGTCTTCTAGTCCAGACTTTCGTCGTATAAAATTCATATCAAGCTGCAGGGTCTCATCTAAACATTCAGATAAATAGAATTAAAAAAATAAAGACTCGTTGTGAGACCGGTGATGGTGGTGCTGGTCTCTTTTTGTCCTGAAGATGCAATCAATCTATAGACAAAGTTGTTGAACGTACAAACTTTGTTTATGTCTTTCAGTGAACTTATTACAATAATGTAAGGGACTACAACAGTAGTTCAGTGTAGGGTGAGCTGGGGCTGTACTAAAAGTTCTGTGAAGAGTAAAAGATCAGGCGGGCAGCAAACTTTATACCAGCAACTGTATGGAGGGATGAGGATGGACAGCGATGATCTACCACACAATATGCGTATTTGTATAGATTATATTATTAGTTATGTACACATACATGATAAATATCACAATTCCCAGTAGTTGGCTTAAATACAATTACAGCTTTTGCAATGGCTGGTGAGAAGGTGCTTGTTCCATGTGTGGACCTAACTAATAGGTCTTAGTGTGCTTTTAGAGGGTAATTGCATTTGCAGATGCTGCAAACGTTCCAACTCAGCCAGGGCAGGGGCAATTGAGGTACTAGACCACTGACGTATGTAGACTTGTCGACAATATATTTTGATAATCTCAAATCTCCCAAAAATGGATCAATATCAGAATGTCTCGGTGATTTTCAGCTACATCCAATCAGCTATATCGCATTCTATTAGAATTGGCGGTCCTGCCGTGAAAAACGCGCTAAAAAGTAATCCAGACCTGACCTCTATTCTGGTGCTGCTGGTAATCCTCTACGTATCTCTATTAATTCTTGGCCATGTGTCGCGGATGATATTTGCATTTGTGATGGGGATTGTAAAATTGACGATAATTTGCCTCATTTTAGTTGGGGTGCTGTGGGTGGCGCAACGAGGCGTACCGGGAGCGCTAAGTGATGCATATCAAGTATTTGACAGTGTTGACAAAACATCGTTTATGAAGGGTACGACAAAGTATGTCAACAGGGGGATGGCGAGGCTTTTAACGGCATTGTACACATAGTCAAGTGTTATGGGGTAACTACACCGATTCACATTGTGACACTATTCAATATCTTCACGACTTATAATTTTTACGACTTAATATGTTATAATTTTTACGACGCACTAAATTTTTTGCTCTCTCTCACGACTCATAATTTACATAACCTACATGTCTAGGACTCTCTCTCAGTTCTTTCATCTTTTAGTTATTTCGTGGGGCGGCGGCCTGGTGATGATGGTCCTTTTTGTCTGCCCTTTTCTTATGATACTTCGTGTCATGCTCCTTTTCCGGGTTGATAATGAACTCTTGAGCAGTATAGTTCTTAAAGGTGTTTCGAATAAACCAGTCGGCAAATTTACGACCTCCCTTGGTCTCTGCAATGTGAATCAGGTCGTTCTCCAAAGAAATGTCAATCTCCGATACGTTGCCACTTTCTCCTGCTAGTAGTTCTCCGTCAGTCCATCGGATTTGACGGTTCTTGAGCTTGAAGCTCACCAGCGCGCTCCTCAGATGCTCGACATCGGTTTCAAGGAAACCAGCAAGCTTACTGATGTCCATGGTGGCATACAAGTTGAGGTAGCTTTTGAGAGTAGAGCCCAGAGTGGCATTAGACACGCTAGCCATAAACACCTTGAGGTGATGCTGGATGGGGTCAACGCACAATGAAGGATTCTCAAAGTCAGGAGCACTGGGTGAGATGAATTTGGGAGCAGCAAACAAAAACAGCTCCTCAAATACTTTAAGGCCATCGGGCCCGCCTCGAGACATCTTGGCCATCTGGTCGCCATACTTCTCTCTCAGTCCCGTGTGAATAACGTCATCCAATCGAGTAGGGCTTAGTGTAACACAAATAGCTAGTAAAGCATACATTTGCTCGGATTTCTTGGTGACAGTGTCGAACTGTGCCGACCGGTTGATGTTTTTAGTTCGAGAAATGAACAACAAAATGTGCGAAAATGCCTTGATGGCATCAGCATATCTGCCGAGCATCATGTAACTGAATCCAACGTAGTAGTACGTCGAGAAGTGAGCAGCAGGCACTCTGGCAAACATAGCCTTTTTGTTCAATTGAACGTCTTCCATGGTCTTGAGAGCCAGACTGAAGTCTCCTAATAAAGTATGCACTCGTAACAGACCAATGATGGAAAAGTATCCCAGCATCTTGTACAGCGACTTGGTGCCAAACTCACCAGCAACAGTGTTAGGATCCAGTCCTTGCTTGGTGGCCTTCAGCTGGTCATTGATTCGAGCCTTGGAAGCCAAAGAGTACAGCACGTTCAACACCGAGTAAGCTCCCCAGGCAGCAGGGTTCTGTTCCATCACATCGATCTCAGCACTGATGTTCTTTTTAATCACTCGAGTTCGGTGAATAGAGTACGAATTGAACTGATAAATAAACTCATCAATCATATCCCATGCCCAGTAAGTGGGCAAGTCAATGTCAACCGGGGTCTCGGAATTAATAATATGTCCAAACAAGTTACAGTAGTTATGGTATGACTCCAATCGCTGTTCCAAAGTAGGCTGCAGTCTCTCATAAACGTGTCGGTAGTACAACTCCTTGTAGAACTGCAAGAAAATCGTATCATTGTTGACCAGCGGAGCCACCACAGCATCGGGTGCAGGCCACGGTGCGCTTTTGTAGAACTTCTCCGTCAACTTATTGAACGAACTCTCGTAGCATGCATGCAGTTCGTAAACGTTGCCATGGTACAAGCATTGCTGGAAGTATATAATGAAATCTCGCACCGCTTCTGGCACATAGGCGGTTTTCTTGGACGAAGTATCCATTGCCTCTTGTTGCTGACGTCGCAGCTGGGCTTCATCGTACACTCTTGATCCTACGGCAATCGATTCGCTGCCGGCGTCGAAAGTGGCGCCCTCTTCAAAGTCGTAATTCTCTTCCATGGCGGCGGGGCGACGGGGGAATATTGTATTAGAATTTGTCTGTAGTTTCAGCGCTGATTCTGTGGAGCTCAAATATGAGCCAAATTTTTCACCATACAATTTGTTGGCAGTCGTGCGAGTTACCCGGCTGGAACCAAACCTCCACTAAAAATATACGTGGACATGTTGGAGCGGGCTTCGTTCATCAGTAATATTTACTGCTGAGCGCTATAAATTGCAATTGACACTTGAATCTTTGGTGTTCAAACGGTTTGGTTTTTTGTGCTATTTCTCGCTATATTTTTGTTATTTATTTTGTACAGTAGTTTGTAATGTACCACTTGGCTAAAGGAGTTTACGCCTCGTTGACCCGCAAAGAGGAGTACTCAGTTCTCATTCTGGGACTCGATAATGCGGGAAAAACAACTCTGTTAGAACGTTTAAAGGCTCAGTATGGAGAGGCTGGGACAAGAGTCGTACCAAATGATAGAATTGCTCCTACAGTTGGTCAGAACGTGGGCCATGTCAAGATTTCTAGCACCTCTATAAAACTGTGGGATTTGGGTGGTCAGGAAAGTCTGCGTAGTTTGTGGGATAGCTATTACACATCGTCTCACGCAGTGGTATTTGTAGTTGATTCAACTGATAGAGAGAGAATTGAAGAGTGCAAAGAGACGTTGGACCTAATTGTGTCTCGCGAAGACATTGAGGGCACTCCCATTCTCATGCTTGCAAATAAGCAGGACAAGGAAGACCGGTTAGAAGTCGAGGACATTAAAGAGATTTTCAACAAAATTGCTGAGAAAATGAGCGCCCGCGACAGCCGAGTGCTTCCTATCAGTGCATTGCAAGGTACCGGAGTGCAAGAGGCTGCGGAATGGCTGGCCTCGCGAGTCACTCGAAACAAAGAGTATCGGCCACCTAATTATAGGTAGTTTCTGCAAACGGCTCCGACACGGATGACTCCAGATCTCGAAGTGTGTTTTTTTCAAACTATCTTTGTCGCCTAATACAGGTATACCGGGCCTGCAGCATACATGATTGTGCAGCCATGTACGGCTCGAATGCGCCGCACCTCGTCGATCCGGGCATGGCCCGGATTTAATTCGAGTCATTTCATCGGCGTATTTGCCGTTTTGATATACTAGACTACATGCATTTCGCAAACCTTAAACAAAAGTTTTGGTTGGTTTGATGAGACCCCCGATGCAGAAACTTTAGAGTGGATCAAACAATTGATCTGATGGATTTTTCCCATGATTCTTGGAATCGCGGGACCTGCAGGGGAGTTATTTTTTAGAACCTGAGCTGACTACACTGCCAACGTTCTAACTCATCTAAAGCTAGGCTTTGTTCTGATCAATCGATGATTCTGGCTAGTTCCGTTCGACAGGGCGCATATGCATCATGCAAAGTCGAGCGCCGCACTCAAACGGAACCGACGGTTCATCAAACAATGAAGATATAAAAGAACGGTCGAGTCCAGTGAGTACTAGCGATAATTTAAATTTCGTGATTCGAATATGGTTCAATCTACAGAAGAGATAGCGCCAAACGACTCCAATGAAGCACCTCAGGCATTTCAGCCAGAGCTGGCAGAGCTTCCAGCCCTCGAAAAAACAGAAACTATCAAGTCATTAAGGGATATTGGCGTACAAGCAGACGTTCCTACACCAGATATCAATTATCCTGTTTTCAGATCCACTACAGGTCCTCAATTCCCCGAGGAATATACTCTGGAAACTGAAACAGGTCTGGTGCCATTGGAAACACTTGCGCAAGTACGTTCTCATCGGCAACCCTCTGTGTACGCCCAAGGTGCGGAAGCAGAAGGTGGAAAGGAAGAAAATGTCGAGTTTGTCACGTTCACTATTGATGACCCTGAAAACCCTCGAAATTGGTCGAAATCGACAAAATGGGTCGTGACCTGCATTGCTGCATTTTTGGTAGTCGCTGTTGCCTTTGGTTCCTCCAATGTGACGGGTGGCTTACCACTAATCGAAGATAAATATAACGTTTCTTTGGAAGTAGCTATCTTGACTTGCTCAATTATGGTCTGCGGATTCGCCGTGGGTCCCTTGCTGTGGTCTCCTTTGAGTGAAATCATTGGCCGAAGACCTGTATACATGATCTCTTTAGCACTCTACACAATCTTCAATATTCCCTGTGCACTTGCTCCCAATATTGGTGGTTTGCTGGTTTGCAGATTCTTATGCGGTGTGTTTTCGAGCTCTGGTCTCTCACTAGCAGGTGGTACCATTGCCGATATCTGGGATACGGAACACCGAGGAATGGCTATTGCATACTTTGCAGCTGCCCCATATTGTGGTCCAGTAATTGGTCCTCTGATCTGTGGTTGGATCCATGTGGCCACTGGACGGCTTGATTTGATTTTCTGGGTTAACATGGCCTTTGCAGGACTGGTCATGATCCTGATCTGTGCTGTTCCTGAAACATACGCTCCAGTGATTCTCAAGCGACGAGCAGCTAAACTGAGAAAGCAAACTGGACAAGAGAACATTACCACAGAAGGGGAACAAGTGAAATTGAGTTTCAATGAGATTATCAAGACCTGTCTACTGCGACCGGTTATGATGATTTTGACGGAGCCTGTGTTGGATCTGATGTGCCTCTATGTGGTTTTAATTTACGCCATGTTGTATGCATTTTTCTTTGCATATCCTGTTATATTTGGAGAATTGTACGGCTATAATGACGGCATTATTGGCCTTATGTTCATTCCAATTCTTATCGGTGCAGGGTTTGCTCTAGTTGCAACCCCGTCTCTGGAAAACATCTTTCGAAACGTCTGTGCAAGACGAAAACCCACTCCTGAAGATCGATTGATTGGCGCTTTAGTCGGCGGTCCTTTTATTCCTATTGCACTCTTCATTTTAGGAGCTACGTCGTTCAAACACATCATTTGGGTGGGACCTGCTTCTAGTGGTCTGGCATTTGGGTTTGGCATGGTACTCTGCTATTATTCAGTGAACAATTACATCATTGACTCTTATCAGGAATACGCAGCTAGTGCATTGGCTGCTAAGGTTTTCTTACGATCTGGAGGAGGAGCCGCTTTCCCTCTGTTTATTGTTCAGATGTATAACAGACTGGGTCTGCAATGGGCTAGTTGGTTGCTTGCATTTCTAGGAGTTGGAATGGTTTTTATTCCAGTGGGATTCTACAAGTTCGGAGTCACTCTCCGAGCAAAGCTTCAGAGAGGCTAGAAGAGAAGCATTAGATCATTCATATACGCTGTAGTGGCTTACTATAGCTAGTAGGCATATAATAATATTGCATTATCTACACACATCCATTCATTGATCAAAGTTAAAGTACTTCTTCCACTAATGAAGTACATTGAATCATTCAATGGAACATGATTTCTGAGCACAGTGACTGATGAGCAAATACATTCTTCATTATTAGTTTACTTCTTATGCCACTTAGATACCAACGGCTCTAACCACTCTTTGACTTTGGGAGTTGCGCCAGTCGAGTTATGCGCGAGACCTTCAATAAGCACAAACTCGTAGCTTATGTCCAAGGAATCAAATGCATTCCGTAAGCTCTGCATAGCTTCTATACGATTGGGCAAAGACGAAGGAATCGACTGTTTGGGCCCGCCATGTATCTTCCCATTTGAACTCGCCCACTCCAGCAACCCTCCTCCGGGCGGTTTGTTATCTTCCCCACCGATGAGTAGCTGCACGGCCGGAATATTCTTTAGAGATAACAGATCGACCGACTGGCCATCAAACACCTCCTCGACACCTTTGGTACCTTTTGGCCAATTTTGGGTATTGTCAGGAAGTGTGACGATTCCTGGTGCTCCAACGCTCACAGCCTCGAGCCTGGCAGAATGTAGATAGAAGAATCTCAACACAAACTGTCCACCACCCGAGTATCCCGTTAGAAAGAACTTGTCCGTGGAAATGCCAGGCCACCTCTCTGCCACTTCATCGATGATGGACAGCAAGATCAAGTCATATCGAATGTCCTGGTAGATGAGCTTCTTATAGTTTTGCATATCATTTGGATCATAGATTCCAGCTGGAAACAGGGGAGCTAAAACTGCTGCTCCTACTCGATCTGCCAAGTCCGTCAGTTCATCTCGACAGCTTTCGGCTTCTCGCCCATTACCATGAATAGAAACGATAAGAGGCAGATTCTTAGGAGGATCAAGCTTGTAGTGATTCCGGGGTACATAAATGCAGTACGATACTCGGGGGTCAGTGGTTGCGGCTTTAAATGGTACTTCACCTACGAGATGTGCATCGTCCCAGTATTGCGGGGGTATGATCGCGGTCGTCAGCATTTTACGGGCCATGATACCAAACGGATGAAGCAGAATTGAAGCTCTGACAATCTTGGGGGGTTATAGATGCTGGAGAGTCCTGGAGTGCAGGCTTGACTCGAAACCGTCTATTAAAGCGGGACCATTGCGACAACGGCGGAATCATTGCGACAAGATGCCGATCACACAGTAGAGTGCGTAACTGAGTTTCCAACAAGAATAGGATATTGCTACGTAGAGCCCATGTCGCAGTGGATTATTCGAAATTTGTGTTTTCGTTTAGAAGATCTTGAGGAGCCCAAGTTTGGTTCAGAGGGTGGCAATGCTGCACCTTCAATGTTGGCAAGAACTCATCCTCAATTGATGGTTCTGATGGATGTCGGGACAGGTCTCCGCAAAGGTGTTGGCTCCTGGTGTGTACAAAAGTAAATCATAAAGCTTAATGTACCCAATCCATCGCACCAACACTGACTGGGGAAGCTCATCGGGTATTTTGTTTAACATTCCCAAGAGAGCTTTTGCTTCTGTTTCAATGGTAAAATGTCTCCATCAAACATAGTATCGACACTTCTGCAAGGCATGCATAATAGCCAAAAGTTCAAGTTTGACAGGACGATATCAAGCATTGGATCCATCCAACGCTGAGACCATGGAAGAAGCTATCGAACGATATGATTAGGGACCCAGATCATTGAATTCTTCTACAAGCTTGGTTTCAGTCTGCTTCACATTCTGCTTTTTACTCCTACCTTATGGGAACACGCCGCTACGAAAGTTTAGCACGCCGCCGACAATGGGCCCTTAGTCACGTAGAAGTTCGCTTATTCGAGTTGACATAATGCCCAACGGTAGTATGCAGTTTGGACGTAGCATCTTCGGGCGATCCCTTCTTTTGACCTGGATAGACGTGCTGAATGGTTGAAATGGCTGAGTTGCACTTGGCTGCAACATGCGCTGGCTGTTGTCCAGAACGGGGTTGGTCCTTTGACAGGAATCGCAAAAACACGTCGTCCAAGTGTGTAGAATACCCTTCGGGGAATAGGCAAGAGGCTTCCCGTCAAATGTTACGATTTTCTTGTTTTCAATCTTAAGGACACCTGGACGGTATACTTTTTGAGCTTGAAACATTGATCGCGATTGTGACGTTCAACACCGCAGA
Organism: Spencermartinsiella ligniputridi; assembly: GCA_030583385.1. Classification (NCBI taxonomy): domain Eukaryota; kingdom Fungi; phylum Ascomycota; class Dipodascomycetes; order Dipodascales; family Trichomonascaceae; genus Spencermartinsiella; species Spencermartinsiella ligniputridi. Next base: position 152,356 of record JAJMIC010000005.1, on the reverse strand, counting down.
AGACACAGGCGTATTTCCGTATGGTGGCTGGTTGCGTAGGAACCACACAAGGCACTACTTTAGTCTCTGCACTAGCCAACTGTGCAATCTGAGTATTTAACGACAGACTCATACATTGCCGTTGCGGATAGCATGACATTGTATCTGGTAAGTTCAACGGTACGAGCTTGCTCTTCCAGTGCATCTTCAACCGTAAGTGGCCAGTCGAGACCAATTTGATTGATCTGATGAGAAAATGCCCGCCAGACCCTGTAATACACCATGCAGTCGTCATTGGTCGACAAGTCGCGAAGAAGGGCAAAGAAAGCGTTTTTAATTTGCTCTCGACCCAAATGGGGGTAGTCTCGTGGCTGAAAATATGGCTGATGCAGTCTGGAAGGTAAACCTCTGTTGATGACTGCGTTCAGTTCTGGGTGTTGAACGAGATGCCTTTCAAATGTTTCCTTTAGAATGAGAGCCAAAACTATGGGTAGTAAGGCATACCATGGAAGATCAGCTTCTTCACGAAGTTGCTCAGCCGTGTCTAACAACTCTTGGGTAAAAATGGGCCAAGAATGACCCCCTGCTTTAAGAAGTCGAATGGACTGGCCCAAGAGCCAAGTGCGACTTGTGGTTTTACCCGTCCATTGAGGTAAAAAGTCAGTAGCAAATTGGTGGAAAGTAATATTCGCGCCCAAGGTTCTTCTTGCTTCAAGTAGAGGGATGTGAGCGGTCTCAAAGTACTGATATGGAACGTAATCGAAATAGAGTTGAAAAGATAGCTCATCTTCAAATCGACCCTCTCGGATACGAGTAGCCAACAAAATCATAAAACTTTCAATGCTCTGCGTGAAGTCAAAAGTGGGTAGCGCGCATTGTTGCAAGGCTTGTCGGCGTTGGCATTCGCGACGTTGCTGCAGGTTGGATCCCGGCAGCTGAGTGTGCATGAACGATTGTTCCGATTCGGAGTTGCCAGCTTCTTCTACGGAAGAGGCGTCTTCACAGATGTCTTTAGCATCCGTGTTTGTTGTAGCTTCCGTCATTGTCGGTCAAGCGAAGTCAAGCGAAAAATGTCGAAGACAATAACTTGAATTGAATTAGTTGGACCACGTAATGTGGTGTAACTGAAGAGTATAGTTGGACTTCTTCTGACTGTAGTACTACTTTCTGTGGGATAATTTATATTTTTATCGTTCAGCAGTCATGCGCGTAACAATTTGTTTGAGTGTGGTTCTCAGAATCGTAGAAGCAGAGCGCTGTTCCGTACTTGAGTATATATAATGCCTCAATTAATACAGTCTAGTGAAACAGAAGCTGTATAGTAAAGATAAAGATCTTTCTTATAATCTCGTCTATGTGTAGACGAAATTACCTGTTTGTTAGATGAAATCAATAAACGATAATCAGATAACGTTTATCATTTCAGCGGAAACCTCTCCTTTTCTACTCTTTCTTCCACTGGACATCAGACCACCTTTCCCATCCATGCCTCCTTCCTTCCCTGAAATTCCGTACCATTCCTGGTACGAGCAGTAACCTTATCCTTCCCTGTACCACCACACCGTCAACCTTACTCTCATGAGAAAATAGTGTTGTGGGGTAGAATTACCTACAAGTCAGCGGTGATCCTTACATTTTATGCGGCTTCCCGGCGCTGGACGATCCCGTTAATCACAATATTACAAGATTGATATCACGACTCCCAAGACACCAGAGTTCTCGAAACCATTGTGCAGACCAGTCCTTGACTATGGAAGTACTATATTGCGTATATTATAGTTTGCCGCTCACCTTAAAGTGTGAATGTTGCAGTGTTGACATGATTTAGCTAACAATTAAAGTTAAAGGTATCTGTAGGGTATCAGAAGGGTATCAGTACTGAAGGTAACTATCACTTGGAGCTATCAGTCTAAAAGTGTCATCGTTTTGACTAAATTCATCATCAAATTGACAATAGTCAAGATACTTCTATCTTTCAAAAACATCAAGTTCTACTTCAATGCCACCCAATTTGTATTCCACCCAATTTTTATTGACGTCATGAACCACTGTAACATACTCTCCATAACACTACCAAGCAGACCCAAGTATACCCCCACCGCACACCTCAGAACACCAGACCCATGATAATCTATCGGCTTGCATCTGGAGATATCTATTAATATCAAGTGCTTTAGACCAACCGCAGTTTGTATTGTTTATTAGTTTAGAATGAGTGGCTTTGATTTCAACAAATCGTTTCAATCCCTTCAGGGAAGCGTGTCAGGAATTGGATCCTCCTTCACTCCTTTTGCGCGACGAACCTCGCGATTGATTCAGGAGAAGTTGGGCAGCGCTGAAGACAAGGTAAGGAAGATTGGAAGGAAAGGAAATAACGTGGATTGCACGTGTATGGTGAGATGGGAACCTGGTTCGCGTAACCGTCCATGAGCTGCATGAGCTTTGTTGCTTGTCGTTGTGGTCCCACAATTGGATGAAAACGCTTGGAGTATCTGATTCACAGATTAGTGCGGCGTTCAGCGGTATTGACCAAATGTTAACGACGTTCCCGACGCGCCGAGTTTGTGGAAACGGCTCATGCAATGTTGATGGAGTGCTGTTGATGGAAGAATACTCTTTATTGGGTCTCTGTCCACGTCTGACTGCTGTGTTCTTGCACTCTATAACGATCCCCGCCTCATTCTCTAACTAACAAGACGGAATTGCCAGAAGAATACCTCGAATTGGAACGAAGAATTGACGCTCTCAAACAGGTGCACCAAAAACTCTTGTCCGTCACCGCCCAGTACGAAAATGAAGGTTATGACTATCCCCCCAATCTCAGAGAGTCGTTTGTTGACCTGTCGCGAACCATTTCTGACAAAGTAACCACCCTTTCCCAGGCCGGATCTGCTCAAGAAGCCCAGGCTATCCTGACCAGTCCCGGAACTAAAAAGGAGCCCAAGACTCTGAATCATGCTCTTGGTCGAGCTGCTCTATCGGGATCGGATGGTTTGGGACCCAACTCTAAGCCTTTGGCTACTGCCCTCCAAAAGTACGCTGTCGTAGAAGAGAAGATTGGTGAAGCCCGATTGGGCCAAGATCAGTTGATTGTTTCGCGATTCAACTCTGCATTTGCCACCACTTTGAACACATCTATCCAATTTGCCAACAAGGCTCGAAAGAATGTTCAGAATGCTCGATTGACTCTTGACTCTGCCAAGGCTAGTGCAAAGACTGCTCGACCTGAGAAACAGGCTGCTGCTAGACTTGAGGTCGAGCATGCTGAGGATGAGTTTGTCGCTGCTACCGAAGAGGCTGTCAGCGTTATGAAGAATGTCTTGGATACTCCCGAGCCATTGCGCAATCTGGCTGAACTCATAACTGCCCAATTGGCTTTCCACAAGGTTGCCTCTGAGCTCCTGACTCAACTGGTCCCAGAGATTGAGCAGCTTCAAACTGAGCAGGAGACTGCTTACAGAGAGAGTCGAGAGGCTTCGTAGGTTTGCGTGTGATATCATCGTAAACGAAAGAGTAGTCGTAGTCGAAAATATACTTAGGTCTTTGAATTTTTTTATCACTGTTTATTACTATTACATGGTTGCTTCGTAGTATTTATTTTTTGATATATACAAAATTTTGTAGCTATAATACCTGATTGGATCTATCTTCCCTCCTCGTCCTCTTCTTCTTCGTCTTCTTCGTCGTCATCTACTGCCCACTCACCCGTGACATCCCATCGACTGCCAGGAGCGTTCTTACTCACGTATTTGACAAATTTCAAAATTCCTTCATCCCTTACAATCAAGTGGAAAACGTTCCACGATGGGTAATTGGTAGCTAGCACCGGATCAGTGTCATCACCTCCTCTGTATACAGCCGGATCCATATTGTCATCGTTTTCAGACGACATGCATAGCTCATATCCGCCTAATTCTCCGGTTTGCCATCCTTTAGACGGGGTCAGATTGAGCGTCGCATCAAGGAGAATACTGCTGGAATCGTTGGCAGTAGCTAATGTAAAGTCGTAACCAGGTCGGAACCGGCGAGCTACTACTCTGCTTTGCTTTGGGGTCATTGCAGATAATTTCTTCAACCACTTTTTGAAGCTCGTACTTCCAAACAGCTCACGAATCTCGGCGAGTTTTTTGTGTGCCTGAAAGTCTGACCCTTCTTTGACTGAAGTGGGATCAAACTTGTCGTTAATGTATAAATATCTAGCTTTGTGAGGAGGCCGAGCAATGTCCCAAGGAGCTTTAACGTCCTGCGAGATGCCTGGAACATTATCACTCAAATCATCTGCGTCAATATGCGATTTGACATCCTTGGCGTACTCCGGGTTTAAAAAGTCTTTGATCTCTATGATACTTTCGTCACAAAACTTCTCCTCTAATCCCTCCAGGACGCTTTTTCCCAAAAGATCTTCTCGCAGATACTTTTTTAGATAGTCAATATCGGAATCTTCAAGTTCACCTATAACATCAGACTCATCATCACTACTGAATACACCCTTGGGATAATCGTACTCTTTCATTTCTGACGATTCCAATTGTCTAAGCGAAGACTTTGCTTCGGTTTCTTCTTGCTCACCTTGTATATATCCATCTTCACCCTCTTGTGGAATGTGGAACCACCCAGAAATAGATAGCCTCGGCTTGTCTACATAAACTTCCTCCACATCATGGAAGCTTAGTCCCGGTTGGACCGTGAAAAAGGCTAGCTGATTCCAACCAGGAGGAACAGACTTTGTCCAGTCAGTTTCAGGAATGTTGGGAACAACCGTTGGGTACAGACGAAGAGCACCTCCCCATTTGGGATCCCAGTCTTCATCTGGATTAGGCAGATACAGAATATATGAGATCCTTCGTGATCCAATGACGTCGTCATGGTTCAGCAGATGACACCCCTTTTGGTACACGTTGACACTGAGATCTTTTTTAATGCCAGACAACGGGCCTGAATTACAGACATAGCTCAGATATTCTCGGAACTCCTTGCTATACAACGCATCTCGAAGCCGTGCCAGAGATTTCAGCCGAGAAAGCTCAGTAGCATCAAGAGCTGAGATGTTTGCCAGATCTCCAGTTTGAAATACCTTGTAGATATCTGTCTCTTTCTTGGTAAAATGCAGTTCATTTTGAATCTCTTCTCGAACAGCTCGTAGAAGTTGGTCATTTATTAATGGCCTGATAATTCCGTATTTGTAAGGCGATGATCCGGCGATATCAGTTTTCAGTGTTTCCTTGTGCTCGGGGTCGGTAAAACTTTCCGAGAAACATTCTACAACGTTCAAACTACTGGGATCAAAATCATTTCCCTCGGTCCGGGCTTTCTTTGCGACGTGCTCATCTTTCTTTTGCACCGTCATCGAGGACATAAATAATATGAAAGAAAAGTGATGAGATGCATCCACCCCACATAAATGTATGTGAAGATCTCCAGCGAGGACGTTATATGTCAATGCAATATCAAATTAATAGTGTTGTGCAACTACCAGTTATAAAAACGTGTTTACATAATATACCGAACTACCAACCTGCATTCATTGCGTCCAACTCTGCATCTTCTCCCCAGCCTTTATGAACTGACGGTTGAGGGGCTGGCAAATCGCGGAATATAGGATTGATAGTGTTATTAGTAGTGGTAGCTTCCTCAGTTTCCGTCTCGAATTGATCCAAAAACTCAGTTGGTAAGGTAGGCTCATACCTACGTGCCCGTTTGAGGTTTGTGCCGCCTAATCCAGCGCCATAGCTAACAATCATTTCTCGTAGAGTGGGGATGACGAATGGGAGCACCTGAGAAGCGTCCAGATAAATTTCGAGTTTGTCTTCATCATCGTGATCTAGGGGCCTAATAATTGTAGGCTTCACAGGTTGTCTCGGACTTGTAGAAGATTCTGTGGCCACAAGGGTGGTGGGAGTAGACGGTGTAGATGGTGCGGCAGGAGTAGTTGGAGCTGATTCTACCTGCTGTTCTTTTTCACTGTTTGTTTTGTCTGCACCGTCAGTATTAACAGTCTTTTCAGTATCTGACTTTTCAGCTGCCTCTTGACTCACGTCACTGGTACTTCCCTTTTCGCTTGTACTTTCAGCACCCTTTTTCTCGTGAGATTCCTCGAGATCCAAAGTCGCCCTGTGCACATGTCTCTTCTGATAATGTTTGGCCATCTGCGCCAGATATTGCTTATAGTCCTTCGATAATCCTTTTTCACCAACTTCTGGACGATATTTATTCGCGACATGCAACAATTGAAGAGGATTCAGCTTGGTGAGTTGCTGAAGAGTCGCAACCACGTTTGTAAAATCATCGCCAAAACCAGTGAAGCATTGCAGCCATTGTAGCAACTGCACCAAGGTCTCTAAGTGACTACGGCACAACTCCAAGGTAGACGGGTAATTGTTAGTCTCAAACTCACTGGAGTTCTCTGGCCGTCGGTTATTGGATCGAGCCCAGTCCTCAATGGCTGACACATTCAATCGAACCTGCATAGCTCTACTACGAGCGAGATATTTTCGATTAGACATGATTCGGTTGAACAGCACGGTACCCAGCCAGTACAATATCTGTGAGATTATCTGTTGAGTAATTATAGGATGCACCCCGTAAAGATCCATTACAAATAATACAGCCGACAGAATCGAAGTGACATTTCTAGGCGAGGGCTTTGCTTTTCTTTTCGGGGATGGAGGTTTGGTGACTTGATCAACCTCTTGTTTATGCGACATTGGTTTGATTTTATGACGGAAAATCTTCCAGTCAGTTTGATAGAGGATGTTGTTGAGCCCCGGAATGGTTTCGTAATCGAGGATGCTCGCATCAAGGGCGAGCTCAATCCGCAATTCCGCGTCCTGGGTTATTAAAATATAAATGTCGGAGATTAATTCGGATAACTGTTCTTGAAATGCAATTGTAGCGGCCATCAATCCAGGGTCCTTTCTCATGTAGTATAGCAGCAAGGAGCAGTTTGAGAGCCAGAAGCCAAGAAAAATCATATCGCGGTTGTTTGCGGTTATCACTGACCTGATTCGAGACAACACTGGCTCCAGGAACATTTCTAGAGTTTCAGGGTTACCATAGTAATGGGCGTATCGAGCACTAAGAAACACGATATTTGCAGGTACTGGTTTCTGTGAACGACTTCGCATAGGCTGCATTTTGGTAATCGCCAGATCAAGAATCTTTGGAATATCCCCTTCGTTAAACACAAACATTTGGTCAGGGAGGCAGCGCTCCCACATGAATTCATCGTGGTCACCGGTGTAATTCAAGTCGTCGTCTTCATCAGCAAACATCGAAGGCGACTCGTTCAAATCCAAATTGGACATGCTGACCTGGATTCCCAATGCTGCACTTGCACTTTCTTCAGTATAGTCGTGCGAAAACATCTCCTCTGCAATGTCTCTATTGGGATCAGCACCGTCGTCATAAAAGTCATCGGGCTCGTCCGAGTCAATGTACCCGTTCTGTATCATGTACTTAGAAATCTCGCTATGAGGAGTAATGAAATCCAAAGCAGATCTGCCTGTGGAAGTCCTCAGTTCTACAGAGGCTCCGTTTTCCATCAATGACTGGACAATGGCCACACTGTGGTTATTGATTGCCCACATCAAGGCTGTCCATTCCTGGCTATCTTGAATATCGGGTGACGCACCGAACCGCAGCAGCTCAGACACAATGGCCTCATTGCCAAAGCAACTGGAGTATATCAAAGCTGTACTGCCGCTGTCGTCTTTAGCATCGAGCGAAATGTAGTTCTTGGCTTCCCCTCCTAGCAATGAGTGAACTTTGGAAACATCGCCATTGCTGGCAGCGAGAAACAGTAGTCTCTGAAGTTTGTGTCCCTTTTCCTCGTCCGTCAAGCTATCGCTCTCAAGAATCTCCTGCTCATCAGTGTTGATGGTTTCAAAGTTGCCCTCGGGTTCGGGAGACAAATGCTCGGAAGATTGCCGTTCCGATTGCCACGGGTCACTTCCCGACGGTGTCGCAGGTGCCGACGACAACACATTATTATCATCTGTGAGAGATGTGCCTAGATCAGACATTTTACATGTGTCCTGGCCACTTCGTGTTGGATGTGTTGATACGTTGAACTAACAATCGCGGAGGTACTTAAAGTGGGGCTGTGATAAAGGTCGCGTGGGAGGCAGGAGATGAGTGGTCCTTAAGGGTAGAACAACGAACAGAAGCAGTAGTGTATGAGCAAAAAACATGCGCAAGGCTGTTTACAAATGGATTTTGTGGCTTGTAATTTAGGCTCCAAAGACTCTAAGTGACGATAGAAGCTGGAGCACAGATATCTACGGCTATTAGGTCAATCGATATATTGAGCTCATGATGCAAGTTACAGTATGTACAATGTTTTGTCGCCAGGTCCGAGGTCTAATCCACCTTCAGTTTGTTATAGTTTTTCACAAAATAAGTCATCAAAATATTCCTCTTGATATTCCAGCTCAGCTCAGCAGCATTTTTGCCCAATTCTGAAAATATCTGTTCAGCTTTCTCAGGATAGTTATCTAATAGGTCAGTGGCATATGCTTTAAATGATTTTTTGTCCAAAACTATATTCATCTTTTGCAGTTCTCCCTTTAGTTTAGCTCCGTTGGTCTCAAGCATTTCGGGAGTTGGCGGCCAAGACTCAATGTTATATTTCTCCTTTAGTTCTTGAATCTTTTGCTCTGAGCTCTCGGTTGAGTTTGCGCTCAACTCAACCAGCTCCATCTTTCGAAGACCCTCGGTCACTGGATCGACTCCACTGGTTTCTAGTTTCTGTTGCCGCAGCTCTTTATATTCTTCGAGTTTTTCTAGTTCTTCTATGGCAACTTTACGAGGCGCCTCTGCCTGATACCGGATCCACTCGGTACCTTGATCTTTCATGATTTCAATGACAGCGAAAGATTTTCTGGCTGACAAAGGTCGGACGTACTGAATTCGGACTACGTCTCCCTCTTTGCACTTGTTCAGTTCGTCGTGGACCAGGAAATCTCGATAGTGGACGACGTTTTTGGAAATAACTCGGTTAAATTTAATTCGCTGGACTCGAACTTTTATTGTTTTATTCATCTTGCCCGTGGAAACCACAAGGCCGTTGAAGGTTTGCCGGACCATGGTGAGCTATAGTTACAAGTTAAGTCGAGATGTTGGAAGAATTCATGATGGATTTTTTACTGAAAAAACACGTGACGGAGAAATGTGTCGATCAGTGACTCGGAGTCGTAGGAGCGATATACAATATCATTCGCAAAGATTCCTGAACTATACTCATTTCTAATCTCCTGTTATAATATTATCTCATCTATAATACTCTCATACATAGCCGTCACTTCGTAGATACTCTGGGGTATATATAGTAATTGGTTGCAACTATCTATTTGACAGCCTTTTTGCGCAGTGTATTAAAAGGCTGGACCAAATTCTGCTGTAGGCAGGCTGTCTGGCTGGTTGGCTCGTAACTCTCGAGCTTGTACTTCTCGAATATATGTGATCTGTGATGGGATCAGGTCAATCAGTCTACTGATTTTAGTTTCTATGTATTCCACTACTTTCGTAGAAGGCTCAATGACGGGATCAAGGAACTTCATGGCCAGTGCATAACCAGCCAGTAGACCCAGCAAATGACCAACAAAGCTACTTCCTGGGAGAATTATAGCAGTGATGATGAGAGGGACAAAGGGCAGGCACCAAGTGGGAACCACAACTGTGTTTGTGCTAGTTAGCACCCAAATCGGAGTACTGAAAAAATAGAACTGTACTTACACTTGAATACTGGGAATCCTTCTGCTTTCTAGTAATGCGAAATATCCAAGAAATGAAAACACCCAGCCGCTAGTTAGACACCTACATGCTATAAAAAAAAGTGTGGAGTGTTATCTCACCTCGAACCCAATACTACAACAGTAGGGAAAAACACCAAACTCAACAGACAGTAGGCAATTCCACAAATTGTAGCCAACACTGGTTAGTCCAAACTACACGTATATATATACATCTATAGACATAATAATTTGTTCTACTCACCATTAAGAACAATTCCCGTTCGCACTGTGCCATTGGTGGTCTCAAACATTTTTAATAGAGGGACGAGAGCCCAGCAGTTGAGAAGGAGATGACCTATATTTATGTGGACCATTGGAAACAATGATAGCCTAGATACTCGTTAGACTACAACCAATTTATACTAATCTACCACTGCAAAAAAAAATTCCACCTACACTCCAAGTTAGTCAAGGCACTGGACTTCAGCGCCCAATCTCCTGGCAACGACGGGACGGCGAATGAAATTAGATAGAGCAAGATCATAAACACGGTCAAGCCGGAGGTGATCGCGGGAGGAGGGAACGATTTGAAACCATTTAAAAATGGCGTTATTATCGCAACTACTCCTGACATTTTAAAAATACGATAATTATATGGAACTGGAGAAGGACAGGTGCGCAGAGTTGATATCGCCGTTATAAGTGAGGCGGACGTATATGTACTATTCGGGAATTATCGAAAGATATTAATCCGGGAGCGATAGATCCATAATACGATACAATAAATCACTGTAAGGTAGATATACACTTCCAGGTGAATTAATTAACATACTATTTACATTTTACATTAGCTTTTCATTCTTTTCCCGCTCCAATCGTTCTTTTTCCTTTTGCTGCTGGAAAGCTGCGATTTCTTCAGGGTTGGGCAGACCTTCGGTGACCAGTTTGTTCAAGGTAAACTTCTGCTCATTCAAAATCTCCTTTTCTCGCTCCTTTTCTTCAGCCAACATCTTTTCTCCGTTCTCGGCCAAATATTTCTGGAATGCCTCGTATCCCTTTTGACCCTCCTGTCTAATGTAGTCTTGGGGCATCATAGGCACGGGGGGAGCGGACGGTTGGACGCCCAAGAACTTGGCTGCCCAGTTATTCCCACCATTAGCACTGTGCTGCTTATACCAGTCCTCTTCAAACTTCTTTCGGGCAATCGACTCTCGTCGAGCGTACTCTTCGGGGACGTTTGTACCTTGGAAGGATTTGAGGATTGGTCGAATGTCCTTTACAGGTTGAGTACCTATCCACTCCAAGAAGGGGATGAGGCCAACCAGATCGTGGTCTTTAGCGTCCCCCTTCCAGGGTTTCATCAAAATGGCATTGTCCCGTTGTAATGACACAGCATCGGCTTCGGTGTCAACTATAATGACCTTACCCAAGTCTCGGTTGATGTTGGCCAGATCCTTGATCACTTTACCGTCACTGTATCTAGTAGCTTCTCGGTACAAAGCATACGAGATAGAACTTCGATAAGGATCCAACTTAGCAACAGTCTTTTCAGAGTACATCATGTACTTTGACGAGAAGATGACAATCTCATAGTACTGAGCCAAGTATCCCAGGAAATAGTCTACACCAGGACGTTTAGCAGTTCTCCAGCCATGTTCTCGAGTCCACTCGCTGTAGACGAGCAGATCATCCAGAGAAAGCACCAAAGTCATTGGTCGGCCGTAGGGTTCGGGGAGAGGGTCGGGCAGAAGCTTCTCAAAGATAGGTTCGTTGAAGTATTCAAAAAAGTCACTCAATCGCGTCTTGAATCGTTCGTAACTAGCAGAGAATGAATATCCCGCCGTACGCTCAGACTGCGCGACAGCTCCCCGGATCTGTTTCTCCTCCTCGTCCCAGTCACGAGCCAAGTATGCTGTACCAGCCAGACCCATTCCGACCAAAAATGCATAGAAAAAGTTACTTCTCTTTTCTCGTTTCAAGTCTGTACTCGATTTAGTACTGGACTTCTTGGCTGTTCCTTGCCAACGCTTTCGCTGGTCATCAGAGATCTCTTCCAGCACGTCGTCCGAGCCGGCTTTCTTGGATGTATCCATTCCAGCAGCCTCTAGGATGTCGTCTGTAAGCAGGCTCTTGATCTGCTTGGACTGTGCCTGTTCAGGGGTTTCGCCGGTTTCGTTCTCTTTGCCAGCAGAGTCTGATCTCTCAGGCTGTTCACTGCCCTGCTGCCTGGGACTGGCCGAATAGAACCGCAATGCCGGTCGTGGTTGACGGATCACCGTCCCAGTGACCAGTGTGCGATTGACAAGAGTCCGAGTAGACATTTGTCTGGACATGCGTCCAATGTGCTGAAATGTCGACCTCATGTTGACGTACGATGTGGAAGAAGAGAACATATGACGAAAATCCTGTGCATACGGTGATAGAAGGGAGTTAGGTAAGCATATGGTATTCACCACACTCGTTAGTGTGCACGAAATCCTGTGCATTCGGTGTGCATTCGGTGACAGCAGATGTTAGGTAAACATATGTTATTCACCTCACTCGTTAGTGAGCACGAAACGACATATAGTTCAAGGTATAACTAGTTGACCGTTAACCTCAAAGCGTTAACCTCAAAGCCTGTTAGTTTAGACGTACAGAATTCCATATAAAAGATACATTTCAATTGCTAAGCCCCCACAGTCTATTCCTCGTATTCACCATCGACTTATTCTGTCATCGTTCTTCACTTGTGCTCAAATAACCCCAACCTCAGTCGATAAGCGAGAGGCAGCGCACATCCTCATCACCGACCCGTCCCGACGTAACCTACCCGATATCTCTAATAAATTTAACTAACATCAACATATATAAAATCTGTGTGAACCCCTCACAACCCAACTCTGCAAAATGGTCGTGGACACAACTTATTATGATCTGTTGGAAATAGAAACCACAGCCACAGATCTCGATATCAAAAAGGCATATCGGAAAATGGCCATTCGCCATCATCCAGATAAAAACCCCGACGATGAAAATGCCCATGCAAGATTTCAGGCGGTAGGTGGCTGTGTGTCTAGTAGTCGACACTTTTGATGAAACTAACAAGATTGGAGAAGCATATCAAGGTATGTTTACTTATTGTAGCTTGTTTGTGTCTTGTTTAACCAGTTTTGAGTAATGCAGATTTGAGAAAACGATACGACCAGTTTGGCAAAGACCAAGCAGTGCCCGATGCTGGATTCGAAGACCCAGCTGAATTCTTTACCACCATATTCGGAGGAGAGGCGTTTGTCGACCTCATTGGAGAAATTTCACTCATCAAGGATCTGACCAAGACAATGGAAATCGCCGGTCTGGACGACGATGATGAGTCGGTTGCTTCTCCCAAGCCGACAGAGAATCCGTTTGAAAAAGCTCCAGAGGCTACAAGCAGCCACGAAACTACAACTGGAACTGCAACTGGAACTGCAACTCCCAATTTAGACGCTACTACCAACTCAAACGGACACAGCCAACCCCGAGTTCCTACTCCTGACTATCCTCGGTCAGGAACTTCTACACCCCTTGCATCCATCACTGCTGGTGCTTCTTCAGAAGTTACTGAAGCAGAAAGAGCAGCCGAGGAAAAGAAAAAGAAGAAAAAGGCCTCGTCTTTGTCCAAAGAACAACGAGCAGAACTAGATCAATACGAACAGGAGCGCAAAAAGGCTCGAGACGAACGAGTGGCTACGCTGCAGAAGAAGCTGATTGATAAAGTCAGTGTTTGGACAGAAACCGAAAAGGGTGAAGCAGTTACAAAAGCATTCCAGGAAAAGATCCGTCTAGAGGCTGAAGAACTGAAAATGGAGTCGTTTGGAATAGAACTCCTCCATGCGATTGGGCAGACTTATTACACGAAATCTTCGACGTTTTTAAAGTCGCAAAAGTTTTTAGGTATCACAGGGTTCTTTTCTAAAGTTAAGGAAAAGGGTGCTATGGCCAGAGACACCTGGAACACTATTTCGAGCGCTTTAGATGCTCAAAGCTCTATGCAGGAAATGGCCAAAGCAGAAGAGCAGGGTGGTGCTGACTGGACCACGGAACGAAAAGCCGAAATGGAACGTACTCTTTTAGGCAAAATCCTGACTGCTGCCTGGAATGGGTCCCGGTTTGAAGTTCAAAGTGTACTACGAGAGGTGTGTGATAAAGTTTTGTATGATAAGACGGTTCCATTGAGTAAACGAATCGAAAGAGCTCAAGCTCTGACCGTCATTGGGAGTGTGTTTAGGAAAGTAGAGCGAACTGCTGAAGAGGCAGCCGAGGCTCAGATGTTTGAGGAGTTGGTGGCCGAAGCTGCTGCTAGTAAGAAGAAGAAGAAGAATAAGTCAAAGGATAAGGAAAAGGAAAAGGAACCGGAGAAGGAACCGGACTCTGCCAAGGTCTAAGGACATAACGATTTCACCATTATTTTTTCACCATCTTTTACATAGATCTAATTTTGTTACCATTAGAGTTTCACAGAAAGCTATTGATTTTTATTATTATACTCGAAGGTGTTTACTATTGCCTTTGTTTAGTACTTACAATCCTTGACGACGATTCTTTTGTGCTTCGGCTGCCGGCACACCATTAGCAATATCCTCGGCAGCTAGTTGGTCTGCTTGCGTTCTCTTCTCCATGTATTCAATCGTAACCATGAGCTGATCTCTTGGAAGTACTGTGACTCCATTTTCATCTCCAATGATGAAATCCCCCGGTTTGATCACTATAGTGGCCAACCCCAGGCCCGATTTCACCGTCAACGGCTCATTTATTGCTACAACTTTGGCCTGCTTGGTAGGAGGAGCAATGGCTATACCATAACTAAACACTGGATACTCTAATTTACGATGCTCGTCAATGTCTCGAATATTTCCTAGCACGACGGACCCAGCACATCCTAGATACTTGGCTCTGGTAGACATAAGTCCACCGTACAGAGCATTGGAGAATACAGTATAGGGAGGATAGTCAAGTTGGAGTTCTGTGGGCGTAGCTATCACTATGACAGAATCCTTTGGAGCACTGTCGATATAATGTGTTGGCAATGCTGGCCTTGGATCTCGCTCCTCGGCGTACAGAACTGTATAAGCAGTTCCAACCACAGTTTTACCGACAGCCGACCGCTGGACAGCAAATGGTATATATCCAGACTGTATGTCTAGTTTAAGACAAGCATCAGCCACATCGCATGGAGTGTATTTTTGTAATTCTTCCACGTAATCCTTGACATCTTTAGCGTCTGACATGTTTTACAAAGTCGATGAGATCATCGAAGATGATGATTAGTATAGTATATCTACAGTAGTATTTTACGGGTAAGCATAGATCTAGGCACAACAATCGCAGTGTAAAAATTGCCAACAATCGCAGTGTCAGAGTTGCGCAATTACACCCCAGACTAAAGAAAATTATTACAAACATTATTTGTGGAATAAAATACATCTACTTGAAAAACTGTGTATGTACCAGAATTCAGGTCATCACCGTTTCATGGGTCAGCACGGACCTGGTCGAAAAAACCAGCGGCAACCTAACAGCAATGGTTTTATAATTGGAGTCATTCATCTTGACCATTTCATGCTAGCAAATCTCGCACCAAAAAAGATGTGTCCAATTGACTTGAACTACCATGAAATGTTCGTGGTGAGAAAAAAGCAGAAATCGCTTTGAAATTTTCACTTTATACCTGACAGGGTTAGGTCACTGCCAGAGATTTATAACTAAGCATGTATCGAGCGTTTTCACTCTCTTCAGTGTGACACCAGGCGTCACATTCACGGTAAAAAGGTTTCAACAAAATGTCATCTTTAAATGATCAGTTGAATCAGTTCAAGAATAAAGTGCGGAATATCCCCACTGTGCCAAAACGGTTAATTCCTCATGAGGAACCGTCGGCGAAACGGAGCGAGTCGCCCGGATCAGATTCGGGGAGGGCAAAGAAACCGAGGATTTATACGCCGCCGCCAGCAGTGGCCCGGGGGAACCATTACAGTACGATGCTGTTGCATGCGGTCGAGTATATCAAGAAACATGACCAGCCAGTTGCGTTGGCGGACCTTGAAAGTTATCTTTCCGCGCCCTTGGAGCCGATACTCCCGTTGCTGAAAACGATGGAGAATATCAAAATCGACGACAGGGCGCAAACGGCAGAGAAGTTGTCTGTGTACAACGTTTACTCTGCTGGTGATCTGATGGCGTTTTTGCGATCCCAGCCTACGTTTCAAGGTATATCTGTGCGACTTCTCAAAGAAGGCTGGAACGGATGCACTGAAGCGATTGAACAGCTGGAAAAGTCTCAGGACATTGTAGTGCTGCGTAATAAAAAGGACAATGCTGCCAAGTATGTGTGGGCCAATGTAGGAGGTCCGATTGGTGGAGTAGACTCTACATTTGTGGATCTGTGGAGGTCTTCAAGAGTGCCGGCTAGCAGTGAGTTGCCGGGAATGCTAGAAAAGGCTGGGTTGAAAAGGACCAGTGTTGACCCTGCTACAGTGAAAAAGAATGCCAAAACGGCTGACGAACGAAAACAAAAGAAACCTAGAAAGGGTAAAGTCACTAATACGCATATGAGAGGAGTGTTTAAGGATTTTGGGTACTAGGAGGTATCCACGGTACTAAGGAGTGGTATCCACGAGACGTAGTAGATACGGTCTGCTTCAGTCTCTGCTCATTATCTGATTAACTAGCTAATATCTGGATCAGTTTCTGGTCAGTGTGCTGTCTCTCTCATCCTGCGTGATCACCCGACTTTGTTTTGCCCCGATCATCTGGTGATATGCATATATATGTCAACCTTGCGGCTGCACCATCTTTGCAAGTTGACTGCATGTTTTACCATTGTAGTTTCAAGTATTAGACATGTGTTATTTATTTATATCAACTTCTCATAGTAAATAGTAGGTGAAATCCAAAAACAAAAGGAACTGTAATCCTTTGATGTTAACTAGTCCCTTTATCCTTGTTTCCAATAGAGACGAGTTTCTCGGTCGCCCGACCTGCACTGCTCGGTTTTGGGACCCTCCCCACAATTCGGTATTGGGTCCTTATGATTTGCAGCGAGAGGAGCACGGAACTTGGATAGGTGTTACTCGTAAAGGCAAGGTGTGTGTATTGTTGAACGTGCATGAGAAGATATGTGAAATTAAGCAGATTTCCAGAGGACTTTTCACCAAGGAGTTTCTGGAATCTTCAGATGGAGTGACAAATTGGATTGCCAGTGCCAATTTCAAATATGGCAAAGACCTTAGAGAAGCTGGGGGGTTCTACATGTTGGTTGCGGATCTGGGCAAGAACGGGGATCCCACCATGATATTTTCTAATAGAGTGCCTACAAGGGTGTGTAACGAACCCACATTGTCACTGTCAAACAGTGAGAGTGAACTAGACCATTGGCCCAAAACGGCTCTTGGTGAAAAGATTTTTGGTGACATTATTAAACAAGCAGAGGAAAATGACTGGTCCGAGGACAGATTCATTGAAAGCTTATTTCAGGGCCTGTCCAATGACACATTTCCTAAAGATCAGCCTCCCGACATTGAAATGGTCAGACAGAGTATATTTATTCCACCTTTTGCAACGTCGATTGGCGATTTCTATGGTACACGGACCCAGACGGTGTTTTTGGTTGATCGCCAAGGCAATGCTCGATATATTGAGAGAACATTGCAAGATTCACTGACCAGTGAATTTAAATATAATATAAACGTGTATGCATAAAAGTGAAGAGTTGAATAGGGCTCTTTTGGGGTCAGCAGTTAAGCCTTGGACTTCTTAGGACTCTTGTTGTCTTTGCTCTTCTTCTTCTTCTTCCCCTCGTCGTCTTTGCTCTTTTCGCTGTCTTTCTTTCTCTTTTTCTTTTCTGGTTCTTGTGATGCTCCCTCTGCTGGCTCTTCACTGAGAACTGGTGCTGCCTCGTCGTAGTTCGATGCCCCGTACCCGGTAGGCTGCCATCGCATATGCAATCCCTCTCTTGGCTTGACCTTTGGCTTAGAAGTTGCAACTTTTTCCATAATTATATCAGGAATTGATACACTTTCAGTGACTTTGTACACCTTGGATATCCGTTTGGAGGAAATGCGAAATGTGTCCTTTCCTTTTTTGGAAGCCAGCAATCGAACTTTTTGTTTCAGAGCACCACTGGCATCATCGTCTTGTTTGACAGAAAAGCTAGTGTCGTCTACAGAAAAAGATCCTTCTTTCTTGCCAGCTAGATTGAACGATTTGAGCTTACTGACGTCAAAGCTCTGAGGAACTTGGATCAGCCACACCTGTTTGTCATTTATATCCTTGGGAGCGGGTTTGACACTGACCTTTTTGAACCCTGGAGGACATTGAAACTCAGTAGATTCAGTGTCAGAGTCGCTTATGGTTTCAGCCGACTTGTACACCATGATATGTTGAAATGTATCGGATAATTATCAGTTTGATAATTTTTTTGTATGTATATGCCGTCAGGTAAGGGTGTTCCAGAAACCGTACATGTGGTGTAGATCATAAGAGTGTCGATCGCTTGAAGCTTGAAGTCGAGTCGCTAAGGTCATTTCATAGAGCAATAAATAGTTGTACGCCATCATTACAGTCATTCTCTTTCTACAAAGCAGTGCCTCTTTCAAAATTATCTCGCACTTCCTTCGTATACTTGTCGTAATGCCGCGCAATCTTCTGATTAAACTGTTTGTTCTTTTCGTTGATATAACTAACGTGCTCGTCGTCATTCTTTCTTCTTCGCTTCATTCGTTGTTCGTCACCTTTCTTCAGACCATCGACTAGCCGTGCGACGGCCTGTTTCGAAGGACGCTGGGTCATGAATCCCAAATCGTCTTCAGATTCGCTGTTCTTGGCTTCTTTATTCTTTTGATATTCCTCCAAGTCGACTTTGAAATTTCGCATATCTTTCTCGTACGAGCGGTGAGCAGACGTAGCAAAGTCCGAAAAGCTAGATTTCTCTACTGCCTCTATCTTTTGCTGTTCCCGTTCATCCCATTTCTCTGCTTCCTCCACAGTCCAGTCCCACGCTCGTTGTCGTTCGAAATCTTTCCCGCTTTCTGTACTTTCGATTTTCGCCAGTTCAAATTCAGCTTGTTCTCTCTTTCGTTGTAGTTTCGCCTTGTCCTTTTCATCAATTTGTTTCCGCTTCTGTTCCTCGTAGACCTCTTTCCGGTTTGCCTGCAGTGATTCCGCCGCTCTGGCTTTCAGCCGTTTCAGACGTTCTACACGATCCGCCGGTTTGTGCTTGTTTTCACTTTCTTGAACTCCATCTGACGCTGGAACTTCCGAGACCTCTGACGCTGAGACCTCTGGTTCTGGAACCTCTTTTTCTTTTGACTTTTTCGATTTTGCCATTATAAATATTACTATCAGATAAACTGAAATATGTGTAATGTGAGAAATGTAAATAGCTTCTACATAAAATATTTGTATGGGGGTCCCTCCACGCGAGTTCTTACAGAGTTTATATGAGCTTGAAGTACGACGCGTGTGTAATTAACATCCTGATTACAACTGGTAACTTAGGATTCTGAGCATGAACAACCGAGAGAGACTATCCGCACAACGAAAGCAGATCCAGGATTACGTGGAAAACCACCAGGATGGCCCCAAATCAGCCAAGAAACTGATCTTGAACCTGGAAATAGCCGTCTCCAAAAACACAGAGCAGAGACTGAAATACAGTGACGAACCGTTGAAGTTTCTCGAGTCTGAGGAACAACTGCACAATGCTATACGGGAATTGTCCGCGATAGCGCTGGAGAAAGACTGGTTTACGACCTTGAAGAAGGCGGGGAGTCTGCCCACGCTGCTGTCACTGCTGAATCACGAGAACAGCGACATTGTGGCCGGATTCTTCCAGCTGTTATCGGAATTGATACCGGACGACGAAAACGACGAGGGGGATTATCATATACACGGGATCCCACCGAACGGCCTGTTTTTGAATTATATAATAGATGAAGAAAAAATTGTGGACCGGATTGCCGAGTACGTGACGAGAGAACCGATTGAAACTGACCCCGACGAGCTGTCATGGATCCACCCATGTCTCTTGTTTTTGGATGAATTCAGTGAAATGATGACAGACACAGAAGGCGAACCTAATATATCTCGCAATCAGCAAATCATACAGTTTCTGTTTAAAATCATAGACAAGAGCACTCCCGCTCTGCCGACAGCCGGTAAAACTTCGGTGAAATCTACCCAGGCCGGTAGCATCGAGCTCTTATTCAAGCTGTTTGTCGATAATCCTCAAAATATACACAAAACGATCATGGGTCCCATAGATGGGCTGTCTCTCCTCCTGAGCGAAGCTAGCAAGTACCGGTCAAGCGGACCCGATAAAGATTCGTTATCCATGGAATATGCAAACAACGTATTCAATGTTCTAAGTGTGGTTGCTCGCCAATCCAATATGAAAAGGTACTTTGACGAACAAGAAGGGATGGAGCTAATGTCTATTCTATTAAATGGGCCTCATTGGACGCGGAATCAAGCTTTGAATGTCATTGACCTAGCTCTTTCTGGACTCAGCGGGCCGTTCCCAGAAAAACTAGCAAACGTATCTGATTGCAAGGTCTTGTGCAATATCTTGAAAGAGTCCAAGAATCACAAAACATTGGTCAAAGTTGTTTCTATTTTCGCGTCTCTGCTTTCTTGGCTGCCTTATGAATCTCTTGCTCGTGATACGGTGGTCGTCGCATTGACAGCTACGAATCGTGCCGCTGCGGTGAATCACATAATCTCGAAAAGAGCAAGCCTAGAGAAAAAAATTCAAGAGTTGACAAAGATTGCGGAACAGGAAGATGAGAGGGCGGCAGAAAACGATGTGTACGACGAAGGCGGCGAGTTGGTGGCCCACAACGAACTATATGATCACGTCAAATATAAGTATCCTTACGACCTTCTTCTTGGTTGGCTCTTGAATGACGTTTCGAAACGCACAGTCGAAGCAGTGCAAACGGAGATGGAAAGGGCCGGAGTGGAGAGAAAATGGATGACCACATCCTTACGAGAACATCTCGACACGCTTCGACCACTAGCTCGCAGTTATAAAGAATTGGAACACGATGGGCGTATCGCACCGCACGAGAGGCTCATATTGGCCGAGACCGTTAAGTACATCAAAATGGAAAGTACACTGTACGATAGGATATCTGCTGGTCAGTGAAGTATAATACAGTAATTTCTACGTAACTGTGTGTACAACTACAATATATCTCTAGAACTCCCTGACAGCTTTTGGCTCGACGATCGCTGCATGTTCCATGCAACTTTAAATTTCTTGTTACATCATAGATTTGAAATTTGCCTAGTCACCATTGACATCAACATATTTAGAGGTAGTATAGTATTGCAATTACGGCACCCCCTTAACCCTATTATATAGTATTGTAAAGTATTGTAAAGACAGTGCTTCTATAGACCACCCAACCCTTTGTAATGTCTGTCAAAACTATAGACAAGCCGAGGCCCACTACCGTCTACCACATCGGCGGTCCATCTCCAACATGTCCTCTTCTTGTGCTTTTGCCGGGGAACCCGGGACTCGCACAGTTCTACTCAACCTATTTGGGCGCTTTGAAGAAAGAATTCCCAGAATTTGAACTCATTGCCCCGTCTTTACTGGGGTTCAGTAGTACAGTGGTAGAGCGAGTCGCCTATGATCCATCTCTGAAAGTTTATAGTCTCCAAGATCAAATAGATCATAAGATTGCACTGATTAAAGTCTTGACTGCAAACCCTGAAAACAGAGCAAGAGATTTGTATCTTCTCGGACATTCAGTTGGAGCATGGATTGCTCAAAGAGTTGCAGTCGGCGTAAAGAGTGCTGAGACCGTGAACCTAAAGTTCGTGGGACTCTTGACCCCGACCATCAAAGATATAGCCATCAGTGAGAGAGGACTGAACTTTACGAGGCTCTGTAAATATGTCCCTGTAGGCTTTTTAGGTGGCCGACTACTACAGGCTTTGAACTGGATGATGCCTAGTTCGGCTCTTCATTCGGTGGTGCGATACCTAATAGGATCACACCTCGAAGAGCACGCGTACCAGGTTGCATTTGATCTGGCTAGCCGGCCGCAATTCGCTAGACAGGTGATTGTTATGGCAATAGAGGAAATGAAATTAATAGACGGGGCAAAGTATCCGTTGGACTTGGGAGACTTTTGGGATGAGCACCAGCCATATACAATATGGGGCATGTTTGCGTACAAGGATCATTGGATTGCAGAATCTACACAGCTAGAAATAATTGAAGCATTTGGGAATCAAAAGAATGTTGATTTTCTAGTTCTAGACGAGACTTCAACGGTTCCACACAATTTCTGTGTGCGAACCAGCGAGCTTGTGGCTAACTACACTTCCGAAGCTATAAAGAAAGTTCATTGAGTGAACTTGGCCGAGGGAACGTGGTTGAACTGAAAATCACACTTATCTGCGATACCAACAGCATATCGCATTATTATTTGTCCGGCACATCGGATAATTACGGGCTAAATTATCCTCTATCTGTGTCATTTTGGCTTATAGTTACTGTGGTTATCAAACTATTTTTACCCACGACGAACCCCCACGACCAGCGGATTAGACTAATCTAGTTACTGACCCGCTCCCCAGATTAGTCGTACATCCGTGCGCATGTATAAATTAGAAAAGCGGGGACGGCCCCAAGCTGGGCCGACAGTTGGAAAAAAAGATTTTTTTTGTGAGAGATTGGACGCCTTTTTTACACGTAACCAAACGTTCTTGCACGTATAACGCATCTAACTCATTGCATTGAATAGCTTAAAGTAAACACGTCGCTCTCCCCGTCCTCTACTTTTTGCGCTTCCGCATTCTCATAAAATGGTTGAAATGTTACAATCAGTTAAAATAGACATTAGAGATTTGTACAGAGAAGAAATCACTGCGAGATGTAGAATCTCCGCTCTGTACTCAACTCTCTTACTGTCTCAAGAACTGCCGGATCTCAAAGTCACCTGCGCTGCCCACGACTGGTCGTTGCTCTCCATAAAAAGTATCACTGATGACTTGACAGTGCGCCTTCCCAAGGGAGTTCCAGCTGTTAACGGGTACAGCAAGCATTTCACGACTGGGTCAAAGGAGATCATGAGCATTCTAAACGATCTCAACAACGCTCTGAACTATCATAATTACGTGTCGACCAAGATTGAGCAATTTGGAAAGGGAGTTCTGTGATGAGCTTTGGACTAAACGGGAATAGTATGACAGGGAACTGTACGACAGCATGACTAGCATGAACATTTATGATGCATCTTTGTAATTTAATAGAATAATAATAGTAATAATAATAGCCAATATCAGTAAAACCATTGAAGTAAAAACAAATCCCGCACTGTGTACTATTACAAACCAATCTCTTCCTTGGAGTGGAACTCATCCATAAGCAGCTCCTCATAGGACTCCTCAGTCCACTCAAACTCAGTATCAGAAAGTTTCGAGTGGTGACGTTGAAGAATTTCAGTGACACTAGTAAAGTCAACACCCAGATACTTGGCCATAAACTCACCAATGTCAGTGTTTTCGTTACTTCCAGCAAGATGTCGCAAGATGTACATTTGCAAATGATCATTGGGTCCATAACCATACAAGTTCACATCAACTGCAGAATGGCCATGAGTACTCCATCCGGTCTGGGATCTCACAGAGACCATGTGGGCGATCAAGTCTCCAGCATTGTCCTTGTGTCGAATGAGCTTCTTGACGTCGTGTTCGTTGAAATCAGCAATTCCAAGACCCTCTCTGAGAATATCGTGCTCGACAAAACGTTCAAGTTTCTTGTCTTTGCCACGGAATCGAGCTAGTTGACTGGCAAGATACTCAGCAGAGTGCTTGACTTTGTCAAGAGTTCCAGGATGCCACAGGTACTCCGGGTAGTTGTTACCAATCTGTCTGGCAGTAGCAAGTCCACCGGTTTCGTGGTCACTAGTACTCAAAACAATAGTTTCCACCTCAGAGGAGTTGGCGAAATCAATGGCAGCCTTGAATGCAGCATCATAAGCGAGGACTTCTCTGACTTGAGCTGCTGGGTCGTTTTGGTGACCAGCGTGATCGATTCTACTACCTTCAATGAGCAAAAAGAATCCTTGAGGAGAGTCTTTGGTGGCGAGTTCCAAAGCTCGAATGGCGGTCCTTGCAGATTCTTCCAACGACGGGAAAATATCGTCTATTCTATCAATCTCAAAAGGAATGTCTCCAGGAGCTAGCAGGCCCAGCAAGGGCAAGGTCACATTGTCTCCTAGACCCAGCGTATCAAACTGTTCTCTGTTCTCAACATATGACCAACCGTCATTGACAGCTTCCTCAACCAAATTTCTGCCATCGCCTCTGCATCCACCAGTAATAGAACTGGGCAAATAGTGACATCTGCCCCCACCAATCATCAAATCAACCATTCGACCGAGTGGGTAGTGTCCGAGCTGATGTTGAGCGATCAAATCCTCCTCGAACCGCTGGTTGACGTGCGACGAGAAGCAGGCAGGGGTGGCATCAGTAATACGCGTGGTAACAACCAGTCCTGTGTGGTACCCAGCCATCTTAGCAGCCTCTAACAGAGTTCCGCAAGGACTATGGTCTGGCAGGACCGAAATGGCTCCGTTGTACGATTTCTTCCCGCAAGAAAAGGCAGTGGCACCCGCAGCACTGTCTGTTACCAGCGAAGAAGACGATCTCGTTCTAGAGTGACCAATAAAGTGCTTATCCAAGTTTAAAATATCATCATAGTCAAGATCCTGTTGATACTGACGGAACGTTCGCGTGAGTGATAGGGACGCGGGCCCCATTCCGTCCGATACCATGAAGATCAAGTTCCTCTTTCTGTCTGCAGCACCACCCACAACCTCAGGATGGTGGTGAGCTTTCAAATGTCCGTGGTGTGGACCTTTGCTCGGGAACAGAGATTGAGTCAAGCCGTATGCTAGCAGCGAGCATATCAACAGAGCCATGTAGAAACTGGATTTGGAGTACCGTCGGTGCTGACTCGTCGCGGCAGTGGCAGTAGTAGCCACATTTGAGCCAGTCTTTTCAGACATATTGAGTAAATGAATACGGAGATGTGTGTTGAAGGAGAAAGGAGTGAACTTTATTTATACGGGAAGGATCGATAATATTAACATGCAAAGATCGACATATATCAATACAAAAAGGGTTGAGTCACGTGTATGATCAATTTGACGTAAACGGAGCTGAGAGCGGTTTCGGAAGATCTTTGACATCCCAGCAGCGTGCCACCAACAAAAGTTTCAAGGATCTGACCGTAGACGTATAATCATGTCAGAAGCCCTACATCTGTATCATAGTCTGCTACGACAGGCTTCGAAACTTGCATCATATAATTTCCGTCAGTACGCCATTCGGCGGGTTCGAGACGGGTTTCTGTCGAACCGGGAACTGGCCGATAGAAGAGAAATTCAAAAGGAGCTGGCGTTTGGCGTGCAGCAGTTGGAGGTCATAAACAGACAGGTAGCTATTAGTCAGATGTACAAGGAGCAGAAGTTGGTTATAGAGACGGGCAAGGTGGAAACCAAGACGCCGGTTATAGAGAACTGAGTCAGAGGAGACGACTACGCGGCGAGCATGTATATATAAATGAAAATTTGTGTAGTATAGTATGGAGACGATAATTGCATTGTACGATGGTTATTGTTGTTGTTGTTTCGTGTGTGGGACAATAGGTTTGCAAAATGTCATTATTTACATGTTATAATATGTACAGTTAGAAATTGTAATAGGTGTTGGTCACATCCACAATCTTCTTTCCCCGTCCAGCAGCAATGTCCTCAGCCACAGTCTGCTTGAATGCAAGAGCCTCCAGTGCTCCCTTGGCCACGTTCATAGGATTTCGAGATCGATAAACATTACCAACAATATCCTTGATTCCGGCCGCTTTGCAGATCTCATGAATCACATGGTTCACTCGCAAACCAGAACCCGGAGGTGAAGGCCGTAGTTGAATAAGAACAGCGTGGAATTTGTGCTCCACTCGTCCATAAATAGTTCGATCTTCAAATCGAGGAATGTAGGTAAGATTCTTGACGGCCTCCCAATGAGCTCTCATTAAAGCACTGCTCATCTGGGTCGAGTCCCGTCCCTCTCCTATGCCTACCAGCCCGTTTCTGTCTCCAACAACAGCCAAACTGTAGAAACTAGAAATTTTACCCTTTTTCGTCATATTTACAACCCGTTTGCCGACCAGCTGGGTGCTGGTAAGCGTCTTTAAGAAATCTTTAGAGAGCCCTGTCAGCTGTTCTAATTTGGACACATTGATGGCAGAAGCCGCTGGACTTGAAAACTCATCTGGTATTAATGCCACTCCCGGAGGGATTGTCAGAGGGACAGGTTGCCGCGGTTGTGTCTTGTCCACCCAATCTCCTTGGGCGAAATCGTAAAGCGGGTCATATTTCGCCCAGTCCTCGGCGTAAAACGGAGCAAACTCCAGCGGATTCTCTTTTCGATTAGCCCACATCTCAGGAGTCACCGCGGCCTCGGCTGCCAGAATGGACTTGATCATAGATGGAGGATAGTATTTCTTGAGTTCTTCCAGATGCTGATCTCGCTGGGCTTTTGAGGAATTATTTGTCGAGCTGGAGTTGAACCGCAGGCCTGCACACCTTGGAGACGTTAGCGATGGATATATGGCAATGGCTCGTTTGCCAACGACTCGCTTCAGCGAGACGTTCATATTGTTTAATATATTTCGGTGTTTGATGTGGTTAACGTTTAAGCATCAAAACCGAAAATTTCCAGCATTGGTTAGAAGTGGTTATGTAAGGCTTTCAGAAAATTTTGTCAGTGATGACTGTACATATGTCTCTGTGTGTTAATTAAAACCTGTGTGTGTTATACTTCTAGGCCCGATGATTTGATATTTTGATCTTCTCACATCTCCTATTCCTGATGACGGAAACTGTAGTGAGAGAAAAAGATCGAGAGAGTCAGCAGGTACGTGTCTAATGGTCGCCGTCAAAACGCAATTCCTCTAACCAGACTTGTTACTTTCTCAACCGGGAGCGCCCGCTCGAAGACGAAGTCGAGATTGAAGACGATACTTTTACTCACGACTTACAGCTTGAAACAGGCTTCATTCCTGAACGTAGTCACCCGCTACTACGCCTGTTGGGGGGGAAAGAGGATCTGGAAACAGTGCAATTGCGCTGGACACTATACACCGAAGCATGCGAGTATCAGCAGAATCGGATCCAGGAATTGCTGACGAGCGAGAACGCCAAAGTGCTCGATGACATTAGTCAATTCATACGTTCTCCGTGGCTGAACGATGTCGATGCGAAAATAGCCACCGCAATTCTTCTTCCTGGCTCAAACATTGCGAATCATCTGCGATTGTTTGCCCAGATCTATAAACGTATTGAGCAGCAGCAGACTTCCTTTTTGGTGTCTTTGGCTTCGAAAGAATGTCCTAATCTGAAAATGGCTCTGAAGAAAATTGTAGCCAAAATAACTGAAGACCAAGATGTAGCTGTCGAGTTAGAGGACGGAGACATCCGGTTTGACAGACGGCTACGGTACGATCTTGACATTCTGGCCGACTGGTGTCGCAAACAGGTCAAGTCGAATGATCAGCTATCCACCATTGAAGACATTCGAATCGTGGTGTCCATTGAAGATGCCGACTCGTTCGACGTCTCCATACTCTCGGGACTGATCAAAATGATGCAGTCTTATATCGACCAAATCCCTTTTAAACTCATGCTAAGTGTGGCTACGTCGCTTGAAGTCTTTCAAGGAAAATTATCCCGTTCATGCATTAGACAGATGCAAGGGGTTTCTTTTCAGGCTGAAATCAAACATGGCATTTCAAAGGCTCTAGAGGCTACCATGTTTACCTTCAACCATCACACTCTGCTTCTCGGTCCCAAGCTTTTTAGTACACTGGTTGATCGCCAAACTCAAAGTATGGAAAGCATCGACGCGTTTACCTCATCTTTAAGATATGTATACATGTCTCATTATTACTCTAATCCGTTTGTTATTCTCCTGAAATGCAAAGAATGGACCGGAGACCCCGACGAGATTGGCGTAGACGAGCTTCTGTCGCCCGAGCACCACAAGGCCCTGCGGTTGCTTAATTCCTTTCGACGCCACGTAGAGCGAACAGCCACAGAAGGAGATTATAGTAATGTGAAATTGCTATTAGCGGATGACAATTACCTATCAACGGCAGTTTCCAGTGCCGTTCAGGAATTTCGACACTACGTCGTGCTTCTCAACACTATTCTGGAAGTACTAGTACTGTTTCAACTTGGACTCAACACGGAGACCGTGGTTCCAAAGCTAGAACTATATCCGTTGGCAATAACAGGTGCACTCACTGATGATCCTGTGATAGAAGAAGTACTCAATAAAACAGCCGGCGCAGAACCTTCGAAAGTCACCCAGTTAATCACATCGGTCCAAAACTTACCAGTCGACCCCATGGCTCACGATTTTTTAATGTCTCTTTGCTCCCACCTTCAAGCTGGAGACGCTACTTCTCTTCGAACTCTTCTATTGGATCCTCTCTCGACCCCCTATAATGACAAATTTCTTTACGAAGTGTTTGTGCCTGACAGTGCATCCCTCCAAGACAATGTATTTTTACCTACCTATCGAGCTGCTCTTGAGATGGCTCTCTCCTATCCCTCACATTATTGGGGGAAAACTGGCCAAGAACCTCATATTTCTATTCTCTACCAGTTATACAGAGAATCAAGTGTATTTATAAACATTTACGATTACTACACTGCATTTAAAGAGCAATGTCATCGACCTGAGTCTGTAACTGACGACGAGTGGAACAAAATGACCATGGCATGGTTTCTTCAAGGAATTGCTGAGCTTAAACTTATTGGGATTTTAAGAGATAGTAAACGAAAGTTTGAATGCGTGGAAAAGATCACTTGGAAGGATCTCTAGGACCTCTAAGAAAAAACCTTCTCTTTCCCTCTATTGATAAAAACATTATCTACAACTATTTATTTACCATTATCCTAAGCCTGCTTAGCCTTGTTTGCAGAAATGCCAATATTTATTTTACTCAGAGCCAGAATCGCAGAAAACGCGACAAAGATCCCCACTGCGACTGTGACGGGCTTTTGAAGAGCAGAAAAGTTTGTATATGTATATTCAACAAAAAGCTCTGCTCTTGCGTGACCATCAAACAACTTGTCGTAGTACAGAGTAACCGTAGGTCGGCCCACTGTGTCCAAGAAGCTATAAGTGGTTGCCAAGTCTGGTCGAACGTCCATGGGTGAGACCACTTCGACATCTGTAGCCCCTTCAGGTAGAATAATTCGTACAGTGACCTCGTCGTATGAAACGTCCTTGGGACTCTCTAAAAGTGGCACTTTCAATAGGTATCTATCGCCTCCGGTACTCTTTACAAAGTTGTTGAGATCATATGTCCAACCGACAGTGAAATTGTAATGCCAGCCTCCAAAGACTGGAAACCTAGGTCGGATACTTAGAGTCGATCCGTGGGGTTCTGATCTGAAATTACTCGTAGACACATTGCCCACCAGGTCAGTGAAGTAGACTTCACGAGCATCAGGTTTCAGGCCAAAGACGAGTTCTTTAATGGCAGCATAGTTTAAGTTGAACGAGTTTAGCCCTCTTCGGTAGTCCAGTCTGGAAAATCCATCCCGCAGTTTCGTTCCGATATGTTTCACCCAGTAGGTCTCCTCAACTGAGAGCGACAGACCCCAGTGGGACACCCAGATGTCTCGTACCATTTGAGTAGCTTTTACTAATGGCAGAGGATTCTCGTATCGGATGTTGAGAGGTTTCTTTGCAAATGGCTCTAAATCTGTGTAGGGCCCGTATTGATAGACTGGACCATTGTTCTGCGGTGTATCAGCATCTTCGTCCAAGTCATTGTAAGGAGCTCCCAAGGTATTGACCTTGGTATCAGTGCTTTGAGTATGGTAGGGTGAAACAAAGTTTCGAGATCCATGGAACACCAAGTACTGCGAATCAGACTGGCCACCGTACTCAGGCACAGGCTGCATCTGGTCAAGAATGGCCTGGGCAATGAGCAAATTAGCCTCCTCGCCGGGTGCCAGCGGTTGATCCAGAGTAACCTGATAAAAGTGCAGCCCACTCTTTTCATTCTCAAGTGCGGAATCTTCAATCTTTAAAATCTCATGGTTGGCGAGGTTTCTTCCTTCCACCATTGAGATCTTGTCCACCAGCGCAGCATCTATGCCATAGTAGTATTGGGATTGAGGTGTGCTGGCGATATTTTTCACTGTCAGCGACATGGACTGCTTGCCATATGATCCAGTCAAGTCTATGGTGACAGCGGCGTTGGTATTTTCAAACACCGGTTCGGGCACAAACTGTTTCTGAGCCAGTCCCAATGCCGGTAAAACAGCAGCAATCGCAATCCATAGTCCTTTCATTGTAGGATTGTTTTATTGACCTGCTGGAGCTGTAAACTGGTGATGCACTGTCGGTCGTCCTCGAACTTCCACCTGGCACTTGTACGGGATGTGAAGAGCGGGTAACCGTGTTGTCGTGTTGAGAGACGACGCGTCGCTGCTGCATATGGCAGATAAACTATTAGAGATCTTTAGCGATCTGATTTATTATCGATAATAGCAGACTCGCCTTTTGTACGTGGACGGTTTCCACATAATGAGCACGGGAAAGAAAGCATGGAAGACTCGGGTGATGTCAGTGACGAATTGATTCACGAAGAATCGCGCTTGCATAAACGAGACGAATACGACGAGGACGATGAGGTCGATTATGATGCATCTGAGGAAGAAGAGGACGAAGACGAGGAAGAAGAAGAAAATGCAATTGAATACACGCAAATTGATAGAACGCCATTTGATGACGCGGGCATTGAGGTCCCGGCGCACCTGCTCGGGAGGAGACGATTAAAACACCCGTTGACGTCGCGGGACGTTGAGCTTCTCCGTGCAGTGACCGCACAAGCTGATAAAAAACCAGGCGGACTCAAATCAAATGACAGAACCGCTTTTGCAGACTTGTATGCTGTCTTTGAGGCTTTTACGAAAGCCAATAATCTGATTGCAGAGTCGTACGACAGTTATATCAAATGCGTGAACATTATTATTCAGCTCTGGAACTACCACCAGGAATCGTGGTCGCTACGATTAAAACAGTTTCTTCACGAGTACTCTAAGCAAGAAGAACGCAAGAGACGTAAGCAACTACATGCTGTCAACCTCGAAACACTGAAACATCATCGGCTGGTGCGGGCGTGGGAAAACTGGCAAATTCCGTTTATTCAACGACATATATACAGGAATAATATGCGAGCCGTGGCCGAGCAGCGCGACCAGAATCAATTGCTCAGAGAAGTGATGCGCCCTTGGTGCTATAAACTAGCAAGAAACCGATCCTATCGTCAGGCTGCCGACCACACATATGCTCGCCAGCTCGTAGAAAAGTCGTTTGAAAAGATGCTTTTGAAAAAAGATAAACTACAAGCTGACGAAGTTACCATGGTACGCATGGTTCTGATCAGATTTTTCTACAAATGGCAGTATAAAATAGCTAGTTTTTGGAGGAACGAGTTGAAAGCTACCGAGCTGAGAAACCATTTGGACAAACAAAACGCCTTTAGAACTTGGCTACAGGCTCTACGTGAATGTAGAGAGGAGCATCGACGAAATAGAGTGATAGCCACTACTCAGTTGTATAAATGGGTTGGCGAGCTTGATTTCCGTATAGATCAAAATGACCAGGCGGCCGATTTGTATGGCAGAGCTATAGTTCGTCGAGCACACCGAGTTTGGTTGGATAGAACTCGTCACAACTTGGAACACTACAACTTTGCAGTTGCACTCCACTCTGAAAGTAGGAAAAACGAATATTTTGCCTACTGGAGAAAAGCTGTTTTCTTAAAACGCAAGGCCAACCCTCTGGTGAAACACTCCAAAGACAAGTCAAATACTATTTATTTTTACGGATGGCAAGGGAAAACACGATTGGTACAAGAATCTAAACGATTTAGTCGATTCATGACACAGTACCGAATGTTCCATCACTGGAGATTAATTGGCGCTGCTCACCAAGTTGCAAGAAAGGTGAATCGCGATATCGTGGCCGATAGATTTCGGCACTGGGTTCTGAGCGAACGTCTCTTACTGTTTGAAAGATATGCAAATGTGCGGATTGCCTCCAAGTATTTTAAATTCTGGACACAACAATCAAAGGTATCGCAAAGGAAATCTAAGTCTCTTACACGCTTATCACAACGATTTTTGGCACTTTCGCTCAGAGTCAAGTTTTTCACCCTTTGGAAAAGTAAACACTCCAAACTTGAAACTAACTTGTATATTGCCCAAGATATGTGCGATACGACGTTACGGAGAACTCATTTTTTTATTGCACGACAACAAATCTTGAACATAGCCTCAAGTTTCAGTCATGCTGACGAGCTATATAGGTCAAACGTCAGAGCAAAACTATTTGAACACTGGCGACAAGTCTCGGTTGCAAAACGGCACAAAAAAGCCGATGCCGCATCGTATAAATACCGGAAGCGAAAGACTTATATTTTGGTTCTTTCTGCTTTTCGATTGTGGTCCGACAAGACCAAATCAGCTAGTGGTAACCAAACAGTGGCTATCAGCTTATGGCAGGAGAGTGGAGTTAGAAAAGGACGGGATCTGCTAGCTCTGTGGGTGGAGCGATGCAACGTGGTTTCCCATGGAATTGAACTGTCCGACAACATGTATCGAGCCAAAATTTTGGCCGTTGGGTTGGAGGTTTGGAGAGAATCGTATGCCAAAACACAAGGACAACAAAAGGCTGCCGACGCACTACATTCCGCGAACAACCGTGCTCAAATGGAAAAGTTGTTTCGTGTATGGAGAATTAAGATTTTCAAGCTCCAAGCTATTACGAGAAGTGCTGACCATTTTTTTGAACGGATACAGCAGTATCGCTTACGGACTACATGGAGATTATGGAAAACGAAATTTCAGGATCGGGATACTATAGACGCCCAAGAGGAATTAGCAGGGTTGTTTGAAACTCCCAGTCGCATAAAGGGCCCACTTAGGGTTCCGGCAACAGCTGTCGACCGTTGGCGTCAAATTAAAGGTTCGCCATTCATACTGCCCACTCCAAAACGACTGCTGCCTCAGACTGGTTCTCAGTCTGCACCAAAAGTCATCTCATCTCGGGGACCTCGTACACCTTCTCGATTAAGGCAGCAGCAGGACGACTAGTGACTATTGACGACTTTATTGACGATTTATTTATTGTAACATAATTGTGTACTATGTTACGAGCTTGAATGTGTAATTTTTAATTGACATGTAATAACATTACGAACTTGAAAGCTTTTTTAACAACAGATATCATAGATAGCTTCTTTTCCTTGATAAGAAATACTCATTTCCCTTATTTATCATCATCCTTAAAAGTGTCCACAGGGACATTGTATAATTTTACAGCAGGATTGTTAGGATCTTTGATCAACACGTATTTGCCATCTTCCAAAGCAGTAGCAATGTTGACAACCGACTTCACGATACCCCATCCATTGTTTAAGTTCAAGTTGATCTGAGAAGAAAACTGGGTAGGTTCCCGGCCAAGCACACCAACGATAATATGTTGGGTATTGTCCTTAGGGGTGACTCGAGAAACAAAACCAATCTTCATGAGTTTGGCACCAGCCAAAATACTCTGGACGGTCCATCGTGACAGTTTACACAAGTTGTTCTTCATCTCAGCAGCAACAATAGCACCACGTTGGTTGACAAACTTGTTCTTCCACTCAAGGACTCCAGTAGTGCCACCATACTCGTTGAGAGCCTTGATAGTGACAAATTGGTTTTCACCACCGGGGCCAGCTTGAATAGCATCGACTTCAGTTCGAATGACCAAGTTGAGAGGTTCAGCACCCTCTTCAACACTATCAGACAAGTTGAATCTTCGGTAAATGTAACCTCGAGACAACAACGGGTCGCTGTCCTTTTGTTCCTCAGGGTTGTAGAAAGGATTGGGGTGGTGGAGGGCATACTTGTTCTCTTCAGCCTCAGTGACGGCGTTGACGATGAAGTTGTGGTTGATGTAGGTAGCTTCAAAGGCAAGGTTCGACGGACTGTTGATGTTATCCTTATCTGCAGTCTCAGCAGGAGGCTCAACAGAGTTTTCGTCGACAGAGACAAAGTCAAGAGGACCGCCTTCCCGTTTGTCCAAAAAGACTTGGCCGTTCTGTTTGTTGATTATGATGTCCCAGGGGATGACGGACTTGGTGGCAGTCATCAACAAGGCAATGATATCATCGCTGGCAAATACAGTTCCTTCACCTTTGGATGCCAAATCTTGCAGGATAGGATCCTCAGAAGACGATACATTGTACACGACTCTGTCTAATTGCTGTAGTTTGACATTGACAATAGGCTTATCCAGAGATCGGTTGTAATTGTGGACATAGCCATACGAGTCAATGTCCTGACCAGGGCGATTGTCAAACGAAAGTTTCTGCAATTCGTTGAAGTTGATCGACTGAACGAGCTCCCATTCACTGGTGATGTTGACACTGGCATCTCGGACTCGCTGAGGCTTGTCGTAATCCTTCCAGCCGAATCGTCGACCACCACCATATCGGTTACCACCTCGCTGAGCACCACGGTCTTGTTGTCGAGCACCGCCAGTAGCATTGAAAGTACCACCGGCACCACCATATCTCTGCGCACCAGGTGCACCACCTTGTCGGCCACCCAGAGCAGCTCCAGCACCACCTCGCCCTCCCCGTGCCTTGAGCACAGCATTCTGAGGTCGAGTCTTGGTGGCAGCGCGCGAAGAATCCACGACGGAGAACGCCGAAATATTGGTCTCAGCGTCCTCGTTGGTGAAGAAGGAAGCAGAACTGGCTCCGTATGCATGATAAGGATCTCTGAATCCACGGCCATATTGCTGTCTTTTTTGGTCCTTACCGTCCTTGGCATCGGCCGCCCAATCAGCGACTTTTCCTAGCTTGTCTCCTTTAGAGAACGGTGCATAGGGGACTTCGTTGAATCTCAGCTCGGAGGGGACATGAGCGGGAGGGCCCCAGGAGTCAGATGTCTTTGACAAAGAGGGCAATTTAGGGGCGTTCATGGTTGTGTACAGTTGTTTCGTTAATTGATTTAATTTTTCAAACCAACTTGGACCAGGAATGAATCGTCACGTGCTGCTTACGTGGTGCGCTTACGTGATGTCTTGGATCCCCCACTAAAACGATGGCTGACATTTGGCGAACACTTTACACACTACCAAATATTAACAATTGAGTAAAGATAATAGTTGAATAGAAACGAAACGACAATGAATGGAGTCAGTGTTGATATCAATGCCCTTAAAAAGGGTGAAGTCAGGTTGGTGCTCTTTGATTGATATTCGCCCGATTGTAACTAACCAGTATGGGAACTTCTATGTATGTTGACCGCCACTGAGCACTGAGAGGAGCACTGGGAGGAGCACTCGGAGGAGCACTCGGAGGAGCACTCGGAGGAGCACTGAGTGGAGCGACGAAAGAGCACACTTGATGATTCAGCCAACAAGAGAAACCTAACCAGTATGGCATTAAAATTCAAAGATGGAGTCATTTTAGGAGCTGACAGGTAATTGAAGTCAATGATTATATTTCTGAGTACGGTTTTTCGCTAACCAGTCGAACCAGTACCGGGGCTTATGTTGCCAATCGAGTTTCTGACAAAATCACACAAGTTCACGAGAAGATTTGGTGCTGTACGTAGACAATGAACTGAAAGTTTAAAGGGGATGCTAACCAGGTCGATCAGGTTCCGCTGCTGATACTCAGACCGTCTCGGCTGTTGTCCATCAAAACTTACAATTGTATGCAGCCACCAATGGAAGGAACCCTCCTCCGTCGGTGGCAGCTGCTATTTTCCAGTCCATAACCTACAACTATAAAGATGCACTTACAGCTGGTATAATTCTCGCCGGCTACGACGAAAAGAACGGAGGTGAGGTCTATAGTATACCTCTTGGAGGCAGTTTACATAAACAAGATTACACAATTGCAGGAAGCGGATCGACATATATTTATGGGTTTTGTGACAAGAATTTCCGACCTGATTTCACTCGAGATGAGGGAATTGACTTTGTGAAGCAGGCCCTGTCCCAGGCTATCAAGTGGGATGGAAGCTCGGGGGGAGTTATTCGAATTGTAATTGTTACCAAGGATAATACGGAACGACTGATCTTTTATCCTGATGAGTACGAGGGAGCATGAAGTAGAATAGATCACACAGTACCTAGATATCATATATGAGTATTCTTATCCGTGAATCGCCATGTGTAGTGTGTATATTCCTTACTGTAGGCTGTACGGCTGAAATCCATATGTTAGTGTTAGTTAAATATTGGTACTATTCCATTTCGAGGTCTCACCCAGTGCATCAATGGTCTCGCGTTTCACAGCAGAACTGGAACAATGGCTGCCTGGTCTGGAAAAACCTTTTACCTTGGTCCATTTGAAATCAGATCCCAAGAAATGCCGCCGGTTAATCTATCAGTCTAAAGCTAAACGCGTCAAGACTCCTCTGGATAAACTAACATCACATCTATTCGTATTGTCGTACAATGATCTAGCGGTGTACGCGTTGGAGATCCTGATTTATGAATCACACAACTGCTGGACCTTGTTTGTGTCAAAAGCCGACACTTCGGGCCATTATTACGAGGACCGCAACAAGTTTCCTCTGTCAGTGAAGCAATTGACTACCGCAGTAATCAGGGGAATAGTCAAGTACTACATCCCATCAAGTAAACCATTGCGGCTATGTTTGTTTGGGAAATCGCATAAGCAGTACTTGTTTCCTCTGTCAAGCGATAACAGCATGAAGCGTATTCTCTCTGATGCCGCTCTGATCAAATGGTGGCTCCAAGTATTGGATCCTCTCGCTGACTTGTTCCAGTCTGAGGTCAGGGCCATGCTACAGATTCCTGGGTCGGACACTGCTTCAATCAAGGCTTTTTTCCCAAAGCAATCAATTCTTCCGTGGCAGGTCGGTGATGTCTTTGCTGACAATCTTCCAGCAGTCAAGTGCATCCCTCGCTTTCCTGACGACCCCAAGAGCCGGTTTTTAGAGTTCTTGGTTCATGAGAGACGAGCACTTAAAGTTTCAAAGGAACAGTTCTTTCTGGAACTGCAGTCGAGGCAAGAGTTTCGGTTGGGAAGTGTGGTGGGAATTATTGGGATTCAAGGTTACGTGAAACCTCAAGCCGTACCGTCATTCGTTCCACAACCCCATAGCATACCTGTGAAACTTTATGACAACTTGCGGGACTGTCTACTATCGCAAAGTTTTTCTACTCTCGAATCAGCTCGAGTAGGAACAGATGTGTTTTTGTCGCGAGTAAGCTCATCAGCGAAAATCGACATTGTCGGTAAGATGCCTGTCAGAACCGACTTGAAGAGAAAGGAGACTCCTGATACTGTGGTGAATGTCCTGTCGACTTCCATGGTCCGCAAGAAGCCAAAGACACAGAAGTAGTGTGCATGGTCAGCTGTCTTTCATTGACTGTTCTATTAGCTTTCGGATGTGTCTTACGACATGATTTTCTTCTCCCTGTTCTCCCAACACGTTCATCTCAGCCCTCTTGCCAAGAAACATTTCCAGCTGAAGCTGTCGTTTCCAGAATTGAAATTCCGGTTCCTTTATCCATTTTTTCTGGATCATGGACAATGCCATTTGCCAGTCGGCTTTTGTAAACGGCATATATCCGTAATGGTAATCGAGAATACTAACACCTAGGAATCGCAAACGAGGAGTTTCGAATCTTTCTCCGTTGGAGATATTCCCACTGGTCCCCGTCTTATATGAGTACATGATTGAAAGACCATATGGATCAGAATCTGCAATCCCATAAACAGGTACCTCTGGACAGCATCTGCAAAGAACATGGAGGAAATGTCTAGTTGCTATATCCGGATAGCCTTTGCCCTGGTTAGATCTTTTTTCCGTCTTCATCTACAATATTATCTCAACCTACGGTTACCACTATTGAACTTTTCAAGCAGTCAGACACTTCTCGCATGACAGACTCTTTTTCGAGCACAATTACATTTTCAACTCCTTGTTGGACTTTCACATGCGAGATCCAAGAGTCGACGGGAACAATTCCAATCTTGTGAGAGCTTTGTCAACAAATCCTTTCCCTGGAAACGACTCACCTTTTCTGAGCTGTATTCTAGTACTGAACCGGTTTCGAGAAATATTGTAAGATTCCCTCGTATTAACCCTTTTGGCGAAGCAACAATATTGAGAGACAGCCGGGGAATATTCAAAGCAAGGCACAGTCTTTCTATCATAGTGTCTACAGTTGTCTGCTGCTTGAATAGCTCGACATCCCGGTAAAAGATATCTCGTTTGTTGATAAGAACATTGGATTTCAAAGCGTCTTTAACGATATCAATGATTCTTAGAGCCACGACTGGTTACTACAAATTTCTTGGGGGTTTGGGTGTTTGAGATTTCAGACGTACCAAACCTCCTGGACTGGCTCTCACTATTCCCGGGAAATGCTAGTATCAATGGTTCATTTTGGATTTGAGAATTGATGTTTTCATCTGGCGGTTGGATTGGGAGGATCTCGAGTTCTAGTTCTTGGCAGCTCTCAATTTGTCGGCGGACATTGTTTAAAACAAACGCCAAGTAATTCTGTAAATCAAATCTTGTAAGCATAATTGAATTTTTTGAATAGCGCTCTAAAACTACTGACTTCAAGTCCATTCTTCACTGTTTCATCAGAATCAAAATTAAGCGCGCATCGAGACAGCTCTCAAAGCGCATCACGTACCGATCGACGGATCTACTCTGCATGATGCGGATCTCATGCACTCCAAGATCCTCGGCTGGGTTCTCCAAATTAATTTGCCGGCATCTCTCCAACCTTTCCCCATATTATGTTCCAGCGCTGTGCGAAAAAGACATTTGCCCGGGTTCCAGTGAGATGGCTACATGTCAGGTCTTTCGATTCTCAGACTGTTGCAATCTCTGGTCTAGATTCTGGCCGTGACGTTTCATTTAGAAACCTCTTCCTCAGAGATGCGTGTCAATGTTCTGAATCAGTCGACGTCAGCACTCAGCAAAAGACGTTTTCAACAGGGCATATAACAAAAGATATTGCTGCTACTGGTGCAAAAGTGGTGGAAGATGTGGAAGAACCACGGCTAGAGATTCAATGGAACGACGGCCATTCTAGCAGCTTCCCCAAATCCTTTCTCGAGAGATACGCAAATGAAAACAGTGCTCGAGATCACCGTCGAGTGTCCAACAGCAATTGGCATCAATGGACCAAAGATTCAATGGTCTTCAAAAGCATGCCTAGCGTGGAGTATCATGACTACATGAATTCTCCAGCAGAGTTTGCCCGGGCTCTAAAATCGCTGCATCACGATGGAATTGTCACTGTCAAAAACATTCCGGTGTCAGACGACGAAATCATGGTGGAAATCTTGGCTAAAAGAATTGGATATATCAAAAACACATTCTACGGTCAGTCTTGGGATGTGGTATCGGTTCCCTCAGCCAAAAATGTGGCTTACACATCTGTCTACTTGCCCCTCCATATGGATTTACTATACTACGAATCACCACCAGGTGTGCAGCTACTTCACGTACTGCATAACTCCACTAAGGGAGGAGAGTCTGTGTTCGCAGACTCTTATGCCGCTGCTCTGCATATTAAGGAGACTGATATTGAGGCTTACGATGCCCTGACAAAAGTTCCCATTACTTTCCACTATGTGAACGATAACTATCATTATTACTATTCTCGACCCCTCATTAACGAGGATAAAAACAGCTCCGTCGACAGTTTTGGTAAACATGACATAAAAGCCGTCAACTACTCTCCACCTTTCCAGGGCCCGCTAGAAACAATTGCTACAACATCGAGTAAGGTGGACGAGGTCACATTGCAGTCTTTTCGAAGAGGACTCGCACTGTTTGAAAGTTACATCGAAGACCCTAAAAATCAGGTGGAGCTTCGAATGGAAGAAAACTCATGCGTCGTATTCATGAACAGACGGATCCTTCACGGTCGAAGAGCGTTTGACCAGGCCAGTGGGAAACGGCATTTCAAAGGCGCATATCTAGACACTGATGCATTATACTCGAAAGTGCGTAGTGTAACATAGGAGCATTATAGAAAATAGAAAATGAAAATGGAGTATATTCTGTACAAATGGTCCGTCTACTAAATTACCTCACCAATAACCCTGGCCGCTTCTCTGTATGTCTGTAACATTTGCTGGCACTTCTCCCGCTCCTGTGCAAGGTTCTCGTCTTCGAAGAGCAAGTCATCAAACAGCGATTCCTTGTACAGCTCGCTGACCAACCTATTCTGTGCCGACTCTTTGCTGAAGTTGACAAGTAAATGCATGACAGCTTTAGGAACTTGGTCTTGAATTGCCTGTCGAACAATGTCAAAGTATGATTTAATTAACCGCCTAATAAGTTCACACTCGAGCTGCTCTCTTTCGGACAACTGAAGATCAGCATCCAGTGCTTGATCAAGCTCATTTGTGTCGAAAACATTAATGTCGTGGTGTTGCCTGTGTAGTACACCGTCTGGTAAATGATTGGGAGTCATTAAACCTGATGTACCAGAAGGAGTATCCTTCCCAAAGAAGTAGTTCAAAAATGAATCCTTGTGTGCATTGTTGACCCCATGACCAGTTTCACCATTGAGGAGGGGGGAATGAACTTTACCAGGAACTTTTCTGGCAGCTTTTTCAGACTTTTCGTTGGTATCCACGCCATTTGGCAAGTCTGTGCCGTTCATGGAGTCAGAGCCACTGGTAGATCGACTGTCTGCTCTGGTCAGCTTCAAGTCAACTTTCAATTTCTTCTCCTTTGCCTGTCTCTCCTCCAGTACAGCTGACATTGCAGCAGCAGCTCCCAGGAAATTGGGATGGTTTGTATTAATGTATGCACGCTGAATCATGTTCAAACTGGACACGTATGAAGAAGTAGGGCCCAATCGTTCTCGCAGCAAATCAGAAATAACCTCGATAAGTTTAGATTGCAACTTGGGGTACCGGGCAAGCTCTGGCGAGCTGCAGTTGTGGCAGATTTTCATCAGTTCTTCATAGACCAATTCAACGCATCGTTGAGAAGGTGCCTCCAAAAGCTTGATCTGCGGTTTGACAAGTAGATCAAAGGCCAATTCTGGGACAAACAGTGAAGGACGGGGACCAGTCGAGTTTCGAATGGCAGTTCGGATATCGGAGTTCGACAAACCCAAGACCGGGTCAATTTGACCGAGGGATTGACCAAACACTTCATTGTAAATAAAATAAATTCTAGCTCCCCCACATAATTCCTTGGTCGAAATCTCCGACGAAGTACCTTCAATGGATGAGATGAAATTGGTAGCAAACCGAGTCATCAGTTGCAGAATCAGCGGACCCCTGCTCTCCTTGCTGAACAAACTCTCTGGGCCGTAGGAAGCCAGCTCCTGCTCAGTCTGGCCCATCAGAGTGTTTAATCTAGCCTTTATATCAGGCAGTCGGTCTCTGATATGGGCCATGAGAGTTTGATTCAGAGATTTAGCCAAATATTGGGTACCGCATTTGTGGGCGATGTTTCGATACACCGGGTGGCTCAGGAAAAAATCTCTCTCTGCTTCCAAAGATGACTGCAACGATTTGTTCTCTTGGATATCCTGCTGTGATCTATTGACAACACCAATGAACCCTAACTTCAAAGGATAAACGTGACCTGACAAGATATCGAGGGCATTCGTCCCTTGATCCATGAGATCAATCTTGGTCAACACACCGATCGTTCGCTTTCCCTGAGGATCAACCTGTCGGGCCAACTTGAGCGATTCCGAGTTGACCAAGTCGACGTTCGCGGGAGAGACCGCCAAAATTATACTGTTGGGCTTGGCAATGTACTCAGAGATCAAGGATCTAGTTTGCTTCTCAATGTCAGTGGGCTGGTCTCCAATCGGGATCTTGGTGAGACCCGGCAGATCAACCAGGGTCAAGTTAAGAACATGAGGAGAAAAGATTTTTAGGTTTATAGGCAGTCTATTGATACCTTTATTGCCTCCAGCGATCCGGTTGGTTTCCGCTTCAATCTCGCGGCGAAGGTCACTGAAATCATAAAACCTTTTGCCAGGAATGTGCAAGAACTCGCCCCATTCACCGTCCCCAGAATACGACTGGTTCGACGTGCTGATATACGAGTCTGCGTCTGATCCATTTACGTTTGCTGATCCATCAGACAGGCGACTTGAAGGCCGCGGCGAATCAGCCCGTTTCGACGACGACGCCGAAGGTGGAAGGTTCACCAACTGTAGAATAAGGGGACGCCGAGTCACAATACCTGTTCCACGTGGAAGAAAGTCCCGTCCCACTTGTTAGCCAACGTTGAGTAGTATTTCCACACTGGGGGCGGCAGCAAATCAATACACTCACCAATATTTTCCAGTACCGAAGACTTGCCACATGATTGTGAGCCGACCACGACGACCTGAGGCAGATCCAAGGTATCAGAACCAATGGTATTAAATACCAGGTCTTGCAGTTTATTGACAACAGGAATTAAATCTTCCAGCGCTGCCATTTCAAAGTTGGGATATTTAGAGCTATTCTCAGCGCGCTCTAAGTTTTGTGTTTTTCGGCAATTTTAAGGGTCGAAGAGTTTATAGCCGTGGTGGCGGTTGCCACAGTGATGTTAACAACGGCCAGGTGAACAACGGCTAGGTGAACAACGGCTAGGTGAACAACGGCTAGGTGAACAACGGGTTAGGAGGTGATCGGCAATCAGCTATGCGATAAGAACTAAATTTATGAGGCAAGAGGAAAAAAAACGATATAACGTGTAAGCTCACCACATTGCAGCAATAAGAGTCTCAGATCTCCAACAGTCTATTTCTATATGAACCTCTAAATGTCTAATACACTTCTAAAATGTATCGTTCCTGCTCCTTCAACTCCTCAATCGTCCTTGCAGGATCAACCGTTTCACCCCGCGTAATCGCATCAGCACTAACAATATCAATCAATGCAGCAGAAATATCTGGGACCGGCCACGTAGGTCCACACAAGTAAAACGTTCCTTTATTTCGGCTAAAGGCATCCACCAATAAGACCTTGGCTTCTCGAATCCGATCCTGGATGTAAATCTTCTGAGGCTGATCTCGCGAAAAAGCCGCTCCAATGTACGTAAGAATACCAGCGTTTTTGTAGGCTTCGAAAAGTTCACCATACAAATATTCTTGTCGTTGATGTCGAGAGCCCAAGAACAGATAAACGGGCCCAATCTCGTGGCCCTGAGCCTTTTGCCAAGCTTTCTCTTCTAAAAATGCCTTGAAAGGAGCCAATCCAGTTCCCAACCCGGACATAATAACTGGAGCTGCAGGAGAGGCTGGCAACTTCATGACCGATGGTTTCACCGACACAACAACCTCTCCTCCTGTTTCCAGATCCGCAAGGTACTTGGAACACTGGCCGTATCTCTTCCTGCCCTTGGAGTCGATCCAGTCTACCACGACAATAAGCAGGTGGACAGCGTTGGGATGCACCTTCTGAGAAGAAGCAATAGAGTACTCTCTTCTTTTCAAAGGAGCGATCTGTTCCGCAAGATCCTGAACAGGAGGTCTTGCTGAGGGGAATTCCTCAAGAACATCGACATAGGTGCTAAAATCAACTTCAATTCGTTTCTTGAGCTCGGCAGCTCCTTCAGCCGAGGCAAGTTTCTCCAGTTGGGCCTTTTCCTTGGCATCAGTGGCATATTTTGCGAGCTGCTCATAAAATTTCTTTGGTGGCTTTCCAAATAAATCAAGATTATCTCTAAAGCTTTGCAGAACAGTCTTGGTTTCAACCACATCAACCCGGTCTCTAGATGGGACATTGACAATATCCTGAGAGTTCACACCATAAAAGTTGAGGAATTCAAGAACAGAGCCCTCATTATTAGGGGAATGAATTCCAAGTGCCTCACCAATGGCATAAGTCAAGCCAGTTCCGGTAATGTCCAGTTCGAGATGGAAAATATGTCGGTCATAATCAGAAGGTGTAACCCGTTGATTAACCTGGACCTTGGCGACGAAGTTCTTGACAGGAACATCCGGTCGTAAATCATGCGAAACTCCATAGACTTCTGAAAATGCCAATTTCTTAGCAGCATCAACCCAGCTTCCAGCAGAAGATGTCGACTCATCTTCGACGATGCTCGACCTCGGAATGGGCGAAAACCCTGTTGGTTGCGGAATAGACAAAAGAAGATCTTCCTGGGGAGTGACGGCCTCCTGCCATTCCTTTGGAACTTCGATCTGTTTTATAGCAAGCTCCACAACTTTCTCAACCAGACTGGCGACGGTAGCTGCCACTAGCTCAGTGTCAGATCCATTGGCTAGAACAATCTTGGTGGTGATTTGGTCAACGTTAAGCTTGGGATATGCAATCTTCCAGAACGCGATCTGACGACTCATTGAGGCGGCTCGACCTTCAATAGTAGGCAAATCGCCCAGAGTGCTGACATCCAAACCATAAACTTCAATAGACTTCTCCACCAATAGTTTCTTGAAAACAGGGCCGACGGCAGCATCCAAGGCGTCCTTATCAGAAACACCTACCACAACCAATTTCGCATTAGGCTTGGCATTTCGAAGTACATCGAAAGAATTCGCAACTTTGACATCATTAATAAAGACAACATCGGCGTCTTCAATGTCGTAGGGAGCTGAAATAGGGGACGGCAAGACACGCACCTGAGAATGAACCACACCTCCCAACGATAAACTGTCATTAGAGGATATGTGGCCTACACTTTTACCAGCATCCAGAGCCAAACTTTGAGAAAGCGAAACAGGAACGTTCAGAGTATTTGAGTCTTGAACATCCCAGAACACAAACTGTTGAGCATCACGAGGGAGAAGTTTCAACTCAGTATCGTCCTTAGCTAGAACGTTGATGAAATCTTGAGGGCTCCAAGTAGTATCTCTCGAGTACTTGTGTTCGTGCAATGACACTTTGAGGGCATTTGTCAGTCTGATCGCAGTTGAGACATCTGCAAATAATGCAGAGTGTGATCTCGCATCAGCTACCTGCCAGCTATTACTGACTTGGCCGAATACATGAATGCTCTTCACTGACTTCGGCAGAGCTTTGAAGAACTCGTTCTCAATGAAAGGACTGTAAAGTCTGACATTTACAGCTCCTACATTGTCACCATAAGCAGACAGAGCCTCGGCGACTTGGCTGGCAAGAGTGTTTTCAACTGATCCAAAAG
Organism: Spencermartinsiella ligniputridi; assembly: GCA_030583385.1. Lineage (NCBI taxonomy): Eukaryota > Fungi > Ascomycota > Dipodascomycetes > Dipodascales > Trichomonascaceae > Spencermartinsiella > Spencermartinsiella ligniputridi. The sequence goes on along the minus strand of JAJMIC010000005.1, from coordinate 107,391 downwards.
TGACTACCACAGTCTCGGCTTCAGGACTTCCAAAATACTCAAATGGCCGATAAGAAGAGCCACGGTCAGTGTTGAATCGCTCGATAACTTGAAGGATCTGACCCTCAAATGAGTTCGCGGTGAGTGCAGAAGCTGCTCCAGCTTCAAATAAACTGGAGAGGGTATCTGTAGAGAGAACTCCGCTAACTTTTGCAGTCTCCCTGATTCCTCGACGTCCATCGTACAAATGAATGGCAGGCGCAACGGTGGACAGGAGAGTGGTCAACAGAGCCATGTCCTGGACATCTTCGGAAGAGCTGGAGCCGACCAGCGGAAGCCCTAGATCTCGAGCTACGGAGATCGCAGAACTGTAGTCAGTGACTAATGCGCCGGTGACTGAGTCATAGTCAACAGCAGCGACATGGAAAGCCAACGGTCCAGCTTCATTCTGAGAAAAGGCATGTTGGGCCAAGACTGGTTTCATATATTCCAAAGTCTTAGATGCGGCCAGGACGGTCTGTGGAACGGTTTTCAGAGATTCGCTCTGGTTATACAAATAACCCAGCAGCACAGAAGCAGCACCCTGTCTGGTCTCCAGCTTGGTAAGCACAGGAGAAGTCGAGCCATGCTTATTACCAAACTGCTTCCACTGAGAAACTTCGCTGTCCAACCCAAAACCCTCTGGGGAATACGAGAAAATGTTTCCGGACAGAGCAAACGCAACCTGCTGGACCAACAGCTGAGTGCTGGCATACACTGATCCCTTAATAGACTTTACGCTATCAGGCACAGGGAACGGAGTTTTTCCGGATCGAGTTATATCAATAACTCCATTAACTGCTGGAGCAGTTTCTACTTGAATGGAGGGAGCCATGAGTGTAAAAGTGAAAAAGTTGGACTGACTGTCAAAATATTCACACTATTGGCAGATCAGAAAACTGCTGCTAGCGGCCCTTAACCGCTTTATACATCGGCTAAGTATGTAGTCATATTAGCCCGGCAGGTTTTTTTTTACGAAAAATGGTGAAATATGGCGCCAAGTCACGTGGCGTTATCTTATCATGATTGTAGATCTTCCGTGCGGCATGCGCGGCTGTGCCTTAACCGATGAGAGAAAAGAAAAGAAACGGAAAAGGTTAACATATTTGACGTTTGCCATATATACAACGTAGTACCAAAACTGAAAACCAGCGCATTCCGATGACAGAAGTTTGCGTGCTGACAAAATACTCTAGCTGTGCGCCGGTGCAGTCTGTGACGCGAGACGTTTGCGAAATCGCTGTTCAACCGCTCGCTTGGTCGCATATCCGTAGTTCAGAGCTTCGATTAGAACTTGTAAATACCAGTAACTTTCCCACCTTGATTGTATACATGAGTAATCAGAATCAAGCTAAAGTATGACAACACATTCCGTAGTTGCAGTACTGTCAACCGTTCCTTTGACATTAACGAGGAATCGCTGGATCTGGCTATACCCCAACGACAGTTTGCCGATATTGGAAACAAAAGGTCACACCTTATTGTTGGACGCTGCCCATCTCTGGGTGTAAAATATCTCTCTGTAAACTCGAATGGTACTATCGATGTAGGTCTACTACATGTCTATACTGTTTGAATGTATACCTGACTAGATTAATCGATTTCAGATACGGTTTGCAGATGCATCAGAATACGACCGAGCGGTGGAGCTACTGCTACGAACAGACTGCAATATCAACCTACTAGACGTCAGAACGTTTGTAACATCTCATACTCTTACAGTTGAATGCTTCTATCCACCTCGAAAGCCTAAAAAGCTCAGACTAGATTTAACCGCGGAAGACGGTTGTCCTAGCCCTGTCTCGCGCTACTCTGACGTGCATGGATCAGACAGCCCCGACGAGTCTGACGATGCAATAATCATAACTGGACAGAGCCAACCTTTAATGGCCCCTGCCGAGTCACATTTCACTATTGATCTTATTGAGTGAAGTATATTACAGTCATCTACCGTCAGACCTTCCCAGCTCACATATATCCATGGTACGATGGTCGTCGTGATGACCCTTTACCCAAAACGGATGGATGAACGGCTGTAGCACCACCTCCACTTTTATATTACCTTTCCAATCATTGGCACAATCGAACTCCCTCTCTCCGCCCTCCTTCTGAAACACTATATTTTATTTATTATACCATGTCTCTTCAAGAAATCAAAGATAGTTTGGAGAACCCGGACCCGGCTGTCCAAGTGCTGGGTCTACGGATCATTAAAAACTCCATAATAGGACATCAGGAAGGGAAGGAAGCATACTTGCAATCAAACATAATATTAGCGCTTCTGGGGATCCTGCGAAGCGGGACGGAAGAGAACCAGCTTCAGGCTAGCATTATTCTAGGAAGCTTTGCATATGGCACAGAAAAGGTCGTGGAGCAGTTGCTGGCGTTTCCGGTGATTGATACTGTTCTGCAGACAATAAAGCCGACCTCTGCACCGGAACTTGTTACAAACTGTCTACGGATTCTGGTGACAGTGCTACAAATAAGGCCGATTCCGTCTCTACTGGCTCAAAACCCTTCTATCATCAATATCCTGGACGTCTTACTGTCCTTACCGACCACTCCCGTCACAGTTCTGGATCAGTGCTGTAAACTGATCCCGTTGCTATCGCCGACCAGGGTGACGGTCAACTATCTATCTATTCTTTCTCAAAGACTGGCAGCCCGTATTGTATTTCTAATCCGCCAGTACAAGCAGGTGCCTTCCAGCGTGCTGCCACTCGCTTCCTCTCTATCTGCACTCGCCCATGTCATCTCCCCTGTCCAAGGTAAAGAGCTACTATCCACCACCTCGAACAATGCCATGGCATCAGGTACTGTAAAGATCCCGGTCACAGCCGACGAGTTTCTCGACGGGGTCATCTATTTGACCAGAACTGAAGATCCCGAAATCCGTCTGACGGCTGTCGAGTTGCTGGCAAAGCTGCGCAAGTATACGTTGTCACCGGCGCAGTGCGAGAAGATCACTCGACCAATTCTGCCAACTTTGGTACCTATTCTAGACCTGCTCGGCAATGACCCTCGAGTAAGCTTGACTTTGGCGTACGTGTGTCGCGATGACGAAAAGAGTGCCACTATGGCAGTTGAGGTCGGGGTTGTCCGCAAAATCGTGGCCGTTTTGAGATCCGCAGATCTTAATTCGTGGAGGGAAAACGAGTTGATCGCAAATAACCTCTTGGCTTTAGCGGGAATTGCCATGCACAAGGACAAATTCCGTTCTGAAATTGTTGAAAGTGGAGGTTTGAAGTTGGTTATAAGCGTCATGACTCTAGAAGTCAACGATACTTATCAGCCTGCATTAGCGGCAATTCAGAAAACCAAAGTAGCTGCATGCCATGTATTGCGGGCATTATCAAGGAGCCTTGCATTATTACGCACAAGCTTAGCTTCCAGCGGTATTATCGAAGGGATTGTCGATCTATTAACCAATCCACCATTAAACGAGCTGAGTCAGAACTTTAATGGGTCAGAGAGTTCGTATGAGAAAGAAGAGAGAAGGCAACAGTTGGAAGATGAACTTGAAGTCAAATCTGCAGTTATGGCAGCCATTTGCAATCTAATATTGGATTTTAGTCCTCTTCAGAAAAAAATTCTTGAGCGAGGAATTCTTGACCTAATAATAGAAGGCGCACATTCTGAATATGCACCCTTAAGACTCAACTCTGTATGGGCTCTGTGCCATACATTGTATGGCGTCGGTCCTGATATAAAGCTGGAGGTGTTGAACAAGCTCACTTACAGCTACCTGCTCCAGCTGTGCAACGACCCAGAGGTAGAGATACAGGAACAAGCGCTTGAATTCTTCAGAAACCTAGTTTGCGAAAATCCTGATACGGTCGAGCAACTTATACCCGACAGTACGGAAGGAGCAGAGACTTTGTTCAATCTCATTGAGGAAAAATTGGATTTTGCTGAAAAAGCCAATAATGCCAAGATGATGGTAGCAACTATATATATCATGGTTCACATTGCAGCCGGTAGAGAATCTCATCGAGATGTTCTTGCTCAGAGAGATTCCATTCTGCGAAAGCTGGTCCCATTAATGAGACATCAGAGTGCTGATATTCGAACAGCTTGTGTGTGGCTCATGATAAATCTTACTTGGATGGAAGGTACCAGCAATTTGCCCAGACGGCAGGCTTGTCGCAACCGGGCTGAAAAGCTGATTCTGTTGGGATTCAAAGAAAAGCTCGATCAAGGTATAGTAGATCCTGTTCTGGATGTAAGAGAGAGGACCAAAAATGCATTGTTCCAGATTGAAGGACTTGTAGCTGCCAACAATGGAACTCATCTATTTCCAATCGAAAATATTGAAAGAGTTGACTAATCTAAAAATATGTACGTTACGCAAATGATGAATAAATTGTGCACTTTAGTGCTTAAATTATTACTATTATAAAAAGATATGCTGTTGGGAAAAAAAAATATTAATGCAAAAGGCTAACACCAAAGGAGCCAACGTATAAACGAAAATAAAACCTTCGAGACTGTTCGGAACAGTCTAATCACTGACACAAATCCCCACGCTAACCACATGAGTATGACCAGCGTCCACTCTAAAAGCATATATCCCATATTCCATAACCATTTCAACCCCTGGGTTTGTCTTTCTAATTTGTCCAGCCGTTCTCCAAGTCGTCGCAATTCCATCGTCATTACCGTACTAACCTCATTAATGATCTCATCAGATGCATTAACAATTCTGTCCATCTTGACTGCTTTATCTTGAGATAAATCTTGGTGGATTGTGCTCACTTCGCTGGATGCTGTGGCCAGAAATTTCTGTGTTCTAGGCTCTAAGTCTTTCAATGCTCGCTCACAGGTTTCAGCTATCTGACGGGATATCTCTTCTGAGGAGAGTATCTTCTTGTCAAAGACGTCAAGATAGTACACTGGTCGTTTAGAAAACTTGTCTTCTGCCAGGACAAAGAGTCCTTCTAAAAACTCAAGATCTCTTGCTAATTCTTCGAGTGTATGCGTGGGTTCGTTGGTATTTTCAGGTTGTTCCGGCGATGGTGATTTTTGAAGATCTGCAGCAGCAGCTGGACCTTCGTCTTCAACCGATGTTATGCGAGAGATGACCTTTGAGTTTTCAGGAGAGCTGGTGACGCTGGCAGTGCGTGACGGTGGAGCAAGTCTAATTGCCGGATTCGATATCGATGGTTTGCGATGCCTCGGTACGTTGGACAGGTTTGGTACGTTTGGCACAGAGCCGTTTCGTTGGCTGTGTATGCTTTCAATGGGAATGTCTCTGATAGGAGAGGTGGATCTATCAGACTGTTTCGCAGCTTGCGACTCCAGACTATGTAGTTTGAACAATGGATCATCTTCGGAAAGTGTAGTCGACGGAAGCCGAGATCGTCGACCGCCGCGCTTTGCTGGCTGTCCCTTTTTAGAGTCCTCAGCATCACTGATATCCGATCTCGATGGACTAGAGTCAGAATTCTCGTTTGAATTGTTCCGGCTGCTGGACAGTCGTTGAGTGATCTTGGACTGAAATCGTTTTATAAGTTCGTCTCCTCCTACTCCATGGGTTTTAGGATGTTTCTGTTCAGGGTATAACAGTTTCCCATGTCTGTTTCGCATCAATCGGTAGTATCGTATCTGCCATGAGAAATCTCCTACCAGCTCGGCCACATCTAAGTCGTACATATGACTGTCGGACTTGCCAGTAAGGTATCCACTGTAGCCCTTGCCTTGATCTTTCTTAGCCGTCCGGTTTCGAATCGTCTGCAATGGATTGTACCTGCCAGGCACCTCTTTGGTTTCGGTTTCAGATTCCAAAACCAAGGGGTTCTGCTGAAATGTGTCAATAATCTGATACTTCAACTCTAGCTTGGCTTTCGCTCGCACCGCCCTGGCTCTAGTAGCGGACGACATATGGCCATGACCACCCTGAGGTGAATACTCTGCCACATTACTCCTGGTCAGAGGGAAGCTATGGAGGTGATTCGGATGTTGGTCCAGTTCGTCTGAATACTGGAGATTCATCATGATCGAAGCCATCCTGGCAATTTCCTTGGCCACGTCTGATCCTGTCGGACTGACAGGAGACTGTTCTCCACTTTGGCTCTGGCCGCCGCCACCAGAGAGAGCCTGGCTGAACACTTTGAGCGGTGGAGCACTAGGAATGCTGCTGCCATCCCCTGTTGCCAGATGCGGTAGCAAGAAGCCTTGCTGCTTTGCATGGATCATAGCATCGTCGCCCCCTCGTTTTGACACTCTAAACACTTTGGACTGCCGCCTGTCAACTACGCCGCGCGGTTGACTCGCCATGGCATAATAACCCCAGCGGAATATTCTTGAGGAAAGAAAAGTGAATTTGAATGAGAATCGGAAATGAGAACCCGCCGTTCACTGATCCCCCACTCTGTGCGTTATCGCAGTCCTAACCCACGGGGGGCACTGCACCACGGTGAAATTGGGCTAGACTAAAGTTGGCTGACAGGTGAACCAAGACTTGGCTGAGTCAGCGGTAGTTACCTCTAAACTGGCTGAATTCACTACAATATCATTTAGTGCTTACACCATCTAACCTGAGCCCTGAAAGAGCTTGTACACATGTCGTATTACCTGGCCATAACGGGAACGAAAGATTGTCCCATTTATGAGCTGGAATTCGGCACTCACCGTCAAGGTGGAGATGGGGTGTCCAAGTTCCCTGCTCAGATTAGGGAACTCAACCCGTTTATCCTCCATTCGGCATTGGATATCGTAGAAGACGTCCAGTGGACTAGTAACAATCTATATTTAAAAGTAGTAGACAATTTTTATAATTATTTCGTATCTGCGTTCGTAACCGGAGGCAGTAAGTACAGAGAAAAAGAAATTGAAAGGTTGTCACGACAGTGTACAGTTTTGAGCTGACCAGATATAAAATTTCTACTTCTTCACGAAGCCAAGAACGAAGATTCTATACGACAATTCTTTAATGACGTTTACGATTTGTATGTGAAAACCTTGCTATCGCCTTTCTATTTTGTAAATCAACCAATTACGAGTCCTGTATTTGATCAAAAAGTTCGAGCCCTGGCAAGAAAATATTTATAGAGCTTATGTATAGGGAAGTAGCTACGCCAGACCCGAACTATTAACACAGGCATTTTATAGAGGTCATAAAGTGCAGCCTGGCCTGGGATACAGCAAAATACAATGTTGACTACTGGCGATTCAGTTTTTGTACAATAAAACATTAGATTCATTCATCATAAATAGCATAACTCATTATATATATATTATACAAACGCTTTTCAAGACTCAATTCGGGACAGCGCTCTCAAAACATCTCTTGTCGACGGAGCAGTCACAGACGGATCTGGAACCCGACGGTGAGACAGAAGTTGAATGATTTGCTCAAACTTGCGCTCGAGGAATATTTTGGATGCTTGCGACAACGCGTCAATCTTGTGAACAGAATCTTTCAGCATTTGCACCTTGTATTCCAGTGTACTGGTCTTGTCTTGTATTTCATCCAATCTAGACGTCAACTCGTCTGACCCAGAAACTAAAGAAGCCAACTGAGGATTAGAATCAAGATACCCGATCCAAGCTTCTTCTAAACTTGCTTCATCTGGCCCCTTGATATCCTGTAATCTCTTCAACTGTGCCTCCCACTCCATTTTCTCCTGTTCTAGCTGCTCTAAGCGAACTTGGAAAGCACGGACATTCTCTTTATTCACTTCATTCTGTGGATTTGGCTTCAGACCAATTGCGGGTAAAGTCTGATTTGGTGATCTGTTCCACCAGCTTGTGCTTATTGTGCCATCCATTAGGTCTTGAATCAGTTCCTCCTGTATTACTCGGGCAATATTCATCCCTGTGATTTCATCCGACGTACTGGACAGGCTAGCCTCTGTCTCTTTTCGCTTGCGGGCATAGTTCTCCAGACTCCGCTGAAAGCACCACACAAGGATTTGTTTCATCCGCTGAGGCTCAGGAGTCTCAGGATCCAAATGTTTATAAAACGCCTCCGGGCTCACCTCTTTGTGAGGCGCTATGATGAGTCCATAGCTGCCTGAAGAGCTTACTCGTTTGCCTCGGCTATTGAGACTACTACGCCGGCCACCAGCTTCTCGCCGCATGGCTTGATTGCGGCGAATCATGGGAGTGTCAGACACTGGTAATGCAACTTGGACTGGCTGTGAGGGAGAGTGGGGAGGATGAACGGCAGTCTGCTTGTGTGATGGTTTTGCTTTTAAATTGAGGTCTGGATGTTTTGACATTAATGAAGATGTGTCAGCCGACCTGGAGCTTGACTTGGACTTGGACGATGGCTCCGTTCGAATCGTTTTTTGTACTAAACTGAACGACTCTGCGCTCTTTGGTCGCGGCTCGTGTTCCCGGCTGCTCTTGGAGTCATCCTTGGACTTCCGCTTGAACAAAAAGTCGTCATCTTCCTCCAACGAAGGTCGCCTAGGTCTGCCTGATTTGGAAGTTTTCACAGACTTCCGCGACCGGGTCGGCGACCCATCTCTCCTACTTTTACTCCGTTCCTTTGGTTTCTTCACAGGTGACCTATCGTCATCACTGTCGTCATTATTATCTAACAATTCCATTCGATTAGCGGTCAACGGTTTCGCTGGCCGCATGTGGGCTGTCGTCGGCATATCCCTTGGAAATGTGTATGTGTCAGCCGTCAGCACAGACAGTGGTCATCAATGTGTGGTGGATCGCGACGCGTTTCAGTAAATAATTGTTTTGATAAGCGAGCAGCCGTGAGATGATGATGCAGGGTAACTTGTCATGGTTGTCAGCAACCGACCAGAGTCTATGTAGAGAACATGTGTGATAATGCGTTGATCAGCAATGGCTTGTGCCGATCAGTGCAGTGCGGAGAATGGAGCGAAGAGTATTGGTCAGGACAAGACTTAGACGTAAACATCAATAAGACAAGTTCGTGCTAGTTGTACTCGTTGTTCTATTCTTACTTTCAACTACGGCACCTCTTGTTGCCCACCCTTTCTCCATCTACCCTAACCTTGTTGGCATTCAACATTCAACCAGCCATTTTCTCTACCGATCCCAATTTGGACACTATAACCAAAAAGTCCACGTGCTTAGTGCAACCTTCCCAAAAACGTTACCTGTTATACATAAAGGTCTTATAAACGTCAAAAGAGCGACAGCAAATCTTCAATTTAAACTTATACAGTAATACTTCGGCTATTCGACAACTTGAGCAGAAAGTTCCCTATATACAGCATAATATTACAAACACGACCAAGCCAACAGCTATTCTTTGGGTTAGGAATCCGGGGTATATAATAGAAGCAAATACTCTGTGTTACATTAACGTTTATATGGTGGGATCCGTACAGTCGGTTTAAACGTATTATGGCCCAACTGACAGCTCAACAAATACTATAAAAAAGAAGGAGCTATTTCACTGTTACATCATGTCCTTTCAATTCAACTGGGTGTTCCCGAATCCTCAGAACCTCTATGACCAGGCTAAAGTGGTACTCAACGAGGCTGTCAACAAAGGTCCCATGCCACCTGTAATGGCAGACGATATATCAGTCGAGTCTTTAGATTTTGGTACCATAGCTCCCACTTTGGATATTATGGATATTACTGATATTGGCCACGACAGTTTTCGAGGAGTGTTGCGAATGGAGTATAAGGGTGATTTCAAGCTGTGTCTAAGGACTCAGATACAAGCTAATCCACTTAGTATATTACAACAAACAGGCCCCCCATCACAGTTTGCTTTACCGAAAATGGTTGGAGCTGGCTCATCGTTGCTTTTGCCACTGCGAGTGGAGATCTCAGAGATCAGACTAGCTGGAATAATCACAGTAGTGTTTTCACTTCGCAAAGGATTGACCGTTTTGTTTGACGATGATCCTCTACAGTCTCTCAATGTGTCAACAGCTTTCGACTCAATACCTTCAATCTCGCTGTTTATCCGACAGCAAATCGAGACTAAAATGACTGAATCTATAATAGAAGATGTCCCAGAGATGCTCCACATCTTCAGTCGGATAAAAGATCCGTCGAAGGCCCATCTACGTCCGCTTTCTCACGCACCATACCACAATCCGTTTGCAGATGTCGGATTTGCCGACCTGATAGCGTTCAAGCGGCCACCTATTCTGGGGAAAATGTCAGCTATAAAGAACGAACAGTGCAGTTTGGCACCAATCGGTGGAGTTATCCCTGATTCTATGAGTCGATGTAGTTTTGGATTTGAAGGGGAGACCAGTCCTAGTGTTGAGAATGGTGACGATGATCACAACAATACTCCAGACAGCAATCAAAAGCTGTCTTACTCACTGGGGATTCCTCACTCGACTCAGCATCACCACAAGTCGCACAAACGAAAACGCCGAGTAATAAAACTCAATCACAAGGGTTCAGCGTGGTCGGCATGGTCGGATTTCACCAACTCAGAATCCGGCGATTCTTTCACAGACCGCTCTGTCCGCTCTGACGACGACAAAACTCTAAGCATGAGCCCCATGACCTCGTCTCCGCGGCTGCGAGACTCGGTTGATCAATTATCGCCGATAATGGACGATTCAACCTTGATTGATGTCGCCAACAACGGCAGCGCTGGTAAAGGAGCCGAGGCTTCTGCCAGTTCATCTCCCAAAAAGTCAAATGAATCTTCAGAGAGATGGACTCCAGATTGGAGGGTACAAGAAAAGAGTTTGCACCAGAGCCTGCAACTTCCCCAGCCACCAAGTTTCTCTCCACTTCAATGGAAAAACCGCAGTGACTCGCATCTCAATGCCTCGCATCTCAGCGACGGTATCAACAATCTTCAACGGACATCTCCCATTCACTACATGGACATCCCCCCACCAAAATACGAGGGATGATTTTTGGGTTGTTAATCTCATCGTTCGTTCCATCATCATCATCATCATCCTACATTATTTATTTATTTCTTATTGTTATTATTATTATTGTCATGATAATCTCCAAGAATTGCATCGAGTAACTGTTCGGCTCTTTGTCGGGCTGTTTCTATAGGAAACTCATCCTCGGCAGGATTAGGCTTTATCTGGCCAAGAATCCACGCTTCCTTCAAGCTGCGGGTCACAAACAGCAGGTCCTCAACTGCCCGCACCTTTGTTAGATTACTACTCAAAGTTGAAAAATATATAGTTTTTTTGTAAGATTGAACCTGTTGCTGTCGTACTCACCAAGGTAGATGTATTTGCTTCCACTTGATATGTCTCGCTAGCCACTGTACTTCGATCCTTGCCCGAGTTCTAAGTTAGCGCATTGAATTATTCACCTTCCCCCTAAAAGTCAATTTACTCACTGAAGACAAGTTGACAATTTCCGAAAACTTTGTTAAAAGCTGCTCCGTAGCTGTGTCTACACGATCTGAGTTAGAACAGTTTTGTTGTCAATTGAATTAGAATTAGAATTAGATTTTTTGTCGTACTTAGTAGTATTCCTGTTCGTTGTGGAGTTTGTTTAGACATATTTGGGGTTTTACGCTACTGGGAAATTGTTTAAATTAATCGTTAATTTACAGAGTGGTGGAGAGAGTGGATTGATTTTTAGTTACCGTTCTCCACTCTGTGGGGTTGTTTTCATTCTGCGCTGCAATCTCCCAAACGACTAATTTCCCCATGATCGGGTTTTGTCCCTTCTCGCCAAATGGCAACTCCAACGATTCTAGATCAATTAAACACGCACTCCTATCGAGGGACACATTGAGTACAAGGAAAAGATGAAATTAAACAAATCCTGGACAATATAAATAGCCAGCATATCAATTGTCCAACATGAGAACCAGTATCAATTGGATCTTATCTGCGACTTCTTTTGGTATACTTTAATCATCATCATCGTAATGGTTCATTTCAAATATCCTGCCGCTGTTTTCGCCCTTTTGGGGTTTTCTCATGCCATCCAGCATGGCCATGGCGGGAATGATTATCTGGCCGCCCGAGACGGTGGGATCTTAGACGGGTTTGCGTCTGGCCTGACCAATGCCCAACAGCGATTTGATGCCTTCACCAATGATCTCCAGTCAAAGGGTTCTCGACCTGGAGCAGCAGCAGTCACCAATTTTGTTGCTGGCGTTGACGGTCAAATAGACAACCTTTTAGGAGTTGTTGGCAATGCCTTATCTCCCATAACTGGAGGGCTTTCCAATGTGTTGATTGGAGCTATTCTTGGCCCCACTTTCCAGTCCATTACCGACGGTGCAGAGGTGCTTATTGGAAACGCTCTAGGAGGTGTGCTTGACATTGCTCTTGTCCCAATCATGCAGGAGTACAGCCAGTCTTTGAGTAAAGCGTCCAATCTGGCTGGAACATACAATTTGAAGGACCAGCAGAATAAGCTGGCTATGCTGAGCCACCATGTAAACTTGATTGCAAGAGAAGGCCAGCAGCGGGGTGGAGATCACACTCGTGACTACATAGCTGGTCGTGACTATGACATGTTGAGCGGTGTTCAGTCTGGCATGGAAAATGCGCAGCAGCGAATTGATGCCTTTACCAATGACCTGAAACAGAAGGGCGCGCGTCCAGGCGCTGCTGCGGTGACAAACTTTGTCACTGGTCTGGATGGCCAAATTGACAATGTGCTGGGCGTCATCGGAAACACTCTCGCGCCTATAACTGGTGGTCTATCTAATGTAGTCATTGGAGCTATCCTGGGTCCTACTTTCCAATCCATCACTGATGGAGCTGAGGTTTTGATTGGAAATACCTTGGGAGGAGTGCTGGACATTGCCTTGGTTCCGATTTTTCAACAGTTAAGTGGCTCATTGGGTAATGTTGCGAATATTGCTCAGAAATACGAAATGAAGAATGTTCATGAGAAGCTGGTCAAACAGACGAAGACGATCAATCAAGCAATTGCCAAGCAACATAAGTAAGGCAGAGATCCACCGACCATATGAAATATAGCTGATATATTACCAACATTATAAGTTTTTTTTTCCTTGTCTACCGTCCAAAAAATAAATAATTCATAACAGTATCTTACTGCTCTATGCATACATGTACATCGTTAACTATTCCAAATTTTCCAATCGTTCGCCTATCAGGTAGACCTGATCTCTAGCCTGAAGTTCCCACCGTTTCAATGCATCTATGACAACTCCAAAAAACTTGACAATTCCACCAGTTATCAACACAACTGGGAAACACAACCGTAGAACTCTCGCAGACATATCAGAGTCAGCAACGTTGAATAGGAGGAATCGGCCCAGGGTATAGTGAATCAGGAAAGGCAACCCCAGTCCTGTTAAAACAAATACCAATACGGGTACAGTGAAATAAAGACAGGCAATCTTTAAATCATATTCAAGCCATCCTCGTTGGATCATTCGTCGATACATTTGTGCTTGTGGACTGTTGGGCATTTGGTTGACTACCAGTTCCTTGCCAATCAACATAGCAACAGCACCATACAAGTAGTTTTCCATAACAGAAATCTGAATAGGTGCCGCAGGTTCATACAGAATCTCCACAGATAACCTAATATACAAGTCGACTAACGTCCCTACAGAGAGTGGAATCACTCCCAGTCCAAACATCGCGAATGCTGCCTTTAAAATGCCCTTGATAACAGAACTCTTGAGCTCGCTTGTGGATCGTACTGCGTTATTAAACCTATCACTTAGCAGATCCCATTTATCCAGTACTAAAAAGAATGCAAAAACTGGGAATATTCCGACATTGTAGCAAATGAGGTCGTTTCCGTCCAAACTGAAAGGGCTCAGGCAGAATCTGCCAATCATTAGTGGTACCGCTGTTACAGACATCACTGCAACAATACCAAAAACCCATATGAATAGAAGCAAAGCAGACACTCGAAGTTTGAAGTACGGAGGTCGATAAACCACATAATAATTCGAGAGCTCGCCATCCTCCGGTTGTTCTCTTCCATCAGTTCGCTCGTCCTCCCTGCTGACCGGAATAAATAGCTTCAGCTTGTTCTTTGCCGGAATGCTATCAGTATCTGGAGCACGGACAAAACTACCGTTCCGGATAAAATGATTAGTGCTGGACTCACTTGACTTTGCCTGTTCCAGCGTAACCGGTTGACTGTAGTCAGGTGCTGGACCAAACAGTCTAGTTATCAGACTGTTGCTATAAATATATCCTTGCTCATCTGGATAGGGTTGGTTTAAAATAAATGATGACAAGCGCAGTACACTGCAGGCTTTCGCAAATACCTGACTCCAGTATTTTTTCAGAATATTCAGTGATCGAAATCCTCTAACCAGAGCAAATGCAGAAAACAGCTGGATGACAATGGTTGGCGCCGACTTTAGGAAAGTACCAAAAGACCCAGAGTAAGACGTAGCAGTATTCGCAACCACAGTCACTGGAGATCCTCGAAGGTCGCCAACTATTCCAGCCGATCCTGTAACCTCCTTCAGCGACCGATCAATCAAAGAAGCTGTCGATTGACGGTCTCCATTAAAATTGACGTCCAGAGGGAGAAAACTGACGTGAAAAACATATCGCATACAATAGACAACGCCTCCGAGACATACTGTTATGAGAACAGAGTAAATCAAGCCTGAAATGCATATTTTTCCCAATTGCGAGGTTATGCTTCGTTCCAATACATCGCGAATGGGATGAAAATTAGGATCGTTAGGATCGCGGATAAAATATAGTACTCCTGGTCGCATTATTTTACGACACATGGAGACAAAAAGGGCAAATATAAACATGTAGCTTGTTCCAATAGCCCAATGAAATGCTGTAGTAATTATCGGATGTTCTAAACAGATGTTTACCATAGTCTGTGGTTTCAGTCCGTCGATTAAAGGAAGAAAAGATAGGTCGAGCAAAATACCGCAAAAAATAGGGAACCCTACCAGTTCTATGCCGGTTATTATAATAACCTTTAGAATTGCCTGGCCTTGATGGATAAACTGTACCACCGTACGTTCTATAACCACGCCTTGTGGTGACACAGCAAATCGAATGCCAGAATCAGCGTAGTATCCCAGGGCTCCAAAAATGAGAGAGTAACCCACGGAAATACAAATGACTCGGCTAAAAAATCCAACCCCGGGGATATCTGTGTTATTTTCAAGATCGTTCAGAGTTGTTGCAGCTGACTCAAGCAGACTCAGCCAGAATACTGCCCGTTTCTTCTCAAATCCAAGGAAAAATGAAGATATGCGATTCTGGGGATCCTCCAACCCTCCAATATAATGACAATACCGCTTCACACCTGTGCCAACAGTAGAAAGTAGCATTCGCCATATTTGTGGTACCAACTTTTTTATCAAAACATAGACTGTTGTGCGGCCGGTCATATACGGCACAAAGTACAAAAAGCAAATCAGAGTAACAATGACTAGTGTGCCGAGCAGGTTCATTGCTAACAAAGATTGGATGGGGCCACGTAACCCGGCGAAATCGAGTAAACCATCGGCTTCTTCCACAGCTGGAGGGGGGTCTGCCAACGCCGCTGCTGCTTCTTCAGCAGCCCTAAAGTCCTCTCTAAAGTCGTCTCGTAGGTCGTCTATTGGCTCTACATCATGAAGGTGGTCATCTTCATCATGACCATCGATATGGAAGCCGTGGAAGTCATCGATGTCATCTTCATGCTCATCATCGTCTTGCTCATTATGCTCGTCATGGTCGTCGTCATCATCAAGCTCCTCATTCAATTCTATCTCTCTCAATATAGCCTGAGCCTCTCCAGGTGCCAAGCGTCTGAAAAACCGATCGGGCAACAGCCGTCGAGCTTGCCGAGCTTCGGGGTTCGGTCTCATTTCCACCGCTAGTGCCTGTCTCTGAAGTTCCATGATCAGTTCGTCCTCTAACCTGTCTTCGAACCGCTCGCGCGGACGCGGTCGTGCGCCGGGCCCTCTAATTCCACCAAAATCAAACAAGTTTTCTCGACCAAGGCCAGCAGGCGGAACTTGCCCTGGCATATCGTTTCTCTCCGCTCCCGGCTCAACTCTCCCATCTCTCAACTGTTGTTCGTTGATAAATATATCGTTTTGCAAAATCCACTCACGAACTATCATCACGGTGAAGAATAACAAGAAAAATATTACAATCAGCACTTGTCCTTCAAATACATCCATGGCAAACTCCAATGGAATCTCGCTACCACTTAGTTCTTTGAGATATTTCACAGGCAGAAGCCGGCTCACTGTCCCGTCTGGTTCTGCCCATAGCTGCATAGGGCTCACTAGCAGAGTCAGTGTGTTGGAAAGACCCTCGGCTAGCATGGTGTAAACTCGCACACAGTGAGCAGCGATAAACGGCAGCAGCACCAGCCACAAGAAAAGCCCTAGGTTTATTCGTAGAGCTGCCCCACACCATTCAATGGCATCTCGTAGTCCCTTTTTGCCCAGAACCAGAATCGGCAGATGTGATGGCATGTCGGGCGCATATAACTTGGTGAATTTGTATGGGGTGCTACACAGTTCGCACACTGGCTTTTTCTTTGAATGTTTCAACCACTCGAATAAGCTGGTTAGTTAAATAAAATCAGCAGTCCACTGTGGAGTAGCCTACTTACCAGTCTTGGTGAACATATTTTATACTCCCGTTACATTTACAAGGATGGTACAACGGTTCATCTTCCAGCGCTTCTGCTCGACAGATCCGGCAAGTGTCCTGCTCGGTGGGGCCAGAATGGACTGGCAAACCATCATCTGCCACTTCGCTCATCGCTAGATCTAACTTTTTTTTGAAAAGAAAAAAGCAAGTTGTAAAGCTTAGAGGTATGCCCTGAGTTGTGAACGTCCAAGATATTCCAACTGATGATCCTAGATATTGTCGAAGATGGAGAGACTGATAACACTCAGCAAACAATAGGAATATATTTATGAGTGTTACCCGGTCGTCGCTATTTGGTGAACTCAATAATGCAGAGTGTACTGTGGATCTGATATATCAAATATTGTACAATCGTGATATCCCATCAATGCTCAGACGACCGCCTACTGCCATTCGGCTTACTACAGAAGATATCTTGTCTTATGATGATAAAAAAAGTAAAGATGAAATGAGCATGGAAAATGAAAATGTTGAAAAGCGACCAAAGACTGCTGCCGAGAGGATCATGGGAGGTGCATCTACGAAAAGAGGGCAAAGGGAGCGGTAGTTATGAGATAGGACTAGAGCTCATCGACCCGTCATACGAAAATATTCAAAGTACAATAATTTCAATCAGTGCTATAACACTAAATATGATTTTGAGGAGTAGATTGTGAGCTTTGGGGTTCTGAAAGCGCATACAAGACGTGCGGATGTTAAGTTCTTGTTATATTCGAACTGCTTTCATTCAAAGATGCTGGGTTTTCGGGCTTGCACCCGTGATTAATCAATTCTACTCAGCACAGTATACACATGTAACGTACATGCTATGCGATCGTAATTTGGATGTCGTATATGGGCTAGGGCCGCTAAGTCGAGTATTTTCAAGAAGAGCAGAAAGAGCCAAGACGATGTTTAGTATTCATTGGCCAGCTTTAGAGGTAAAGGGCAGAGATGATTGATTGGACATTTGCCATGTCGTCGGCACAAGAATGGCTCGACATCATTCTTTAGTGAGATGAATGTAGAAATCTGTATAGCACAAAAAAATACATTATCAGATATCAATTCTGGACCAGTTGTATCGTCTTAATGGACGATCCGTAAATAATTCTCAGTTTGTGAGACTTTTTCGCACTGATTCAGCCGAAAAAGTGCAAAATAAGATAAAAAACATTCACTCTTTGGTGTCCACCGCTCCCAGTAACCCAAAGGTTCTATCTTTTTGTAATGTCATATTGTAGTATGCGATCCAAACTAATTAAAACCATAAAAGACCTCTTCAATCCTTCAAAAAGCCAAAAAAGGCAACTTTGCTTTTTTTAAAATTGCTGTTTATATAGATTTGGACTAAAACCCAGTCAATAAATCGGGCGGTTAGTGTAGTGGTTATCATACTTGCCTTCCAAGCAAGTGACAGGGGTTCGATTCTCCTACCGCTCATTCTTTTTTTAGCAGCCTTCACTCTGCCCGGGTAAGTACCCTTTTATTTTTATGTGTAGCGACGCGTTAATTTAAACAACGCAAGTTACGCGACGAGGACCTGACCAACTGAAGAATCCTTCGATTTTTTAGAAATTCCTACTGTTTCAAAATGACTACTGAAGTTGAACAAGTGGGTCCAGTGCGACGTTCACAACGAACAAGAACAACTCAGAAATATGCAGAATCATCAGGTATGTAAGGAAGAAAGACTGACGCGACACCGCGGCGCTCACAACTAACAAGATGATGATGAAAGTACTCGTCACAATGAGCCGAAGACGCGACAACGAAAGAAACGAAACGCAACGCCTAGGAATGAAGTCATTCCATATGATCAAACAATGGAAAATGAGTTATTTAGTATGTTTCCAATCTATTACCCCGCAATATCGTATACACTCTAACACAGATGCCATAAAGGACCCTGAAAGTTCCATGGAAGAGCTCGCGAGTGAGTGGCTCGGCACCTACAGAAAAGATAGCATTGAGGCGATCGGCCAGCTTGTGAATTTCCTTTTAAAGTCTTGCGGATGTGAAGTCTCGATTGAGCGACATGACCTGGAAGAGTTTGATTCGGCTGCTGAAACTTTGGCTCAAGTGCAAGATTTCGCCAAAGACCATACTGGAATGGAGTACTGCTTGACCAGTCGCCGTGCAGAGTTCAAAAGGTTTCGCCTCAACCTGATAGAGTTCATCGAAAAGCTGATTAACCAAAGTTCAACAGACTTGCTGTTTGACGATCCAGATTTCCTTGAAAATATCATCATCTGGGTGACTGCAATGTCCAGTTCGCATTTACGATCGTTCCGTCATACTTCAACCGTCACGCTGCTGGCAATAATGACTGAGCTTTTGGTTCTTCACTCAGAAGGACGCAGTGTTGTACAGAAACAAACTAAGCTAATTGATAGCTCAAAGAAGAAAAAGTCGCCTAAAAGTGTCATCAACAACGCAAATCAGATAATCAAAGAAGAGACCGAGAAACTTGGGAAACTGGAAACAATGATTAGCGAAATCTTTACTACAGTTTTTGCCAACAGATACAAAGATATCGATCCGAAAATTAGAACCGACTGCGTGAAATACTTGGGCCGTTGGATGGATATTTCTCCCGAAAAGTTCCTGGAAACCCAGTATCTTCGGTATTATGGCTGGCTCTTGTCTGATGAAAACTCCACCACCCGTCATCAGGTGGTCAGTGTTTTACATAAGTTATACGAGCGCAGGGAGTATCAAGCTGCCTTGCGACAGTTCACCGAAAGATTCACCACCAGGTTGGTCGAAATGGCTACTTTGGATATAGAGCAATCGGTGAGAAGCACCACCGTCAGCTTACTCGTTACAATTGGCAGTATGGGCTTTCTAGAAGAATCAAGTGCAACAGCAGTCTCTAGCTTGATCTTCGACTTGGATTCCCGTGTTCGGAAATCGGCTGCTCAGTTTTTTATATCACAAGTTCTACAGCGAGAAGAGGAAGTGTTTGAAGGAATAAACTCAACAAAACTGGCGAAACTGAAAGAATCGTACAGCGATCTCGATGAAAACTGGCTCACCTTTAAAATAATCGCGGAGGAGCTAGGCTCTCTGATGATACCAGATTCTAGAACTGCGGCAGAAATTGCTGGAGTCGTAAAGCTTAAGGGCGGCCGACCTCGAGTAGTTATTGCTGGAGAAGCAATCTACGGTGCAGCCAAGAAACTCAAACTTGATACCGAGTGGGAGCAATTGGCGGATCAGCTACTGTTCGATTTTTCTTCTTTGAAAGTCTCAGGTGCCGCAAATAAACAATACGTCTCGCGTTACAGCTTGGATGCTGACCAGGAACTTGTGCTTCTTGACGTTTTGAGGGGCTTTGTCTTGGCAAAATTGACAGCTGCGAATGAGACGAAATCTGGACAGAAGAGAAAAGCGGATGTCCACGAAGACGCAAATACCGTGGTGTCCAAGCTGGTAGAATTTCTGCCATTGCTTTTGGAAAAGTTTCAATACTCTCCAGAGTCTACCGCGAAAGTCTTAACCCTTGCACAGTCTTTAGACTTGAACTCAATAAAGCAACTGCGTCTAGAGTCTGATTACGAAAAGATATTCGGCTTGGTTGAGAAGCAGTTTAGAGAACAATCTCATGACGCGTTATTACAAGAATGCCAAGAGTTATTCATAATAGTTTCTCAGAACGAAGATATGGCAACTTTGTGCTCTACGAGACTTCAAGACACGCTCGAGGACGTGCTAGCCAATTTGCGAAGACTAGTTTCTTCAGGTTCACCAATAACCAGCGATGAGTCTACGAGCCTGCTGAAAAAGATGGTGTATTTAGGGTCAGCGATTAGCGTACAAGAGGTCCTTCGCAGCAATTTTTCTGGAGATACATCACTGGTAGAGATTTTGGTCCAGACTATCGAAGAATTTGATGCAGAAAAATCGAGCATAGAGTTCACCCGTGCTGCAGTAAGTCTCTTACGTCTTTTCGTTATTTGGAAGCTGGGTAGTATTACACTGCGCCGTACTGCCTCTTCGCTTCAAGATCAGGATGCAACCATACTAGCCGATATCGTCAAGTCTTTCAGCACAGAATTCACAAATCAGTCTTCTAATACTGAAGAAATCGAGGCCATGTACAAAATGGCACTACTTGAAGTTATGGTTGTCATCAAGATCACTAGCCAGCAATCCGACTTATCTTCGAGCGACATGGCCGTTCTATCTAAAGTTCCGGACCGCATTTCAGATTCTTGTCAACGTGAAACTTTAAAAGTATTTTTACAGAAAGAAAAGAAGTACGCTTCTGCTGCAGAGATTGAGTTAAATACTGGCGAATTGGATGACGAATTACTAACCCCAGACAAGGACACAGATGAAATGGAGAGCCCTACAGAGAATCCCGAGAGCAACGACGACAGTGCTCTTTTGGAGTTAGATTTCAAACTCTGTGAGTATGCAGCCAGAATGAACGTGGCGTCGCTTGCAAAAATTATAAAACCAGAGTACGCAGAGCGTCTGAAACTGAATGTGCGATCCCTATCAACTGGTTATATGGAGCTTTTCAAGGAGCATGTTAATCCACTAATGGCACTGTCCAGTGAACTGGACCTTGATGACGAAGTTATGTCGGATGTTTAGAAGATTATCCAGCCTGTAACTAATATAATAATGCATAAAATACAAGGTTAACATTTCACTAAGCTAAACTACTTGGTTCTATCAAAGGCCGCCTCAGCCAATTGTTCCAATGCCTCTAGTTCCCCACTCTTCACACACATATCTCTGAACACCGAGTCCCTCTGCAACAAAGTGTGAGGAGCATCGTATTCGATAGCCTTTCCAGCATCCATCACCAAAATTTTGTCGTAATCCACAATAGATCTCAATCGATGAGCAATAGTCAAAATTGTAGTATTGGAAAATTCTTCACGGATTGTCTTCTGAATACCAGCGTCAGTCTCATAGTCGATTGATGCAGTTGCCTCGTCCAACAGTAGAACGCTGGGCGATTTTAACAAAGATCGTGCAAGACACATGAGCTGTCTTTGTCCCTGAGACAAGTTATTACCTCCCTCAGCAACCGGCGATGAGAGATCCAAAAACTTGTTGGAATTTTCGTCCTCGACTTGCTCAATCACCTCACCAGCTTCTGGGATCCTAGAAATAAGATGAACTCTTCGAAGAGCTCTGAAAATTTCTTCATCAGTGTACTGATCAAATGGATCTAAATTGGATCGGATGGTTCCAATAAACAGAGTAGGATCCTGAGGAATAATGGCCAGCCTAGTTCTCAGATCCTGTAGACCAATTGTGGAAATATCGAGACCATCTATGATAATACTTCCTGAATCAGCTTCCAGGAATCTAAACAAGGCTGTAATAATAGTGGACTTTCCAGCACCTGTACGACCAACAATTCCAACTTTGCTGCAAGGATCCACTTTAAAGGAAACATCCGTGATAACCAAAGGCAATTCCGGTGCATATCGCAAGGAGAGATTGTTAAACTCAATCTCTCCCTTTGCAGGCCAGTCGGAAGCAGGTCTACTATTTTCAATTACTGGAGGTGCTTCTTTTTCAACGTTCATGTACTCTTGAACTCGTTCAACAGAGTTCAGATTCATCTCTAAGTGAGCGTAAAGACGAACAATCCATAACATATTGTCGTTGAAACTCAATGCATATGAAAGGGAGAGACCAGCCATTCCAGAATCCAATCGGTTGATATTGAGCAAGATGAACGCAGCGGCGGCGAAAGAAACCAGGGCACCAGCTGTATCAATTCGGAAAGATAACCAACGATTTGAAACCCACATATAAAAGAAGGGTCTGTTGTTGGAATCGATCTTTTTCAAATTATCCCTAATAAACCGTCTCGTATCACCGTAAGCTCGAATAGTGGAAATACCAACTAAAGTCTCTCCGAAGTGCTGATAAATTGGCGACTTGGAGATTGAGTCCAATCGTTTCAGTTCTCGCGATGTAGACAGGTACAGAACGCCGATCAACCAATAAATGGCCAAGATACCTACACCGGCAACCATGAAAGATGGAGTCACAATGATGATAACAGCAGTAATGGAGGCAGCACCTAGTATGCAGTGCAAGGTACCCGCAAAAACGGGAGACAAATCTTGATCAACTCCTTCCATATCCTTTGAAAATCGATTCATGATTCGTCCAATAGGAGTTGAGTCAAAGAATCGAACTCTCGCTCTGATAATCGAAGTCAAAAGTTGAGTAAAGATGACTCTAGACGCTCTCACGGCACCAAGGAACATAATGACTTCTTTGAGAGTTGCCACGAACATAAAAAGAATACCGATTGCGGCATAAACGCCTAGATAATAGAAAGTATCCTGACTGTCTTGAAGAGCTTGTACTCCATATGGAGTTCGCTCCCCGATCCAAGCTGTAAAAGGGATAAATGTGGACTCGAAGCTTGAGGCAAGTGTAGGTTTAGAAACGGAGAGAATACTAACGACCTCTTCCTGTGATCCCAACATAGCCCATGCCTTGAGCCACCAAGACTGCAAAACGAGAATTGTAGGATGAGCGATAAAAAGAGCGAGAATAGCGGTCCAAAAACCCCAAGAACCCAGCGACTTCAGATAGTAAAGATAAACATCCTTGTTGACGTATCCAGTTGATCTCTCTTCCTCTTTAACGAGATTTCCAGCTTTCTTTTTGGTGACCGTCTGTTCAGATTCGATACTGTCTTCTTCGCTTTGTTCAGAAGCAGAGTCTTTTTTCTTGAGAGAACCCTTTGATATCTTATCCGCGAGTTCTCGGCTCAAAGATTTGGAGGAAGACTTACCATGTTTGGCTAAATTAACCTGGGAAGGAACTCTAGTGGCAGGCTGGGAAGTACTCTGAGCGGCGCTGTTCTTGACAAGATCATCTTCTCCAAGATCACCGCTTTGCAGCAAATCCATAGGAGAGCCTTGAGCTTTGATTCTACCGTTGTTCATAACCACAACCAATGCAGCCTGCTTGATGGTAAGAGCGACGTTGTGGGAGACCAGAATAATAGTTCGATTCTCACTAATGGGTCCGCATAGACAATTTTCGTATATCCACAGGGCGGTATGAGAATCAACAGCACTCAAACAATCGTCTAGAAGCAAATGCTTGGAGCGCGAATAGATAGCTCGAGCCAGGGATATACGTTGCTTTTGACCACCAGAAAGAGCAATACCCTTTTCACCAATTTCGGTCTCGTCGCCAGCCTCCAGGATCTCCAGGTCACGAGTGAGAGCACAAGCCTTGATAACGGCATTATATCGTTCCTCATCATAGTCGCTGGCAAACAGAATGTTATTCTTAACGCTGTCGTTGAGCAACCAGGCCTGCTGGCTACAGTAAGCCACAGTTTCACAAAGACCGGTATCAGGATCAGGTCGCACATCTTCTCGGCTTCTTCCACCAGGTAAAAACACTCTACCGCTGTCCAACTCCATTTCTCCAAGCAAAGCCATTAGCAAAGAACTCTTTCCACTTCCGGTAGGTCCAATAACGACATTGAGCTTTCCAACGAGAAATTCTAGATTAACATCTCTCAACTTGAAGTCCTTGTTGTTCTGCGAGGTACCGGGAGTACCGGCAGAAACTTCGTCGACGGACAAGGATTTAGTCAACCATGAGAAAGAAGCTTGTTCGAAACCAATGTACGGAGAATTCGGTCCTCGGGCCTGACTCTCAGGCAACTGGTCATATTTGCCGGTTTCATCCTCGTTCAAAAACTGTTCGATACGGTCGACTGATACCTTGGATTGAACGACATTACTGATCATGTCAGCCAACTGATCCATGGGATATCGCAGAATATTGAAAAGAGACAGGGCAGTGAAGGCAACAGGTGTAGTCAACTGTCTTCCTTGGATCACAGTGTAACAACCAAAGGAGGACACAGTGAGAACTAGAGGAGTAAACGCCCACACAGCAGCTCCACAAGCCCAGAGCATGTATCGCTTTTTCAGGATAGCCAATTCCTTTTCTCGAATCTTAAGAACTCCCTCTGCAAATTTATCTTCCCAAGCGAAATACTTGATGATACGGATGGATTGCAAAAGTTCATTGGTCTTTTCAACTCGCTGATCAGTGACGCTCATAAGCTCATCCTGGAATCTTCCAAACTGGGTAGCAAACCAATAATTGAGAGGCATGAAAACCACCATAGAGGCAGCACCAACCAAAGCACTCCAGCTAAGAATGCTGTACAACAAAAAGACAGACACAAAGATGGTCAGGACAGCAGATACAAAGTAATGTAGGTAGCCGCAAATTTCAGACACTTTAAAAGCATCCACAGCCATCAAATTGATAATAGCACCAAGGTTAGCCTGAGATCCGTCCTTTTCGTCATCCTTTTTATCATCCTTTTTGTCGTCCTTTTTGTCGTCTTCGGACGCCGTATCACTAGTAGCAGCATCAACGTTCTTGTTACCATCACCATCGACTTTGTTCTCCTTTCGACCCAGAGATCCATCACCGCCAGCAACAGCCTTTCGTCGCAGAGCCTTGGCGTAGACCTCACCGATGATGATAGCTCGCATTCGAATGCAGATTCGTCGACCGATGAAGAGAGCTTGACCAGTTCCGACATTGTTTACGACTCCAAAAACGAAAAATGCGAAAACGTAGAGCCAAGCAACGTGTCGAGGCATGATGCTGGGATCCTGAACGTATTCAAGAACCTTCATCAACAGCATACTCGGTCCAAAAGTGACGAGAGAGTAAAAGATAGCCCAAAATGCGGCCACAACTAATTCCCGTTTAAAGTGAATCACCATTCGCATAGCAAAAGAATGAGATCGCGAGACGGTCCTAAACTTTTTGAGGATGTGATATGAATGGTCATCTTCCCTGAGTTCCCAGACGTCGGTCAAGTTCAAGGGACTCCAGTATCCTTGCCAGATCATGGGGTCGATCCAAGAAAAGGTGATGAGGTCAAACAAACTCGAAACTGGCTCAGAAGAAGGCTTAACTCCATCGGGAGTAAGATACAAACGAGCAGGGCGATTTCCAGCCTTTGCACTGAAATTCAACACGAACAATCCAGTGGAAATGGCAGCATCCACAAAGTAATAGTTTTGCGACGGTCTGGAAAAGGGGTGCATCAATGTCGAGTTAAGAGTAATCATGCTGAGTATAAACGCAAACATATACATGGTAGTTGAGTGATACCACAATCCACCTGCCGGGGCAGCAGTGGACTTGACATAGGCCAATCGAGCAGTCACCAATGCAAGCGCATGTCCCCAAAAGATCAGCAAAACATATGGTGTCACAGGAGCGTCTTCCCACTCGTCCTGGATCGCAGGGACGGTGACAGCAGCCACGGCCAAGGCAGCTCTGGCACCTACCAGAAGAGCCTCAACAGCCACTCGCAGTCGTTCAGAGGTAGATCGGATCACAGTAGCAATAATAATACGATTGTCTTTATCCTTTGATCCGTCATCTGCCGAAAGGTCGTCAGGTGCGGAACCACCAGCGGCCTCAGGGGCAGCGGGAGTAGCCGGTTCTCGGCCTGATCCAAAGATGGATCCGTAATCTCTGTTCTGTCGCAGTACGGCTCGGTTATCTTGATCCATGTATTCATCTTCGGAATCTTCGTCGTCGCCGTACAGTTTAGCAGTGTTGCTGTTATCGCTTGAGAGCAAGGGACGGTAACTGGGCTCGCTACTTCTCAGAGCTGCGAGGCTTTGTTTTACCAGTCTAGGGATCAACTTGGAACTCAGGATTCCAATAGACACAGCAGCCATGATGGCAAATGCGTAAAGCTGGACATATCTTTGTTAGCTACTACACAAGAACTTTTCACTAAATAGTGTGTGGGTGGATGAACTTACCGGTGTCTGACGCACTGAGTGACATCATCTACCTGCCAAATCGGCCAGCCACAGCCAGCAGCAGACATAGCGCTGAAATGAAAAATTAAAAAAGCTGGTTAGTAGCCGAAGCAGAGATTACAGTCTCCTTCATCACA
Source organism: Spencermartinsiella ligniputridi (assembly GCA_030583385.1). Taxonomy (NCBI): domain Eukaryota; kingdom Fungi; phylum Ascomycota; class Dipodascomycetes; order Dipodascales; family Trichomonascaceae; genus Spencermartinsiella; species Spencermartinsiella ligniputridi. Next base: position 80,925 of record JAJMIC010000005.1, on the reverse strand, counting down.
TACTTTATTTACGTAAAAGAGAGACGGCTGTTTGTTTAGATCGAGAAAATCAAAATAATGACGAAAGAAATCCCACTGAAATATTTTTGTGTAATTAAAAACACTTCGGGATCTTCCAACAACAAATTAGTAGAAGATAATTATATTTATAAATGTTTTGTGGTTTATATTAGAATAGAATCGGTGGAGGATACTTCGGTCATCAGTCTTCTAAAACAACAACTCTAAGAGAGAACCGGAAAATGTTTTATATATAAAACGGATCCCCGTTTACTTTACCACTGATAATCGCCTTGCAGGACCGCCGTTTACAGTGACCCGACATGAGTCAGCAGGACCTACTGAGGAGAGATAGTCGACACGGTCGCAAATCGATGAGATGGTGGGAGGTGTATGATAATCCAGGTCGGGAGGAGCCAGTGGAGTTGAGAAAAACAATTTAAAAACACCTTTTTGTGCGAAATATTGGCAAATCCCTCGGAAGTTCGTCGTCGAATCTTCAGATCCATTGAATTTCAAGGGATATCTCTGGCGCCGTTTATGAGGATGATGCAAGGTTCATGCAACTATAATACATACGCTATCCCATAACGGTAACGATTTCCGTGATAGTCGACGTATCTAAGACAGTAGCTACATTTCGCGACAGAAATGTCTCTCACCATTTGCCTTAATCGGGGTCCGTTCAAAAAGAAAGAATGGCAGACTGCAGCCTAACCAACCGAGCGTATAGCAAACGTAGCTCGTTTATCTTTGGCTGCTTGGCGAGATGCACCATTTGAGGTCGATCTGTTATGTATACGTAGACCGAAAGAACCGTAAGTTAACTATCTACTGTAATGTAGTGCGATTAGTACACGGCTGCCCACGAATATTATATACATGGGTGAATGTTTATTTAAGACTTAACCTGTACTGGAACTGGATCGTCGAGTTTAATATAAATCTGGGGAAGAGAAGAGTCACAGTTGCGCACACGCGATCACTCAATAATATAATTATTACAATACGTTATCATAAGACATACTAGTCATCGTCATTATCATCAACATCACATTACACTCACAGTAGATGTCCCCTCCTGGAATCGAGCAGTAAACACCCGATTTGCATTGGTAAACATACCCTCTTTAAGCGACACCACAATAAACTGCGAACCCTGAAACCGCGTCTTGATAATATGTCCAATGTTCTGCGTGTGGTGAAGATCCAGAGCTGCATCAACCTCATCAAGGATATACATGGGGGCTGGCTTGAACTGCAGCAACGCCAAAATGAGCGATAATGCAATCAATGATCTCTGACCTCCACTCAGCTCGGCGAGACCATCTTTCCAGACACCTCCAAGTGCCACTTTGACTTCAAGTCCCTCAGTAACGTCTTTGCCCTCGGGAGGTACCAGTTTAGCAAAACTTTTGGGTAACAAGTCTGAAAATATCTTTCCAAAGTCAACTGAAACTTTTTCCCATGTCTTGATCAGTGCCTTTCTCTTGTAATCATCCAAAGATTCAATAGTCTCCTCTATTTTCTTCTTATCCTTTTCAATTGTCTGGATCATGCCCCGTAAAGACTCTTCCTTCTTCTCCACACTCTCAATCATATTCATCACCTTTGGGTTCACGTGTTTCTTCATGCCCTTGATCCGGTCTCGTAATCGCTTCAGATTGGCTCTGGCTTCGCTCATGTTGATATTGCGATAATCGTATTGAGTTCCTGACTGACCAAAGTACTGTGCCTGCTCCACAACCCACTCAATCTCTGATTCCAGAGATTTGATGTGCGCCTCGACCGAGTCAACCGTAGATTTTGATTTCTCCAGTTCATGTTTCAGCTGTTGCGCTTCGAGCTTGCCATCAGTCAAACCCTTCTTTTTACTTGCTAGCAAAGTCTCTACCGTGCCAACCTCATCGTCGATACCAACCAATGCCTTGCGTTCCGCTTCTAATGCGTCCAACGCTTCTGCTTCGGTGATCCTGCTCCGCTCATACTGAATCTTGATAGTTTCCAATGACTTTTTCAGATCAGTTACCGCTGCTGCTCTTTCGCCAATCTGGTCACGGCAACCTTGAAGTTCATTCTCGGCCGCTTCGAATTCCACTTGTCCGTTTTGAAATTCACTGAGATGTTCCCTGACAGCAGCTGATTGAGTTTGGCCCGTCGCTTTCAAAGTTTGAATCTGGGCCCGCAGTTCATTGAGCTTTCCACCTTTGTCAGACTTGAACTCAGCCATGTTTTTTTCAATCTCTTTAATCTCGACCTGACCCTTGGAAATGATCTCTTCGTCACGGAGAATCTGGTTTTTCAACTCCTCAACCTCATTGAATCGCTCTTGATGTTTTGCTAAAACAGTAGCACTGGTACCACTTTCAAGATCTTTCTTTATCAGTTCAAGTTCGTGTTCAGCCAAATCCATTGCCTTTTTTATGTCGGCGAATTTAACTAGCAGTTGCTCTTCCTGTGCAATATTATTCTGGACATCTCCGAGCTCCTGCTTCTTGGCTTTCAATTGACTGCTCAGCTCGTTGTATTTCTGGAACATAAGTAAAAGACTATTCGAGTTCTGATTGGAACTGCCACCGGATAATGTACCCAGAGGGTCATAAACATCTCCTTCCAACGTCACAGACTTGGTTCGCACCTTGGGATCGAATGTGACCATCTTTGCCGAGTCGTCATCCTTGCAGATTAGTGTTGAGCCAAACACGTATTGGAGAGCAGCCATGTTTTCTGCTTCGTATTTGATCAGGTCAAGAGCCAGATTGACCTTACCGGGAGCAATTTTCTCAGCCGTGCTCACTTTCTCAGCTGGCAAACGGTAGCTAGAGATTTTGTTCAGAGGAAGCATGGTCACTCTTTTTCTGAGTTGGCCCTTTTGCAGAAGTTGTGCCGCCGTAGTGTCGCTGTCCACGACCACATTGTAGAGTCGACCTCCTCCACAGACCTGTAAAGCAGTTGAAGCTTTCTGGTTTTGCTTCGGAACAGAAAACAGGTGAGCAACAAGACCTTTGACGCTTGATGGGTTGAAGTCAGCAGAAGGACGCGTATAGTTGAATTCCAAGTTAGATACAGTTTTGCGTAGTTTGTCTATTTCAGAAGTAAGTTTTCGTACTTCGTCCGCTAGCTCGCTTTCTCGAGACTTGAGAAGATCCAGACGGTCAGGTTGCCAACCAGCTGATGATAGTTTCGCCCGGAGATTAGAAGCTTCTTTTTCTTTTGCCTGCAATTGACTCTTGAGAGCCTCGATCTGTTTTTGAGCCTTTGTGGTCTTGGGTTTCTCTTCGACAATGAGATTCTCCAAGTAGTTTATGCGGACTTTGGCTTGAGCGGATGCAGTCTGAGCAGCGTTGACGTCTTGCTGTGCTTCTTGCAGTTGATTGGCGTAGCCTCCGTGGCTGCCAGACTTGGACACACCGGTCATAAGAGATTGAAGCAGTTCGGAGTTCTTGGCGATGTCTTTGTTGATATCGTCCAACTTTTGTTTGGCGTCGTTGTAGATTTGTTGGAATTGTTCAAAGTTTGCCTTTTTCTCAGAGCAATCTTCCTCCAAACGAACTATTTCTGACTGGAGCTGGCTATTTTTGACTTCTTCCTCTGATATATTTGCAGTCTTTAGTTCCAAGGTCGTCTTGAGCCGTGCTACTTCTTGGCTGACTTCTTTGACTTTAAGTTCCAGAGCTTGGAATTTGCCTCCCTTTTGGAGTTGCGCTTCTCGACGTTCTCGTAGGTCCGCCAGATCTTCTTCCAGGTTGCTGATCTCGTTCTGGCATTTCTCGGTGGAAGCTGTCAACTCTTCGAATCGAGTCTTCATGTCGTCGAACCCCTGGCTCTGCGTTGATCGTTTTTGAATCAACGAAACGTAGTCGTGGGCAACCACCAGTTTCTCTACGCGGTCCAGTGCGCTTTGAGTGTGCTGGAACTCCAAGAACGTCCTCTTTTCGGCCCGCAGATTCTCAAGTTTAGGTTCGATTTCTTCACGTAGTAGCTCATGAATCTCCTCGACCTTTTTCTCCTTCTTGGCCATAGTCTTGAGTGCCTTTTCCCGTCGCTCCTCAAACATACGTGTGCCTGCCGCTTCTTCTATCAGTGCCAGTATCTCCTCCGGTTTCATGTTGAGGACTTTGGTAATTCGTCCCTGCATGATAAGGAAATTGGGATTGTTGATGTTTAGTTGTACAGACTGAAACAGCTGTTGCACATTCTGTTGCTGGGCACGGTGACCATTGATTAGAAACTTGCTCGTGCCCCCGAGAACAATCTGACGCGTGACACTGATCTGAGCCTGGTCTTCAAACCCCATGGGGCTCTTGGCCTTGTCGCTATTGTCGAAAACAATTGTAACCGAAGCCTTGGTGACTCCAGCCTGTCCTCGTTTGTAGATTAGGTCCTGCAGATTCTGAGCTCGCACCGTGCTCATGGTGGTGATGCCGAGCACAAAGCATATAGCGTCGAGGATGTTGGATTTGCCCGAACCGTTCAACCCAGTGATACAGTTAAACGAGGCATCCCATTGTGAAATGACGGTTCGCGTGGCATACGACTTGAACCCGTCTATAATGAGTTCATCTACTTTCATTGTTGATGATGAAAAGGATTGTTTACGCGTTATTTGTTTTGACACACGCGTGCGTTATGTCAGCAGGTAATTTCTGACTAATCGACATTTATGCAAGACTCGCAGATCTCAATTTGGGCGATCACCGTATCATATAAACGTGTGCCATTTGGGAAATCGTTCAGCTGCGTTGACTGGATTGACACCGGATTGAAAGTCTGCTCAATCACCGTGTTCACTTTTCTAGCCATGGTTCCGTACAAGTTCACCAGGCTCAACACCGTGGCCTATCTGAGCCATGCCATGGTCACCATCATGGCGGCTGTGTTCTTCCTGGGCTCACAGACTTTTGTCTTAAATCAGAGCCTAGGCATTGAAGATGGGATAGGAAACAGAGTGGGAACACTGACATTTATTTATCAAATTGTATCACTGAGTGCCAGCCCGTTTTGGGGCACTTTGAGCGATAAAATAGGCACTCGCCCGATTGTCGTGCTGGGCTACATTATCATGGGAATAGGATTAATATTGTACAGTACTGCCAGATCGGTATATCCCGGGCTGCTGGTGTATGGAGCGGTGTATACGCTGGGAAGTTCTGCTGTCCTGTCTATGATCACTGCTATACTGACTGAAGTCACTGCTAGTCAGAATTGGCTGGTGGTCGACGAGACTGGAAGTTACAGAGATGAAGTTGACGACGGGGAGGACGTAGGAGATCAAATCCAAAGTCCTCGTGAGCTCCCGTTTGTTCCTGTTGCCGCTCCCAAGAAGAATGGCAAGATGGCAGGGCTGGTTGGAGTTTCTAGTGGTTTAGGTGCTGTTTTTGGGGCCTTTGTCATGCTGCCTCTCCCTGCCCATTTGCCAGCCCAACAGACAGATCCGGGACTGGCTGTTCGTCAAACTTTCCGGATCCAGGCTGGAATCTTACTCACGATGGCGGTAATCATGTTCTTCATGTTGCCATCCGACCCTACCAAACGCATCAGGAACTGGAGACGCGGTGCTGGATTTTTGGAGGAGGCTGCTCTGGACATTGATCGAGAAGAGCATCTAACATACTTTCGACTTTTGCGACTTGGGTTCTTGGCGGGTAAAGAAGACCGCAAGATCTTGCTTGGTTATATTGGCAGTTTTGTTGCTCGGTCGGCTGCTGCTGCCAACGTCCTGTTCGTCCCTTTGATTGTATTGGCATTTTACATAGAACAAGGCAAGTGCGAACCAGTTGGCGACGGAGATATCAAAGGGTCATGTAGGGCTGCATATGCAAAGGCGTCAGAATTGACTGGAATCGCAAGTCTGGTGGCTTTGCTAGGCGCTCCGTTGTGGGGATATATCAAAGACCATGGTGGTCACAAAGTCAGCATACTCTTGATCTCAACGATAGGTATCATTGCCAGTTGGGGGATGGTCCAAGTGCATGATATTACTTCGGGCGCGATGCCCATAGTGCTTGCATGTCTATTAGGATTGTCTCAAATTGGCGGCATCACTGTGACACTGTCCATGTGTACTGAGTCTAAATCAGTGTACAGTGGAGCAGTAGCTGGAGTCTATACATTATTTGGAGGAGTAGGGATTGCAATTATCACCAAGCTTGGAGGGTATTTGAGTGATCTATATATACGGGGGCCGTTTATAGTAGTTGGGTCGTTTTATGGACTGTTGTTAGTGAGTTTGGCGGCACTTTGGAGGGAAACTAAACGATAGACACCTAACTATGCATATTTTATAGACATAACCAGTCATATAAAACGAATGATTAGAGGGTATACAGTTGGACAGAGAGAAAAGTTGGTAGGAGAAATTAACAGTGACCTGCGCTACATTACACTTTTTGATATTCTGCTTTTTAATTCTGCAATCATTACATGAGAATAAAATGTCCTCAAACACTGCTGCGTTCTCAAACATCTCCTCCTCTTAAACACCACTACTCTACTCCTTGGTCTTTTGAGTACCTCGCAACAAACCGGTTCGTCGGGCAGCAATCAAACCAGCCTTTTGACCAGGAACAGCGCCTCGAGAAATAGTAGAAGCCTTACCAATGTGCTGATGGTTACCACCACCATGGGGATGGTCCACAGGATTCATGGCAACACCTCGGGTCTTGGGCCACGAGTTTCGCTTGACTTTGTACTTATGGAAAGCATTACCGGCCTTAAGCAAAGGCTTGTCAGTTCGTCCTCCTCCAGCAACAACACCGACAACACCTCGGGCTTGACTACTGATGACCTTCTTGGCTCCAGAAGGAAGCTTGACTCGGGTCTTTCCCTCGTCAGGGTTGTGTCCAATGACAATAACGTATCCACCAGAGGTTCGTCCAAGAGCACCTCGGTCTCCAACCTTCTCCTCGACGTTGGACAAGATGGTTCCCTCAGGGACGGAGCCCAAAGGCAAAACGTTTCCAACACTCAATGAAGCCTTCTTTCCGGCATAGACAAACTGTCCAGTGTACAGGCCCTCGTTGGCAATGAAGGTCTCTTCTCTCAACTTGTATTTGTAAGGGTCTCGGAACACAACCTTGGCCAAAGGAGCTCCTCGGCCGGGATCGTGGATGATTTGCTTCACGACACCTCGAATGTAACCGTGTCGCTCAGCGTAGTCGAGGGTTCTAAGCTTGGCAGCTCCCTTTCTTAGTCGGGTGTGCGAAGTGAAGATAGAACCAGCACCTTTTCTCTGATTTCGGATAACTCTACCCATGTTGTTGTTTTTGTGTGGTTATTGGAGATGACGGTTGAGTGTGATTTTAGACGAAGGTGAAAAAGTTCAAGTGCGAGACAGTGTTTCCTATTTGGGCAGTACAGTCACTCATTTTTCAGATGTGAGAGTGCGGCGTGAGGATGAGAAGGTGTGCGCTATAACATCAGTGTGGTGTACAAGTGATTAGTGTGGTGTACAAGAATTTAGTCAACTCACAGAATATGGAGTTTTCTAAGTTACAATGGGATGTCACTACACTGTAAGACCTTGGTAGTTAGCTACTCGTCAATAGATTTTGAGTAATTTAAAGAAGTTTAGATTGAAAACTAAAATTCTAGCCAAGCAGGCACAACCTACATTTCAGCCACATATCTGTACTGTACCCTTTCGCTAAGACTCACAGCTGGAATAGTTTGACTCTAAATTAGTCAGTTCGATCACTTAAAGTGTATATGCTTCTGTTTCGCTGTACATTGTACTTTACATTTAATATATTGCTTTTGGGATGCAACATCCCGAACTTTAGTACTGATTGTGCTAGTCTCACAGGTCAAACGTAGAGATCGTCTAGCGATCGACATAGATCTTAAGTCGACTCGTTACGATATGAGCCTAGCTTCACTTGCTTTATATACCCATGTTACTAGGAATTACACTGACGAACTTGACAAAGTTCACAAAAGCTATTGTTCATCACGAGTAGTGTTTCTCATGCCACAGCAGCGTAGCAGTCGCACTTATTTTTTATTAAATTAGTTATTATAGCTATACATTTAGTCACAGGCCACGCTACGCGTAGCAAGTAAAAGATCATTACTACATCTTGCTCAGATCATTCCAATGGAATTCATCTAAAGATTTATTCCTTAGACTCATCATCCTTGGCAACCTCCTTGGGCTCATCCTTGGGCTCATCCTTGGACTCATCCTTGGACTCATCCTTGGACTCATCCTTGGGCTCATCCTTGGAATCGTCCTTGGCATCGTCCTTAGGCTCCTCGTCATCTACCAACTCCAAAGCCACCTTGACCTCCAAGTCAACATCTTTGAACTTCTTTCCATCCAAAGCCTCAATGACCTTGAGTTGGGTAGCATTGTCGGAAAACTGAACAAACGCAAGGGTATGAGCAGGGATAGTCACCTGCTCACCTTTCTTTCGGAATCGTCGAGAGTTTCGATTGGTCAACTTGACTTCCACGGGAGAAAACTCTTTGACCAACTCCTCAACTTCTTCTTTGGGGACACCAACAGGGAGGTTTTTGATGAGAATAGTATCCTTGGATTCAGGGCCCGGGGTCCTTCTCTTATGAGGGATGGCTGCTTTCTTGGTCTGTTTGGTCGCAGCAGCAGATTCATCAGCTGATTGGGACTTTTCTTTTCCTTTTCCTTTTTCCTTTCGATCAGGCTGGTTCTCCTTTTCGGCGTCAGAAGAAGAAGCCTCGCCATTTTCTTTGGTTGGTTTCTTCTTTCGCTCTGATCTGGCGAGTTTAACAGCAATCTTTCGATCATTGAGAGTCTGATCGTTCAGTTTCTCCACAGCCTGCTCTGCCTCTTCTTTGCTTCCAAGCTCTACAAAGGCATAGCCGAGTTTACGATAGAAGAATCCGCCGTTCTTGGAAGGAGCTTTGACCTTGGGGATGGTCATCGAAACGCTGGTTAGTTGATGACAACACGATACAAATATGACAACGTCAGGAGTGCACGTTAGCTGTTCACGCGGATCATGCTCAGTTTGCTCAGTGACTTTCGTCATTGCAGCGGTCCCGTTTGCCACGTCAATTGCGCGGCAAGGTCATGAGCATGATGGCGGCAGTTGACACGGCACGTCCAAAACACGTCCAAACCCTTGAAATCTCCACGACACAGCACACAACAGTGCACATCAATTCCTCACGCAGTAGTCTCTGCTCGTCAGAATTCAAATCGCCGCCTCGCGCCACTTACATGGTGAAATCCTTGAAAATCTGTCTCATGTCCTGATACTTGGTCGCAAACGGGATGTTTCCGACGTACACTCGGCTCGAGGACTCTTGCCCAGAAGAGGAGCCTTCAGGGATATCAACGGATTTGACAATTTCTTCAACAGACATTTTTGTAAGAGTTACACGCTGGTTTCACTTTCAAATCGAATCCGGTAGAACAGAATAAAATAATAATTGATTTGTTGTTTTCGGGATTGACTCAAGGGATTGACGTCAAAGAACAACAGGGGTAAGATTGATTGCTTAGAAACAAATAATAATCCTTCACAGAGAAATGTAAAAATACGGTCTGTCTAGTTAAATTCACTCGTGCAATGTATGCGATATTCCACAATTGTGAGACCACGATTAGACGCACACAGATAGGTTATATAGTGCGGTGGAGGTTAGGTAGGGTGAACAGTGCGGGGATAGGGGTCAGTAGGGGGCGCGCCGAGAACGTGCAGCAGTTAGTAAGAAAAAGATGGATCCGTTAGTATGATGAAGTAAGCAGCTGCTACAATATATAACATGACATCTTTAATTAAATGATTTATCCATGGAGCGCTCCAGTAGTAACAGTAATATTATCAGTAGATACACAGAGAGTCAATTAGGTTATAGGTTACGTTACTTGATAGCAGTAGACTATCAGATCTAACAGTAAGCTCACCGGATGTCTACAAGCATGCACTGCTGACTGCTAGTACGTTAGTATTTCTACTATAGTATACTTATAAGCAAATGAGCATAAATAGTCTGTATACACTAGCTGAACAAACCCCGTATAAAAGTCAGTGAGTTGTGCGCCTACAATTAGAATATGCCTTACCGTCAATTCATGTTTAGCAACACTCGCCCACTGGCCCACGTCTTTACCTCATACATATCAGCCTAGTCATAATCTCACAGTTCGTACACTGTACGACAATAACCTCTACAACTCCCTACAGTCTCAACTACGCTCCATGTGAACTTTTACTACTTTTTAATCATGATGTCTTGCTCATACACAACATACTAAGGTCTACATTGAGTTTTGTGTTCCGTACTTTATTATTAGGTACAGCTCGTCTACTCGTTCATCCTTCATACATTTTCACGAGCATGTTACGCCGTCGTCTGCTCGTCAACTCCCTATTTAAGCACTACTCTTTCGAGCCTCGGCCAGAGCCTTGGCAGTTCCATGCTGAGCATGCTTCTGGTTTCGCTTGAACTTGGGGTCAACTCCCTTGGTAGAAGGATATCTGTTGCTCTTTGGCTTCTTGATTCCGTTTCGGTGAGCCTTCTTGATTTGGTTGTGGTTTGTGTGATTCTTTGATTTAGACATTCTGGTCAGCAAAGAACTAGGGAATTAAAGGCTATTATCCAATAAATCGTCCACTTACTCTAATAATAATATATGTTTCGTAACGTTGTAGTTGATACAGAGAACGGTGGAAAGTTGGCTATGAAAAATCAGTTATGAGCTAGGGTTAGACCCTCGGGTTGGTGGGTGCCATGGCAACGACAGGTGCATAGAAGTAGACAGGGTAACGGCTTTGTTGGGAACCATACTATTACTGTGTATCCACAAGGGTATCCCCAGGATTAATATATATATCGAATTTATAGGTACATGTAAATTGTCAACTGTTTGATAAATTATCTGTTTGTTCACAAATTGATATTTTCGCTCTCTTGTGCAGAGTAGTAAGCAACCACTACCAAGTACAACCCCTCTACCGAGTGCAGCTATCCTTAGTCAACTCTGAAGATCACTGCAGTCGATGGTGTGAGTCTTCACCTGTGCAGTCTTCGCTAAGCATACTAGTAGCAGTTAACTTACTTGGCACTGGCGAAGCAGCCAGTGACAAAGACCTAGTGACAGGTGCATAGTTTGCACATGTACTTACATGTAGAGTACAACTGCTAGAACCAGTAATGGCCAGTAAAAACTAATAAAACCAGTAAAACCAATAAAACCTCTTACTAACAATAAACTTCTGGTAAGCTGCTTCTCTGATACTCATACCATCTTCCAACTCTGACACTGTCTTGACCCACAGTCCCACACCCCTCCATTCAGTTCTCGATCATTCTAGGTTTTTTGAATGGTTGCCTATGTTTGTCACGTCTGTCGCCTCTGGTCCGAGCCTTTGGTACCTTGCAGATCTCCACTGTTAATCGTTAGTAGCTGCACGCGTGACACACGTATGACTCGTACGTCCACTGTTAATCGATTAGTACCTGTAAGTCTGACAGTTTTGCTATGACTCGAATAGTTTAGATCTGACTCGACCAAATGCTTGGTGAGTAACAAAGAAACTCATGGAGGTTTTTGCAGCCACCATGGAGAATATAAAAGGACCTTGAAGAATTGGATAATTAACATCAAGATATCATCAAGACATCAAAAACACTCTACTAGAACAATAAAAATGGTCGCTCGAACTTCAATTGAAAGCTATGGATCCTCAGTTAAAAGCAGAGGATCTTACGGATCGTCTGAACTTTCTTCAGTTGATTCTTCTTCAACTTATCCCGCCAAGAGATCTTTTGGCAAAACAGCAAAGGCTCTTGCCAAGGAGCTCTTTGAGCCTCCTCAAGCAGATACTCGAGGAACTGCCACGAAGAATGGCCAAGTGCCTTTAAAGTGGACCCAAAGACAATTGAAACACTAAATGAGGAAATGAAAACAGTCACTTCTCACTTATTTATTGGTATTTATTTTGGGCCAAATTCATTTTAAGTTTATTCGCTCTAAGATCTGCAGTCGACGTCGTCGCAGATAGTTCAATGGAAAGTGGCGAACCGGTCGAACAGAACTGACAAACTTAGGCGCTCCGGTGTTGTTTACTCTTGTTTACTCTTAGAACTGCATGCACTTAAAAATTAGTTTACTTAGATCTTAATTTGATATTAGAATTACAATTTGTGTCACTCGTTCTATTGCTGTTAAACATATTTAATTCTCCAACAGAGTCATGCATTGTTATGCATATGTATGCAACCTTATATCGGCTAATCTAATATTCGGTATTCTTAGCTCTACACTTATATATAGGCAACAATAACAATGTTGATAATTGCCGGGTTTTGATTGATGAAAAGAACAGAGAACAGCGGAACAATAGATAAATAGTGTCGATGCACGGTGATATTATATCGAGACCAGTCTTGCGTATTGCACTGCGACCCCAAACAGTCTTCTGTTCCGTTCGGGATTGCGTTTATTGGTCAAGTCCATGCAGTCCACTTGTCACACTTGTCACACTTGTCACACTTGTCACACTCTGTCGGTTTTGAGAATATACAGTGATATCCTCCACGGTGAGTGTTGACAGTATTTATCGCATATGCACACTAAGTCTTTGTGGTATTTTATAGGTAAATGTAGTTGGGTTAGTAGTGAATCACACATTACAGCCTTGCCTAGCGGACTTACTTTGAGGTACAGAATAAAGAGGTCAGTGTCATGGATACGGTAGTCAGTCTTGCACTTGTGAGCCACAATGTGTTTGAATGTGTAGAAGTGGAGTAGAAACACCGAAGCTATTAATCACTGATCTGTAGTATCACAAAAAGCAAATTAGATACGCTTCTGATTATGCACCTTAAAGTTTTTGTGAGTAAAATTACAAGACGCCTAGTGTCGCAAATAGGTAAGAAAATAAGAAGGAAGAATTCGACTCTAATATATAGCTGTTGAAGTATTGGAAAATATCTGATCTCGTGATTCATTTTATATATGATTCTGGTCTTGTGTGAAATGTACTTTGGGGGTGTATAAGGAACAGTCTAGTCTTATGGCCAGCCACGGGCCAACGATAAAAATCGAGCTCAAACACAAACAAATACAACACCAGCCTAAGTTGTACTCAGAAGCGAAAAGGGTGAATTGCGTTAATTTACCACCAGTATAACAAATGTTGGTTAAAGTCTGAAAAGCTCACCGCATATGCAAAGTGTGTGGACCCCGTTATATATATATGAGAGATCACTAAAATCATAAGCAATTTACAAAATTTACTTCTTCGCCTTTCCTTACTAATTTGTTCGTTTCACAATAACTCAAGGCACTGGCTAACTGCAGTGTGAAAGCATAACTTGTCCTGATTGTTTTAATGGCAATTACCAGTTTTGAGTGGAATCGCTTGACTTTACATATGTAGCCGAGAGCCAGGTTAGGTTTACACAATATACTCAAGGTTGTGGTTGTTAGAGTTGGACACAGTAGAGGGAGAAAAGTCTCACGTTCTTCAATTCAAGATATTCAAATCCGCGGATAACAAATCCGTATAGTACATGACTGTTGTATGGGTTCGAGTCAATTACGGTGCAAACAATTGTTGATTTTGATATTAGTATGTTAGTAGATAGATATCACATAGATGAATCAATGCCGCTCTACAACATCAAAGTAAACAGGCCTACGTGAATACTACGCACTCTAAAAATAGTCTACAGTCTCTAATGTCTGCTCATGTACATGCTTTATTTGAGTTTTGAAAACAAAACTGGAGCAACCTGCTGGTCGACACAGTGTGTTAAGTGGAAGCTGGTTAGTACATTCAATGCTTATTTCTCGTTCCTTATCAATTTTTCACCTACAATTCCTCAACGCAGTCTTCCTTGTATTCTCGGTCTTGGTAATCAGGCTCTTCCTGAGCAGCGGTGACTCGCTCGACACACTCCTCAAAATGATGCTTGAACGAATGGCATGGGCCATCGGCAGCTTTTTCTCTTAACTCGGGCATTATATCTTCGGGTTCTTCTTCATCTTCGTCTTCGTCTTCGTCTTCGTCTTCGTCTTCTTCTTCTTCATCTTCCTTTTCGTCTCCCTCTGCAGGTTCCTCTTCACTTTCTTCGGGGGTAGATTGTTCAGAGTCGTCGTCGCTTTCTTCGGATCCTTCCTCAGTCTCAGCTCCGGTGTCTTCAGACTCCTCGGCCTTGGCGACAGTAGGAACAAACGATTCTACCACATCGCTCCACACACTGGCGAAAAATGACATGCTGATTTGTGCTTTTCTGACTGTGCTTTACAGTTGGCGTATAATATATAATTTTTGAAAAGTTCTAATTGGTCGGGAAGGGAAAGCGTCACGTGAATTTCAGTTGACGATTGAAGTAAGCGATTATCTAATATGAAAATTGAAAAATGGTCAGAGGGAGTTCAGTTTCAAAAGCTCAGAAGTAACAGTGCTTGTTTAGGTTACAAATTACGGCTGTGTCTGTATGTTCATGGGTCGTAGCTGTATTATTACATTTATTTTTGTTTGATTTAAACCTTGACGGCAGCATCCAAAGCCTTCTGCTTCTTGTCCAACTTGGCCTGGGCTTTGGGTCCAACATGTCCTCCACCCCACTTTCGTCGGGATTCCTCATATTTCTCATTGTAGTTCGCCTCAATGGTGGAAACCAAGTTAGACAAAGCAGACTTGTCCTCAGACTTGACCTCAGTCAATGCAACAACGGCAGCGTTCTTCTTGTGAACCAAAGTTCCCAATCGAGCCTTGCCCTTGATGATGGCATAAGGAACACCCATCTTTCGGCAAAGAGCGGGCAGGAAAACAACCAACTCAATAGGGTCGACATCGTGGGCAATCAGAACCAACTGGGGCTTCTTGTTCTCAATCAAGGAAACAACGTGGTTCAAACCGTACTTGACTACGTAAGGCTTGGAAGAAACATCTTCCTTCTTCTTGCCCTCGGCAATGGCAGCAGCCTCTTTGGTGAGTCGCTCCTTCTTCTCAGCAGCAGTCTCGGGTCTGTACTTGTTCAACAGCTTGAAAGCCTGAGAAGCAGTGTTCTTGTCCAAAACGTTCTGGAACTGGGCAATAGCAGGAGGCACCTTCAATCGCAAGTTCAAGATCTTCTTCTTTCGCTGCAAGATGACATATTGGGGCCACTTGACAAATCGAGACAAGTTTCGCTTGGGCTGGGTGTCCTGACCGACACCGAAGTTTCGGGGTCGCTTCTCGATCAGGGGGTTCTTTTGAGTCTTTTCAGAGCTCTTTTTGGTAGCAAATGGGGCGGGTGCAGGTTTCTTTCCTTTGGCGGGCTGTGTCATTGAGTGTCAGTATATTTGAAATATTTTATCAAAAATCTCAGAATATACCAGGTCACTCTACAGTCTCAGAGAGACTCAGCCATAGTATGTGGACGGGCCGTCCATGTGAAACGAGTCCACGTTGGGTCGCCCGTCCACTGTGTAAATACATGTTCGCTTGGGTGAAGAAACTCACAAGTTTCTTTCTTCCAAGTGAACTTTTGAACTACACTGGTGAATAGAGACGTTCAACAATATAAATCTCACAAGATTTATTATTATTTGCAGAATGAATTCACCAACTACGATATTACGCTGATCTAGCTGAAACACTAGAGTGCCTGGTATAAAATATTAAGTGCGTTCTATACTTACCATGATGATATATTTTTCTGTGTTAGTTGACGAGTCGTGAAGTCAAAGGTTCTGAGAATTTGGTACTAATTATCGACGATCTGAAAAATTATCGGTGTAATGTGACTGAGTTTCCATTTTGGTTTGTATGTAAGGTCGAGGTTACCAAACACACTGGAGTGTGGTCCACATGTAAACATATATAAACACACAGAGACACAGGTATGCAAACTCAGGGCAGGTAACTATCACTACGTCGATTATTGTACAGTGAAAGTGATTGAAGTCCTTGTGATTTAGTATATCATGTATTGGTAGTATCCGAAGCCCTTTTACTGTAGACTAAGCTCTGTCAAGATTTAGTTGTATCCTTTGAAGTGCCCATACTCGAGGTGTTTATTAACACATGGGTTTAACCACACCGAACAGAAGACAGCAGCTACGATTGATTGATTGGTTGGTTGGTTGATTTCGTATATGGTGTATTTGTAGTATCCAAAGCTTTTTTACTCTAAACTATGTTCATTCAAGTCTTAGTTGTACCACTTGAAAGTGCCCAATACTCGAGGTGTTTAATAACGCATGGGTTTAACCACATCAAACACAAGATAACAGCCTACATTGACATACATAAACACTCTGAAACATATGGCAGGCTCCCATACTAATTTACGCTAAACTACTGCTGCATATCAATAACTCAAAGCGCTGGGTGTGCTATATAGATGAGTTGCCTCTATTTCCTCCATAGCACTAACATAGACCAATCACAATACACAATCATCAATTGGTTCTCACAAAATGTCAATTTATATCCCGATGCTCTCAACATAACATATGTGCACCTTCCCGGCCGCGCATCACAGCAACCATCAGCCTAATCTCCAATCTCCCCACTTGCTAACATCCCACGCTTTACCGTTTCATCGCCTTCACCAATATATTTATTTAGAGCTCAACACCCTGAAACTCGAGCTTAGGCATAATCCACCGTAACAAACCGTAAAACAAAGCGGGATTTTGTAATCCAATATGTTGGAATCAGTCGTGGCTTCCCTGTTGAACCGCGTTTTGGTATGTTTACACATTATATATACATATCTCACCACACAACCGTCTAACCAGGGCTCTTATGTACGTACTACCTTCAATCTCTCTCATTTAGAAATCCCTCATTTGTACTAACCAGGTGAAAAACTTTGACCCAAAACAATTAAACATAGGTATCTGGGGAGGAGACGTGCGATTGACCAATCTGGAACTCAAAAAAGAGGCGCTGGACAAGTTCCGACTGCCCATCAACGTCACCGAAGGCCATCTCGGAGAACTGGTGCTGCAAATCCCATGGTCCAATTTGAAGAATAAACCGGTCAAGGTTGCAATTGAGAACGTCTATCTGCTCGCAGAACCGAGATTGAATGAGGAATACGATGCGGAGGAGGAGGAGAAACGCGCCCAGGCATTGAAAAAGGAGAAACTGGAAAACCTGGAACTCATTGGCAAGTCCACGCCGGGCGGCCAGGCCGGATTGTCCGCCGAGGAGATCCAGAAAAATCAGAGCTTCACCGAAAGCCTCATCACCAAGATCATAGACAACTTGCAAATCACTATCAAGAACATTCATGTCCGATACGAGGATGATTCAAGTGTGCCTGACCACCCATTTGCGCTGGGAATAACGTTGGCCGAATTGTCGGCTGTGTCAACCGACAGTGATTGGAACCCTATTTTTATTCACGAGCCGTCCACTCTCACTCGAAAGCTAACCACTTTGGAAGGACTTGCATTGTATTGGAACACAGACGCAACCTTCATAAAGCATGCAGACAGAGACCAGGTCATAGAAAGCTTTGAAACTATGATTGCAAGACATGGCGACAGTGACAATTCCATGCAGCACATATTGAAACCTGTCTCGGGTGCTGGCCGTATCACCATCAACAAAGATCCCAGTAATAAGTTCCCGAAACATCACGCGGAACTAGTCTTTGAAGAAATCGGTTTCGTGTTTGACAGTGACCAGTATAGAGATCTCCTATGGACCGCAGAGCTCTTCCGACTGTACATGAAGACGAAAGATTTCAAAAAGTTTCGACCAAATGTCCCCGTCAAGAAGGACCCCAAAGCTTGGTTCAGATATGCTGGTGAAGTTGTCTTGTCAGAAATCCACCAGAAGCACAGAGAATGGTCGTGGGACTATATTCGTGAACATCGGGAACAAAAAATCCGGTACATGGAGCTGTACAAGAAAAAGTCAAAGGGCAACACTTTCACTGCAGAAGAATCAGACGAATACAAACAATTGGAGTGGGATCTATCTTACGACAATATTCGCTTCTATCGATCATTAGTCAAGGTGGAGATGCGAAAGGAGCAAGCGTTGACTAAAGCTACGGCCGTCCCGGCTCCTGTCCAGTCCTGGTCTTCGTGGATTTGGGGGTCTCCCAGCTCTACAACAGCTGCTGAGACTGAAACGCCTGTCAGCATGACTGAGGAGCAGAAAAAAGAGCTCTACGACGCTATAGAATGGGATGAAAAAGCAGAAGTGACTCAGGTTACAGTCCCGCGTGAGCAAGTCACCTTACAAATTATGGCCGCCCTCAAGACCGGTAGCTTCAAACTGCGCAACAGCAGCAACTCGTCAGGCTATCAGGACATTGGCGTGGTGCTATTCAACGGCTTCAAAGCAAATTTCTTCCAGCGTCCGGATTCTTTCTTGGCAAACATCAGCTTGCAAGAATTCAGAGTGGATGATGGTTCTCCCGGCACCTTGTACGAGCAAATCGTCACCGTTAAACCCCTGTCTCACGAACATGAGCACATCCCGGATGAACATATACTCTCTAGGACAACTGCTAATGAAGATGGGTTCTTTTGGCTGACATTTGAGCATAATCCACTGGATGGTGCGGCGGACTCAAACTTATTCGTACGGACCAAAAGCATTACTGTATTTTACAATCGTCTCTTTGTTGAGTCTGTTGCTCGCTTCTTCAAACCTCCCAAGACACATCTCGAAACAATCGGTGCTATCATGAATGCCGCGGGAGCAACCGTGGAGGGCTTGAAAGAGCAGTCTAGAATAGGGTTACAATATGCCCTCGAAGAGCACAAGACCGTCAATGTGAAACTCGATCTTCAAGCTCCTCTTATTGTTCTACCTTTGGATGTCACAAGCTACAATTCTCCTTGCGCTATAATCGACGCCGGTCATATAAGCGTAACGTCCGACTTGGTCAAGCATGAAGTTATCGACGAGATCAAAAACAAAAAAACCAAACAGTACACAGAAACTGATTGGAAACGGCTTGAGTCTCTGATGTACGACAAGTATAATCTCGAGCTTCATGACACCCAGTTCCTGATTGGAGCAAATGTTCCTGATACTGTCAAACAGATTCACAATAAGGGCGAAAGCCCTTTTTACGTGATAGACCGCATCAACATGGATTTCCTAGTGGAAATTTCTATTTTACCTCAAGCTAGTAGCTTGACCCGATTCAAAGTGTCGGGCAAACTCCCCATGTTTAGGGCTACCATGTCAGATACAAAGTACAAATTGATGATGCAAATTATCGATAAAAGCATCCCCCACTTTGATGATGACTTTGATCTTTCTGAAGTTCAAAAGGTTCAGGAAGAAAGCTCCAAGACGGCAGACATCATTGCCCGTCGGCGAACGCTCTCCGCAGCAACCCCATTTTACAACGATTTCGACGAGCTCCTCGATCCTGGAATTGAGGAGAGTGAATCTTCCTCTCCCAAAAAGGAGCCTCCACTACCAAATATCTCCCAAAAGGTTTTCGAGTTTCAATTCAATGTTGAAAAGGTAGAACTGGCTCTTCATCGTTGCACAAACGATAAAACCTTGACTCAGGAGCTATTGGTCGATATGAATTTGGAAAGTTTTCAGTTAGATTACTATTTCAAACCTTTGGAAATGAGTGCCGACGTTAAACTGAAGCAGATCAGCATTGAGGACTACATTGATCGAAGCAGTCCCGCTGACCTTCGAAAAATAGCCACTTCAGAACATGCAGGCTCAAACAAGAATGACACTGATTTGTTCCACGTTCAATATATGCGGCAGAAAAGGAGTCAGACTTCAGAGGTCTTTGACCAGCATGTTGACGTCTCCATGAGTACGGTTCAGTTTGTTGTAGCTCCAAAGACGTTTTTGACTATTCTTGATTTCATCATAACGACTTTTACCAACCCAGAGGAGCAGAACAGTCAACAAAACTCTGTCGAAATCACGAAATCTCCGGCCTCGCAGGAAAATGAGCCCAACGATGCTAAAATAGACGTCAAAGTAAATCTTAAAAGTATTATTGTTTTGCTCAACGATGATGGAATTCAGCTTGCTACTTTGAGACTGGACAGTGCGGTTGTCGGCGTTCTGCTTGTGTCGGAAACTATGAAAGTGGAGTCAAAAATTGGAAGTTTATCACTCCATGACGATGTCAATGAGGGAACTACTGAAGACTCTATTTTGCGCCAGCTTATAAGCATAGAGGGTGACGGGCTCGCTGATTTTCGCTACGAGACTTACAACCGACAAACATCGGACTTGAACTATAATTCGTCTTTGTACTTCCGGTCTGGTTCCTTGAAAGTTAACGTTGTCGAGGAGCCTCTGTCGCGCATCGTCAGCTTCCTCTCTAGATTGAACCAAATGAAGGGATTGTATGATAGGGCTAGACAACTTGCCATGAATCAGTCAATACAAATAGAAGACGCGAACAAGACGCACCTAGATATCTTGGTCCGTACGCCGATTCTTGTGTTCCCGAAGTCAATCAGCGAAAACGGCAAATGCGACTTGATCACTGCTTATTTAGGAGAGATTTACCTGAACAACGAATTCAAAAAATTGGAAGACGAAGAGAAATCACCAGTTGCTAATGATTTATCGCTTGGTATCCGTTCTGTGAGACTTGTTTCGGACTTTGTGATAGATAGCGGGAACCAATACCTTGAGATCATCGATAATTTAGATGTTGCATTCTCGGTTTCCTATATTGAAGCCTATCCCGGATTACAACGTCCCAGTCTGATAGTTTCCGGATATATGTCGGATATCGAGTCCAATCTCACTGACGTTCAACTAAACTCTCTGCTCGAGATTTTGAGAAGCGTGTCAAGAATATCTGCGGGCAGCACTGGATTAGAGGAGGAAGAATTCGATGAATTAGAAGAGGAAATATTGCATTCAAAGAATATTGAAGTTGAAAGCACTCGTTCTTCACGTCAGATTAGCCGGCGGCCCACGCCCGTGGAAGACGGTCAGAAATCACCGGTCACTTCTGTTGATAAAGTGGACTTTTCGTTCCATGTTGACACCGTCTCGCTAACTCTCTTCTCTAATACGCATAATGTGGCACAGCAGGATATTGCGTCCAAAACTTTGTCCAAATTCTCCCTGAATGACACGGGTATCAAGCTGAAAGTCAAAAGCGATGACGAGATGGAGAGTGACATTCACATTCATTCTTTCACAGTCTATGATACGCGAAAGGTGAAGGAAAATAAGTTCACGGAAATCATTCCATCGGTTAAACATAGTGAGTATCAGTTCATGTGCAAGTTGACAAGAAAGGATAATCGCTATGATTGCATTTTGTCTGTGGATAGTCCTCATATGATCCTTGCGATGGACTATCTTGTAGCGCTCAAAAGCTTTCTTGATAATGGCCTACATAATAGCGATGAAGTGTTGCCGATTGAAGAAGAGTCTAACGATGAGGTCACCGACATAAGGGCTCAGTCATCCAGTGGCATGGAAGTTGCCTTCCACATTAATGTCGTGGATTTTTCAGTTATTGTGTTGGCGGACCCTCAGAACGAGAACTCTGAAGCACTGGTATTCAAGGCTGAACAACTTGTCCTATCTCAGAATTATACAGTCACTCTCTCTATCAGTAAGGTGGGCATGTATCTGTCGCACATGAAACGAATCGATGATGATAACGGTCGCCTTCGAATTTTGGATGACTTCTCCATGACTGCCTCTATCGATAATCGATCTTCAGACGCTACTCGCCACTTGACATCAATACAAATATCGGTCGAGCCATTAGTTCTGAGAGTGTCTCTTCGGGATATGTTACTAGCTCTGAATGTTATTCAGAAAGCATCCGCATTGGCACCGTCAAAAGACAGCTCCGACGATGACTCTAGCGATCATCCCAAGTACTCTAGGTTTTCGAAAAGCGAGCATAGGAAAATCCAGACGACAAGTACAGTGAAATCAAAGGCGCAGTCCAATGCAGCACTTCTCCGAGCGAAGCCGTACCGCGAGACAGCCTTACGGGGCGAGGAGTTGGTGGCTGACATGGAAGGACTCCGTCTAATCATTATCGGCTCCACAAACGTGCTTCCCATCATTGACATGTCTGTCAAGCCGTTTTCTGTTACTGCCAAGAACTGGTCGTCTGATCTTCGTGTTGATATGTCAGCAGAGACCTTCACTAATGTCTTTAATACTTCTCGGTCTGCATGGGAGCCTTTGATTGAGAATTGGGATGTCGGATTCCATGCTTCAAAAGCTTTACAAAATGGGAACATGTTTATTGATGTCTTCTCCCGGAAATTGATGGAAATAACCATAACCTCTGAGACTATTGGCATGCTCTCCAAGTCTATTGAATATCTTTCTGAAAATAAGGATAAAGATATATTTGAAGCTCGGGTGGTTGAGGCTCCTTATAAAATCAGGAATGAGACTGGATATGCAATTGACGTTTGGTATGATACTGGCGACGAATCGAAAGAGAATTTGCACACAATTGCTGATGGAGAAGAAGTGCCGTGGAAGTTTATGGACTGGCACCTGGTTCGTGAGAATTTGAGCATTTCTCATCAAAATTTGGCATTAGGAGTTCAACTTCACGGTAGCCCTTATAGCCCTGTCACCGGAATAGGAGTGAGTCGCGAAGGCGAAAGTCTGTATATTTTGTTACCAAAGACCACGAAAATTGGTCACAGACTCTTGTGCGAGATCAAAATCGAAGAGAATCAAAAGAAAATTCTCTTGAAGTCTTCCTTGACTATCAAAAATGTGACTCATGTTACCATTGAATTGGCGGTAAATCCTGAAGAAAAGATCTGGAAGTTGGAACCAGGTGCATCAAGAGCGATTCCAATCCAACATGTTTTCGACACCTCTCTTCGAGTAAGACCAGATCCGAAATATTCATTTGGTTGGAGCGAGGACACTGTCAAATGGAAGAACCTACTTTCTGGGCCAGATTCAGTGACTTGCGATAGTCTCACACCGGGAGCTAGCTCACCGTTTTATTTTCAAGTTGACGCCAAGGTTGATAGGTCGATTCCCTTGGCATCCATCTATCCTTATATGACAATGGTTATCTCGGCACCGATTGAGGTTGTCAATCTGCTCCCATTCGACTTCCACTATCGGGTTTACTGTGAAGATACCAAGACTGACTGGGGAAACATTTTGAAAAGGGGTGAGACTAGCCCTGTACATGTAGTCAATTTGTCTCAATTGCTTCTGCTAAGTGTGCATGTCAAGGATGCTGGCTACGATAGATCCGATTTCGCTATTATCAATTCGAATCGGCGGGATGAATTCAAAAGAGAGAATGACTTAATTTGTCATTCCAGAGATGGACAAAGATTGAAGTTAAAAATTCATTATTAGTAAGTTCGGACCGTTCTTGATTATATATATACACTTAACACTAACAAGTCAAAATCCAGATTTTAGGACTGGACAGCAGGTGGTGGTTTATTCGCCTTATTTGATACTGAACAAAACTGGATTGGACCTACAACTCAGTACTCGAATGAACCAGGCTTTGTCAAAGGTAACTTCATTTGATTCGTTGGTCGAGCACGAAAGCTCTATAAAACGTGCATTGCCTAAAATGTGGTCATTTGAACGTGACGAGAGGTCTAATCGAGCGCTTGTGCGGGTTGGAGAGTCGAGGAAAAGTGATCCTCTTAGTTTCGAAGCTATTGGTAGCAATTACGAGGTTGTCATTCCTTCTCAAGTCGGACAATCAGAGATTCACTTGGGTATCAGTATTGCGGAGGGCCAGGGCAAATATAAGCTGACAAAAACTGTTTCAATTGCTCCAAGATTTATTATTTACAATAAGCTGGACGAAGATATTCTTATGAAAGAGCCCGGCTCGTCGTCGAATATCTCTGTCAAATCTCATATGATTGAGCCTATCCACTTTTTGAAACAGTCTAAACAAAAGCAGCTGTCCGTGAGCTTTTTGGGTACCAAATCAAAATGGTCATCCCCATTTGTAATCTCTAACGTTGGACGTACTTTTGTCAAGCTATTCAAGCAAGGCGAAGGCTATACCCTCTTGAAGATGGATATCTTGCTGGAAGGAGCTTCACTGTTTATTCATATTGAAAATGCTGGAAATAATTGGCCATATTCCATTCGCAACTTTACACATTTCGAATTTATCTTCTATCAGGCGAATCCATATGTTGATGAGCAGGGCGTGGAACTTTCGAACGTACAAACTAGGTTTGTCCCCGTCAAATACAAGATTCCTGGAAAGAGTGTGATGCCATATTCATGGGATTATCCTGCGGCACCTCTAAAGGAGCTCATCATTTCCTCGAATGGTCGTGAACGAAGAGTTCAGTTAGCTGAGATCGGCAATTTGCCTCCAATGAAAGTACCTAATACTCTGGAACAACAGGGTGGAATTGTGGATTTGAATGTAGTTGCAGATGGACCTTTGCAAACGTTGGTATTATCTGAGTACGATCCTTCTGTCAGTTTATACAGGCTGAAGACACAGTCCCAGTCACAGTCCAGTTTGGCAACTTCTAGTCAGACCGATTTGTTTACAATAACAGAGGAAGAGGAGAGCAGCTCGTCGACGACTGTAAAATTGAGTTTGGAAGGTGTCGGAATATCTTTGATAAACAGACGCCTGGTGGAACTCTGCTATGTAACGTTTAGAGGGCTTGAAGTCAAATTTCGACAATCTGACCTATACGAGACGGTGACGTTGAAATTGAAATGGATCCAGATCGATAATCAGTTATATGGTGGCATCTTCCCGGTTATACTCTTCCCTAGCGTGGTTCCAAAGTCGACCAAGGAAATGGAGAATCATCCTACATTGAGCGGATCTATTACAAGAATCCGAGATGATACACACGGTGTCTTGTTTATTAAGCATGCCACTATTCTCTTGCAGCAAATGACTCTTGAAATGGACGAAGACTTTTTGTTTTCACTTTTGGACTTCGCCAAAGACCCTAGGCTACCTTGGGGTACGGACGAACAAGATACTTTGTGCGACGAAAATTTGCAAGTACCGGAACCTGTAAAAGAAAACTCTGGAATGGACGTGTATTTTGAATTGCTCCATATTCAACCTTCACAGTTGGATTTATCCTTTGTGAGAACTGAAAGAATCAATGTTGAGGACAGAACTTCCTCTTCAAATGCGTTGGCCTTTTTCTTCAATATCCTTACAATGGCTATTGGTAACATTAATGATGCTCCTGTTAAGCTTAATGCTCTGGTTATGGAGAACGTTCGAACTCCATTAGCCTTGTTGGGACATTCGATAACTACTCATTACAGCCAAGAATTCTTCTATCAAGTGCACAAGATTATTGGATCTGCGGACTTCTTGGGTAACCCGGTAGGCTTGTTCAACAATATCAGTTCTGGATTCATGGACATGTTTTATGAACCATATCTTGGTTATACCTTGAACGATAGGCCGCAGGAGTTAGGAATTGGCTTGGCCAAAGGAGGTGCCAGTTTTGTGAAAAAGTCAATTTTCGGAGTGTCTGATAGTATTTCAAAAGTGACGGGCTCCATTTCCAAGGGATTGTCGGTTGCGACAATGGACAAAGAATATCAAGCCCGGAGAAGAAGCAATCTTGCTCGTAATAAGCCGAAACATGCATTATATGGTTTAACCAACGGTGCGACATCTTTTGTAGAGAACATCACGAGCGGTGTTGCAGGACTTGCTCTCTCACCAATGGAAGGCGCAGCCCAAGACGGAGCAGCTGGTTTTTTCAAGGGCTTAGGAAAGGGACTTGTCGGCCTACCTACGAAGACTGCGATTGGTTTTTTCGACCTTGCTTCAAATGTTAGTGAAGGAGTTCGAAATACTACTACAGTATTTGATGGCAATGCAATTACTCGGTTACGTCCTCCACGGTATATCGACTATCACGGTATTGTGAGGCCATATTCGCAACGTGATGCTATTGGCCAGTCGTGGATGAAGACGGTGAACAGTGGGGCATACTTCAATGATCAATACTTGGCCCACCTTACTATGACTCGAGATGACATAGTAGTGCTTGTCACTTTTAGCAGGATTATTATGATGTCCACGGTGAAAATGAATACAGAATGGGAGATTTTGTTCCAGGATTTGCAGACAATTGTGATGGAGCGAACAGGTTTGAGTTTGATATTACGAGGAGGAGTACAGGGTCCATTTATTCCGGTTAAAGATGCAGACGATCGGAGGTACTTGTACAGTCAAATTAGCATCGCTGTCACTGAGTTTAACCGAAAGCATCAAACTTTGTCATGATTATTTATTTACATAAATTGATGAATATATACAGTATTTCGTTATGCTACAAAAAATGGACGGTTGTCAGAATGTGCTCTCTTGCCAACTGCCGACCTTCATTGTGCTGCTTGCTTAGTTGGGCTCCTGTTCATTAGCCTCCTGTTTAGGCTCTCGACTCAATACTGACCTCTCTTTCTGAGGTAGCAATGCATCTGGTGGAGGCGGTCGGAAGTTCTGATCAAGAGACATGCCTCTTTTGTTCATGCTAAGCTTGTACTGATGCGCTGAGGAAGCGGCATAGCCTTGCACTATGATTTCGTCGGCAGCAATAAAACCGTCTACAACTTTTATGACCATTTTCATGTCGGCGTCACCACGGGCTCCTTCTTCAACCAGAAAATCGTACTGGCCTGGCTCCATATTCGGCAGTCGTTGGTCAATGTCAGGAAATATTTTGTGGGCGTCTTGTGGGTTTGTAATTTTAACTCGTAAAACTCTCTGCTCTTCGATGGCAGGCATTGTAATTTTTAGCTCTTCGGCATACGTCGGAGAATTCTTCTTCTTTCTCTTTTGTCGTTTACTATATTGAGGTTTGACGGTTACCGTAGCGTCGTGAAAGAGGTGCAGTGTACCCAGTGCTTTATATTTGACTAAAATATCGGAAACGCTATTTTGAGTCAAATCTAGGACCTTGTGCCGGGATTCGATAGGAGGTGCATATGATTCGGGGTATTTATCCGAGTCTGGCAGCTGGTAATCGGGCTGTTCATATATTTTCGAGTTTATCACCTTCTCTAGCAAATCTGCTCCAAGGGCTGCTAGTTTGTGGTGCAAAGTTTCTATAGTATCATTTTCCGTTATAGGGACTTCCTCTGACCGCGCAAGCAGTCTGCCAGCGTCGAACACTCTCGGATGCAGAGTTTGACAGGTAACACCTGTGAGAGGCAGACGGTTAATAAGCGCCCAATGAAGTGGAGCTGGGCCCGAGAGTTGGGGTAGAAAGCTGGGGTGGATATTAATGCCACCGTATTTAACTCCTGCCAGAAATTCGGCAGGGATCTTTCGGCCATATGATACAGCCGCGACCAAGTCGTAGCGGAACTGCAGGAGAGACTCGACCATAGCATTACTTTCGCAGTAGAACACAGGGATACGGTGTGCTCTGGCGAATTTCTCCGCGGGACTGGCTTCTACTAATTCCATATGTCGGGCTTTTGGCTTTGGTTCTCTCGTGATGATGTGCAGCAAACCCAAAGGGTTTTCCGGATCCATTTTCATGTCATAGAGCCGTTTGATGCTGTAGAGACTGAAATTGTCTGTTCCAAAAACCGCCATCCGGAGTGTCTTATTGGAGTTGGGGTCTGTTTCACCGGCATCCTGGGCATATTCATCAGCCGCTGGGTCACCTCTTGTTGCAAAACCGGTACTCATCCAGCGGGGCATGCGATATCCATAGGAACTGGTGTTTGCAGTGCTTAGAGCTGCAGCAAGCAGGTGCCTCCGTGAGGGCATGAACAGCATGTTGGCAAATATTCAGCCAAACTTTGGTTAGATCTTAAGTCAACGTGCATGCCGGCCATTTTTTAATTTCATTGGCACGGCTGAAACTAGGCACGGCTGTGCAACACCCCCCCCATGCAACGCTAAGGCACACTCAACGCCCAAATCGTATTCCATATTTAAAACATTTAATGACAATTAATGGATAATAAATGACGGATACGCAATGAAATCTCACAATATAGAACTGGGACTGTCATTATTAGGTTGTTTCCTAGCTGGTGTGTACTCTCCCTCACTTATTTTTACAATCCCCAAACTAACCAGGCCTGGGAAGCGGAACACTTTATCTATATTCAGCCTATGCCCCTCAGGTTGCGCTGCAGCTGGGGATGAGCACCACTAGTTCGTCCCTGATAGGCATGATAGGGAACCTGGGGATGGCTGGCACGGGTCCCTTGGCGGGGGCAGTGGTGGACAGACGTGGGCCAACTCTGTAAGTAGGAAAAACATCGGTTGCTAGAACCTGTTGACACCGTGGAAGACTTAGGTCCACGAGTATACGGGTATAATACTAACCAGACCTTTGGTCTTTGGAGGAGCGTTTATTTTTTGTGGATATACAATTGTAAGAATAGCTTATAGCAGTGGAGTCTCCTCAGTCATGCTGCTGGCAACAGCCATGGCCATGGTGGGGATAGGTTCGACTTTTGCATTTTCCGCGATCGTGAAATGTGCAGCTTTGAATTTCCCTAGATCGCGGGGATTGGCCACAAGTGTGCCTATGGCATCTTTTGGTTTGAGTGCGTTTTTCATTTCGTCGATTAGTACGCTTCTACATGACGATATCTATGGCCTCTTGAGGTTATTGTGCATTTTACCGATTTCTATGTTTATCCTCACTGGATATTTCATTCGAGTGCTGCCGTCCAAATACGTGTCGGTGAATCGAGGATCTGTAGAACTTCGAGAGTTGGATCGAAAACCATACGAAGAACTGCATGACCTACACAGCCAACACCACCATTACATGAATGAGCCAACCGACTCGAAGAACATCCACGGAACACAACTAATACGGAACCCGAATTTTTGGTCTCATTTTTTCATAATGGGTCTACTCGGTGGAGTGGGCCAGATGTATATCTACTCTTGCGGATACTGTGTCCGAGCACTGTCTCATGGTAATGAGAATGTCAATGTGCAACAAATACAGTCGGTGCAGGTGGGTATAATCTCGCTGAGTAGCTTCACAGGAAGAATCTTCAGCGGTGCGTTGTCGGACTACATCCACGGAAAATATAGATTGCAAAGAACGTGGTTGCTAGTCCTGGCTGCTATTCTCAGTCTGACGGCCCAATTCTATGGTCAGTACATCAATGATGTATCAAAAGTTTGGATTGTTTCCACCATCACTGGGCTGGCCTACGGGACTTGTTATGGCTCATATCCTACAATAGTGGGAGACCTTTTTGGCATGAAATATTTCAGTCAGAACTGGGGGTTGTTGGCCCTCTCGCCTGTTCCGGCTTCATATTTCTTCAACATGATTTTTGGACGTTACTACGACCTTCATTCAGTCACGGAGAATGATGTTCGATTTTGTCCCGGGGGACGAGATTGTTATGTAGAAGCATTTAAACTGACTGGCATGGCAGCAGTGGCGGTCAATGTGTTGATTTTGATCACTATTCGAAGGAATAGTACGAAGTAGTGTATGAATTGTTGTATAGTGACGAGATAGAGACATTTTATTTATACCAGGCGGCACAATTAGAGGTACTTATCTGTAATAATGTAACTCATGGCTATGAAACACATGAAAGGTATTTCTTTTGTACAGTGGGAATACTAGTCTCAGTAATCGCTGCTATCTTACATGTAGTTTTATGCATGATCGGTTGACTGAGAGTGATACTCTGAGTTCTCGACTATAGTTTCAGTAATGGGCTATTTAACAATAAGTCAACCAATTAAACTACACAGGAACCGAAATATAGCAGTTGAGACCGTTAAATGAGTGTGAATTTGACTAATTGAATATCTGATTTCGAGCTCAATATATGGCCCATACCGACGATCCTTCAATATTAAAAGTGCTTCTGTGGGGTATTCTCCCATTAAACATGAAGGGCCGTAGATTCGATAGAAAGACTCCGGAGCAGCTAGCAAAGGAGCGAGAACGAGCAAAACGGTTCAGTGAACCAGTCAAATCTCAAGACTATGGTTTGATTAGTAGAGGCGAGGATGCGAGGTAATTGACGATTACACCATGAAATTCAATGATATATATACTGATTAGACTTCAAAAAGACCCAAACAGCCGAACGGAATACTTTCGTAAAATTCAAGTAGATGTGAGTTTAGATATTCGTAGTATTCACGTATGTAGTTGACTGACAAGTATATAGATTACTGCCACCAGTACAAGAAGCCGAAAGAATGGCTGTCTATAGTAGATCAAGACTTGCGTGAACCGACGAACCACGAGTCTAGCGCAACTCCCGATCACATCCTAATGTCGTTGAGTGAGTGATGATAACAAAAAGTTTTTTCAACTGTTGACACGACTCTAATCAGGAAAACTACGCGAAGCTTTATTGTCAATTGACCCGGATCAACTCACTAAGCAGGTATTTCTGTTTTCGATCCGTCTGGCGGTGCTACTCGGCAAGTACCAGACCTATTTACCATCAATGGTGCATTTTCTGGATGTTTTATACCCTGCTTATAGCGATGGCATCACTACAGACGAGCTCAATCAAGTAGCACAGCTTTACATCTATCATTTAGCACATTTCAGTCACGACCTTGCAGGAGCTTATATGCAAGCTGAACGTTATTTTGGCTCTAATCTAATGATGTGGAGGATTTTACAGACTCTAGCAACAAACAATTACGAGGGATGGAAGAGATACCTCCAGCAAGAAAAAGATTACATAATTCGCAGTGTAATGGTACAGAGTCAGGGGGAGCTGCTACGGCATAGAATTACAGTAATGGCTCAGTGCTATTTCACTATGAAGAAGGATCAGCTGCCGCTTTTCCTAGGCCCGAATTGGGCGGCTCACGTCTCGAAAGCCAACTTGACGTGGACAGAAGAGGAGGACCAGGTAATCATAAGGAAGAGACCCAAGAGGACAAGTGTACACAAGTGATACAGCTACAATTGAGCATGCTACTGCCGGAATCACGTCTCGTCTTGACTGCCGATTATCGATATTTTTTATTTATCAGTCTATGTCGCAGGGTTAGGTCACTTGTTGTACTTACTCCTCATAACATGTGCACCACGCTGATTCTCCCACTTCCAAGTTGCCCATCATCATGAGTGATTCCAAGGACGACGATGATGTCAATTACGAGGAAGCTCTTGCCAGGCTGACGGCCCTTCAGAGTAAACTCCATAAACTACGATTTGAAATGCCCAATATGTTGCGAACTTTGGCCCACATAGATGCCCGCGAAACGACGCAGCAAATATTCAATAAAAGCGTGGAAGGGGCTAAGACCTTCACGACAGATTTAGAAGATTTCGTCACCATTTATAAGGAAGCAGCAGATGTCATAGAACTAGGTAGAAAAAAGCATCAGCTGTCCAATAACGAACAGGGCAGTATAGCTCCGTCACAGATACCGTCGCAGATCGCGGCAGGATCAAAACCACCACCTTCAGGGTCCAGTTCGGGTTCCTTGGCAGCTCAGAAAAGCATACAAAGTATTATGCAGTCAGGGATGAGTCAAGACGAACCTATAGTGTTGGACGATCCGAACATGAGTTCATTTATTCAGTTTTGAAGAGTCTGTGGTACGTGTGTTTTACGAAGGGAGTTCTAACGAAAAGCGTTTGAATTGGAATATTTATGATAGACTGATCAGTCTGAAAGTGAAGGAGCAATCAAACTGTTGCTGCTCACATAATGAGTTATGTATGTATATTAAAGATTAATGAAAATTACGGCTAGACCGTAGTAAGCTATAAATTTTTGGCTGTGATTGAAGGTGCTAATGACTATTTGCTATTGAGTCCTATTCGATAATTAATTGATTGATATCGAACCCCTCTACTCCTTAAGTTGACAGTTACCATATTGGCCGATCTGCACCATCCTTCCAAACCAGGGTAAGGGCAAACATTGAACACTCGTCAATATTCTACTTTCTGGAACTTGGCTAATAGATAATAACTTCAGCTTTGCACTCCTTATGACACTTGCACTTCATTGCACCCAAAGAGCTCGTATTATTACCCCTCACCACCTCTTCCCAAGAATTACTCACTCTCGGGCCGTCCTATTACTCCACACAGTGCTGATCACCTGACCAGACTTCCTATCTAGGCAGTTCTGTCATCGATCTCCTATGATTAGATAATTCACCGACGGGTGACATTTCAACCTGGAATTGTTTCGAAGAGTCATTTTCAGGACATCTCATTGAATATATAGATATATCCGGCAAAACGTCTTTTCCTTCTGTTGCACATCGATAACTCATGTCCGCTCATATTAAATCTACTTTTGCCCGCTGTAAAGCAGAGAACCGAAATGTTATGGTCTCGTTCATAACTGCCGGTTTCCCTTCTGTCGAGGAAACTGTGCCGATTCTAAAAGCTCTCCAAGACGGAGGCACGGATATCATTGAACTGGGCATGCCCTTCACTGATCCCATTGCTGACGGACCCACTATTCAAAAAGCCGACAAAATCGCTCTGGACAACGGAGTCACCATCCCTATAACCTTGGATATGATCCGGGATGCCAGAAAAAGCGGAGTTACCGTTCCTATCCTACTGATGGGCTATTACAATCCGATTATGCAGTATGGGGATGAGAAAATAGTGGCCGACGCCAAAGAAGCTGGGGCCAGTGGATTCCTGTTGGTGGATCTGCCTCCTCAAGAAGCTGCTCGATTTAGATCGATTTGCGGTAAAGAGGGCATCTCATATGTTCCGCTCATTGCACCCTCGACTACAAATGAAAGACTGGTGGACCTCGTTTCCATTGCTGATTCCTTCTTGTACGTGGTGTCACGAATGGGTGTCACTGGATCTACCGGAAAGTTGTCAGACAATGTGGAAACCCTGCTGGACAGAGTCAAGGCTCATTCGGGAGATATCCCTATCGCTGTCGGGTTCGGTATCAGTACTAGAGAACATTATTTGTCAGTCAGCCCTCATGCTGACGGTATAGTTATTGGAAGCTATCTTGTTGATCTGATTGCCAAGACATCCAAAGAAGAGCGACCTGAAACTGTAACTAAATATATCAACGGAGTTGTAGGGGGACGCAAGGTGGAAGCTATAAAATTCGACGGAAATTACCACCCGCTAGAACCCAAGTCCGTCAAAGAGGCTGCTCGAAATTACCCCGATAGATTTGGAAGTTTCGGTGGCCAATACGTCCCCGAGTCACTCTATACCTGTCTGGAAGAATTGGAAAAGGCATTCGAGGATGCGAACAATGATCCCAAGTTCTGGGAAGAATATAGATCATACTACCCTTATATGGGCAGACCTTCCTCGTTGCATTTGGCTGACCGGTTGAGTGAACGGGCTGGCGGTGCTCAAATCTGGCTGAAACGAGAGGATCTCAACCATACTGGATCACACAAAATCAACAACGCTTTGGGTCAGGTTTTGATCGCCAAGCGGTTGGGCAAAAAAGAAGTCATTGCAGAGACCGGTGCTGGACAACATGGTGTGGCAACCGCTACTGTGGCTGCCAAGTTTGGAATGAAGTGTACCGTTTATATGGGAGCCGAGGATGTTCGTAGACAGGCTCTCAACGTGTTCCGAATGAAACTGCTGGGTGCTGACGTCGTCGAGGTTCACGCTGGTACCAAGACCTTGCGAGATGCTTGTTCTGAAGCATTGCGAGTGTGGGTCACTAAGCTGGACACCACTCATTACGTTTTGGGCTCGGCCACTGGTCCCCATCCTTTCCCCACCATGGTTCGAACTTTCCAGAGCGTTATTGGAAATGAGACAAAGGAGGAATTCGCCCGACTAAATGACGGAAAGTTGCCTGATGCCGTGGTTGCTTGTGTCGGTGGAGGCTCAAACAGTGCTGGTATGTTCTACCCCTTTTCAAAGGATCCTGAAGTTCGACTGTTGGGTGTTGAAGCCGGAGGTGATGGTATTGACACTCAACGACATTCGGCTACTTTGACTGCCGGTCGAACCGGTGTCTTGCATGGATTCAAGACTTATGTATTGCAAGATGAGCATGGCCAGATCCAAGACACTCATTCTATTTCCGCTGGTTTGGACTATCCTGGTGTTGGTCCGGAACTTTCTTCCTGGAAGGAATCTGGCCGGGCTGAGTTTGTGGCTGCTACCGACGCTCAGGCCCTGATTGGTTTCAGAATGCTGTCCGAAACCGAGGGTATCATTCCTGCCATGGAGTCTTCGCATGCTATCTATGGAGCCGTTGAGTTGGCCAAGACCATGAAAAAGGACCAACACATTGTCATTTGTTTGAGTGGACGAGGTGATAAAGATGTTCAGAATGTGGCCGACCTTCTACCACATTTCGGTCCTCAAATTGGCTGGGATCTGAGATTCCAGGCTTAGTCTATCATATATATTTTGCTAGAATTAATAATGACGATTGTTCTTTAATGTCAAACTACAGAGCACCATATGAGTTCTTCAATGCCCGCACGCCCCACAGTGACCCCCCACTATAAAAATGGATCAAAGTTTCTGTGCGAGCTGACTGTCGCACTCTACTTCCATGTGGCCATCGAATGCCAAACGTGGGACTTCAATAGGATATGGACATAATGGAAGTGGCATATACGTTCCTCAACGCGAGGATGAGCCCTGGCTGTTTGCTAGAACTCAGGGACATGGATTCCGATTTCATAATATCGACCGTACTGTGGTAGTGGAACCAACACCTGAACTGGAGGATCAAAGACCGGTTGGAGACGAACGGTACACCGTTGACAGCTTCTCAATGCGATACACTACGCGGGCTATCTATCCAGATGTGTTTATCCCGTCGGTAGTGGCTGTGGAGCGGTTCTTCGAGAGCGAAAATATCAACCTGGCAAGGGGATATGATGTCAGCTGGGGAGATCTATTGAGTGCCCACAAGAACGGACAAGTTGCTTATGCCGATGGCCGGAATCACACCAGTGTGTGCATTGGTCGTTTGCGCTATGAAAACGTGAGAGTTGAAGGCGAAGACGATTCGTGGAGAGCACACCTCCCGGTGGCAGCAGACACACAATCAGTTAAAGTTCAAGGAAACGTTAAGCAGGTCCATTTCCAAGATGCAGAGGACGAGTTTAGTGAATTTGTGCTTGCTAGAACTGAGATGGGGCTGTCATTGATCCAAGGTGTGGAGATAGAGGACTCTCGAAATCATGAGAACAGTGATAGTAACTACGATCAGGACGGTAGTGCCTACGATGAAAAAGTCCAAAACAATGACTTGCTCAAAGACGAACCAGAGCGGACATGGCAAAACATTGCATTCATTCCTCACTCTCACGAGTCTGTCTGTGTCAACTCCGACATCAATCCTTTTTACCCATCCCAAATAGTGGCGTTCTACAACGACAAAACCTGGAAAATTTGGAACGTAGATGGCGAAGAACCCCGTCAGGAAGTTAGCCAGCGTTGGCAAATGAGCCAGATCAAATCCAATTATCATTCAGTGAAATGGGGCCACGATTCACATAGTGTTTTGATAGGAGACCGAGTTAATTTGAAACTATTTGATCTCAGAAGTACCGAGAGCCAGAATGTTCTCACTGTCAAGAAAGATATGTCGCAGATTTGTGATCTCCAACGGTCCACCACCAATTCAAACGAAATATTTATTTTAACTACAGACAAATTGATATGGAAGGATTTAAGAAATCCAGTGCCCAATCTCTTAGACTGGACACACTATTTAAATGCGCGAGACCCGAGTTTGAAACTATGCAACACTAGTATCGACCAGGTCGAGCTCCTTACTGTCTATTCAGCTTATCAGCCGGCAAATCTGGTTTTCCAGTACAGTAGGAAGGACGGACTACCGATTTCAGCTGAAGATCCATGTGCTTTTACAACAGATCCGTCTATTATTGGTCAAACTAGCCAGATAGTCCCCATTCCGTCTGAAGGAAAGGACATGCTGACATGTCTCAAACTTGATCGAAGCTACGGTGTGACTGCCGATATACTTTGTGCTGACAGGGATGTGAAGATCAAGTGGAAAGAGTTTGACAGTTATGAGGATTACAGATCCGTACATGGGTCAGAAGACTATAGACGGAATTTAGATCAGGAACAAAAACGAGTTGGTTCGTTAACAGAACCTGCTCCACCGGACCGAAAGAATCCGTTTCTTGCTCGAAAGCCAGTCACTGTGAGGAATATCGATTTTAGACAAAACTACGATGAGCTTGTTAAGGCTATAAAAAAAGCTGAGCAGACCTCTTCACCACTTGAAGTTGGAGATCTTGCTAAGGTTATTGGTAGGAGGATATCTCATGAATATGGCGAAGGTGTAAACCGAATACTCACCATGAGTGAACTACTTGGAGATGTTTATACACCAGCGCAACTAGGAACTGTCAAATTGGAAGATTTTGACCTCATGCTGGAGGAACTGGCGAGCCATTACCAGGAGACATTGATTGGAATTGAGAACTCAATTTCCAATCTGAATCCGCTTTTCGGAGTAGATGAGCCTGTCACGATACAAAATATTTATAGGCATTTGACTTCCCTGTATATAGAGTCACTGAACAGAGACTCTGTACATGAGTCGCTGATACAGGAACGGCTGTTACTGTGCAAGAGGATGGCAATCGATATGCGTCTGAGCATCTTGCGTATTGTCATGCTGAAAGAAGGTCATGTTCCTGAGCAAGACTTGATGAGTGGAGTGGAGAGATTTACTCATCACCCTCTTAAACAGATCGAGTTTCGAGACCCCACTGTAGCTCTACTGGAAGAATGGACAGATCCTAAGCTTTCACATGCTGCCGAAGACGGTGATACGGCCATACCAAGTCAACAGCAGATCCCGGATATTGTCAGCACGCCACAGGCAATGCCGAGTCAGATCATGAGCCAGACCAGGCAGACGCGTTCTCAAGTAACAGGAACTCCGGCTTCAGCTTCACAGACGAGACGAGCGAAAAGAAAGCGCCGTAACGAAGGTTTTGGTTAATTTATTATATTGTATTATAGTACTATAGATGTAAATAAATAAATGATTTCATGAATCTCTAGTGACTCTTTTTATTTTGTTGCTGAACGTGTTTGATGATTGTATTGTTAGCTCGGCAGCAGCACCCTTGAAACCTCCTATTCTGTACTTACTGCTACAGTCTCTGGATGCACACCGAGATCAATTAACTCTCTACATATTTTAATAGTCTCTATGTCCAATTTCGAGTCAAGTAACTGGGATATTTCATGCAAAATCGTATTGACCTCATTCTCATGAGCCATCAGGATGATGTCAAACGGATCAGTTCGCTGATTCTCTACCCCACGTTTTGCTAGCACCACCTCCACCAAAGTAAAATACACCGTGAAATTTAACCGCAGCACCGAACCTCTCTCTACGTACTCTCCATGATTAGACGTATTCTGGCCCTTCTTTTGTGCTTGTGCGCTGTCACTTGTCATGACAGCGTACTGTCAGAGTACTCGCGTCAATCCAACGCATCTCTGCTCTGGGGTCCGTACAGATCAAATCTTTACTTTGGGGTCCGGCCCCGAATCCCACTGTCGCTGTTGACGGGATTAATGTGGTACAATTCAGACACATTTCAAGGGATTCAGTCATTACGACACAGTTGTGAACAAGGCGACCAGATGGCTGGGTTTGGCTGGAAGGAGTATGATCCTCGGCTCGGAGGAACACAGGTCATCAATGATCCTGGGAATAATGTTCGAATGATTACTGAATTCATTAAAACCCCAGATGGTTCTTGGGGAGTCCGAGTTAAAGGACTACCTTTGAATAAAGAGATGACTACGACAGTAGTATTTTCTGCTGGTCTCGAGGGGAAGGGGGATTTGGATCTAGTCAATAAATTAAAAAAAACCGGCTTGGAGGGCGACGTCACATTATCTGGGCAGTCTCCTGAACTGGGGAAATTCTCGATTAAACTCACTGAAAAAGACGGGAATAGACATCCCAACGCTGGTCATGCTATTGATAAACTGCGGCCGGCCGCGAATACTCACTATGCCTCCATCAATGTTCCAGATGACAATGTATGGATGGCGAAGGATTTGTTTTTTACCCTCGCTCAGGACAGTGTTACAGAGGCTTCTGTGTTGTATGAGACAGATCAGACTATTCCATCTTATAGTCCATTCTTGTTACAGAACAGGGATGACCTCAAGGGCAGATTTCATCTGATGCAAAAGGTGTTCAAGGGCCCCTTTGAGTTTGAGATTTTGTACAATTCAATCCAG
Organism: Spencermartinsiella ligniputridi; assembly: GCA_030583385.1. Classification (NCBI taxonomy): domain Eukaryota; kingdom Fungi; phylum Ascomycota; class Dipodascomycetes; order Dipodascales; family Trichomonascaceae; genus Spencermartinsiella; species Spencermartinsiella ligniputridi. The sequence continues at coordinate 42,836 of JAJMIC010000005.1, read as the reverse complement.
GAAGGAGTAGAGGGGTTGTCTGCCGAGAATTTCGACAACCAGTTCGCGGGCGTCAAAAGCTCGTTTCAGGAAAAATTCACTAGTGCGTTTCAGTTCCAGCCTCCGTTTGATGAACCCCAATACCAACCATTTGCCAAAGATATTTTTTCAAATCTGCTGGGAGGGATCGGATATTTCCATGGCAAGTCACTCGTGGACCGTTCCTATGCTGAGGAATATGATGAAGAAGAGGAGAACTTCTGGGAGGCAGCAGAGATCAAATTGAAGCAAGGAGTTGAATCTGGGCGGGAAGAAGGTCCAGTTGAACTCTTCTCTGCTGTTCCTAGTAGAACTTTCTTCCCTAGGGGGTTTTACTGGGATGAAGGATTTCATTTGATCCCCATTATGAAATATGACGCTGACTTGACCTTAGAGATCCTAAAAAGCTGGTTTTCTCTTGTCGACAGTGAAGGCTGGATTGCAAGGGAACAAATTCTTGGTCCAGAGGCACGAAGCAAAGTACCCGCAGAATTCAGAACTCAGTATCCCCACTATGCGAACCCGCCAACTCTCATGCTGCTGTTTACCAATCTCATTAAGACTGCAAACTCAGCTGCCCACAAAGGTGAGAATCAAGCTTTCTTTGATGTCGACCTGCCTGGACTTGAACTAGGCTTTGCACATTTCAAAAATCCCGATTTGTTACACAACTATGCGAAGCAGATTTACCCTCAACTGCAGAGCCACTATGATTGGTTTCGAAGAACTCAGCAGGGCGGCATTTTAGAATGGGACCGAGAAGCTCATTCTACTAAAGAAGCTTATAGGTGGCGGGGAAGGACTCCAACTCATTGCTTGACTAGTGGTATGGATGACTATCCTCGAGCTCCTACCCCACACACCGGCGAGCTTCACGTTGATTTATTATCATGGATTGGAATGATGACAAGATCTATGAAGGAGATTGCAACTGTATTGAACGAAGAGCAGGATATCGAGATGTACAGTAAAATAGAGGGCGATATTATCCAAAATATCGAGGATTTGCATTGGAATGAAGAGAACAAGGCGTACTGCGACTCTACAATCGATGATTACCAAGAGTCGGTCCACGTCTGCCACAAGGGATACGTTAGTTTACTACCCTTCTTGGTCAAGTTGATTCCAAGCTCATCTCCGCATATCAAGCATTTGCTGGAGACCATAAGAAATCCCGACGAATTGTGGAGTGATTATGGAATTCGAAGTCTGTCTAAATCAGATGAATATTTTGGCACCAATGAAAACTATTGGAGAGGGCCCATCTGGGTGAATATCAACTATATGATTCTCGATGCGTTGCAACACTATGTCAATCAACCGGATTTCCCATCAGACTCTCGAAAGTTGGCTAAGGAGATTTATGAGGAGTTGAGGCAAAATATCGTCCAGACTGTTTTCAGAAACTGGGAAAACACTGGATATGCTTGGGAACAGTACGACTCAGTCACTGGAGGGCCAAAGGGAGTCATGCACTTCTTAGGATGGACCTCACTCGTTGTCAATATAATGGCTATGCCAGAGAAACTATAGAATAGAGATTGATTATAGATCACACAAGTGATATGTGTTTGTTTTAGGTCTATACGCTACATTACACAACAGCAGTGTCTCTGACATTGCTTCTGTACAAATAAAACTGAAAGAAAATAAATACATCCTCAACGATAGTCCCTAATGATCCTAGTAACCACGAGAAGTTCAAAACAATCCAGGGCCAATCAGACCTCTGAATCAGTATTTGAGAAGCATATGTCAAATTTCCCAACAGGCTGAAGATGAAAAACAGTAAAGACAGTCCTTCCACTGATCTCCGTCTATGATTCTGCAGGATCTGAGGGATACGAGCTCCAAGATATAGAGCAGCCGAGATATATCCTAGCACTTGGGGCCCCATTTCCATCGGTTTATCCTGCTCAGGCTCCTTGTGGCCACCATCTCCAGTGATGAAGTAACCCAATGAACCGGCAGCAAGTACAAATGCAATTGGTAAGATGAATTGTGTAACAATATTTGACTTTTTAGACTCAGGGGCCACAAACGAGCTTATAGAGTCTCGTCTACCGCGATGTCCATGCTCATGGCTGCGACGTCTTGCACTGTTCCTTCGGTCCAGTAATGGTGCCTCGGGGTTATCAGATCTTGCACCATCGTCAGCACCAGGAGCACCCGCACCAGCACCAGCACTTCCCCTGCTAGCCCTCCGCAATACCTGTTTCTCGAGCCTTCGCTTTGATAGTCTTTTATAGTAGAAGTATGAGAAGAAGATCAAGCTGTCAGCTATGCAGTACCAAACAGCCAAAAAAATCACACCAGGTTGTAGTTTTGCCCATAATGCGCCGAGCAAATTCGTTATATCTCCTAACAGCCAGATGCCCAAGAAGCCAATAGAAATGCCATCAGCGCTTTTCAGTCTCCATTGCTCTATTAATTGAGGCAGGAGCAGTACAATCCAACACGCTAAACTTGTAGAGCCGGCAATATTGGCAAGAGTCGTCCTAGTTGGATCAATCATTCCAGATCAGTATATTCAACAATGCTACGATAAAATATTAAACAAAGTGTAATTTTTTTTCCACCTTGTGAATGTTTAGTATCCAGTTTTATTGGTTATTCATGCCAGTGTTTTGATTTGAATGCTAGCAGACAAGAAAGAAAGCACGTTTGGGTTTCAGTATTATATAAGGTGTCTGTAACGTTCAACTATTGGCCGATAAGCTTAAACGAATATATTCTCGGGATGAATCACACGTTAAAGATAAGCTACAGGAGTGGTTACGAAAATTACTGGATTAGTAGTGCCAGGCGGCTCCTGCATGATCATAATAATAATAATGAAGATCAGTTGTAGATCATTGACGTCCATGGATCATCGTAGACCGATATATATAGACTGAGATATAAATCTTAATTAAATGTACAGCTGTGAACTAAGCCTCAATGGGGCCACCAAGTACCATCAGCTCAATCATCTTCATCGCAACCGTGGCAGCAGCTAAACCGGTAATGCCACTGTTGGTGTCATAAGGAGGTGAGACTTCCACCACATCAGTACCAACGATATTAAGACCCTCAAGTCCGTCCAAAATAGCTAAAAGCTCTCGAGATGTAAATCCACCTGGCTCAGCGGTACCAGTACCAGGGGCGTAAACAGGGTCAAGTACATCAATATCGATGGATACATACACTTTTTTGTCACCGATTCTGTCTCTAATTCTCTTGACAATTCCGTCAACTCCAATACTATCAATTTCTCTGGCAGTCACCATGTCAAATCCACATCGTGCGTCATTGTCCTTGTCCAACTTCTTTCGTACCCATGGAGCTCGAATGCCAACATGCATGTTACTGTCTTCGTCCAAGTACCCTAGCTCGTGAGCGTAATGCAGAAAAGTTCCGTGGTTCAGCTCACCGTAGCTGGATAAGTTTCCACCTACAGCGGCCGGGTCCCACGTATCAATATGACTGTCAAAGTGGAGGACGGTGATCTTACCGTAGATTTCGTGAGCAGCCCGAATTGCTGCAAACGTAATGGTGTGGTCTCCCCCGAGGGTAACGAGTCGAGGAGCGGCTTGCTTAACGTCCTTGGTGGTTGTGTCATGCTTCAACAGCGCTCTCTGTCCCCGGTAAAGCTGGTCGAGGGCAATTCGATTGTCAAATGGACTCATGGCAATATCTCCGCACTCTACAACTTTAGCCCAGAATCCGTCATCGCCAAACGAGTCCCTGTATGGTCCGTATGCCTCTAGGAACTGACGTCGCGAGCCCTCTCTAATACCCGACGGGCCGAACCGGGCTCCGGGTCGATATGACACTCCAGTATCAAATGGGGCTCCTATTACTGCTATGTCAAACGGCTCGGATGCATTATTGAGACAATTTGTAACTGGCAGATGTGAGAATGTCACTATACCCGCATATTGAGGGGCAAGAAGTGGAGTCAGGTCCTCAATATAGTCTTTCGAAGGGATGTGCAAATAGTCCTCGCCGTCGTCATAGCCGTTAGGGTGAGTGTACTGAGATTGGCTTAACAAAAAGGGGGTCTCTCTATATTCGAGAGGGCCGAAATGTCGGTCGAGAAAGGACTGGCCGTAGACAGCTGCAAAAAGAAGAAATGCTGGACCTGCCGATTTCATTGCGGTAAGAGTCAGTTGAAGGTGAAGAGGAACTAAGGATGTTGTACCGAACAATATTGGTTTTGTTTTGAGCGTCTATTTGAGGTGTCGATCATTGCACTAATCACGCACGATGGATGCATAAAGCGGATAGGTACAGGGCGAGAGTCATGACGGTTAATCTGACTAGGCGTCGAATCATTTTCTACCACTCAAAAATAGATGCCTGTATAATGAGGACGCAAATTAGAACTACTGTCAGGTATGCTGAAAGCCTAAGTATATACCAACAACGTTGCATTTTGAATCGCTGGCTAAAGCTAATCTCCGAGAAATTATACACTCTGCGTAGTCATCTCATTTCTGTGTACTTTGTAACCATGTACAGCTAACTTCAAATGCTTATTATTACGTCCAATATCAATATAATTTCTCTCAATCATGGACTTGCCAACGCCTAAATAAAGTTCTCACTTGATTAATTAACTTTAAAATATTCACATTTCACGGTGTCCCATGTTCTTCTCTGTAGCTACAGTAATGTTATTGCACGCCAAACCCTCCACATAGCAGTATTACCCTCCCTTCAATCATCGGCAAAGATTTGACCAATTTTAGTCGTAATCCAGTGAGTTCGCCATCTCATCAGATATTCCGAGCTGTAATCATATTTAAAGGTGCATTCCTTGACTTGGTATATATTGTAATACTGCTACTCTAGTGTGTGTCAGTTCTCTGCATAGGTACGTATTATTCTGTTTGATTTGGTACTACATTTCCAATCAGATCTGATCGAGTATTGACCGGATCAATATTCACGGGCCATTACTAATTTAGACATACTTGGATATCGTTTGGAAACATGTCGCTTTCACGTGTGTTGGCAAGGGGAAAACCCAGTATAAGATGTCTGTATTTAAGTGCTCCTAGTAGCCGTCAACTCGCCCCGAGTTTTGTGCGACTGTCACAGTTGCCAGCCTTGCATAGCTTCGAGAGCGGTTCGGTCCCGGCGCATCGCCGACCGTTTTCGTCGAGTATACCTCGACTGGGCGATAAGTCAAACTCTGACGACGATAAGCCTGGAAAGTCTCCAGACAGTGAAACAGAAGAGACCACGCCGAAGCGAAGGAGTAAAGCCAGCGAAGAAGAGGGAAAGACCGAATCAAAGAGCGCCAAGAGCGAATCAAAGAGTAGTGAAGCGAAAAGCGAATCTGCGACTGCTGCCGCGGCTACTCCCAAACGATCATGGAAAAAAGGAGGCAGCAGGACCTCGGAAGAAGAACTTCAATCACAGTCTAAGCAGCTAATACCGTTTGAAAAGCATGTGCTTCCGATTGTGGTGCCTAACCGACCACCTCTACCCGGAATGGTGACGTTTTTCGTGACGTCTGACAAAGAACTGATCCGGGCCTGGGGCAAACTGGAATCGAGCAAATCATGGGACAGAAACGTCGTAGTGTTCATGAAAGAAACTAAAGAAGGTGAGGTACCGTCTTACCAGCTGATGACTGATACTACCGGTGTTAAGGAAATCGGTGTTGCATGCAGATTGGAGTCATTCCACATTACTCGACATGAAGATGGAGAGAGATTGAATGGAAATCTGTACCCGCTTTTCAGAGTAAAATTGGGCCAGCTGATTGAGAAGTCAGAGGAAGCGCAGGATGAACCAGGAGTTTTACCTGCTCAAGATACTGGCTTGGACGTGACTAGCTTTGACAAAGCTTCGGATGTAGTCGCACCCATTGATAACAGCTTACCTTGGATGAAGGGTATCGTTCCTGTGCCCGATGAGCCGTACGATTTCCAAGATCGAGAGGTCCAGGACTTGTGTCAAAAGATCATTGAAGTTTTGGATAAGCTAGCTGCTACTAATGCTACTACAAAGAACTACCTGAACTCGTTCTCCCAGCGAAATGTCATACCTCCAGGAGGCAATTTTGAGAAACCCGCATACCTGGCAGACTTTGCCGCTTCACTATGTTCTGGAACCGCTGAAATCCAGGGCATCCTAGAGACTACCGTCGTAAAGGAACGGTTGAAAAAGGCATATGAACTGGCTACTAGAGATTTAATCACGATTGAGCTCAACAGAAAGATCTCTAATGAAGCTAATGAAAACATCATGAAACGTCAACGAGAGTACGCTTTACAGGAACAACTCAAAGCTATCAAGAGACATCTTGGTGAGGAAGAGGGCAAGGTGTCGCCACTAGAGAAACTAATTGCCAAAGCAAAAACCAGAAACATGCCAGAGGCCGTGCGACAGGTGTTTGAAGAAGAAGTGGCTCGAGCAAGAACTATGGAGGCAATCACAACTTCGGAGTTCACCTCCACTTTGACTTACCTGGAGTGGCTTACCAATGTACCATGGAACGTCTATACTAAGGACAAATATGATGTGGCCCACTCGCGACAAGTTCTTGACGAGACTCATCATGGGCTAGAGGATATCAAGAAACGAATCTTAGAGTTCATCTCCGTGGCCAAGCTAAAGGGTACTGTAAACGGAAAGATCATTTGTCTAGTTGGCCCTCCTGGTGTCGGTAAGACCTCGGTTGGAAAGTCCATTGCACAGTCTCTCAACCGGAAATTTGAGAGACTCAGTGTGGGTGGTTTGACAGATGCCTCTGAGATCAAGGGTCACCGACGAACGTATGTTGCTTCGCTCCCTGGTAAGTTCATTCAAGCGCTAAAGCGAACGCAGAGCCAGAACCCAGTCCTCATTATTGATGAAATAGACAAAATTGGCGTATCAAATGTTCACGGGAACCCAGCTGCTGCTTTGCTCGAAGTTCTTGATCCGGATCAGAATGCTACCTTTCAGGATACCTATCTGGAGGTGCCTGTCGACCTTTCAAAGGTTCTCTTTATCTGTACGGCCAATGAGCTCGACACAATCCCCACTCCTTTATTAGATCGTATGGAGATCATCGAAGTTCCCGGCTATCTGCCCAACGAAAAAGTTGCCATTGCCGAGAAACATTTAGCACCTCTTGCAAAGAAAGACTGTGGTTTGGAGGAGGTTAATGTGGAGATACCTATTCAAACTTTAGAACATTTGGTGAGATATTACACTCGGGAAAGTGGACTACGAGGCTTGAAGAAGACTATTGAGAAGATTTATAGAAAGATTGCATTTAAGGTTGCATCAGAAGTTAAAGACATTCCCGTCGAGCCAACAGAGTCTTCTGCCGAAAGTGCAGCAGTTAGCCAAGGCACTGGTAGCTCTCCAGGTGCTGAGTCGGCTAGCACGGAGAATACGGTCTCTACTCTGGAAGAACCACTGCCTCCTTCCAAGCGATTTGAGGGATTAAGTGACATTTCCATTAAAGTTCTACCTGAAGATGTGCGATCTTACATTGGACCTGCAAACTATTCTAGAGAAAGAATGTATGAGATTTTCCCAGTGGGAGTGGCCATGGGTTCCGGTTATACCCCAGTTGGTGGTGTTCCATTATTTGTTGAGTCAATCTTGGAACAACCTTGGAGTTCCACTGCTACACCGAACTTGAAGATTACTGGACACTTGGGAGATGTTATGAAGGAGTCTTCTTCTATAGCTCTGTCAGTTTGCCGGGCATTCATGGCAGAGAGATTTCCTGGTAACAAGTTCTTTGACCATGCGAGAATCCATCTTCATTTCCCCGAAGGAGCTACAAAGAAAGATGGTCCTTCTGCTGGTATCACAATGGTTACCAGTTTACTTTCCCTGGCTCTCAACAAGCCAGTGAATCCAACGGTTTGCATGACAGGAGAAATCACTCTAACTGGTAAAGTTCTGCCCATTGGCGGACTACGAGAGAAGACGGTGGCAGCCAAGACTGCTGGTGCTACTACTATGTTGTTCCCTCGAGATAATCTGGCCCACTGGGAAGATTTACCGGACAACTTGAAAGAAGGAATGACTGGAGTACCGGTGGACTGGTATGGAAACGTTTTTGTGAATGCATTTGAAAGTATAGACCCCGTGGAGGTGGAAGAGATTTGGAAGAATGCCCCTCCGGTTGAGCCAGTGCAGCAGCCTCAGCAGCGAATTTTGGCCAACCAAGTTCCTCCACGACAGTTTAGTTTAATGTAGATACTTACGATTGGATATATGATTGATGCTTGACTTGTACATGTAGGAGTTTATTAATCTTCGTAAGTTTACTGCTAATTGTTTTATTAAGTTTGGCAATCGTATGGCTTTCGGAGTTCTTGGTCCACAGAGCTATTATGTCGGATACCATCCGCTTTCTATCTATGGACAACCTTTACACTTTATCCGCTCTAGAACTGAGTCTCGGGTCGTGATTTTTAAACGCTCCTTCTACCGCCTACACTCCCAGGCATCGCGCCTATACCAACCTGATAACCCGCGGCTATTTTTGACCGCGCCTGAATATTCAAGGAAAGACTTCCCGCTTTTTAATTTCCAAACTGCAGATAGCCGCGCATATATCTAGTGGGGGAAAGAACCCCAAGTTTGCTTTCTCCAGGTTTTTGTGAAATCCTTTTTAGAACAATGGTATCTAGATTTATTCCACGTGGGACAAACCTTTTTGTTAGAACAATGTCATCTGTCGCCAAACCCAATCTAAAAAACCCTGCCTTGTTTCGACAGCAGTCGCTGGTCAATGGGCAGTGGGTCAATGCTAAATCCGGAGAAACCTTTGCCGTAAATGATCCGTCTACTGGAGAGAAGATCGGAGAGTGTCCTGAGAGCAGCGCTGAGGACTACGCCACTGCAATTGAACATGCCCGAGCCGCCTTTGAGGATTTCAAGAAGGTGACTCACAGAGAAAGGGCAAACATGCTGCGCCGATGGAGCCAGCTCATGACCGAGAACATCGAAGATCTGGCCAAGATCTTGTCGTGGGAGAACGGAAAGCCCTTGGCTGAGGCAAAGGGTGAAATCTCTTCCTGCGCAGTTAATTTCGACTGGTTCGCTGAGGAGGCACCCCGAATCTACGGAGATACCATCCCTTCGCAGATGCCCAATGTCCGAATTCACACTATTAAACAGCCCATTGGAGTGTGTGCGATCATCACTCCATGGAACTTCCCCGCATCTATGATCTCTCGAAAAGTCGGGGCTGCTGTGGCTGCAGGATGCTCCAGTGTTATCAAGCCTGCTGCTGAGACTCCTTATTCCGCTTTGGCTATGGGTTACCTTGCTGAAGAGGCAGGCATCCCCAAGGGAATTGTCAATGTGTTGACCACTCATAAGAATATCAAGGACGTTGGACGGGAGTTGTGCGAGCATAAGCAAGTGGCCAAGGTCAGCTTCACTGGATCTACTAATGTTGGTAAACTGCTCATGCGACAGGCTGCTAGTACTGTGAAAAAGGTATCGTTTGAGCTGGGAGGTAATGCTCCATTCATTGTCTTTGGAGATGCTGACGTTGACGCTGCTGCTGAAGGTGCCCTTGCCAGTCGATTCAGAGGATCTGGACAGACTTGTATCTGTGCTAACCGATTCTACGTCCATGAGGATGTTTATGACGAGTTCTCAAAGAAGTTTGCTGAGAAGGTTTCTGGCCTCAAAGTCGGACCCGGTTTGGCCGATGGCACTCAGCAGGGACCTTTGATCAACAAGGCTGGTATTGACAAAGTTGCTAGACATGTCGACGATGCTCTTAGCAAGCATGGTAAAGTTTTGACCGGCGGAAAGCGATTGACTGACATTGGAGAGAACTTCTATGCTCCTACCGTCATTGCCAATGGTACTGCCGATATGGTTATCAATAAGGAGGAGACTTTCGGCCCTCTTGCCGTGCTCATCAAGTTCAAGACTTTGGAAGAGGTCGTAAAGTTGGCTAACGATACGGAGTATGGACTGGCCGCTTATGTATTTACACGGGATATTAGCACCGTGCACAAGATTACTGAGGCCCTAGAAGTTGGTATGATCGGAGTCAACCGAGGATTGATTACTGAAGCCAGCTTGCCATTTGGAGGAGTCAAGGAGAGTGGATTTGGCCGAGAGACTTCCAAGTATGGTTTGGACGATTACTTGGTCGTCAAATCTGTTGCCGTTGCTCTCTAAATGAAATTGAAAACGGTGTAACTACCTTTTTGGTACAAAATAGATAAAATAAATATATGATGAGACTACTTCTTTTCCTATAGCTTTTAACTATCAGCCATCTGATCTTTTCTTTTCTGCTGAACTTGATCAAAAAATGTAGTCACATCCGATTCGGTAACTACTTTGCCCTCTTCAGCAAACGGTTTGAGAAACTCTTTGACCCGTTCACGGACAATGGCGTATGCATGCATACCATCAATAGCTTGTTGACGAGGCAGTTGATTGAGAGCTTTGGTGCCAGCGTCGAGCAGTGATGAGTTAGCGTCGTCGTCCTCCGGAGGTTCATAGACTGCTTCGACTTCTTTCATGAACGGGAACTTATCGAGGAATGCGATGATGGCAGGGTCGGTTGATTTAAGCAGAACATCTTGAAACCCGTCGACCAGAAATAGTGATATTTGATTTGTGTTCTCTTCCAGTTTAATCTTTTTACTTTGCCCTGCGTCAACTTCGTCTAAAGGTCGCTTGTTTGTCGTGGATGTTGCTTGAGACTTGATCTGATCGTTAGCATCATCGCCTTTCTCTGACTCCCTCTTAGTCGCGTTTTGAGCTTTATCGCTATCCTCGCGCGCCCTCTCCACGCCTTCCAGCGCCACACCTTCCAATCCGCTCCACTTCTTCAACACGTTTTTATGCTTTTCCACACATTGCCAGCATATAAGGCCGACAAACTCATCTTGATTGGGCAGGCCCTCCAAAGTATCGTCTTCTTCATCATCATCATCTGACGCGCCGTCTGCAGCCTCCTCGGGCCGCACAACGTTGTCTGAAGTAGCAGGTTCCAAGCTATCGTACACATTAACTCCCTGAGGATATGTGCTTGATATTGGTTTTTCAGTCGGCGCATCGTGTTCCAGCCGGGGAATCCCCAAAATACATTCTTCATGGAACCAGTCCTCTCCGCAGACGTCTCCCAGTACGCACTGAAACATCGTTCCCCGTTCAGTCTGAGGATCATACGTAGAGTTGCAAGAACAAAACCTTCCTTCAAAATTATGACCGTATACATTCTCCTCGGTCGCCTTATCTAGCTTATCGAAATTCTTCCTCAAATTGCAGCCTCCAAACGAAGCCATCCGATCTGTTCCACAATCGCATGAGAATCCACGCTTGGTGAACAGTTCCACCAGTTCGTGACTAGAGTGGCATTGTATACTGCACGAGTAGCAAATTCCATTTGCCTGTTTATTCTTTTCCTTGCAGGTCAAGCAAGCAAAGATCTGCTGTCTCACGGGCTCGTCATGGTGAGTACAGTGATTTGGATCCCAGGGCATCAGATCCCGAGCATCTTGTTCTCTGGTTAGGGAAAATGTCAATCAAAAAGAAAACAGATATTGAAAAACGTACAATTGAAGTTGCGACTCGATATATTCTTGCGCAGTCATACTCTCAGCTGGAATACCAGCCGAAGGACTAGCAGATTTTCCAGACATGTTGCTGGTTACGATGCATGCACTTGCAAGATTAATTAGGCCGAAATTTGTTTAGTGTCGAGAGACGCGATCGGAGGGTAACTATGAGTGCATGTATCATTTCGGACGTTACCCACCACTGTACGTTATATATTTGTAGTTTTCAGTGGATTGGGGTTGGTACATGACCGATATTATAGAGCTGTATGGGGATTTGAACATTGTAAACGATGGTGCTTATGACGGATTATTGGCAGCGTTTCAGAGTGCAGATCTGAGTAGCGCGGACCTGGTGCTGATGGAACGGCAGGAAATAGTTGCCAGTAGCCATCGATCTGTTAATGAAGTAAATAGTTTTTTAGATGCGTTTCTAATAGAAATAGACAACCATGTGGACTTCGTCTCGGGGGATGTAGCAGTCGAGAACTTTAAGACTTTCACCAGTGGGGACGAAAGTATAGATACGGTACTGAGAGGAGGGTTCAAAGTGGGGACGATCTGTGAAATAGCTGGTCAGAGTGCTAGTGGTAAATCGAATTTGTTAATTCAATTGTGTATAACAGTACAACTGCCGGTGCAATTGAATGGATTAGACAAATCGGCTATTTATATATCCACTGAGTCAATATTCGAAACGAGAAGAATGCATGATATGTTAGACACCCAATACAATAAGTACCGAGGTAGCTGGCCGGATTTAGATAAAACTGTCAATAGTAGTAGGATATATTGTTTTCAAAGTCGTGATCAGGAGGAATTGGAACATGTTCTGTACTATCAGGTCGCAGAAGCAGTTGAAAGATATCGAGCAGGACTGATCGTCATAGACAGTATTGCAGCGCATTATAGAGCAGAAGATAGAAGCGAAAAGAGAATCCGGAGCTTGCTGAAGTTGACTAGATATTTGAGGTCGTTGGCTGACCAGTATGGCTTGGCCGTTGTGCTGGCAAACCAAGTAACAGATCGATTCTCGAGGGTGCTTCCAATTGATTACGAACGACATGAGTTTTACATGGATCGTCAATCCCGCTGGTTCAGTGGGTGGACTGAACAGACCATTGTGAATGGTTCCAGCAATACGTATGCTACCACTACAACTGCACCTACTCATGGTAGCGCTGACCCCCATGACAACCATCGAGCGTACCGGCGTTCATCATATCCGACCAGCTCGCCCTCGCCAATAATACTGCATGCAAGTCCCAGAGCCCCAGCACTGGGGTTAACATGGTCCTCCTGTATCGATGAACGAATTGTTTTAAAACGGGAAGAGCGCGACGAAGAAATTTTACGAAGCATGGAACGGGTGTTTTCACCTTGGGGTATGAGTGTTGAAAACAAGGTATACTTTCAAATAGCTAAAGACGGTATACAATCAGTTAGTAATGATTATGATTGATCTCTAGTTGAATCCATACAGTACTGACTGTTGGGGTTTACAGGCAGGAATTGTAGGGTTTGCAGAAGAAACTTTATAAACTACATATTTACATATTTCAAACTGGATTGGCGCGCCTAGTTGAATTTGTCCAATTATCACTATATTTATGGTTCTCTGTTAACTATCACTTATATGTTCCCGCCCCCTGCAGCAAACGCGTAGAAATCAATTACATTTCCTAGTTGGGGGATTGACAAAAAGACGCGTATCGCGACGCGTTAGATTTACAGTAATCGGTTTCGACATATCCACCCTAATTTCTCTACATACAACTTCCTTTATTATAATATACGAGATATAAATCACGACACAAAAAATAATGTCAAACTCAAGGAAAAGAGAATTCGAGGATGACAACCTCCCTCCCTCATCACCGGGAGCTTCTCTGCCCCCTTCGTCACCTCCAGCATTGCCATTTGGCGATGATGACGAGGACGCGGTTCAGGACGATATTATTGACGATTTGGATGAAATGGCAGAAGAAGAAGCCGGAGAAGATCTGTTCGGTGATAACATGGAACGTGATTACATGGAATCGCGAGACAAAGATCAGTATGATTTAGGAGACGCCAATATAGACGACGAGAACCTATACGATGATCTCGATATCGACGAGCGACGGCGTGTCGATGCGCAGTTGAATCGTCGAGACCGATTATTGGGCTCACAACGAGGGCTTCCTGATGCGTTCTTAGATGATGGCGACGAAGACATGGGGATCCCATCACGAAGACGACGTAGAAATCAGTACGATGAGGAGTTCGACCGGGTATCGGAAGACGACGACCCTTTGAATCAAATAATGTCTCTGGAAAGTCTGGCAGATATTAAAGCAGGCTCTGTTGCAGAATGGGTAACCCAGCCAGTTGTTCATCGAAGCATAGCCCGAGAGTTCAAGAACTTCTTACTGGAATATACTGATGAACATGGTAGTTCGGTATACGGTAATCGGATTCGAACATTGGGTGAAATCAACAGTGAATCACTCGAAATTGTATACAGCCAGCTGGTAGAAAGTAAAGCGACTCTGGCGTATTTCTTAGCAGTAGCTCCCAACGAGGTCCTCAAAATCTTTGATGTTATCGCCATGGAAGCTGTCGAACTTCACTATCCCGACTACTCACGCATTCATTCAGAGATCCATGTCCGGGTATCTGGACTGCCGACCTCATTCAGCCTGCGAGATCTACGAGAAATCCACCTCAACTCCCTGGTCCGTGTAACTGGAGTAGTTACTAGACGGACGGGTGTATTCCCCCAGTTGAAATATGTGAAGTTTGACTGTAAACGATGCGGAGCCGTGCTTGGTCCAGTATTCCAAGATTCACATTCAGAAGTTAAGATCTCGTACTGTCATAACTGCCAATCTCGAGGACCTTTTCTTGTAAACTCGGAGAAGACAGTATACCGAAACTATCAGAAGATTACACTACAAGAATCACCTGGTACTGTACCCCCCGGAAGATTGCCCCGGCACAGAGAGGTGATTCTTCTCTGGGACATGATCGATGTTGCAAAGCCTGGAGAAGAGGTTGACGTGACTGGTATTTACAAGAACTCGTTTGATGGTACCTTGAACGCCAAAAACGGTTTCCCAGTATTTGCAACTGTCATTGAAGCAAACCTGGTCCAAAGACGTGAGGCAGGCAAAATCGGAGAATTTAATCTTACAGAAGAAGAGGAACGAGAAATTCGGGGCCTGGCAAAGGACAAGAGAATTATTGATCGGATAATCAATTCTATGGCACCTTCTATCTACGGTCACAAAGATATCAAAACAGCTATCGCCTGTTCCCTCTTTGGAGGAGTGTCCAAGGATATCAATGGAAAGCATAAAATCAGAGGAGACATAAATGTGCTACTACTTGGTGATCCAGGAACAGCCAAATCACAAATTCTCAAATACGCTGAAAAGACTGCCTACCGATCGGTGTTCGCTACTGGTCAGGGAGCATCAGCAGTAGGTTTGACAGCGTCAGTTCGTCGAGATCCAATCACTCGAGAGTGGACACTGGAAGGAGGAGCACTGGTGCTTTCAGACAAGGGTACCTGCTTAATTGACGAGTTCGATAAAATGAACGATCAGGACCGTACATCCATTCACGAGGCCATGGAACAGCAGTCAATCAGTATATCGAAAGCGGGTATTGTCACTACCTTGCAGGCAAGATGTGCAGTGGTAGCAGCAGCAAATCCTAATGGGGGAAGATACAACTCAACGATACCGTTTTCGCAAAACGTGAACTTGACAGAACCTATCTTGTCACGATTTGACGTGCTCTGCGTGGTACGAGACACGGTGGATAGTGAAATTGACGAGAGATTGGCCAAGTTTGTTGTAAACAGCCACCTGAAAAACCATCCGTTGAAGAGTGGAATTATGGAGGAAGACCTTGACATGGATCTCCTGGAGGACGAAAGCGATCTTGAGCAGATTGAACAGGCTCTTTTGCGGAAATATATCTACTATGCACGAAGTAAGACTGCTCCCAAGTTACACCACCTGGATGTAGATAAAATTTCGAAGGTTTATAGTGACATGAGGAGAGAGTCACTGGCTACTGGATCATTTCCCATCACTGTCCGTCACTTGGAGAGTATTCTTCGGCTGAGTGAAAGTTTTGCCAAAATGCGACTGAGCGACTATGTCAGTAAATATGACATTGATCGGGCTATTCGAGTTGCTGTCGATTCGTTTGTGGGAGCTCAAAAGGTGAGTGTCCGACGAAGTCTGCGAAGAAGCTTTATGAAGTATACTATTTAGAGTAGTGGCTACTGACGCTTGGTGTGCTTCGTGGATATATTTAATAGATGTGAGGTAGTACGCCTTCTTATTCGATGTGAAGTGATCTGTTTTCACAATAAATATTGTTCTAAATAAAATGTTGTTTCGAACTATTCTAATTCCAAATCTCCCACTACTTCATCATACATGAGAGAATCTGAAGAGTTCGTTAAATCATAATCATCACTGTATTCGTCAAAGTCATTATGAATGCTGTTCTTTCGCCTCGACACGTCAACGGCAGCCAGAACAGGACTCGAGTAGTGTCGCACCGCCTTCAGGTGCAGAAATGCCACCCGCTTGCGTCGTTTGTTGAAGAAAAACCACATCATGGACCACATTGTCCCCGGCTCGTCTGCTAAGAACGACTGCGGCGGGGTATGGCTGTAAATGTTGGCTTCTTTTAGATCGATCTGCTCGTCCAGACACTCCCATAGCCGGGGAGGCACTGGCATGCCCAGACCAAATAGTACATTGTTGAAAGTGTTGACCACCGAAGTGGAGCTGCGTTCTCGCTTGAAATCTTCTGGTTGTAGAGACGAGAAATCGTGGTCTGGATCAGAAGCATTGAGCACCGATATCAGATATGCAAACACCTTTCGCGAGTTGGGTTGATCCAGAGGACCAAACGGCGAAGAGGACAAGAAAGTAGGGTTCGCGGTGACGCTCAAGTTCTGCTGGAGGTTGTTCCCAGAAAGCTGCCGCTGGTGTTTCCTTTCCAGGGACTTGGGTAAGGAGAATCCATGATTCGGAGGTGAGATAAGGGGCACGGTGGGCGGACTATGGGTGGAATTAAAAGGAATTTGTTGATCCTGGAAGGTCAAACTATCCTGGTACTGCGTGTGGAGATGCTGTTCGATAGCTTTGAACAGTTTCTTGTCTGTTCCCGCTGGTTTTGTGGTGAATAGGTCGATACCTCCTATTATTCGACTTTCCGGGGTATCAAAGCACAGAGAAGAGTTCAGGGCTTCGAGTTCAGGGTCATCCACAAACTGGTTAGATGGGACGGAGAGCACAAAAACGTATGATAGACATATTAAATGAGCGTCTAGTTACGAACATAATTAGGTCCGTGGTTTGGGTCTGGCTATCATTCTGAAGTGACTTGATTGCTTTGTAGCCCACCAAAATACACTCCCCGCATCAGTTCGCAGTTCGCGTTCTCGCTCCTACTCACCTTCATATTTACGTGCAAAAAAACACCGAGTTAAAAATAACAAAACTCAAAAAGAGAAACGAATCTCAAATCGATTTTGTGTTTTGGAAGGCTGAGATTGCGCGACTATTATTATTAGTGTTTTCTGTGTATCTACTGAAAGCCTTAGGAATCTGCATGTGCGAGTGGCTCAGCCAATAAGAAGCTGGGCCCCAGCTGCAATCATGGCCTGACGGGGTTAGGTCTGTTTTCCCGGGAGAGGAATGTATCAATGAGATTAGGCGATGCCTGGTGAGATAGGTAAGATAAGGTGGGTTAGTAGTGTGGGGTGTACAGAGCCACGCGGCAGGTCAGTAACTGTACAATGTACATGAGTTGATATGAAGCTAGTCAAAAAACTGGAATCATTTAATTAGTAAATTGGTACATAAAATCATTATCATGTCGTAAACGGAAGGCATAAGAAAACGGAGCGGTAAAATGGACGTAGCGGTAAGATCGAAGAATCATGTCGCTGCTCACAAAAAATACTCAGCAACTGGCCGCTTCATAGGAACAACTACCCGAGAATCATCTTCGGACCCCTGTGCCTCAAACACAGTATACTTGCGGTTGTAATTATCATCAATCTCTAGTATTGCAGCCACATTGCCACACCGATAGCAGTAGTTGGGAGCAGACCACACAGTCACCAGTGATCCCTCAAACATCTCTTTATATCCCTCCAACACCAGCTGATGAGCTCGAGCTATCAGACTAGTATTGTTCACCCGGTTGAACTGATGGACCGGTTCTGGTCCAAATAAATACCCTGCTCCTCGAGGAGAAACTCCCCATGCATTGCTCGCAGCAGAAGAAGAATAAGAAGAAGCGGAAAGAGCAGTACTACCAATCATTCCAGTCATTAATCCATTAGAGTCGTAATCATTAGTGCTGTGTGTATCATTTGTATCATTTGTTGCATGCTCTAGTAAACTTCCCGGCACGTCTAAAGCATCGTCGGGATCTGACCAAAGCAGATCACACATTGGACCGTCATGAGGGACTTCCTGCTTCCTATTGATCAATCGAATCTGGTCGAGGTTCTGAACTACTGGAGACAATCCTCCATGGACGCAGAATACGCCTCCGGGTCCACCGACTAATGCAGATAATGATAAATAGTCAAACACGCTACAACATAGCCTCCACACAGCCGCTGAACCGTATTTCCGCAGACACTCGTCATAGAATCCGTATGCAGTAGTAATCTGTCTCGACTCGTGGTTGCCACGAATCAACGTGATCCGGTCAGGATACCTGACTTTTAGGCATATTAATAATAAAAACGACTCCAACGAATAGAATCCTCGGTCCACAAAATCACCCAAAAAAAGATAGTTCGTAAATGGGCATTCGCCTCCCTTTTCAAACAGGGTCAACAGATCATGAAACTGCCCATGTATGTCTCCACAGATTGTCACTGGCGTCGACACCAATTGGACGTTACTTTCCTCCATCAACAGTTCCTGAGCTTTGTAGCATAGCTGCTTCACTATTGATTCCGGAACATGGCCACAGATTTTTAGTAGTTCTATAGTTTTATCCACGAGACTCATCGAGCGTCTGTGTGTGTCTGGGCGTGTGACGGGAATGAGGGGAGAAAAAAATGAGGCGTGTTATGCGCGCGTGTCGTGTTTTAACTAATTAGAGAAAAGAGATGAATAAATATTTAGTACCAGGATATATCGATTTCTAACGCTAACCACGCTAAATTTCCTGCAAGAGACGGTTAGTTAGCGTCGAAAGGCGTGGGATGAAATTTAACACCCACACATGGGTAACGAGGCCGGGTAAGAGTGCCGCAGGGAAAATTGCAGTAGTGTGCATGTTTGATGCAGAGGTTAGAATATATTAAATAATTAAGTTTGTCGGACAGTTGGCTGTCAGCTTTATATGGGCTATATACATGTGAGGAAACCATCATCAGCCTTACTGGTTCTTCTACTGTTGACCTTTGCCATGGAAACAGTTGGCCAAACTTGACTCACTCTACCGAATCATAGTGACCCGAGGTCATTGAGTGTTTCGTTGAGAGATACTGTCCTTACGCCGTCTTTACCTAGTGTGTCATTACTATCTAACTACCACTTTTCACCTCATAGGGAGTCAAATACTCAATTCTGGTGTGGAACCAAGCAAACTTGCTGTCTCAAGCTCTCTTCCGACTTTTCTGATGACCGCTCGCCTCGAGCCGTTTGTCGCCATATCTGTTCATTCAAACCTCTTATCAACGCCGCGCAATCAACGTCATATTTCAAAATTTGTTCTGATTAGAGTTAGCTGTTTTGTTAGAGGTCTACGTCAGGCAATGTTGAACAATGGCGATGATCAGTAGATCCTATGTAATGTATGGAAATTTCTAAAGCCTACCGAGGCGGTGGGTACAGAAATTCCGCGGGCATCTCCTGGACACTCAGGGGTAGTTTGTTCGGGGTCCATATTCATCAGCTTTTACTTCAGATTGACGACGCCATGTGGTACATCGTGATCTCTAGTTACAGGATGCTTGTAGTGCGCTGCTATACTGTCACAGTATAGCACAGCTGCAAACCCCTAGTTCTCTCATACCAATCCTAACATCAGCCCTACTTCTGTGTTCTTACCCTGCCGTCTTAATCAGGTTTAGTAGCCATCGAACTCTTGCATATATTAGAATGCTATGCAATGCGAAAGTATACTGTACAGGCCACTCAGTAATAATGTAGGCAGATTGTCAGGTGGGAAACATAGCCACCAATTTATAGCACCATGTGGAAACTCTCAAGATTTCTGGTCTCTTCCGCCTACAAGAACACAGTGAGAACGCGTTATATTCAACAATTACCATCGCTTGCTATCAGGATCTCATCTTGCTATCACTAATTTGGGGCATGTAAGGTCCCGCATAGCTCGTCGATCAGTGATCAGCAACACACATTCCTCCTGGTTCTTGGTGTTATACAGTCCAGCTGCTGCGGACTTACGCGTTCTTTGACAACAGGAATACAGTGAATAATTAACGAGAATGCATTTTTGTACAGGTATTGTGTCTTCCCAATTTGACGGCATTACACGTCCTCACGGACCAGTAGATCCATTGAAAACTGTGCTTTTCTTTTTAGTCCGCGTAACCTATTCTTCTTTAATCATACTCTGTTTGGATGAGTATTGCTTAATTTAAAAGTCAGTTACCCATAAATATTGATTTACCGCATCCTTTCGATTTGTTGAAATCGAGGAGTTAATGTTTCGTCCTACGTTTTTACGCTAATCTTTCTTATTTACCCCTGACAGCACCTACAGTAAAAAAAATACAGAAACCAATATCGTGGTTCTTACAAATCGAGATATACGAGGATAGATTGGAACGTTGCCCAGAAGACTTACCAAAACGACTGACCTGGATGGTTTGGACAATTACAATAATTGAGTGAAAGATTTAAATATAAGATATATTGGCCCAGAGCAACCGTTCACTGTTACGACAATTCATTTCGAGAGTGTGTTTATTCAATTGCCGAACATCTCGGATTATCGTAAAACAATACGCCTTGGAGGAGAAAAAAGAAACTATACAGAATCTCGTCTCCACCCCTACCCTGGATCTGCGTCTGACGACACAAGCCTTGCAAATCCGCCTTGACTCGATTTGGCTGCACTTTAGTATTTTAATATTTATTTTTCTGGAGCTACCAAAGGCCCAATTGACAGCCAAACAAACAAATTCCCCTCAAACTATATAGTTGCGGCTTGTCGCGGTGAAGACTATTATTTCGCACAAATTTTTGCGTATTTTCCTGTTGTGTGTGTATTGGCTGACTGACTTTAGCAAAGCCTCCCGATCGCAACACAATTAAACAATGGCTGATAGCAGCTCGTCAACCACCTCGTCTGGTGCCAGTATCGGCTCAGCCGCGGTTTTTAACGGTGTCCTGTTTGTGGTGTTTTTCATCGCCTTTTTGATCCTTAGACCCAAAGAGAAATACGTGTATCAACCACGATCCACCATTGACTCGATTCCTGACAATGAGAGACCTAAACCTCTTAAGCAAGGCCCCATTGCCTGGCTCGTAGACTTGCTCACCCGTTCAGACGCTCGAATTCTTGGCGATGCTGGCCTGGATGCGTACTTCTTCCTGCGATATTTGCGACTGATTTTCTTGCTCTGTCTGGTGGGTGTCGTGATACTGTTCCCTATCTTGTTGCCCGTGAATGCCACTGGAGGCGGAGGGCACACCGAGTTTGACTTGCTCAGTTTCGGTAACGTCGTGAACCCCAAGAGATACTATGCTCATGTGTTTTTGGGCTGGATCTACTTTGGATTCATTCTGTTTACGTTGTACCGAGAATTGCTGTTTTACATCGCCGTCCGACAGGGCGTGCTTACGTCGCCAGCTTACTCCAACCTGGTTTCTTCAAGAACCATCTTGCTGAGTACAATCCCTCGAGACTATTTGAGTGTAGAGGCTCTTGCGTCCGTCTTTGATGGAGTCAAGTACGTGTTTATCAACAGAAAGACTGGCGATCTGCCCGATAAGGTAAAGGAGCGATCCAAGCTTGCCAACAAGATTGAGGGTGCCGAGGTAAAACTGCTGAAAACGGCTGTCAAGAACAAGTTCAAGGGCGACAAAAAGAACGAACCTATTGAAGGTGACGACATTTCTTCGTACGTTCCCGACAAAAAGCGACCCACCTATCGATTGAAACCCGTTATCGGAAAGAAAGTAGACACTATTAACCACGGTAGCAAGCGAATCAATGAACTGAACAACGAGATTGCCGACCTGCAGCGTGACTTTGAGAACAATGCGCCACTCAATTCGGCCTTTATCACCTTCCATACTCAGGAACAAGCTGAAATCGGATTCCAAGTTTTGGCGCACCACGTGGCTCTCCACATGGCTCCTCGATACATTGGTGTTCGACCTGATGAGATTATTTGGTTCAATCTCCGACTGCTCTGGTGGGAAAGACTATTCCGAGCCCTTGGTGCCGCTGCTTTCCTCACTGCCCTGGTCTTGTTTTGGGCTATTCCCGTTGCTTTTGTCGGTGCCTTGTCCAACATAAAGAACTTGGTCAGCAAACTGCCCTGGTTGGGTTTCCTTTTGAATCTGCCCCCTGTCTTGTTTGGCTTGGTCAGTTCCATTCTTCCTACCGTCTTGCTGGCTGTCCTCATGATGCTCCTCCCTATTATTATTCGAAAGATGGCGATTGTTGCTGGACGACCCTCATCCACCATGGTTGAGTACTACACCCAGAACGCTTACTTTGCTTTCCAGGTTGTTCAAGTCTTTTTGGTTACCACTGTTGCTTCTGCTGCCACTAGTGTCGTTACCGCCATTATCGACGATCCCTCCAGTGCAATGTACTTGTTGGCTCAGAAGCTACCCGCTGCCTCCAATTTCTATATCTCATATTTCTTACTACAAGGTCTCACTGCCTCGTCTGGTATGATTTTGCAGATTGTCACTTTGCTCCTGTACCATGTGTTTAGTATGCTTCTGGACGGTACTCCTCGAAAGAAGTGGAACCGAATCAATGTTCGAAGTGGTCCTGGCTGGGGCACTGTATTCCCGGTCTATACTAACTTGGCCGTTATTCTGATTACATACTCTATCATTTCTCCTTTGTTACTCGGATTCGGTGCTGTTACTTTTGGACTTATTTATATCGCCTACTTACACAATCTCACATTTGTGAGTATGCCCACTGATGGCAGAGGTATTTTCTACGCTCGATCTCTTTTACAGACTTTCACCGGTCTGTATCTTGCTGAGGTTTGTTTGCTGGGTCTCTTTGTTGTTGCCAAAGCCTGGGGTCCTGTCGTTCTCCAAGTTATCTTTTTGGTGTTCACCGTTTTCGTTCAGCTCAGTCTTCAGAGCGCCTTTGCTCCTCTACTGTATATGCTGCCTAGGAGTCTTATGAAGGACAATGAAGATAAGCAAACAGCCAAGAGTGAGTCGTCCGAAAAAGTGGTCCCATCGACCAGCCTGGAGCGAGGAGATCATGCTCGACTGGTTGGTACCAACTCCACTGTACCCGAGTCCACGGTGACTGGTAACTCGTTTGTCAGGTATTTTGCTCCACACAAGTACCTTACACCTTCGATTTTGCAGCGGGAGCTTCTGACTGCGCCATTATTCAGTGAATATCCTCGACCTCTTACTCAAGAAGAGGAGTCTACTGCTTACTGCCATCCTTCGGTCACAGACACCAATCCGGTGGTGTGGATTCCTAAAGATCCGTACAATCTGTCTACAAAAGAAGTTTCTCACTTGCGAGAACAAGGAGTGGACGCCACGGACCAAGGAACATGGTTTGATGTTAATGAGGAGAAGAGGAAGTATAAATTTGCTTGGGGATCTATTAATGAAATTCCTATTTGGACTCCTCCTGCCAAGTATTAGTCTGAAAAATACAGTGCGTTTGAGTTTACAATGGGTTTGATACGATAATATATACAGTGTGTAATAATGAGGTTTATTAATTGAACAAATGTTAATAGATTCTCGAATGAAAGTGTAGAATTGTTGAGCAGCTAACTTGATGCATCCGTCCCGTAAGCCGCATTTTAGGTACATGTATGTAGTTAGCATTTTGTCGACCGATATCGGTCTACAGATCCCCGTTGTTCCAAGTGGGCAGCGTAATCCACATACCACTCCCTCAAGCCACCAGCGAACACCTCAGCACGGCATCCACGCCCATGGTCTCGAATCAGAGAGAGATCCGACGAGAAACCTCTTCCCATTGTATGTCCTTTGGAAATCGAATCAAAGCAATTCAATCTCATCTGACTAATTCTAAAATGGCCAATTACACTGTCCGAAAGATTGGTGCCGCCAACACCCTCGAGCACCGAGTGTTCATTGAGCAGGACGGGAAACCGGTGTCCCCATTCCACGATATCCCCCTGTACGCCAATGCCGAAAAGACCATTTTGAACATGGTCGTCGAGGTTCCTCGATGGACCAACGCCAAGTTGGAAATCTCCAAGGAGGAGAAGCTCAATCCTATTCTGCAGGACACCAAGAAGGGTAAGCTTCGATTCGTTCGAAACTGCTTCCCTCACCACGGGTACATCCACAACTACGGTGCTTTCCCCCAGACTTGGGAGGATCCTAATGTGACTCATCCTGAGACCAAGGCCAACGGAGATAATGATCCTCTGGACGTTTGCGAGATTGGTGAGGCCGTTGGTTACACTGGTCAGGTGAAACAGGTCAAGGTTCTCGGAGTCATGGCTTTGCTCGACGAGGGTGAGACCGACTGGAAGATTATTGCCATTGACGTCAAGGACCCCCATGCTTCCAAGGTCAATGACATTGAGGACGTTGAGCGAAACTTCCCTGGATTGCTGCGAGCTACCAATGAGTGGTTCCGAATCTACAAGATTCCTGACGGAAAGCCTGAGAACCAGTTTGCCTTTTCTGGAGAATGCAAGAACAAGAAGTACGCTGAGGACGTTATCCGAGAGTGCTCTGAGGCCTGGGAGAAGCTGATTACTGGAAAGGTTGACCCCAGGGGAATTGACTTGACCAACACTTCTTTGGGTAACGCTACCACTGTTTCGCACGTTGACCTTCCTCCTAATGAGGAAGTGGCTCCTGCTCCTATTGACCAGTCTATCAACAAGTGGTTCTTTATCTCTGGTGCCACTGTCTAGATCTGACAGTGCATGTATGTATGGGAGATGTAGTGATATTGATCAAAGAAAAATATGTACAGAGAGGTTTGACCTGTAGAGAACTATCGTAGCAACGGTACAAAAACTCATTGTTGTAATGTTATTATTATTACCAAATATATAAATATCGCGCGTCAGACGTCCACTCCGCGAGCATTCAAAACAAATGCCTTGATTTTCTTATGATCCTTTTCACCCTGTGTCTCGACTCCTCCACTGACGTCTACTCCACACACTCCTCGAACCTTCAGAGCTTCCACAACATTCTCAGCAGTAAGTCCGCCAGCAAGTATAAACCGAGCACCTAACCTCACCTGGTCGTCAATAGCAGACCAGTCAATAAGTTTCCCTTCACCCCCAAATTCGCTGTCTAACAATCCTAAATAGTGGTACCCTGTGGTGGCTGCTGCCTCGAATCCCTTTGTTTTCGGAGTGAATCGTTTAATAACTGGCACTGGGATCACTCTGCACCAGTCTAATGGCTCAGACCCATGCAGCTGGACAAAGTCTAAGTCCAGCTCGTGTTGCCAGGCAAGAACTTCTTGTAATGACTGGTTTCTGAACACTCCCACAATAGCTGGCCGGTGATGAGTCTTCATGCTTGTAATTTCAGCATTAATCTCAAATATGGACTTGCCTCGAGTCAGCAATGTCGAAAAGTTGGGTCCATCGATCAATGGTTGCTTGTAGTTGTGCACAAACTGAGAGATCTCAAGTGCCCGACCCTTTTCTACTGTGCGACTTCTCCCCGGAACGAGTATCATACCAATCATGTTGGCTCCATTGTCCAACGCCGTTTTGGCAGCTTCAACAGTCCTGACACCGCACACTTTGACTATAGGCGCCACTGGTTGGCCCAAGGTCGGTAAATCAGGCAGTTCTCCATACTCTGTGACCACTGTGCCAGTCCCCTCGGGGAACTGTGAAATTCCCACTCCAGACATTAGTTTTATAAACGGGACGGAAAGTTTGTTCTCGTCGTGCAGTCGCTGCAGCTCGGCACCTGCACCTGTATCATAAGTGACGTAAACATCTGGGTTGAGCCGGATACTTGACAGATGATCGGCGGCTTCGAGCTCCACTGCCACCAAAAGGCCCTGTTCTCTACATATTTGGACCCTATGGTCAAAGTCAGCCAGGTTTGGGTCATTTATTATGTCCGAGGATTTGAACACCAGTCCATCAGAGCCCGTCAGCCCGGCTTCTATCTCTTCACCTAACAGGTACTCCTGCATATTACTCAATCTCATGCACCACCACATCAACGGCCGGTCTTCGACCTTGCTTACTGCAGTTCTTCCCACCAGGTTATGTAGAGGTATTCCGCTCTCTACTAATATCACCTGGGCTCCTTTCCGGACAAACATGACAAAGTCGTCGGGATCAGGATGGTCGCTGGTGACCTTGGCCACTATGAAGGGGTTCTGAGGAGTAGACTCGTTACATGCTTTGAGAATAGCCAACTGAGTAGACACTTGGTGTCTTGGATGGCCACACAAAGCGTTCAGCTTGAGACGTTCAGAGGTCATTTTGGACAAAGTGTTCAGATAGACGGAAAAATTGAATATGGGGATTTGTAAGGAGCGTGTGCGGTGACTAAATGGAAGCAGAAAAAATACTAACGCTCAGACGATAAACTGTGTCTAAAAAAACTGCTCTTGAATCCAAAACTGCGAGATCTTAATCAGCCATATGTCAACTAGATAGTCAAGTTTTGAATCTTGTAACCGATCGGATAAAGTCAGAGTTACAACTGCATGTACATCATTGTACATATATGCAGGCGGATCAACACCACCTTTTGCCGTACGAGCCTCAGGAATGCATAAGCCCCACGACGCCTCAGCTTACTTGCAGATATTTGAGATTTCCATCCCATTTCAGCGCTCAAGAATAATCCCGTTTTGAATCTAATTTGGTCGCTGTGCTCGAAATCCACGCGTGTAATGGCTCCTAACACAGAGAGCAGCGCGACAGATGCGAAGTCTCTACAGTACGTCATACAATTGTGAGGTATATCACCCAATTGGACACCAACTAACTAGATCGTTTGAGGCAGCCTACTACACAATTTTGTCGCCCAGGTTATCGAGACGAACGCTAAATGCTTTGGATCGATTTCTACAGCGAAATCTACGAGATTTGAAAGACAGCTTTAAGGAGCCAAAGAAGTACAGTACGGCCGAGCCGGTCAGATACGATGGAAACGACGCTCTGCGTATCAAAGATGACTGTGAAAAGCTTTGCCAGATTTTGGAGATTCCGGCCCAGCAAGCATTGGAGGTCGTGTTGCGATACAAAGATCATGCAGGCTCAAAGATAAATGACCGTCTTACAGAGTACGTCCGTTACTATTGCGCAGAGCAGCGATACAAGATCAAATTGACGTCGGAACTATTACGGCTGAGAGCCAACACTCCGGCGAACCTGCAACGCGAAGATACGTTGGTAGCGATTGCAAAGAAACATTCTACCGAACTGCTGGTCGAGACATCTTTCTTTGTCGATATAATCAACACGGTGAAGAGCAGGTTTTTCTCCCGGCCATCCCAGTCAGAATACGATTCTATAAACACATCACTGAAGACAGAGGTGAGTTATTCCCAGGGCCAGCATTGTAGAAATATTTTGGGTTGTTCTCCCTTACTAACCAGCATTCTCTTTGTTTTCTGGAAACACTAGATCTTTTATTGACCTGCCTAGCCACCGTCATTCCTACCGGAAAAAGTCCCATTCTACAATGGTTTGAAGCCATAAACGACACAGATTACTTTGCTGATACGAGGAGCAATTTCAACACCACAATCGTTGACCCGATGTATGCCCTACTCTGTCTGATATCCCTCGCATTTCTTGATCTGGGTCAGGATTTCAGTCTAAATGGCGCTAATAACGACTCATATATTCAAAACCCCGATTTGATACTCTCAATAGATACGGTTATTCAGACCAAACTTTGTGAGCTACCCACTGCTTCGCCTATTATACTTGCATGGAGTTGTGTGGTACATAGAATTTCAATTCGCCTAACAGAAGAGCCAAGCGATCGCTTCGACACACTGCTACAAAAACTTACAGATTCATCTTCTCTCCCGACCACACGGCAACAGCGGATAACGTTGACAGAAAAGCTAGCGAAATATGCTGAGAATCTAGCCTCCGCAGCTATGGAATACCGTGCCCTAGATCTCGTCCCTGAACTTTTCCGAGTACTGCCAAAACGTCTTGACTACGCCAATGTCGCGGGTATCTTCGTTCAGGCGTGCCTACCATATGTCAACATGACAGAAGCCGTCGCCCAAATAGTGGCAAGCGTGATCAGTCCCTTCCCGGAGCTGATCGATAATTTCTTCAGTGACCACTTCGCAGACAGGGCTTTGTTGCTCAGTAAAGCTAAAGTACCTTTATCCATCCGACCATTTGTGCTGCTATGCAAATGTTTGGGGGCTGATGCCTATGAGTTCATATCTACAATGACTGGGTACATGTTAGAGATCCCTAGCAACTTTCAGGATTACGAGTTCGTCTCGAACAGCTCAACCGTTGTGCGGCTTCTTTCTGATCTCGCTGTAGATCGATCAGTGGACGAAGATGGCATTGTGATTCCATCAGGCACACGAGGTAATCTCATTATTGATGGTGCACGAACACTAGTTCTTTGGAGTATGAACTACAACGGCTGGACATACTTTGCGCGTGTTCTGGAGCAAGCAGAAGCTTCCCGAGCATGGGATGCCAGAAGCTTAGATATTCTAGATTTGATCACATCTACGCTCAATGCTATGGACGAAACTAAAGGCAATGAATTGTTGAGTAGTATATCTACCGGGGTAACTACAGGAGATTTTATTGAGCTTGTCTTGAAAACCTATGACAGTGCACTTCTTTTGCAGAATGTAAAGGTGTGCATTTCATGCACCAAATTTCTGACTGCTTTGGTTCGCGTTAACCCCTATAGAGTGTGGCCGTACTTGGGAAGAAGTAGGCTACTGGAGAGGAATGGCAAGCCAAGTCTCATGTCAGGTCTATTGGGCTCGGTTGAAATTGTCGACAACAACTTTGATTTCACTCTGTCGATAATTACATTTGTGGAGATTCTGGTAATGGAAGCAATCGCCGAATCTTTGGACGAGGAGATCAACATGTCAATGAAAAAGCAAATCTTGTCACAGTTCACTAAACACTTTTTGGACGTTTACGAAAGCTTTGCTTATTGGCGGTACTCGCGACAGGCACAACGAGTAGAGATAGGCACGGCAGTTACGCGAGTTTTTTCTACCATTCTTCGAACTTGCTTCAGAGTTGAAGACCAGGTTCTTCTTGGAGATAAGATAGTGCATTCCCTTGCTCCTAGTGCGGAAATGCTGGTGGGAGCCTTCTTGTCTCCAAATAAGGTTGCAATGCGAACTTTAGAGCCCATACTAGGAGGAATTGAAAGTATGGCCAAGACCCAAAATCCATTGGACAGTACCGATACTATTATGTCAGACGTCGAAATGAAGTATGCGGAAGTCTCACTACGATTCTGCTCCACTCTGATTCGAATACGATCAATACTACGACTGCCTTGCTCTCTTCTAGAAACCAAAATCTATGCATCAACTCCCGAGTTGGTTCAGATATTTGTGCGCTATTTCAACCTTCATGCTGCAATCATGGAAGTTCAAGAAGCTGCAGTAGCTGGGTATTGGCCAGACGACCAGCCGTCCTTGTTAGCTCATCTTGGAACGCAACACTCCCAATTGTTTATATCGAGCTTGATGAGGGCTGTAGGAAACGAACTAGAAGGTGAGTCGACTTTGGCTAACATTTCATCCTTCTTTTCAGCAGTCGTCGAGAGCCAACAAGAGGGTCTTTGTACTCTGCTTATCAGTGGTAAAGATACTAGGAGTGGCTCGGCCAAAGTTGACTCAGACAGATCTTTATTGAGCGTTCTTGAAAGGCTGGTCGCGCTCCAATGGAAGGATTTCAACAATACTGTTCTCGATCCAGTTCTGAATGCTATCGCTCTCGCACACAACACTTGGACACTCAGCTCTTCTTCCAACCGGGAAGCTCTGAACAAGGCTTTGCTAAGAATCATTATAGATAATTTTGAAGCCAAAATGCCAGAGAACCAAGCCGAACAGGACGCATTCTTGACCAGCGCGTCTCAGAATCTGGTAGCGTCCAGAGCAGTTAATATCCTAGCCATCCAGGTATTCAAATCACCAGATAACTGGAGCAAAGAAATACTAAATTTTCTGGAGTCAAGCAACAACCTGGAAGTATATTCCAAGAAATATCTGTCTGTTCATGGTTTCAGAGCATCCCTACATGGAAACCTCCACCGGAATTTCGATAGAAAATGGCCAGAAGGTAAACTCGTCAAATATGCCAAATCTGACCAGCTTTCGCCCAGACTGTATTCAGCATCGTATTTGTACGATTTAGGACTGTTGGATAGCGTTCTCGGTAGAGACGTTGTTTGGCACGGGTACAGAAGAGAAGTGGTAGAGGCCAACATAAATCTCTCATATATTGACTCTCAGTTATCAATAATTCGAGCTTGGACGTCGTTTTTAACTTCCCTTACATTGCATGCTGTCAAGAAGAAGAATGAAAAGACTCTGCAATCTCTTCGTTCAGTGGCATCGCTTGCAATAAACGCAAATTTAAGTGAGGTTCTGCAATATCCTGCATTTCAAGCAACCGTCAAAACCAGACTGGACACGGCTTTCTTTATTCTATTTAATGTCTCTAAGGCATCTATCGATATCTACACAGAATACGATTTAGAGAGAAGTTTCGCGTTACTAACGGACCCGTCTCTTGGGTTTTTGAGTTTGTTGGGTGGTGTAGACCAGACGGATGACAAATCCTATGAACCTTTACTGAAGATATTAAGTTTACTTCTGGATGCTTTAGTAAAGAAAAAGACCAGTGAAATTTCAGGAGCAACGAGAGATCTAACTGCTAGCTTCTCAGGTAGTCTTTTTCGGGATAGCGGAGCTAAATCAGATGGCGACATAACCCGTAAGCTTTCTATGTATCAAATCATCAATGGAATAGTGGACATTGTGACTGTCAAGGGAATGAAAGCAGTCATAGGCGCTATCGATACAAGGAAAGATTCTGGCGCGGTGGAAGATATTGTTCAAATCACCAGCATCTTGAAGAAATGCTTAGAATTGCCGGGTATAGCAGTGTTGCATTCGAGTTTGGTTTCCATGATGTCAGACGTGGGATGTGAACGAAGTGTTTTGAGTTTGTATTCATACTCTGTAGACCTGAGCGTGAATGGGGATCCGGTCTTCGGGGAACTTTCTTTGTATTACATTCAAGAATGGTTGAAGGTCGGGGCTATGGCAGACCATTTTGTGATTAATGGGCTATTTGGCGTGTTGAATCAGAGTCCTTTATCAAAAAGAATCCAAAAGGGCGGCATCAATCCTGGAGTAGCACCCAGACTACACAGTATCTGGACAAAGGGAATCCTGAACACTGTTTTGGTGTTGCTGAGACAACTTGGCTCTCGAATTGTTCCCGGAATATTACTGTTCCTCAATTACTTTCGGGGACAAATTGAGTTTGCGCTGAGATCATGGCTCGAACCTAGTTTGATTACTCTTTCAATGATAAATGAGACTTCTCAGATATTATTGTTATTAGATGTGGTAACCAAAATCTGTGAATCAGACCAGATTTCTCACATCCCTGAGTTTATTTCGAATGCAGAGTTGTTGGAAGCGTTCGATTATTTATTAAATCATGGCAGATATTTGGCTAGCAGAGTCGCAGCCACCAATGTTGAAGAGC
This sequence comes from Spencermartinsiella ligniputridi, assembly GCA_030583385.1. NCBI lineage: Eukaryota > Fungi > Ascomycota > Dipodascomycetes > Dipodascales > Trichomonascaceae > Spencermartinsiella > Spencermartinsiella ligniputridi. Next base: position 11,330 of record JAJMIC010000005.1, on the reverse strand, counting down.
AAAAGCTTGCGATGGAAAAGTTGCCTGATGGTAGCAATGCTCTGTTGGATAAAGTGGTGATGGAATTGTCCGAGCTACGAGAATCTCTGGAAGAAGAGCTGAGTTAGAAGCTAACTGTATAATATGATGAGGAAATGAAATAAGGTCATATCCGCGAATGTAAAATTAGATTGATCACGAATAAAGCCGAACAATGAGATTTGATTAAATGTAGATCCAGATAAGATCTCCATACCAGAGTATATATATAGATGAGGATGGGTTCGAAGTTTTCCAAGGAGGAATACGAATATGTTTGGGAGTCTCAAGGCAGCAAAGCACTTAACGGGTTCTGACAACGGCTCAGACCGTTCCAGTCTTAAGATTAGTAACTATTCACTCCACGGCTTGATTGGCCAGGGAAGTTATTGCAAAGTGAGAGTGGTGCGGAATAAGGCTGACAACAAGCACTACGCTCTCAAATATATTTCCAAATCACAGCCTTGTAATCGCATCAAGACAGTTGTGCGTGAGAGAAATGTCCTGTCGGGCTTGAATCACAGCTTTATTTGCAATTTGATGTACGCATTTCAGGATGATGAATATCTCTTCATGGTATTAGATCTAAAAGAAGGAGGTGATCTCCGGTATTATCTGAGGACTCGAACTCTATCAGAAAAGGCAATCAAAGGTGTAGTTGCCGAAGTCGCCTCTGCAATTGATTACCTACACAACCAATGCGTCGTGCACAGAGACATAAAGCCGGAAAATATCCTCATCGATGCCAATGGTCATGCTCATATCGCAGACTTTAATGTTGCGACTCAGCTGACTTGTGAACGGCCGGCAATCAGAGGGGTATCGGGTACTTTCAACTATCTTGCTCCAGAAATGCACAAAGGGCTGGTATATACGGAGCAAGTCGACTGGTGGGCTCTGGGAGTAGTGTTTTACGAAGCAGCATACGGCACTCTGCCGTTCAAAGGCAAGACGGGCAAGGAGGTGTTGGAACAAATGGCCCAGGGTCCCGAATTCTCGACCAATACCAGTCGTCGAGTGAGTGATGCTTGCCAGACTGCTATTGAAAGCTTTTTGAGACTTTGCCCTCACGAGCGAGTCAAAACTGCGTTTGATGTTTTCCGGCTTGAGTTTTTTGAAGGACTGAGCGGAGATGTTCTGGATTTATCACTGGATCAGACAAGCGACCTGGAAGTCACAAAGGCTGACCTCATGTTCTCTAATAACCGAGTTGTTCGAGGGATCAGTAAAGCTAGTGACCACAAACTCAATCGGTCCAAGAGAGAATCTGGATCATCCAAGCAGTTCGGCAAGAACTATAGGATCAAACTGAAATCATACGGAGACGCCATCAGTAGGAAGTTTATACGAACTTCCAAAGACGACAGTACAACTTTGTGTGCTCAGGGGTGCAAGTTTCAGCCGTACGATTTTAATGATTCCAGCTGGATGCCATTTCAGACCAACCTAGAAAAGGTCGTGGACAGCTTAAAGCTGGATGGCACCGGAGGACAGAGTCCCGAACCAGCAGCGAGAATGAAGTTTACTGGCCATTTATTTTCCACTTCTCTTGATCTTTCGCATCCAGGACTTCAAGACTCAGTCACCTTTTTGAGCTGTCGTCGGACCAGCATTGGGGCACAACCATGACGTACACATATTGGTTGTGGGAGAGAGATTAGCATCTCTGCCCGGAAAAGGTGGTAACTACACGCGGTTAACAAAAAGATTAAACCACTTGCTGCCAAGCACGACATAATGTGGAACCTGTATGCAGGCGATATGGACGAGGCAATTGTTTTGTAGTTCAGGGGAAAAGGAGAATGTACATAGCGTTAGGATTGACTACATAAGTAAGCAGTTGCCTAACCTGGACTGAGCTTATGTCATATGCCGAGAAGATCTTCGAGACTAAGGTCTGCCGTCAACGAGCTTTGTTAGCATGAGCTTGAGTTTATAATTGATAATAATAATGACGAACTTCATAAGCTTGGCTACTTGAAATGAGACTCTGACGTTTACTCTTGTTTATTCTACCCATTCATCCCCCTCAAATTTTCCACATACCAAACAAGTATTGGCTTATAACTGGAATTTAGAAGATGGCCAAAAATCTCCGGTGCCTGCCTAAACTGGACGATTGTCCCTTAAACAGTGGCCATTCCGCACGAATTAGGTGTGGATCATGCGATGCATTGCCGATCATAACTATTATGATTTTGAGGGGGGGGGATCTTTACACCACAACCACGTATTTCTACTTAATCATACGGGGTTTAATTGGGGAGAAAACTTGATTAATCGCTAGGCTGAGACAGCGTTTGACAAAAAGTCTTAATTGCCATACTATCGTTTACAACTTGACAAATCACTCGTTTCGCTCAAGCCGTCATTCGTGTTATTTAAGGGAATTCCTGGGCAACTTTAAAAGAAAGTCATAGATTTGGTGACGCTGCCTTGAACGTTTGGAGATAATTCAGAGATTAAGAGAGAAAACGCGTTTCAAATTGTTGGATATTTCAATTTGGAACCATTTTTTTTTCATTAATAACTTCTCACAACCCGAGTTCTACTTCGTGAACCGTCTTGACCTTGTACGTCATCACTGCTATAGCAGCAAACGGCTCATTATAGCAACATTGCGAAAAACCACGCTTGGGAAAAAATTATTAGTTCGCATTTCGCTCTTTTGATTAATTGACAAACAGCCTCTTGGAGGATCCTCCCCCTTCTCTCTTGCTGTTTCACCTTTACGTTCGTTTAAAATAAAAGAGTAGCAGAGCCAAAAACTTTTTTTTTCCTGCCATGTCCACTGTGGGATCTCGTCCTCGTCGTCCGGAAGTTAGAATTTTGAACTCCCCCCAAAGGAAACCCCGATATACTTTTGTCGAAGACGACAACAACTCCGTTTACTCAAACGATCCCAGTGAGTTTTCGTTCGTTCAAAACTACTCCGATCAACCCAGGACGTCTATGAATCACGAACACCCATTGAGGGAGACGGCCAGTCCTTTTCTGAGTTCTAGGGAATCGTTCATGAAGCCTCAGTCGGCACCTATAGTTGACCCTTACAGTGAAAAGTATGCAGTCGATGACTACACCCATCCAGTCAGTAGTGGATCAGACCAACCGATCCCTCCGCCTATAACGAGACTGCCCAAGATGGACAAGGGTAGAAATCAAAAGAAGTCCAAGAAATGGCTGTGGATTCTTTTGGCCGTTGTGGCACTGTTGATTGTAGCTGCTGCTGTGCTGATTCCTGTAGGATTGTTGGTTTTGAAAAAGAATACCCATTCTGGCTCAAATTCTGGTTCAGATTCTTCAAACTCAGGCTCGGGATCAAACTCCGGTTCGGGCTCAAACTCGAATTCGGGCTCAGGCTCATCTGCGAATTCAGATGATGTCCCTGCAAACGAAAAGGGTACAATCTTGGATCCATCTACTTGGCTAGATACAACCGACTTCAATACTACTTACACCAATGCTACTGTCGGGGGACTGACTATCATGGGACTGAACTCCACTTGGAATGACTCTACTCAAGCCAACCCGAATGTTCCAGCTTTGGATCAACCTTGGGAATATGGAAAGATGCCTATTCGAGGTGTCAATCTTGGTGGATGGCTTGTGCTCGAGCCCTTTATCACTCCCTCATTCTTTGGAAATATTTCAAACAGCACCGACGTTTTGGTTGATGAGTATACCCTTACTACTTATCTAAATCAAACAGGCGGCGAGGCAAATGTTAAGAAGACTATGGAGACTCATTACATGTCTTTTGTTACTGAGTCGACGTTCCAAGAAATCGCTGCTGCCGGTTTAGATCACATTAGAATTCCTTATGGCTACTGGGCCGTCAAGACATATCCTGAAGATCCATATCTGTCTCAAATTTCTTGGAGATATCTTCTGAGAGGCATTGAGTGGGCCAGAAAGTACGGATTGAGGGTCAACATTGATCTGCACGGAGTGCCCGGTAGTCAGAATGGCTGGAATCACTCTGGTCGACAAGGATACCCATATTGGCTCAATGGAACTGACCAAGGCTACGTCTATGGCAATCAGTCTCTGCAGCTCCATGAACAGCTCGGAGAGTTTTTTGCTCAAGATCGATACAAGAACATTGTGCAGTTTTACACCGTTGTCAATGAACCCAAATGTCAACAATTGGGCCAAGCCATTGTAGCCAACTGGACTACACAAGCCTACGGTATTGTACGAAGCAAAGGCTACAACAACTCTATTGTTTTCCACGATGGGTTCCTGGGAGCCCAGGCATGGCAAGGAGTGTTTGACCAGGACGACTTCCCGGGTATGGCTATTGATTTGCACGAGTACATGATTTTTGATCCCAACCTGATTCAGTTCAGCCACGATGCGAAAGCGAATTTTGTGTGCGCCAACTGGGCAGGTGTGATTGGACAGGCATCCAATGCCTCCACTGGTGTGGGACCTACAATTGTTGGTGAATGGAGTCAGGCGGATAACGACTGTACTCTTAACTTGAATAATGTGAATGTTGGCAGCCGATGGGAAGGATCGTACAACCCCGGTTATGGCAGTCAGGCCATTTTGACTCCGTCTTGTCCCGGCCAAGTCAATTGCACTTGTGATCCTTCCAATTCTGACCCTTCAACTTATTCCGACTCGTACAAGAAGTTTTTGCTTCAGTACGCCGAATTGCAGATGGACGTCTTTGAGAACAACGGTGGCTGGGGGCAGTTTTACTGGACATGGCAGACTGAAAACACTACCTCGAGTCAATGGTCGTACAAGGGAGGTATGGATGCGGGAATTATGCCCAAAGTTGCCTACCAGCGAAGTGTCAATTGTTCATCTACAATCCCCGACTATGTTGCGATGGGTCTTCCTGACAATTATTAAAGCATGTTTTATGATTATATGATTTGATGGTCTCTTTTTTTCTTTCTTTCTTTTAACGTTTTATGTCATGAAAGGGACTGCTTGGAGCACGCGCGACAACTGAGCGGTTCAGCAGCTTATAGTATTGCAACTTATCGTATCTATTTTATCTAGCAGCGGGAGATATGTGTTTTTATAATATTAATTGAGTTAAGGTTTGTTCATTTGTACGTAAAGTTACAACTTACGGTAACGTTACCTTTGAGCTGGAATGGAAGGAAACTATAGTAGACTGGAATCTAGTGGGGTCAGCAGCCTTCGGTGTTTAGTACATGTATACACAACTAGCGCACAAAGCCTGCATTTTCCACGCACAACACCTCCACGCCCGCTGCCCGCTGCCCGCCGCGTCACGATCGCGTAAACAAAAAAAACAACATTGGCAGTGGGAAAAATAACTGCCACTCTCTGCATACAAAACACACCTACCTATGCATAAAACGAGGATTGGCATATAACGTTCTACAAAGTCTGAAATAGAAGCACATGAACTAATAGACTCGAGGGAGATTTTTTTTGTGGGTTTTTGCAAAAAATATTACGGCCAAACTGATTGAATAATAATATTAGTTATTTTTGGCAATCCTCTCCAGAAGATCCTACGTGAAATTTCCGGCTGGAAAACCATTCATATTAAAAAAGTTCCACGTTGAATTTCTCCGCTTTACAGGAGAGCTAAAACTTGAAACAAACAAATATTGTATCTGAGTACTCTCTTTTTTTCCGTAATAATGAGTCGGACTGAAACAATTGATGAAATGAATGTGGTGACTATCGTCGGCGGCTCACCTCAGAGACATCCAATAAATGGCTGTCTGAACTGGGATAATGACCGACCCCTGAATGATGGACCATCACCACTGCTGCAGTCGTCACCATTGAAGAGAACAGATTCATCAAAGTCGAGGAAAAGGCAGTCGTTGAAATTATGTCTGCCTGAGTACTCTATTTCTTCATCCCCTGAACAGTCCTTCAACGATGATACCACGGGCGGCCAGCTGCTCTCCCCTATCCATACAAAGTCAGGGGCCCCGCATACATATACTCGGCACAAACGAATGGAGTCGTCTCCAGCATGGTCAAGAGCTTCTACGCCTGATTTCAGTTCGAATCCTGGGTCAAAGAGAAGCTCGTTACATGCCAGCACTGAGCAGGAACGAATTCTTCAGGAGAAACTGCAGGAACTGGCTCGGTCCGACAATGCTCGGTTATTGAATCCAATCCAGGACCTGGGGATCTCAGAAGGGTTTCCGGAAAAGAGCAGTAAAGGGCTGGGACATTCTCGCCATCATTCTGCTCATTCGAGATTGACGTTCTCTGGACATAATTCTTTCAGTTCTGGACTGCCGGGATCATATTCATACTCCAAAATGCCAATGTCGGCCACTATGCCGTCGCTGTCTCCTCGGTGGAAACGCAAGGATGACAGCGTGTTGGTGATGAGGCAGGATGACATCGCAAAGCTTGAGAAACTGGAAACTGCCCCTGGCAGCCCTGGACCCAATAGACCAGGCAAGATTCAAGGGACAGTCCTTTCATGGAAAATGACACAGGACTTGTTGAAGACAAGTACCAGTAACTCTGGTCCTGAGGCGACCGAATTAGTGCAGTTCATGTGGTCGATGTTTTCGCGGCCGGAAAATATGATGGAGACGTTAAAGGCAGCCGGCTCGCCCCATCAGATGCTACCACCCAAGGAACTGGTCAATGGCTTGAGAAAGCGGCTGCCAAAACTTCTGCGAGTCCAACTAATTCCAAAACTTTTGAATCTACTAAAGGGCCTTGTCTGCACTAGTTTTGTGTTTACCGTGATTGCATTACAAGTAGCACTGGTTGCTATAATGTTAATAGCATATGTGATTGGTGACGGTCTACTGATCCCCATTAAATACTTCTGGCCCGGGGCAGTGAAACTAGGAGCTGACGACGAATTGAGTCGAAAGCGATCTGCCCGAAAGGCAGCATTGAAACAGGCCAAACGAAGAAAGAGATATGATTGAACGAATGGAGAACAATGATGAACAGTAATTTTTTTATTTAAGGACACATTCACTTTTACTATTTGAATGGTTCTTTCTTTTTATGTATAACATATTGCACAAGAACACGCACTAAAACATTGGATAACAAGACCTACTCGTATATATATATGTTGATGCTAAATTTCAATTCATGTAACTAGCATTTATGCTTGGATTTCTGTGTACTTGACTACCTATGCGCCCATTATAACTTAGCCTCAATAGCACCCTTGACGAAAACGGATCGATACACCGCCCTTCGTGGTCGGACATTCCCTCCCGTCGAGGTCTCAGAGTGGTTGGATCAACCACTACGTGAACGACCTTGCCTACGGCTTTGGCTTTAGGATCGTCTCCTTGGAAAACACCAACCTCATACTCGGCGCTGTTTTTCCCAAGCTTTCCTACCCCAAGCCCCAATGTCACACTTTTGCCGTTCGCTGTGCCAATGCCAAATAATGGTGCAAAATACTCGCAGCTCTGGGCACCTACCACCGCGACTTCCTCGGCGTTGCTATCCCAGTTCTCAACAGAAGTTGTGATGAACTCGAGAATAACCGAATCGAAGTATTGGAAATAAATAGCGTTGCTAATATGCGAATAGTCAGACCATCTTGTATCGATAGTCAAGCGAAAAGGATATCGAGCTAGAGTGGGACAGTTTCTGGGGGCCACTTTTGTTGTCGAATTCTACAGTACAAGATTGATTATTTAAATAGTTCAATAAACACCTCGGCTGGTAAGATTCTAGACCTGTGCATTTGCTTTTCCGAATCGAATATGTAATACTTAGCCCAAGAATGTCTTTAGGATATCTCATATTTTATGATAAAGAAAATGCAGAAGAGCGAGGAGTGACAAAGTTCTAAAACCGATGTCATGGAAGTGTAGATGCCATGGAAAATCGATTTGGAATGATTTAAACGAGAGTAACAATTTGAAAGAGCTGTATTTGGGTGCGGAAAGCAAAGGTCAGCACTACCGAGATAAAGTGTACTTGGCGCAGGAATCTCAATTGAAGATACTCTGGCTGTTCTGGTCAACCAGTTGGTGCTGTTTTGGGATACTATCAATGGGTATTCTCCGAGGGAGGTCAAGGACTGAATTTAAGCGATGGAATAGGACTTGAGTTGGTTGAAAACTCTTGTGAACTCTGGCTGTACTCAAGATGAAGAAAGTGGTCATGGTGGAGGCGATCCGAAGCTTTTAAAATGATATATCTGGTATCACTAAATTTGACAGATTTGATGGTGCATCGCATGTTGGTGGAGCTAGGTCTATTTTGACAGGTATAGCAGGAAAATTTCACTATTCGCTGGATCATAGGTGGAGGGTCAGATTTTAACATAGTAATAAATAATTTATAAATACTTTTACAGGATATAAAGATCTAACCCCGTGCGTCTTCCTATCTTAGAGTTACGAGGCATGATCAGGCAGATGGGCTAAAAATCCATCGGAAAGCCGGATTCAATTTATCCTGTTCGAGCCGTACATCTTCTAACTCCCTAAGATTATCATTAGGATCTACCCAATGAGTCAATCCAGCAAATAGTTCGATGGGATAACTAACCGCTATAGCCTCGCCATCAAAACCGTTGTCCCTGGAAAAGTGAACGTGTTGTGTTGATGGAATCATGTTCAAAAAGGTGTCTAAGTCTTCCCGATTCATTGCTCGGAGAGCCGTGATACTGAAACCAGCTGATGCGTTCAGGGCCCCGTCAAAATCCAAGAGTGCCTGCTCTCGTTGTTGAGGTTCTATTCTTTCGGCTGTGATGCGTTCAATGGTCACCCTATTGGTTTGAATCAATTGAATAATATTTGCGGAAACATCCCGCAATTCCTGCCTGAAAGCTAGTTCGTCAAAGTTCAATCCTTCAATAAGGATCACAAGGACAATCAACTGCTCGATGTGACCTCTGACAGTCCGAATAATCGCTGCTATTTGACGTCTATAAAGCCTTTGCAAACAAATAATATCATCCATAGCGGGGCTCTCAGGTTCAGGGTCCTTTAACCAGTCAAGCCCTGACTTATTCCGCAGCTCCAGTGCTAATTGCGCAAGATCGGCTTCATCATTGATACGCAGAACACGTAGAAGATCGATCATATCTCGAATAGCATGAAATGCTTTGAAAATCAACGGTGGCAGCACTGCTCTAACTTGACGTTCAACAGGAATTCCAGCTCCCCTCTGCGGTCGAAGGTGCGGCTGATCGCGAAAAGCTTCCAGAGACATCACCAGTTCTTCAAACTTCAGCATTAGATTACCGATGCTGTAATCCCAAGTACGAACTGCAACCCTTTTCGCCTTGGGATAGACTTTTATTGCAATACCAACCGAGGTTGTAAATGAAGTTCCTGAGAAGAAGAACTTGCAGTCGCGATCAACATTTGGATAGCTTTCAGATACATCGTATTCTCCCACAATCGTTGGGTAATCCCTCATCCCTTGAACTTGACGCAACCACTTGAAATAACCTGGCCGAATGGTTACGTCTGGCATTTTCTTTGTGTACGGTCTGGGTTGTAGTCGGTCATACACTGCGCGTCTGCGCGCATTCGGGTGCCCAAATTGATCCGGGAATGCAAGTAAATGATATGTATAAACATTCTTAATGATAAAATTATCCCCCTCAGCAGTGTTGTCAATCACTGTGATTCTCTTTGTGGCAGCCAGGAACGCTTTCTGTATTACACGGTCACAGTTCTGATGTACTACAGATGCCATCGTGATTATGAGCTCTCCAGTAGACAGATTATGAATATATTTCCGGACCCACAAACCTACTTGTTTGACAACCCCAAACACAAGCTTCTGATCCTTCTCAGAATAGCACTCGGAGATTTCAATTGACAAGTCACTGTCCCTGTCTGCGTTTTCGTAGAGTGACTGGAGAGATTTTTTCAGCTTAGTTCTACCCAGTTCGAATGATAGCTGGATGATCGAAGATGACGAGTCGGAAATGAGGTTGGAGAAAAGCGAGTCACTCAGAGAGAAGTAATTGACAGGAATACAACAATTATTGCAGTCAGTGCTATTATCAACTTTGCAAATACGGTTATGCGCCCTGCCAACGAGTAAAGGATAGTTACTGGCGTTTCCGCCGTTTGTTTCCAATTCGCGTGCAACGCTCTTCAAGTTGTGGGTTTTAGAAAATGTCATGATGAAGGAGGCAAGAAATCGATATAATGGGGTTACACACAACAAGTTGTGACGTATCGTATGACAGCTTTTAAAATACTATCGATGCAAATGACGAGTCACAGTATTAGTATGAAGCGAACAATATGTATTCAATGGAAGCTGAACCTTTAATGGTATTACAGAAAGTGAAACGTTAACGTAAATTGCTGAAGTCACGATTGCTAACTTCTAACTCGGATTAGGGTTTGCTTAACGAGTCAACCAATTTCATTTTTAAATTGTATGTTTCTTTCCATACTACATAATTCGTTTCTAATTAACCTAAAAAAGCCCTGGCTAATAAAAGTGTGGACAATTCGGCTACTATATAATCTACTGAAAGTCCTGGCTAATAAAGCGAAATCCTTAATAATAAGATTCTGTTAACTATGAATATTTAGGAACATTACATAATATACCTCAATAGTCGGGCAGATCATCTAGATGACGGGATATCCGTTTGGTGGTTTGGTCAGAGTTACCGATTCACTTTACAGCTAGCTTGAAAGCCCATGGCTACTCTGTGGTGGGGTTGCCATTTCCGACTCTTCAGCGCCCAATCTTTGTAATCTGGAGAAGTTCAATTACCTTTTCGAGTCCGTTTCTGGAGCTCAGAAGACTCTGAAGGTTATCGTTGATGTTGAGATTGTTTCTTGCTTTTTGATACATTGGACATTGTAGAAGTGTGTGTTCCCGTGTTTCCAATTCTCCGCATTTGCCGAGTCTTTACCCCGTGTCTGTGGCCTGCCTAACTGTTTTGGTATCCTGTCCCATAGTAGTTGGCGGTGCTTTTGTGCAAGCGTGAGATCACCGTTCCATAGGCAATCCCTATAATTGATCCCTTTGCACAGAGCTCCTTGAGAGCTTATCGAAGGAATAAGACCAATCAAAATCTGTTTCGGAAACCCGTAAAATCACCCGCGCCGTGTGCCCTCTGTTCTTTATATTTAAGGAAGTTTCCCTCAAGTTTCACTACCCTCTTGATGTCGCTCCCGGGGTTGTTGACCCAAGACCATCCTCACATTCTAATCCAGTGATTTACCATGATTTTGCTGACTGCGATGGGTACGTAGGGCCGGATAGTGCTTTCTACTACTCGGCCTCCAATGTGCACTTTTCACCTGGGGCTCCGATTATTAGGACATACGATCTGGTCAACTGGGAATTTGTAGGATCCTCAGTTCCTTCTCTGAGGTGGTCTC